>CM054156.1:49451322-49583822 GCA_028751875.1 Rapana venosa
CTTT
Organism: Rapana venosa; assembly: GCA_028751875.1. Lineage (NCBI taxonomy): Eukaryota > Metazoa > Mollusca > Gastropoda > Neogastropoda > Muricidae > Rapana > Rapana venosa. The sequence goes on from CM054156.1 coordinate 49,451,327, forward strand.
GTGAAAAGCACTAAAATCACACCATAAAAATTTCCACATACAATGTCTATAATACTAATAATACCTACAAAAGTAATCAGCTCTCTATCAGAGAGAGAGAGTAAGAGAGAGAGAGAGACAGAGAGAGAGAGAGAGAGGGAGAGAGAGAGAGAGAGAGAGAGAGAGAGAGAGAGAGAGAGAGAGAGAGAGAGAGAGAGAGAAAGAGAGAGAGAGAAAGAGATGATGATAATGATGAAAAAAGATGTTATAAATGTGTCGTTCTTATCTATCTGAAATTGCTTTTAGGATGAAATGATTATAGATTCTCAAAATTAATGTTTCCCTTGACACAACTGGTATGATCATGTCTGCCCATAAACAATTATTCAGATTTCTCCTGTGAGTGTGTGTGTGTGTGTGTGCGCGCGTGCGTGATGTGTCATTCTCGTTTTTTCATTGTATTCCTTTATTCCTTCTTTTTGAGAATGGAATAAGCACTCATGTGGGGTTTTGTTTTTTTAAAATTTAATTTTACATCAAGTCCCCGTGTGTATATGCAGTTTTGTAAATGTTGCCATCCGTCGGCACACAATGGTCTACTCTTCCGAAAAGCGGAACGGGTTTATACATGTGCGCAAGATGTTCTCCACACTATGGTCTCATCCAAGGACTTTTGGGGGGGAGTGGTCGCGCGCACGCACGCGTGTGTGTGTGCGCGCATGCGTACGTATGTACGTGCGTGCGTGTGTGCACGCGCACATGCATGCAGCTTGTACAGTCATGTATGCGTTGTTTGCACAGAGGCCCAAACGCGTTGATTTGAGTAAGGTGCTGTAAGCTCGGTGATGACAGGGTTGCTATTTATTCTGTTATGTTTAATATTTTGCTCATAACCTACCGGAATTTCTGTTTGGGTAAAAAGTCAGTATTTGAATGGAATGGAATGGAATGTCCGTTGAAGTTGCTAGTGAGCTGACGGGCAGCTCACACCTGCAGGAAGGTGACCTGTGGCTCCTGACCTCCTCCACATCACACACCCTCCCCTGTCCCAGGCTTGAACTGCCCACCCCAAGACCAGAAACGGTTCACAGCCGGGGCTCCGGGTTGCGGGTTCGGTTCCAGCCTGTTTTTGTTGTTTTTTGGTTGTTGTTGTGGTTTTTTAACCCGGCTGGAAAAGAGGCAGCAAGGGGACTGACTAGCTGGCCAGCTCCACGTCAACAAGCTGGTCCTGCTCTGGGGAATGCCTCCAGAGTTCATCCATGAAGTCTAGCGGCACTGAATGTACCTTCTGCAGGCGCCATGACACCAGATCCCAAGGAAAACAAAATGCCCTGCAGCAAAGGTTGTGTGTGTGTGTGTGTGTGTGCGTGCGTGTGTGTGACTGCCATCTCCTCGCTATGCTACTTTTAAAAGAAGAAAATAAAAACAGGCTGGAGAATGATTCTATCTGTCACAATATGAATCAACCAATCATGCAACTCTAGACAATCTGATATATTTTGAAAACTGAAGTATTTATTTATGGTAAACACATGACACCCATTTGGCAACAATTATAAACTGACATTGGAGTCAGATTGTGTTTTAACAAATATCTGTTTCACAAGTTAGCACATAGCAAACATTCCATAATGAAATGACATCAGTGGCTAATTTAAGGCATAAAGACCTATCACATAATTTTTCTCCCCTTAAAATGGCAATAGGGTAATCCAGTTCAATTGGTGGTTAGGATTAGAGCACACAAAGTTGATGAGAGCATAGATATAGATACCTGGTAAACAAAAAATATTTTTCTCCTCTCCAAAATCAGCTTTGAAATATTTGTAGAAAAAAAGTATCACTAGCTTCAAATTCATATTGATTGCCTTTTTGCCCAAAAAGGTTTTGTGCAAAGTGTCTTTGTTTTTGTACAAATGTTTTGGTATCTGAAAAATATTGGTCACCCCCAAACACAATAAAAACCAAACAAAACCTTTGCACATTATTCAACCGATACCGACTTGTTCCCCCCCCCAAAATTCAAAAATTCCCCTTCTTTTTTTTGGGGTCTGAAGAAAAAGAACCTCCCAAAATGTCTGGGGTCATGTTTGCTTTTCTGCACAGTTGGGAATGACAATGCAGTTTTTAATAAGAAATTTAACCCTTCAATCTGTGAAATGCCAGATCTGGGAATGGCACATTGCAGTGTTTAAAAAAGAAATTACTCCTTACAATCTGTTACATTCACAGTTTGGGGAATGACACATTGCAGTGTTTAATAAGAAACTTACCCCTTCAATTGTGTACATGCAAAAATCGGGAATGACCATTGCAGTGTTTATAAAAATTTACTCCCCCCTTTGTTTACGAAAATTAAAACATTCAACACCCTAAAGCTCGGAAAGTGTGAAATATGATTGAAAAAATTACTTTTATCAATATAGGAGAGAATAAAACCCCCCAATTATAAAAGATTCACATGGAGAAAGACAAGTCCTTTAAAAAAAGAAATTTAGTTTTTTTCCTTTCTCTGATCTTTTTTTTGCTGGGGAAGGCCTGTATCCAATAGGATACGATCGATATTCCATGTTAGTTTTGAACTTAAAAATTTTGGGTAAACAAAAAAAGGCAGGACGTACGGGAAAATTTTAACAACCTCCTCAAGGATAGATGTATACAAAAAAAATTAACGAAATTTTACAGTTTTTATTAAAGGTAGCTGCTGACATAGAGAAAAAAAATCTGGAAGAATTATCTGAAAAAATAAAAAGTTACAGTTCCTGAAAAGTGTTTTTGTTTTCTGCTGTGAAGATTGGGACAAGGACAATAGTATGAAACACAGAAAAAAAGTGAGAGGCAAGGAACAAAAACTGAAAATAAAATCAAAGAATAAAAAAAAAAAAAGTAAAAAAAAAGAGTTGGACTTTTCAAAATTAAATGATTTCAGTTTTGAATAACAGCCATTAGAGAGAAAATAAAAGGTGTTTTCTTAGATAAAAGCTAGAGGGTAGAAGAGGGAAAAAAGATCAAAAAGTATTTTTGTAATTTAGAAAAAAAAAAAATTATATAAGTAAATATATCCAAAGTTATTTTAAAATGAAAAAGGAGCTATATAAATTGGGGTTTTATTTTTTTGGATTTAAAAAGAATTTTATGAAAACCTATTTTAAGAACAAAAACAAAAAAATACGAGATAAAATCTGTCTCAAAATTTCCAACTATAAAGCGAAAAAAAAAAATTGCTTGAGGTGAATAACTTGGAGGAGTGGATGCGCTCTTAAAATATGAAAAATGGCAAAACCCCGGCTCTGAGGATTTCCCTAAAATTCAATTTTTTTTTTAAACAACTTGTTCTTTTGTAGTCAAAATTTTTAAATCGATCTTTAGAGAGGGGGAATTTACAAAACACAAAAAGAAGGACAAAATTACATGTACCCAACATGACAAACCCAAAGATTAAAAAAAATTGGGGGCCAAATATCCTTACTTAATTTTTATTTAAAAAATAGGCTCACCCTTGTATAGCAAAACAAATAAAAACAGTTTTCCAAAAAACTCATCAATAAAGATCAACGGGATTTTTGCCTAACAGAATTAGGAATAATATAAGTTGTTGTATGATTAAAATTACCTAAAAATGAAAACCTCCAGGTATGTTATTTCCCATTTTTTTTAAAAAAGGCTTTTGATTCATTAAGTTGGAAATTCATTTAAAAGGGTATTTAAAGCTTTGGGATTTGGAAAAGATATTTCGTTGGATTTAAAACCTTTACGAAATATTAAGCTACGTTTTAGTTAATGGACGGGCCCCCTCCGGGTTTAATACCCCAAAAGGGGATGCAACGGGGTGACCTATATCTCCATATTTTTTTTATTCTTCCAGAGAAATTTACAATTTGATAAAAAAAACCCGAAACATAAAAGGTATTTATATTAAGAACAGAAAAATTGTCACTTTCGCTGATGACACACAGTAATAAAAAAGGTGGAAGCAAAACATTTGAACAGTCCAGGAAAATTTTAGATTTTTTTTGGAAAAAGGGGGATGTTTATGAATATAGAGAAAACTAAAGTAATGGCTTGGGAGAAAAAATTTTCTGAGAAAGTATATGACCCTTTAAGGTTTAGATTGGAACCCAAACATTTTAAAGATATGGAAATGGTTTACCCAGACTTGTCAAATTAAAAACGAACATGATAACAAAATTACAAAAATAAATCTCTTTACTCTGGAAAAAAGGAAATTTTTACACCTTTTGGTGAGGGGCAGTGCTAAAAATCTTTAATTTTTCCCAAACTGATATATCCTGGTATCTTACTAATCCCCCAAAATGATTATAAAAATATACTTAAACTATGTTTTAAGTTTGGTGGAAAAATAAGAAGATAGAATTCGGAAAAACACAGCAAACATTAAGCAGGGGGAGGGGAATACCATTCTAAAACATAAAAGGGGGTTTTAAAATTATATGGAAAAGAAAATTAAATCAGGTTCATAAGGGGAGTTCTATCATTAAAGAGTTTTGCCCTGTTGTCAAAAGACGGAAAAATATGCTAGTTCCCCTTGGGGAAAAGAAGTTCGAATGCATTCTGGTTTTATACATTCCAGCATAAAAAATTTTTTAGCAGGAAAGTTAACTTGTTGTTTTAAAATTTTTTTGACAAAAAAATTTTACAAGAGAATTTTAAAAATTTGTGGAAATTTCTTTCAATGAAAGAATGGTAACAACGAAATATATGTTTGCGTCTAGTGACGAAGTGGAAATTTTTTTTGAAAATAAAAATTTTAAGAAGAAATAAAAATACAGACAAATTTTTTTACATTTTAGGCTGGTTAAGGATTAAAAATTAAATCGCAAAACGGACTCAATTAAATGAAAATAGATCAAATACCCTTTCAAAGGCTTTGGGTTTTATTCTGAAAATTTTAAAAGGAACACCCCCTTTTTAAGTTTTGGGTTGCAGATAAAAAAACACCCAAAAGTTTTGGTAAATGAAACAATACATACCGGGTGATCTCAACGGGAGAAATATTTTTGACAAATCAAAAAATAAAAAAAAATTAAAATGAAAGGTTCAGATAAGAATGATTCACAAATTCTAGCAAAAAATAATATTTGGAAAAAATAAAATTTTGTGAAAGAAACAAATGCCTTCTGTAATTTTTGGGGAAAGAACGTTGACATCATTCTAGCTTGCGCAAAACTTCCATTTTTGGAATGAATTACAAAGTTCCTTCAGAAAAATTCCCAATAACATGACAGTGCAGTCAAAGGACTTTTTTTGTTTGGGTTTTGATTCTCGATCAAAGAGTGATGAAATACTAAGAATTATTAATCAATGAAAAATTTTTATTTACAGTCTAGAGTCAAAAAGGAACCTCTTTTTTGGGGTTTTTAAAAATATCAAAAAAACTATATCAAACTAAAGAGTGTTTTGCAAAAACAAACATGACTTATAGTGTTTTTGCAGGAAAAATGGCAATATTACAAGCAACAAATTGATGATGACTAGTTTATTTTCTGAAAAACTGTTTTTGTAGATTATTTGTTGATATACTCAAAAATGTAATCTTTTTTAAAAACCATCCTTTCTTTTTCGTACAGTTTGTTAGGTTGTATTTAACTTGTTTAAATGTTGTTTTCATAATCTAAATATATTCAAATCTTATATATACTTGCTTTTAAATTATGTACATTTGTTCTATGTTATGCAAAAATTATCAAAACTCATTTGTTAAATAAAATACTGATTTTTTAAAAAAAATTAAAAAAAGAAAAAATTCGATTACAAATTTTAAATTTAAAACGTTTTGGGTAAAAATTTTTATCGAATTTTTGACCCTGGATTGCCAAATTCATTTTAACATTTTAAATAAATGCAACAAGTGTTTTCCAATAATTATTGCAGTGTATTGTTTTGATCATGACAAGTTTACTTTTCGCAAATTATTGTTTTGTTTCAGAAAGTGTCATTTTTCAAATAATTTTTGCGGTGTATTGTATTGATTGAAAAGTGTCATTTTTACAAAATTTTGCAGTGTATTGTTTTGATGTGAAAAGTGTTTTTTTTCCATAACTATTGGTGTATTGTATTGATATGACAAGTTTTTAATTTTTCACATTTAAAAAAAAAAAAAAAAAAGGTATACCATAGCATATTTTTTTTTTTTGAGAGGGTTGTGAGTCGAGAAGGAACTTTGGAGTTTTTTAAGAATGTTGAAAACATGTTGAACGGGAAAAAAAAGAAAAAAAAAAAAAGAAATTACCCTTCAATCTGTGTGCATTCAAAATCTCGGAATGGCACATTGCAGTGTTTAATAAGAAATTTACCCCTTAAAATCTGTGTACATTCACGATCTGGGAAGGGCACATTGCATTTTTAAATAAGAAACTTACCCCTTTAAAATCTGTGTAATGCCAGTTTGGGGAAATGACCTTGCAGTTTAATAAGAAACTTATCCTTACAACTGTGTCAGCACAGATCGGGGAAATGACACATTGCAGGTTCAATAAGAAACTACCCCCTTACAATCTGTGTACATTCACCCCCTTAACAAAGAAAATGCAGCTGGGTATGCTTTGTTTTGAAAAAAATCCAGTAAAGTCAAAAAACCATACTTCAATCGTCTAAAGGGGAAATTTACAACTGACAGGCACGTCTTGACAGGAAACATTTTTTTGAAAGACACTGAAATACGTTTTCCCGTTGGGCCCGAAACTCCCCCCCCCCCCCCCCCCACCCTTAGACCATGAGGGTGGTTGGGCGCTAGTTTTCGGATGGTTTAAAAAAGATAATCGAGGTCCCCTGTGTTACAAGATTATTCGGCACGTAAAAAAACCCTGGCAAAAAGAGATTGTCCCTGCAAAATTCTTGGAAAAAACCCCACTCTATAGGAAACAATACGTTGCAGACAAAAAAGAAAAGAAAGGGGGGCGTGTTCTTGTGGGGACGCGCTTCCCCGGGAGAGCAGCCCGAATTTTACACAGAAATCCGTGCCCTAAAGTGGTATAAAAAAATTTAAAAAAAATATTTGTTTGCGCGCGCAAAACTTAGTGAACGACTTTGAATACAAGAACAAAGAACACGCATTTTGCCACACCAGCACGCGTGTGACACAACCCTACACACACAACATCTTGCGCACATGTTAAAACCGTTCCCCTTTTTAAGGTAGGCCCTGTGTGCCGGGGGGAACAATGGCAAATTTGGGCAAGCGCATCAGAGGGGATGGGTGAAAAATATCACAAAATGCTTATTCCTTATCCTCGAAATAAAAAAAATAAAATAAAAAAAAATAAAACCACACAATAGGGATAAAAATTAATGTGTAAAGAGCATTAACTGAAGGTTAAATTTTAAGCTTACTCTTATTTTTAATATATATATATTTAATAATAAATATGTAAAATTACAAAAAATATATAGTTTTGGGATGGACTAAAAACCCGGGGGCCCCGGTGAACGCAGCAGAACATTTTGCGCACACGTTCAATCTTTTCCCACAAAAAAGTAGGGCCCTTTTGGGGCCGGGTGGAAAAGATACAAAATTTACAAAATCATAAAACACGGGGGGGGGATGTAAAAAAAACCAGAGTGCTTATTATTATCTCGAAAAAAAAAAGTATCGAGCGCTTTGTTTGTTGCTTTACAAGATTTCGCGCTTTTTCCAACATTTATTTATAACAAACATTCAAGATCTAAGCCAAAAAAAAAACATATTCTTTGCATGATTGCGATGTGTGCACATAACAATCGCACAAAAACCCCACGGAGTGAAAATCCCTTAAGCATAAGATTTTGAAGGGGAAAAAAAAAAAGAAAAGCTATTCAAGGCAAACCCCAAGTCCTGTTTTTTCTACGCATGAAGTCAGGAGCCCAAAACCCCCCCCACCCATTTTCCCCCCCCTTACCCATACATCATCACATGCACACGCATGCTGCTTAATTTTTGAGGGATTACATATCAATCAGGAAGTATTTAGAGAAATGTGAAATGAGTAGTTAGTGTTATAGTAAATTTAGAAAAAGAATGACAATGGCACAAAGTTTTTCTTTTTTTTTGTTTCCCCGTTGGAGAACTAAACGGGTCCCGAAAGGGAATGATTAAATTTGAAAGCAAAGCAGGGAAAGGGTCGGGAAAAAAGGATGGCACAGCGCTGTTGCAGAACGACTTGAGATCTCTTTTTTCTTCTCAATTATATTTTTTCATTCTCTGAAATATTTTTTTTTAAGTTTGTACTAACAGTGAAGCAAAAATTGGATCACTATAATTAAAGGTGTAAAATAAGAAAAAATTTTTTTCAACAAAAACTGAACCAAGTTCCTAAGAAATACACAGCGTGGTCCTTTTTGAAACAGATAGGCTTAGAAAACCCGTTTTTTTTGTGATCAAAAGCAATTCCCCGTGCTTATGTTTGGGAAAAGTTTCAACTTTTTGATCTTTTTTTGAGGTGTGCCCTGATCTTTGAATCGTTAAAGATTTTCCCCAAATTTTTTAAAAATCTAGTTCCCCGACAGCCTCATCCGAGTGAACGAGCTCAGGAGGGCTCACCCGGTCTAGGGCAAGCAGAAAAAGAGAGGAAAAAAGAAAAGTTTCATTACAAGAGAGTTGGAATTTTCAGGTCTAAAATCATTAGGGCCCAAAAGGATTGGACTTTTTTTGGAAGAGGTTTTTTTTGTTTGTTTGGGTGTGTGGGGGCGTTTGGGGTGGGTGTGGTGGTTTTTTTTGTGTGTGGGGGTTGGTTCGCGCGGGCGTGTGTTTGGGGTTTTGTGCGTGTGTGTGATCATGCACTCAGCAGCATCTTACGTGTGATTCGTTTGAAGCCTAAGGAAAGTGTGCAAGTGAGACTGTACAACTAGAAAGTGTGTGCTGATTTAATTAAGTCATATTTTTTCACCCCATTCCCCTGACGGAAGGCTTATACTTTTTGCAGTAACTCCAAAAAATCCCCTCAAGTTTAACAACCCCCTTTACTCTTCAAATACCTAACCCGCATTTTGGGGGGGGGGGGGGGGGAATCAAAAACAAATCTGAATCCTTTTTGTTCCTCAAGACCAAAAAAGCCAGACTGTGGGACGCCGCTATTTTCCACTTCATTAAATTTACATCCCCCATTAAAAAACCCCCCCAAAAACCCAAAAGCTCAATGGCAAAAGATGTGATGTTTTAAAAAAAAAAACACATAAAAATGCCCCGTGGAAGTGACGTGCAGAATAAATCCCGTTCGTATCACCCCTGATCACCATAACAAAAGGGACAATGCTATTATAAAAAAAGAATATTGAAATATTTGTTGAAAAGGGAGGGGCACAGGTGGGAAAAGGGAAAAAAATGGCAAGGAGAGAATTTTAGAAAGGTAAAGTTGGGGCCCGCCTTCTTTTAATGGAAGGGAGGTACTTGGTCTTTTGGGTTTGGGTGGTGCAAAAGGTCTTTGCCCCGGGGCCAGAATCACCCCCCACACACAAAAAGAATATTTTGTTAAAGCCTATAGGGTAGGATCGGTCAGTCACGAATGCCCCGCCTGTCTTTTTGGTGGGAACCCTAGAGTTGTCTAGGGGGTGGGTGACTTCTCATGAAAGAAAGGTGTATTTTGAAAGAACTGACATGCTTTTAGCAAAGGGGGTGAGTTTATATAACATGAACATGACATATTTTGAGCAAAGGGGCGTGGCGTGTGTATTATGAACATGACATACTCCTCACTGGAAAAAGGGGCTGACGGTGTATTATGAACATGACACACTCCCCCACTGAGCAAAAAGGGGGGGACGTGGTATTTTGAACAGAACATGACACTCCCTTCCCGAGAAAGGGGGCTTGTATTAAAAAATTAAAAATGCATATTTTTGAGCAAAGGGGCTGAGTGTGTAATAGAACAGAACATGACACTACTTTGAGCAAAAGGGGCGGGCGTTGTATTATAACATGAACAATGACACTACCCTCACGAGCAAGGGGGGTGACGTTTTGAACATGAAAAAATGACACTACTCCTTCCTAACAAAGGGGCGTGAGATTTTGAACATGAACAATGACACTATCCTCCTTTAAAAAAGGGGCGGACGTTTTGCTGCAAACTCTTCCCTCAAAGGGCGTTTGTGGGGGTTTTTCCTTTTCGGCGTGGTGTGATTATTTAACATGAACAAGACACTCTCTTCCTACAAAGGGGGTGATGTGTGATTCCCGGGAAAGGGGGGGGGGATTTGAAGACTTGAGAACTTGGAAAGGGGATTTGGCAGAGACCCGAAAGTTTGGGAACTTGGAGAGATTTTGCAGACTTGGGAAGGATGCAAAGACTTTGGGAAGCCTGCAAAACTTGGGAGATTGGCAAGAGATTGGGAGACTTGCGAGACTTGGCAGAGACTTTTCGGCAGAACTGGAGAGACCTGGAGGACCTTGGGGAAAATTAAAACCCCCCCAAACCTCAAACCAAAATTGGCAGGAAACCCGGGAGAGCCGACTTGGGGAAAACTCCTTGAACCACTTTGATCAGATCGGACTTGCTCCTGGGTGGAACCTTAGTGGGAGGTACCCTTTGGGGAATAGCGTGGGGGGGTGGGGGGAGGGGGGGAAAGACCTGGTCTATTGAAAAAAAATCACAACTAGATGTAAAATTTGACTTTGAATCAAGCGATTGACATTCAATTCGCTGTGTCTGTTTTTTCTTTAAGGCTAGAGCCCCGTGTTTTTAAAAAAAGCAAAGAGAGGGACAAAAAAGGGAAATTTCGCATAATTTCCAGAGGTGGTCGTGTATTAAATTTTATAATGAAAAGAGTTGGACCGGGTAAAGTGTCTATCATTTATCTACAAAAAAGGGAAAAGTGTTCCCCTAAAATTAGGGTCATTGGAGAGCGTGGTCGTAAAGCATTTTAATTTGCCCCTCTTCATCCTGCTTACCTTACTTCCCAAAGAGGGCAGGTACCATTTTTAAAGGGGGATAAAAATAGGAGTATTGAAAGCAAGGGGGCACAACGGGCACCAACCAAGAGGCAACCACGCCAAAAGGAATGTTTCTTTTAAACCTTGTTTTTTGGGGGAGCGAGGGTTGACCCCTGAGCTATTCCCCCCCTAAAATAACCATAATCTTATAAGTAAAAAAAACCCAAAAAAAACAAGCAAATAAAGGAAAAGATTCATGATTAAAACAAAATTGGGAATCATCAGCAAAATCACTTATCACGAACAAAAGTAACGACGTTTTGTTTTCCCCCCCCCTTGTGGGCCCACCCCCCCCCCCCCCCCCCCCCCCCAACATGCCCACTGAGGCGGAGGGGGGAGGGTTAGAAATCGTAGCCTAGGAGAAATTTTTTACTTTTTACTGTGTCTGGCACAGGGCCCAAACAACACCCGCCTGACATCGGGCCCGGAGGTGGGGCCGATGGTGACGACTGGTGGGCCCCTGGAGGGCCCCCTTGCTGCGTGTTATCGCCTTTTTTTTTCCACGACTAGGGGGTTTGGTGTTCCCCCTCCGGCTCAAGTGCCCCGCCCCCTTTCCCTAAACCCGGGAGTTATTCATATGTAGCCGGGGGACAACGGCTACCTTAACTTAAACCAAAAACGAAAACCGATACTAGCCCTTTTGGTCAATATATATTCGTTTTTTCAAAATCTCTATGTAAAATGTCATTTTGTTAACTTAGATCCCCAAAAAGCGAACCGTACTAGTTGTGGTCAAATATATTCAGTTTTTTAACTCTCTATGTAAAACTTCATTATGTTGGTATTTTATTTTTTTAATTATTATTTTCTAAAAAAGTTTATTTTCGAATATTCTGAATGTTTCAAAAAAATTTTTTAGCATTCAAAATACGGCCCGGTTATCTCCCCTTTAAATGGGCCCTTGGTTTTTCTGCAAAGAAAAAAATAAAAATAACTTTTTTAAGCAATTGTTTTTTCATATTCATGGATTGATTTTTGAAAAATTGTCTTGATCGACCATTTCAACCACAATGAAGTTCTCTATTTTGGGGTTTAAATATTTTTGTCTATTGGTATGGTACTGTTGTATTTAAATATTTTTTTTTTTTTTTTTGGCTATCTTTGAGACCCCCCCCTACTTTCCCACGCCCCCTCATTCCAAATCTCCCCCCCACAACCCACACCCCGATTTGTTAGTTCATCCCCAGGGTCGGGGTCCACAGGGGCCCATCACTATCAGGCCGCCGTGGGGCCACCTGCCAGAGGGGCCCTAGGGCGCACTGCTGCTGGGTCACTTTGGTGGTGTTCAGTGGTGCCTGTTCTGAGCTAACATACGCAGGACACCACCTACTAAGCCCCCTACTAACGACAGTATTAGCTCAGTCGCGGAGCCAGACTGAGTGAGTTGCCCACCCCAGGTGGCAACCACAACAACGTCCCTCCAACGACTACAGGGCTGTACTCTACGCTTACTATCATAATATATCCCGGCGTCAACCGGGCCCGAGAGATACAGACACCTGCAGTGTTGGTCAGGTAATTTGAGCAACACTCTCAAACTCGCATCCGTTAAGTGGATGAAGCTCGACTGTGTGGTCCCAGTCTTCCCACTGAGCCCACAGCACACTCACTCTGGGTAGGAGCCGGCCGGAGTCCGAAAAATCCCTATGACTCTTATGGGATTCGAACCCGCGACCTTCCAGTCCGTAACCCAAGGCGCTAACCACTGCGCCATGGCGGCTGGTTATGTATTCAAATATTAACTGCTAGTATTTAAGGAATCTTTAATAAATCATAATTCTTGTGCCATTGAAGAACATGTGGAATAAACTCTATTTAGATCAATAAAACAGATCATATTAAGTAGTAGTAGATTGTAAGGGGTAAGTTGTACACAATGTGCCAGTCCTAAATTTTAGCTAACCGCCATTCCTTGTTGTAAACAAGTTTGAATTGTCGAACTAAATTCTAACAAATGCAGACATAACAATATAAATGTATGGTATGTTTTGGGTTTTTTTTATGAATAAATATAAGATTGGAAGATGTTAGTATGGATAATTTGTAGTATTAGAGATCGTTATATTTTAGATCTGACGAACAGCTTTAAGAAGCTTGCTTGGGTGCAAGCAGACCAGAAACTGTGTTTTCACACGACTGGTTAATTATGAATATCTCCTCTCATGGACATCTGTGGTTTATAATATGTATATGTATACAAACTGTGGTGCATATCCTTCTTTTTATAGTCATAAAGTATTTAGTTTTGTTGAAGTTTTAATGTTTTATTTCCGAAAGTTATAGTGTGCAGCTGTTAAAAGTGTATCTAGTCGGAGGCTTTAATTGCTAATAGTTTGCAGCCAAATGATTTTTGTGCAAAATGCAATAATGCATCTTAATGCTTATACTTTCTAGTTTATTTTGATATATAATATGTCTAGTTTCGTTACGCGGACAGCAAGATAACCACCACTGAAGCTGCAGGAGAAAACACAAAATCTCCTTCACCTTGGGCCAAATCAGCCCAAACGATCGCAGTGTGGTGAACTGAGCAGGAGTGGATGTGATGGTGTGGTAACTAATTACCTCCCATGTGTTCAGAGCGACGTGTTACTATTTTGGGACACACCTGCAAATTGTGCAGCGCTCTGTTTCCTTGGGTGGTGGTTGAAAACTACCCCTTGCATACACTTTGCCTTTGCCTTCGTGGTAAAATGTAGTATTTATGCAGTGGCAGATAAAAATCTCCACTCTGTTACAACTATCTTCTTGTATGACTTTAAAGGTTATAGGTCTTAAACCACAAAATTCTAGTTGGGATAAGGAAGGCAAGTGTGCCAGTGAATTCATAAGGATTTCAAGCAAAACACTATCTGGCTTGGGGAGATTCAGCTCAAACCACTTCGTATTTTGTTGCCCCCATTCTGAGAAACAAGTGTCTGTTCTCTCATCCAGATCATTGTAAATGGGCTGATCAACTTCTCTGCCTCCTTGTAGGTCAGCTCAATCCTGTCTTTCAGCGTCATTAGGGGGCTGACTGGACAAACAAGAGTTTCAGATGACAGTCACAGCACATCAATCATTCAATCACCCCCAACCCTACTAGCGTTTAGAATAACAAGAAATGAACTAGGCAATGAGGATTTTTGGATTTCGAATGATACCTCTATCTAAATCGAAGTAAGTATCATTAATAACATAATATTTCAATAGTTTCTGATGCAATTTCTCCAGCTTCTCCAGTTTTACATCCAACACGTTTCACCACAGGCCCAACACCAGTACAATGCTGTTCTTACCTCAGCTTGGCTAGTTTAAAGTTTTAATACTTTATTACCACCTAGAATACAAACAAACAAAGATGCCAGTATTCATTTTTGGATGCGTGTATCTGTTCTTTTATGGACTTTACTTGCCTTAAATATTCTCCAAAATACCGACACGACCTTCATGTTTAGCAGAGATGCCTTGCTCATGCACCTTGCTCTCCTGACTCACTGTGTCCTTTTTATCAGCCAAACCACAGGACGAGTCTTTAGGAGCTCTTCATCAAGCCAGGAACTCCCCATGTAAAGAAAACCAGATAGCAGATACTAAACATCAGCGGTCAGGGCCGTTTAAAGTCAGTGTCCATGGAATGAGAGTGGAATTTAGCCGACACCAAAGGGGAACTAGCGCAATCATAATGATCTTTATCCTCGCTCTGCACTGCTATTCTTCTCCCCTCGCAAGAACTCTTCATGGAAAAAACAACAATTCAGCCATGGAAAATAAAGTTTCGCAGCTGAAATAAACACGTTGAGAGAAATCCCTACAAAAATGTGTTTATAAACACATGTTGTATCTAGTCCTACTTTCCCTTCAGTCACCACCACCACCACCACCATTACACAAGGTAGCTCATGATTCTAATTAAAGTCTTTCGGATGAGACTATAAACCGAGGCCCGGTGTGCGAACGCACGCAGAACATCTTGCGCACACGTTAAATCCTGTTCCGCTTTTCGTAAGAGTAGGCCATTGTGTGCCGGTGGGAACAGATGACAGAATTTACAAAACCGCATACACACGGGAACTGATGTAAAAAAGCACGTGTGCTTATTCCATTATCCTCGATATAAAAGAATAAATAAATAAATAAACCAAGCAAGTCTGGCACAGTCAGAACAGTGTCCCCCCCCCCACCCCCCCCCCCCCCCAGCCCCCCAGCCAGTCAGCTCGTCACCTTCGTATGCAGGACTTGTCGAAGTCCATGCCTCGGCCTTTCACAACGAGCAGCTGCATCATGTCCATGTCCCACCTGCCCCGCACAGCTGCATGCACTGCAGAGCAGCCATACCGGTTGGGCTGGCTGACGTCTGCTCCCAGGGACACCAGCTCTTTGATGCACTCCCTCATCTTTTCACCACGCTCGACACATCGTATCAATGCCGTGTCTGCAGCCAATGAAAAAAGTGTTTACATTTTTTTTCAGTGTACAAAAAAGTTGCTGTCAAATAGGAAATTACTTTTGGGTTTAACTGCAGCTAGTCCTCTCTGCATGTTTTTGGGGGTTCCCGAGGTTCCATGGGAAAAAGAAGAAAAGGAAGAGGAAGAAGAAGAAGAAGAAGATTTAGGGGAAGAAGAGGAAGAAGAAAAAGAAGAGGGGGAGGAGGAAGAAGAAGAAAGGAAGAGAAAGGGGGAAAAGAAAGGGAAAAGAAGAAGAGGAAAAGAAAGGGGAAAGAAGAAGGGGAAGAAGAAAAAGAGGAAAAAGAGAAAAAGAGGAAGAAGAAGGGAAAAAGAAGAAGAAGAAGTAAGGAAAAAGAAGAAGAGGAAGAAGAGGAAGGGGGGAAGAAAAGGGGGAAAGGAAAGAAGGAAAAAAAGGAAAAGAAGAAAAAAAGAAAAAGAAGAAGAAAAAGCGCAAAAGAAGAATCGAAGAAGAGAAGAAGAAAAAGCAGGATAGAAGTAGTTCCCATCTGGTGCAGACTCATCTACTACAAGTGCCTAGATTCCCCCTTTCCCCGCACACCCCTTTGCCCGTCCTGGTTTTAAATAAAAATAAAATATTAAAATAAAAAATTTTTATAGCGTATTCTTGCACACAAAATAAAGCGCTTACCTCAATCATTCTTACCAGCCATGAAACCTATAGCAAGTAAAGTTTAAAAAGTCCAAATGCCACACACACCCCACCACACCCCACTTTATACATTGGGGCGGGTGATAAATTTTTGGCTGTTAAGACGGGGGGTATTTTGAAATGAAACGGAGGGGAAATTCTTGGTTTGAAACAAAAACGTCTTGAGGCCGGGTTTTGAAAGTGTCATAAAAAGGTCTTTGGCGAAGAAGTGGGGGGCCCCTTCCCAAATCGATGGCCCAAAACAGAGAAAGAGCGACGGCCAAAGTGGACTGCTTTTGACTGTTTTTGAGGGTTTTGGCGTCTATTCCTCCCCATTCCCCAATGGGGGAATTTGGATTTCAAATGGGGCAAAAAAACGCATTTTTCCAGCTTCCATTGGTTTTCTTTGTGTCCGGAAATTTTTTAAGAGTACATAGTTTACACACGCCTGCCGTTTTAAACAAATTGGAAGTTTTAAGGAGGTCCAGTTCCCCCCTGAGGCAATATTCGGGAATTAAAAAAACTTCACATTTCTTCTTTTTGACCCAAGACGAAAAGGGAAGGGGGGTGTCAAACTAAAAGGTAGAGCGTGTCCCTTTTCATTCGCCCCTCCGAAGGGGGGGGCTTCCATCAGCAGGAGCGCGGGGGAATTCGGGTGGGTTGAAAAAACATCCCGGGCAACTTATGTCAGCCTACTCTTTTTTTCTCCGATCCCTGTGAAAATTGTGCAGATCAAACCAGCACATTACGAGTGTGTACATCCTGTCGGCGTTCGGGTTTTTGGGGGGAAACAGACAAGAACACCGCCTCCTGGGGGCTACTGAAAGGGAAAGGGGATTTGCCGGTTTAATTTGCCCAAAAGAAAGAGCTTGGGAATTTAGTGCTGTGCCCCAAATGACTCCTCAGGGCTTGAGAGGAGAGAGAAAGAGAGAGAGAGGGGGGGGGGGGGGGGTGCAAAAGAAGAGAGGAGAGAAGAGAGAGAGGAGAGGGGGGGGGGGGGGGGAAAGGGGGAAAAAGAGAGTTCATGGATGGTGTGGTAAGTAGATTACCCCCCAAATTTTTCAGAGCGTGTGTTCAGAGTTTGTTTCCTTGGTGGGTTAAAAAATACCCATGGCATCATTTCCCTTCTGGTAAAAGAAATATTTATGCAGCCCTTTTTTAGGGCATATCCTCCCTTTTCATACTGGTTTTGTAGCCGAAAAGTTTACAGAGTCGTGGCATATCGAATTCCCCACCAAATTGGCGCTGCGAGCAGGATGGGAAAAGAACTTGGAGCCTACTGCTGGAGCATAAATATGCTATCAATGGTCAGATTTTCCTGGGACGGGGTACTTTTGAGCAGGGGGTATGTGATGTTTTGGTAAGAGATTACCTCCGATGGTTACTATTTTGGGACACCCCTGAAATTGTGCAGCCCGTTTTTTTGGGTGGTGGTGAAAACTACCCATGGCGTCACTTTGCTTATGGTAAATGTTTTTTTTATGCGCCTCTTTCTTAGAGGCCTATTTTCCTATTCATACTGTGCTGTTGTAGCCGTAAAGGTTTACGAGTGGTGGCAATAAACTTCTCACTCTGTTACATGCACTTATAAAAAAGTTTTCCTCTGGTCATGAAAGGAATTCTCATTTCTTCCAAATTTCCCAGCAATCTGTTGAAAATACCGGTTTTGGGGTCCACAAACTGGGCCCCAAAAGAGAAACTGGAAAGAAAGGGTCGAAATTCCCTGGGGGGGTGGGACCAGGGGCGGTCACCAGTAGCCGTAGCATCCACTAGGCAATCTGGATGCCCCCCGGGTTTGCGAGGTACAGGGGTCCGTCTGTCCCCGGTCCAGGCATTGTGTTGGCCCCTGGTCAAGGGAGTATACCACACAGTGCCTGTGGCCCCCCTGGACAGCAGGGGTAGAGGATGGCCCTTTTTTCTAAGGGGGATGTAAGTTAGCCCAAAAGCCCAACTGCCCATGACCCCCGGACTTCGGGCGTGAAACAAGATTCCCCCCCTTACATAACGTCATCTGCCCCGGAGTATTTTTTATTTATGTTGGAAAAGGCGAAAAATTTTAAAAGAAATGGTCTGTTTAAAATGTGGTTTTCGTCCCTGACCCAAAGGGTTTTGGGTTTTTTTATGAAAAGTTGGAATGTCTGGGGCCCTTGCAGAAATCCGTAAAGGACCACGTGAGACTTTTGCATTTTTTCTGCAGGGAAAAACTAATGTTTTTATCCTTTTTTTTTTAAACCAATAACCCTAAAAATCTAGACAAAGGAATGATTATGTTTTATGCTTCACTTTTTAAAAGCTTTTTAAAACCACCATATCTAGCTGGGTCCACATGCGGGTCCAAGAAGATCCTGTATTCTGCCCTTCGTGGGTTCGGAAACACAACTATTCCCCCCATACATGACCTGAAGTGATTGCGGTCCTTCATGGGGGGCTAAAATGGTAACAGGTTTATTGGCAAAAATTCACCACCCTTTTTAAAACTCGAGTCTAGCCAGGAACAACAACAACAACAAACCCAATCAAATCAAACCCAACCAAACCAAAACCTACAAGCGAATGGGGGACCCGTTCATTACCCGTTAATGCTACGTAGGACTTACGGACCTGTCCCCCGATGAAGGTTTGACGATTTTTAATTCGGGGGCTTACCCCTGGCCACATCAATTTTGGATCTTCACTTGGGCTGTGTACACACGAAAAAAAGGGTTTTTACAGGGGCTGAGTTTCCTGAGGTAAGGGTGTTTGGGCCCAATTATAATAAAGAACTTTAATCATGGGAAAAAAAAAACAACAACAAAATCCCCGGTTGTCAAATGAGATGGACCCGTAAAAAAGGTAAAAAAGGGGGCAAAGTCCTTAATGTAATACAAAAAACAAGCTTGTGTGGATAGAATTTGATATTTGGGCAGAAAAGTAAAAGTCTAATTTTTAAAGATTGTCTAAAAAAATCGAAATTTTTTATAAGTTTGAATCTTTTTTCGCACATTTGAAAAAAGAAAACCCCAATGATTTGCAGTGTGCTTCATGTATATTGGGCTTTGGAAAGGGCGGTGGGGGAGGTTAAGCGTTTGCCTGCCAAAAAGTAAATCGTGAGGTTCTGGGGTTTGTTTTCCCCCTGCCCTTTCTTCCCATTTTTCAAATAAAATCGAACTGAATTCAAAGTCCTTGGAGAGCTAAAAAACCCAGGCCCCCTGTGCGAAAGCATGGAACTCTTTCGCACATTAAATCCTGTTCCGCTGTTCGAAAGAGTGGCCATTGTGTGCCGGTGGGAAAGATGACAAAATTAAAAAACCGCAAACACGCATTAAAAAAAGCGCTTTGATTTTGTAGCTTTACAAAAATTCGCGTATATAAATTCCTACTTTTTATTTTATTATTTTTTAAATATTTTTTTGATGCGACGTTGGGGTGGGAAAAGTAAGCTTTGTGCTGAAGAACTGAGAAGGCAGACGTGAGAAACGAATGCGTTTTATTTATTAACTGTAAAAATGGACTTATGGCTTCATGAAGGGGTGTTGAAAAGCCCTAATACCTTGCATTGGCTCAAGTATTCCTTTATCGTAGCATTTACGTCGCCCCCCCCTACTTGAAATATTTTCAAACACTCGGCTGAACCAGATTCTGCTGCCAAATGTGCTGCTGTCACTCCATACACGTCTGCTGCCTCAGGATTGCCTGAAACAAAACCACCACAAAATGTATTCACTGAAAACAGGTTTGATACATTGCCTTGGGCTTTACAGATTGCCATGACTCAAAGTGGTATAAAACAAATTATCAACCCTTTTTGTCTGCAGAGAAACCAGTATTGTTTCAATCCTTTACTGTCAGAACATATTACAATACTTTTAGTGAGAAGAGAAATCTGTGTGACTCAAAGTGGTTATATATATATATATATATATATATATATATATATATATATATATATATATATATATATATATATATATATATATATATATCAACCAGTCTTGTAGCTGTCTGCAGAAAAAAACCCAGTATTGTTCTTTTACTATCAGAACAATGCTTACCTCAGCCAGTTTTGTCACAGACTGCAGAAACCAGTTTTGTTTCTTTACTGTCAGAACAATGCTTGCATCAGACTGCAGAAACCAGTATTGTTTCTTTACTGTCAGAACAATGCTTGCATCAGACTGCAGAAACCAGTATTGTTTCTTTACTTACAGAACAATGCTTGCATCAGACTGCAGAAACCAGAATTGTTTCTTTACTGTCAGAACAATGCTTGCATCAGACTGCAGAAACCAGTATTGTTTCTTTACTTACAGAACAATGCTTGTATCACATTGCAGAAACCAGTATCGTTTCTTTACTTACAGAACAATGCTTGTATCAGCAAGCATTAGACTGTCTGGTCAGTTTATTATTATTCCATTATCCTCTATATAAAATAAAAACTAAAATTATGCATGACACGTCTGATCAGTTGGCCTTCCCAAAGGAAAAAATCAGGCCACCTGACTCTACACTGTTGTCCAGACTTGCTTCTGTGGACATGTCTGCTGCATGTTCATCTTTGTCTGCCACTAGTTGTGTAGGATAACCGGTTTTATTTACACCTTTTTATATTATGTACATTATTATAACATAACCAGACCAACGTTCAGTCAGGCAGACTAGGCCTACTGGATATTTATTTTGTAATTTTTATTTCTGCAGGTTTAAATTTTAAAATATTTTTAACCATTTTTTATATACTTTTTTGGCTTAATTTTTAGCAATGTCTTTAAACATGCATATATGTCCTGTTTTTGAAACAGCACTCAATAACCTCAGTCTTACCTGAAACTGAAATAAAGAAAACCCTGAGAAAAGAACTGGGAGGCAGATTACAAAAACAACAACAAAAAATTAAATAACAACATTATCCCACTGATGCTGTGATATCTCATGGCAGCACCACGCCCTACACAATCCAAGATGCCAGTAGTTCTTTAAGGCCATGGCATTCTACAGGTAGCAATGTTTGTGTGCACCGATGCAACAAACTCTGCCATGGCCGGTCCCAAGCCCGGATGAGAAAGGAGGAGGGTTGGGCGTGGGGCTAGCAACCCCACCCCGTGAAAACAAAGCTTGCTACAGAAACGCCAACAACGGACCAAGAGACTACTGCCCTGGGAGAGGAAGGGTCCTCGCCAAGAGGATGTATGACGCCCTGTGGTGAAAGCCGCGAGTCTACGGAAGCCACAAGGCCGACCCCCCTTTTATCGACCAGGACCATCAACTTCGGAACATGGAATGTGAGGACCATGTATGAGATGGGAAAAACAACACAAGTAGTAGCAGAGATGAAAAGCTACAACCTCACATTGCTTGGCATCAGTGAGACCCATTGGACACAGTCAGGACAAAGGAGACTGCTCACTGGAGAGATGCTGCTTTATTCTGGCCATGAAGAAGACAACCTCCACACACAGAAGGTGTAGCGCTCATGTTGTCAAGACCTGCACAGCGAGCCCTGATAGGATGGGAAGCACACGGATCAAGAATCATCGCGGCATCCTTCGGGACTAAGAAGAAGAAGATCAGAATGAACATCATCCAGTGTTATGCGCCAACTAATGACGGCGATGAAGAAGCCAAAGATAAATTCTACGACTGCAGAACGTCATTGCCAAGTACCCAGAAAAAGATATAAACATCCTCATGGGTGATTTCAATGCCAAGATCGGACAAGACAACACGGGATGCGAACAAGTGATGGGAAGACACGGATTAGGAGAGATGAACGAGAATGGCGAGAGATTTGCAGACTTCTGTGCTATCAACAATCTGGTAATCGGTGGCAGCATTTTCCCCCACAGAAGAGTACATAAGGCCACCTGGGTATCACCAAATCATGTGACTGAGAACCAGATCGACCATATCTGCATGGCCAAGAAATTTAGATCTCTACAGGATGTAAGGGTGAAAAGAGGAGCAGACATTGCATCTGACCACCACCTTTTGGTAGCCAGGCTGAAGCTAAAGCTGAAGAACTGGATGGAAGTAACAACAAAGAGGCAGAAGTACAACACCAGCCTACTGAAAGACTCAAAGATAAATGAAGAATTCAAGCTGTCCCTCACCAACAAGTACCAAGTACTACAAGAACTGCTTGAAGAAGAGACTGACATCGAGAGCCAGTGGAAGAAAGTGAAAGAGACACTGACGTCAACTTGTCAGGAAGTAGTGGGCCCCAAGAGACACCAACAGAAGGAATGGATATCGGCAGTCACAATGGGCAAGATTGAGAAGAGAAAGCAGAAGAAAGCAGCAGTAAACAACAGCCAGACAAGAGCAGCAAAAGCCAAGGCACAAGCAGACTTCACAGAAGCCAACAGAGGAGTCAAGAGGAGCGCAAGAACAGACAAGCGCAAGTACATCGACAGCCTGGCTGAGGAAGCCGAGGAAGCAGCAGCCAGTAACAACATGAAGCTGCTGTATGACACCACTAAGAAACTCTCAGGGAAGTACAGCAGGCCTGAGCGACCAGTCAAAGACAAGAAAGGAAACACCATCCTGGGAACAGAGGGGCAACTGAACAGATGGGCAGAGCACTTTGAAGAACTCCTGAACAGATCCGTCCCTTCAAATCCCCCGGACATCGACCCTGCTGATAGAGACCTAGACATCAACTGTGAGCAACCAGCCAGGGAGGAGATCAGGAAAGCCATCAAAATGCTGAGAAATGGCAAGGCAGCAGGACTGGACAACATCCCAGCAGAAGCACTCAAGGCAGACCTGGAGACCACGGTAGAGATGCTGTGCCCTCTCTTTGGGAAGATTTGGGAAGAGGAGGAAGTACCATCAGAGTGGAAGGAGGGCTACCTCATCAAGCTACCCAAGAAAGGAGACCTCAGCAACTGTGCCAACTATAGAGGGATAATGCTTTTGTCGGTGCCAGGAAAAGTCTTTAACAGGATCCTCCTCGAGAGAATGGAAAATGCAGTCGACCTCTCCTCCAAGACCAGCAGGCCGGCTTCGCCAGAACAGATCATGCGTAGATCAGATTGCCACCTTGCGCATTATCGGTGAGCAATCTTTAGAGTGGAACTCGTCTTTATACATCAACGTTGTTGATTATGAGAAAGCATTCGACAGTGTGGACCGCAACACCCTCTGGAAATTGCTTCGCCACCACGGAGTGCCAACCAAACTGGTCAACTTGATCAAGAACTCCTATGAAAGAATGACCTCCCGGGTGGTCCATGGAGGACAACTCACAAACAGCTTTGAGGTGAAGACTGGAGTCAGACAAGGCTGTCTCCTGTCACTTTTCCTCTTCCTCCTGGCGATCGATTGGACCATGAAGACTTCAACAGCATACAGAAGAAATGGAATCCAGTGGACACTGTGGGACCAGCTGGATGATCTCGACTTTGCAGACGACCTGGCCCTGCTTTCCCACAGCCGCCAACAGATGCAGGACAAGACTACAGAACTAACAGCCACCTCATTTCAAGTTGGTCTCAAGATCCATGAAGGCAAAACCAAGATTCTCAAGATCAACGCAGCGAGTGTGGACCCAGTCACACTAAATGGGAAGGAGCTGGAAGAAGTGGAGACATTCACGTACCTGGGTAGCATCATTAACATGCAGGGCGGCACAGACGCAGACGTCAGAGCAAGAATTGGCAAGGCGAGGGGAGCGTACTTGCAGCTGAAGAACATCTGGAGCTCCAAGGTGGTGTCGACCCGCACAAAGATCAGGCTGTTCAACTCCAACGTCAAGTCAGTCCTACTATATGGAGCGGAGACATGGAGGACAACAAAGACCACCATCAGAAAGTGCAGACCTTCATCAACAGCTGCTGAGACGAATCCTCCAGATCCGCTGGCCGACATCACCAGCAACGCAGACCTGTGGCAAGTACCAACCAGCTGCCAGCCGAGAATGAAATCCGGCGCAGGAGATGGGGATGGATCGGGCACACCCTGAGAAAGCCCAGCCAGCAACATCACAAGGCAGGCACTATCATGGAACCCCAGGAAACGAAAAAGAGGAAGGCAAGAAACACCTGGCGACGCGACCTTGAGGCAGAAACCAGGAAGATGGGATATACCTGGAGACAGCTGGAGAGAATAGCCCAGGACAGAGGACTCTGGCGGACTGTTTGGCGGCCTATGCTCCAGGGGGAGTGATGGCTAAAGTAACCTATCAACAGCCAAGCTTGTCATTCTCTCATTCTTTCACGTCTGGACTATTGCAATTCTCTTTGTCTGGTCTGCCAGCATCATCTACCCACCCCCTTCAAGTTACAAAACTCCGCAGCTCGACTTGTCTCAGAAAGAAAAAAAATCTGTGCACATTACCCCTCTTGAGATCTCTCCACTGGCATGTCCTGTGCCACAGAGAGTAAATTTAAGATCCCGTACCCTCTGTTACAAATGTCTCCACTAAACTCATCCTCCTATCTCTTGGAATGTCCCTTTACTTTTACACTCCACGTTCCCTCCGTCTGCCTGCAGATACCATGTGCCTACGAATACTAATTTAACCAATCCCTGTTGTCCCGCTCTTTTGCATTATGGAGGTCCATCGACCTGGAATGACCCCCTCTCTATCGCCGAATAACCTAGTTTATGTACACTTTAAAATCCAGCTAAAGAATTTTTATTTCAAACTAGATTTTCCCCTCTTTGTTTTATATCAGAACATTTCCACCTTCACTAAACCATGTTCTATCACCTGCTAAAGTATTACGACCTGTTGAGTGTTGTGTGCTTTTGAAAATATTTTAACTATTGAAATTTTATTTCATAGATTTTTGTCTGCAGGGCACAATGCTTGTAAATATGTTTGTTTAAACTATTGATTATTTATCATTGATTGCATGACTGAGTGAAGAATAGGTTGAAAGCATGCGTTTGATTTATCTTTGCAAGATATAGTGCTATATAAGTTCCATTTATATAATTATATAGTATATAGTATAATTATATATATAGGGTTTAAAAACCCAAGCAATACACAGCAAAAAATGAGGACATATGAAGAATAAATATGATTTAGTCAAACGTACACTAACATAGAGGAAAAAGAGAAAGAAACAAAATACAGGGAGAAAAACAGAGAGAGAGAGAGAGAGAGAGAGAGAGAGAGAGAGATGGAGAGAGAGAGAGAGAGAGAGAGAGAGAGAGGGTGGGGGTGGTCGTAGTGGGAAAAGCACATGGAATAATACCAAGTCAAGTCAAATTTTTATTTCTAGATGGTACATCGAATAAGCAATATATACATTTGCTTTTTTTTGTCAAGCCATCTATCCAAGTTCTAACAAATTTCTTAGCGATAATAGTAATACTGAAATACTAAACCCAAAAACGCGGTGTGTGTGAGGGAGAGAGGGAGAGAGAGAGAGAGAGAGAGAGAGAGAGAGAGAGAGAGAGAGAGAGAGAGAGAGAGAGAGAGAGGGGGGGGGAGGGATTGAGAGATGCAGAGAGAGAACAGGCATGGTAGTGGGGGAAAAGCATTTTTCCCTGAAATGGTTTGGGGGTCCAGGGGGCATTGCCCCCTGGTGAGGTCAAGGGGCAGAGCCCCTTGTGGGGGTCAGGGGGCAACACCCCCTGAAGCTGAAGGGTTTTTCAGCAATTCCAGCCTGTAAAAAAGCCTCTCCTTGAACTAATTTCAGTTCTTCATACTAAGCAAGTTCAGCCCTAAAATAAGCTCTTCTAGAATGACTATCAGTCATTTCTTAACCCAAGGGGGACTTTATACCCAAGTAATCACATAGCAAAAATGAGGACATATTTACACAACATGTGCACTAACACAGATAGCCTAGAGTAAGGACATACACAGAGAGTGAGAAAGAGAGTGGAGAGAGAGAGAGGAGAGAGAGAGAGAAGAGAGAAAAGAGAGAGAGAGAGAGAGAGAGAGAGAGATGAACTCTGAACGTTCAGAGTTCTCTTTTTCTCCGTCAGAGAGAGAGAGAAGAGAGAGGAGAGATGAGAGAGAGAGAGAGAGAGAGAGAGAGAGAGAGAGAGAGAGAGAGAGAGAGAGTGTGTGTGCGACTTGGCAAAAAGCAGGGTCAGTGTGTGTGTGCGTTTATTTCATTATTTTTTTTTTTTTTTACTGAGAATAAGCATTCATGTGCTTTAAAAGATTTTTAAAATCTGTTTAACATCTACTGATGTAGTCCTCGTGTGTATGCAATTTTGTAATAAATTTTGTTATAAATCTGTTCCCATGGGGACACAATGGCCTACTCTTTTGAAAAGCAGAACAGGATTTAACGTATGTGCAAGATATTCTGATTGCGTTCGCACACAGGCCTCAGTTTATAGTCTCATCCAATGACTTTTGGCGAGAGTAGAGTCTGCAATCACACAGCAAAAAATGAGGACATAGAAAGACATATGATATAGACAAACGTACACTAACATAGATAGAGGAAGAAAGAGAAAGGGAAAAGGCCCCTTGAACGGGATTTGCACCCCAATGTGAGAAGAAGAAGAAGAAGAAGAAGAAGAAGAAGAAGATAATCTATGCGATAAAGATAATGATTAATAACACTAAGAAGAAGAAGAACTGATGATGATGAAAAACCCATGGCACAGAGAGGGAAGCTCACCATTGTGTTTCATTATCAGTTCCATCACCCCGGGGAAGCCTTTCAGCGCAGCACAATGGACTGGCAGAAACACGTTTTCCCCCTTCTTCAAAAGGGATCTGTTGAAGTGAGATGCATCAGCATCCACCCCGCCTTCTAGCAAACGCTGAATGGTCCTCAAGCATGCCGGAGTTTCGACGTCATGACTTACAATGACGTCTACTACCTGTTTCTCCTGGCTGACCACCCGGCCCTTCCCTGCTGCACGCTTCCTCTGCTGTCCGGCAGTGGCGGTTTTCCTCTCCATGATATCTGAAACAAGATTGTTACCGTTTTCATAGTTAATGGGAATAATTATCCCCAGAAAAGTAGTAACTAACCTGCAGGTTCTACCGTTTCAAAAGGAAACTAAAAGTGTTTAATTCAAATAAAACAGAACAAAACCAGAAAAAACCCCCAACAAGCTTCAGACTCTAGTGGTGTTAGTTCCAAGAGCTGTCAGTGAATCATAGAGTGCAACAGCAGAGTTATAAATTAAAAAAAAAATCTAAGTTGTGTATCTGTACATGTTGAAATACTTTTCCTTTAAAATACATACAATCAGATAACTTTCTACTCCATGTTTCATTATGGTAAGAGTGTTGATCAGAGATACAGATACAATAACAGATATCTTATGCTTTCAAACACTCAGATTCAAACAATCCACTATTGCCTGTCGCTCTGTATTTCTGATCCATCCATCTGGAATAACCTCCCTCTCTCACTTTGTCAACATGGCAAAAGCCTACATTTTGATACTTTCAAATCCAGACTCAAGACACACTGATTTCCAACCTAGTATGATCTTCCCCTATAGTACAGGCCTAGTTACGCCTCTGGTCCCTTCCTATTTTCAATAGACATGATGATCTCCATTGCCCTCACCCTGCCTAAAAGCGCCTTCCCTGACCCTAAAGAGGGCAAGGTACCCATTTACAGCTGGGTGAACTGGGGGACAGCTGGGTGAACTGGGGGACTGTACTGAAGCCAAGGCACGCAAATGGTCACCCATCCACTTTGGTAACCACGCTCGATGCTGCTTGATATTGGCTAGAGGGAGAGCGAGTGCTCTGACCACTGAGCTATCCCGTCCCGTAGTATGTACTCTTTGCCAATAAAAGGCACAATGGAATTGCTGCTAAGCTAAGCTTCAGCATTAGTTCTTATTAAAAAGCACAAAGAAATCAGTACTGAGCTATATTTTAGCATGCTTTCTTAGCCAAAAAACGGGTGTTTTTTTATTTTTTAAAAAGGCACAGTAAATCAGTACCAAAGAATACATTTAGCATATATACATTCTCGACATAAAAGGGCATGTTAAGAATAGAGTTGAACTTTTCTTTTTTCTTTGCACTTTCAATTGCAAAACAGCACTATGAAGTCATTTATTTATCATTTATTTATTTATTTATACCACTTTAAGTCACGGCAGATTTCTCTGCGTGAAATTCGGGCTGCTCTCCCCGGGGAGAGTGCGTTGCCACAAGATTAAGAGCATCCCCACCTTTTTTTCTTTTTCCTGTCTGCAACTGTATTTGTTTTCCCTATCAGAGTGGGGTTTTTTCTGCAGAATTTTGCCAGGGACAACTCTCTGGTTGCCGTGGGTTCTTTTACATGCGCTAAATAATTATGTGTATCATCCACAGTGCACAGTCAGAGAAAGTCTGAATGATCCAGCGTTCTTAAATGATTAGTTAACACTATTGGTATCAGTATTATTCTCTCCCCATCCATTTTGTAAAAGAGTATCCAAAGTTTTGGTTTTAAAAAAACAACACCACCCTGTTGCAACGTGCATCTCTCTCTCTCTCTCTTAAAAAACACACACACAATTTTCCCACAAAAAAACACATATTTATTAATACACATCCTTGCAAAAATCATCTCTCTCTCACACACACGCGCGCGCGCGCACACACACACAGTGACACACACTTTTTTCTCTCATAAATTGATGTTATCAGTAAGTACAAACTCATACACTTTAAGCACCTAGTACCCTAATGAATGAACACATAAAAACACACACACACAAACACACAACACACACAAAACACACACACACACACACACACACACACCACACACCACACACATGCACGCCACCCCTCACTCACTCACTCACTCACATACATAATCACACACATGCAGTGATGCACCCACACTCACACACACATGTACAATCACACCCAGACAAACAAATACAAATAAATATACAAATATACAAATGCTTTCAAAGAAAGACAACTCAAGGCATTATTTTTCAGGATAAGATTAAATGCATTCACAACAAAATTCAGCAAGGATTTTAAATGCTTATGTGGTGAATATAGTTCAAATCCCCATATCATACTTGAATGTGAGAATTTAAAACCTTATCTCCCTGCTTTTTCTGAGAATACCATTGACGAAGTTTTGAACAATGTAAAGCTAACATTTGACATTGTAGTTGTAGTTCTCTTCGAATTTCATTTTTTAAATGTTCTTGATTTGCTTATGTTAAGAATACTATTTGTGCATTTCCCTTGTTATTACTTTTTATTACAACACCCCACACACAAAACACACAACACACACACACACACACACACACCACACACACCACACACACACACACACACACCCCAACACAAAAACACAAACACACAACACACACACACACACAACACACACACACACACACACACACACACACACACACACTTATACACACCCATGCACCACCACACAGAGTAGATCTATCTATTTATCTATCTATCTATCTAGCTAGCTAGCTATCTCTCTCTTTCATTCAATCTCCTATTTTAGGGCCGTCTGGTATCACTTAAAGTGGAAAGACGTTAAAATTGAAGACTTACTAACTTACCCAGACAAACACACATACAACGCTTGCATGTGTCTACTTTCATGTCCAGATTTCATTTCTTGTTACATAACAATACAACTTCCACATCTTAATTAAAACAAACAAACAAAAAAGGAAGAAAGCAAATAATATACAATCAGGGATCATCTCCAACTCCAAAACCTGCATGCAACTGACCCCTCCCCCCCCCCCAAAAAAAAAAAGTTACAGGGAGAGTGGTAGGGAGACAGCAAAAGAAAAGGAATAGAATAATGGTAAGGGGGGGGGACAATACTGGCTTTCTTGTAAAATGAGTATCTACCTGACTTTGAGTCTAAAAAATATGATGGGAGCAAGACAGAAGACATGTTACACTTTTACAGTCTACATAAAAAATATTTTTTTTAAAAGCAAAACTCCCCCTCCCCCCCCAAAAAAAACCCAACCAAGAACGTTTTACAGTTAAACATACTCTTAACACCTGTGTCCTATTTCCCCATGGGCATACCAGGGGGCCTGTCAGTATAAATAGCATCCCCCCTCCCACCTCCGGAAATTCTATGCTAAGAATTCCCTCTTTTCTATCCCTCTGTTTCTGCCTTGTTCTTTTTCTTCCTGTCACCTCCTTGTCTACTTTCTGCCTTTTTGATCCATTCTCCTGTCCTTTATTTTCAGAGTCTTAAAAGATAACATCTCTCTCACAAAGTCCCGAAGCGCTGGGCCTGACTTGTCAGGCAGCACCATGCATTTTCGCTCATATGACAGACAACAATAGTTGCTGTCTGAGCATTCGACAATGACAGGAAAGCGTTCCCAGGGAAGCCACAAGAAACGCCTCAAGGACACACTGAAAGCCTCACTGAAAGCCTTCAACATTGAGATAAACTCATGGGAGCAGGCAGCAATGGAGAGGCCACAGTGGCGAGCAGCTGTACGGTGGCGCCAAGGCCCACGAAGCAAACAGAATTGCAACAGCTGATCAACGCAGGCAAGACAGGAAAGATAGAGCCTCCAAGTCTATAAAAGCAGCCACTATACCCTGTCCATACTGCTCAAGAACTTTTCAAACGCTGATTGGCTAAATAAGTCATCTTGCACCCACAGAAATGGACCCTCCCAATCCCAGGATGAATAGATGGTCATCATTGATCCCATGGACGAAGAAGAAGAGAAGGATCAAAGTACAGGTTCATATGACACACCTGTTTGAAAACAATAGAGAGAGAGAGAGAGAGAGAGAGAGAGAGAGAGAGAGAGAGAGAGAGAGAGAGAGAGAGAGTGTGTGTGTTGGTGGTGGTGGTGGGAGGTGGGGTGGGGGAATCAGCCTATTCTTTTTCTTACTAAAGTTTAGCCTATAGGCCTATTGGGTATAATTTTGATTTTTTTTGGGTTTTAGTAGATAGGGGCAGCCAAAATTTTATACAGCATTTGTGACCATAAAAACAGTATTTTTGAAAAGAACTTTTTAAAACAAACACAACAAAAAATGAATGATGTCTCTATCTCTAGTTTTTCAAAAGTTATGGGCGTCTAAAGATGGCGTACATTTTTCGGCCATTTTAACTGTATGGAAGCCTTATTTGGAAAGGACCTGTTGTGAAAAGCACTAAAATCACACCCATAAAAATTTCCACATACAATGTCTATAATACTAATAATACCTACAAAAGTAATCAGCTCTCTATCTTGAAGGGGAAAAATGATATACTTTGTTAAAATTGTTGGATTGGCGGTTTACTCAAATTGCATAAGCATGTTTGAGGTCCAACAGGTTGAATAAGGTAGCATCTTATGGCTACATTTTTACATTGCTTAAAAGATATGCATACATAGTTTATGTCCAATTTTTTCTAGGGCTATACTAGACCAAATGTTTCAAATATTGAGGTCTAATTTTGCTAAAAAGCCTAAAATGCCTTGCGACAGACCAAAATGACAGTACATGGTAGATTTTCATTAATAACTTTTGAACCTGTATAGATATTGTCTTGGAATTTGGTGGTGTAAAATATGGTTGTATATGCTATTAAAAATACATTTATTGATTTTTTTCATCATACATAATGTGTTTTCCGATTCAAAATGACTGCCAAGTGGCTAAATATGTGGTGAACATTTAAGTGAAATGTTGTGAAACAGTTTTTGTCAAAACATGCTTAGAAAAGAAACAAAAATCATTTTAACATATATTTTAATGATTAATCAGATGAATAATCCCTATTTTAATGATTAATCACTTTGCATGCATTTCATATGTTGTGATATATCATTCTGAGAACCAGCTTCACTAATGCCTAATTACGGGTGGTAAAGGAGAGGACAGGTTCATGCCAGGACGGGGGCAGCTCAGTGCCCCTTCACTAAACTTGTAAACCCTCTGAGTCAGAGAACTAGGCTGGTGTAAAATTTGATGCTACAGTGTTAGAGGACACTGAGGATGCACAAGCGCAAAAAGCCAAATCACTTAAATCAGCCAAAGCCACTCAACCTACTAATAAAAATGAAAAACACATTTTTGAAGGTGAAGAAAAGACACCCAAAAGCAATAAAAATTTTCTGTATTCCCAACGGTCTTTTTTTTTTGCCTTTTTAGAAATTTTAAAAGCCAAAGGGGCTTTGATTGTCTATTTGGGTTTAATTTTCCCCACTTTGGAAAAGGGCGCCTCTACCACAAATTTTTCCTTTTTCCGTTTTTTCCAAAAAATAACTGCTGTTTTATTTGTTTCCCTATCCTATTTTCAAAAGCAATAACAGTTTCAAAAGTCTGAAGGGGATCATTAAAATTTGAAGTGATTTATGTGGTTTACAAATTTTCAAAACAATCCTTTTGGTGGAACATGTCCTTTGAACTGGCTTGGGGGGAAATAATGCTTTATTGTTATCCTGTAATCTTTTTTCAAAAAATCCCACGTTTATTGAAACCCCGATTTTTATAATAAAGCTTTAAAGAAATTTTGAAAAAAAAAACCCTGAAATAGAAAAATGTTAAGCAAATCGGTTAAATTTTTTGATTTTTGATTTTTTGTGAATTATGAAAAACGCTCTTCCCCCCCCCCTTCTTAAATTAACCAAACCCAAAAACTTTTAAAAAAAAAAACAAAAAACCTTTTAGTTTTTTTAAAAAAATAAAAAAAAAAAAAAAAACATCTGAAAAACTTTAATGGAGAATTTTAAAAACAAAAAAAACCCTGTAAACGGAAAAAAAATTTTTCCTTTGGGGAAAAGATCGTTTGGCAAGATGTTTTTCCTTGCCCTTGCCTTAATGAACACTTCGCTTTTATTGGTTTGGGTGAATGACAGTCCATGAATACATTAACCCATTCCCAAATTAGTACAAACAGGTTGTCTAGTTTGATTTTCACCTCCAGTATTGGCTATTTTATCTTCAGAGTTCGCCATCTGAGATAGTATACCGCCAAAAATCCGTTTTTCGCGAAAATTAGCCAGATATGAAAAAACTTTCACCCATCTTAGTATTCTACAATAAAATCTGAACACAATGATACCAAATATAGTGACAATAGTTGTCTGTCTTGAATACCCATCCAATTCAAAGTGGTCATGTCTCTTTGAAGATTTGTCCATGTGCATGAAAAATGGCATCGGCAGCGGTTTTTAGCACACCTCCTTCACACGCTGCTTTGCCTATTGATGATACACTAGCCACAGAAATAAAAATGCACTCAATGAAAAGAAGAAAGATTGAACTTTTTTCGGATATACAGTGTTTTTCAATCAGTAAAACAGAAGCATAAAAAGGAAGTGAAAAGACCAAAAATTGGCTGCTGCTACCTACTATATAAATTCCATATTATTATTATTATTATTACAAGTACATGATACTAAAATCACAATGATAACACTTTACCCTAGATTAGTAGACAATGTAGCATCTGGAAATAAAAATTGGACTTTTTGAGTTAAGGGGCTTGTGGAAGTCACCAAGTCTGGGCTGATCAGAAGTACCTTTAGAATGTTAAGTATTATCTGAAGAAAGAAGAGGATGACATACTTTGATTATAATAAAAATATTTAATATAAAAAAATAAAAGAATTATAGGCTAATTTGCAAGAAAAATCCCCAAACCAAACTATATGTCTTCCCTTCTTTAAAAAATTGTTGGCTAGGGTCTGGATGAACATGACCGGTCCTCCTGTTGCTTCTGCTTTTGTGTGTGGGGGTGTTCTTTCCAGACAGAACTCTTACCCTTTTTTGGGTTTTGTTTGTTTTGTGGACAATTTCGGGGGAGTAGGCCCCTTTCCCACCCTTTAATAAGGTGGGGTTTTTTCTGTTGTTCCCGTTTTCTTGGAAAAATAGGGTTCCCCTTTTTAAAAATTTCAATTTAAAGCGGTTGTTTCTGTTTTTTAATTCTTAAAAATTAAAAGCCCCAACGAAACCTTAAGAAAGAAAGTTGGGGTTTGAAGAAAGTGTTACAAAAAAAAAGATAGAGAGAGAAAGGGGAGAAGAAGAGAAGAGGGAGAAAGGGGGGGAGGGAGAGAGGAGAGAAAAAGAGAGAAAGAGAGAGAGAGAGAGAGAGAGAGAGAAGAGAGAGAGAGAGAGAGAGAGAGGGGTTTAATAAGAAAAAAGATGTTATAAAGGTCTTTTCTTTCAAGGGAAATTTGCTTCTTTTGGGATGAAATGATTAAAAATTTCTAAAAAATTTAATTTTTCCCCTTGACAAAACGGGTTTATATCATGCCCCCCATAAAAAATTATTCAGTTTCTCCTTGAGTGTGTGTGTGTGGGGTGTGCGTGATTTTTTATTCTCTTTTTTTTCATTGTATTCCTTTTTCCTTCTTTTTGAGAATGGGAAAAGCACCTGGGGTTTTTTTTTTTTTTTAATTTACATCAAGCCCCGTGTGTAATCGTTTTGTAAATGTTGCCATCGTCGGCACAAATGGCTACTCTTCCGAAAAGCGGAACGGTTTTACTGTGCGCAAGATTTTCCACACTGGTCTCACCCAAAGGACTTTTGGGGGGGGATGGTCGCGCGCACGCACGCGTGTGGGTGCGCGATGCTTAGTAGGGACGTGCGTGCGTGGTGCACGCGCACTGCATGCAACTTTACATCGTACGTGTTGTTTCACAGAGGCCAAACGCGTTGTTTGTGTAAGGTGCTGTAAGCTCGGTGTTGACGGGGTTGCCTTTTATTCTTTTATTTTTAAAATTTTTTGCTCATAACCTACCTAATTCTGTTTGGGTTAAAAAAGTCAGTTTTAATGGAATGAATGGAATGCCGTTGAATTTGCTAGGAGCTGGCAGGCAGCTCACACCTGCAGGAGGGCCTGTGGCTCCTGCTCTCCACATCAAACCCCTCCCCTGTCCAGCCTTGAACTGCCCCCCCAAAGACCAGAAACGTTCACAGCGGGGCTCGGGTTGCGGGTTCGGTTCCACCCTGTTTTTTGTTGTTTTTTGGTTGTTGTGTGTTGTTTGTAACCTGGAAAAGAGGCAGCAGGGAGGATAGCTGGCCAGTCCACGTCAACAAGCGGGGTCCTGCTCTGGGGAATGCCTCCGGGAGTTCATCCATAAAGTCTACGGCACTGAATGTACCTTCTGCAGCGCATGACACCAGATCCCAAGGAAAACAAAATGCCTGCAGCAAAGTGTTGTGTGTGTGTGTGTGTGTGTTGTGTGTGTTGTTGTCTGGTTGTGGGGGGGTTTGATGCCATCTCCTCGCTATGTACTTTTAAAAAAAATAAAAACGCTGGAGAATGATTCTATCTGTCACAATAGAATCAACCAATCATGCAACTCTGACAATCTGAATATTTTGAAAACTGAAGTTATTTATTTATGGTAAACATGACACCCATTTGGCAACAATTATAACTCCATTGGAGTCAGATTGTGTTTACAAATATCTGTTTCACAAGTTAGCACATAGCAAAACATTCCTATGAATGCATCAGTGGTTCATTTAAGGCATAAAAAACCTATCACATAATTTTTCTCGCTTAAATGGCAATAGGTAATCCATTTTCAATTGGTGTTAGGTTTAAGACACAAAGTTGATGAGAGCATAGATAAGTACCTGGTAAACAAAAAATATTTTCTCCTCTCCAAAATCAGCTTTGTTGAGAAAAAAGTCAATTAAATATATGATTCCTTTTGGGACAAAAGGTTTCAAAGGTCTTGAATGTGCATAATGCATTGTACTTAAATAGGGCACTCCAAACACATCAACCAAAAACCTTTGCACATTTCACCATCGTTTGGGTTCCGCCACATTAAAATTGTCTTTTCTGGGGTTTCTAAAAAAAGAAACCCCACAAATGTCTGGGGCACTTTTCAATGCACGATCTGGGAATGACTTCAGGTTAAAAAAATTACCCTTTACTTCTGTGCCTGCACAATGGAAGGAAACACATTCATGAATAAGTTTCCTTTTGTGTATTTACAGATCTGGGAATGCCACTTGCAGTTTAATAAGAAACTTACTCTTACAATCTGTGAAATGACAGACTGGAAATGGACATTGCAGTGTTAATAAGAAACTTACTTCCTTACAATCTGAAACATTCACAGATCGGGGAAGACACATTGCGTGTTTAATAAGAAACTACCCTTACAATCTTTTTAAATGCACAGATCGGGGAAATGACACATTGCAGTGTTTTAATAAAAACTTACTCCCCCCTTGATTACAAAATTTTATAAACATATCAACAACCAAAGCTCGAGAAAGTGTGCAAAATTGTTGAAGAATTAAGTTATCAGATATATGGGAGGAATACAACCCAATTAAAAAGATTCACAGGGAAAAAACAATCCTTTAAAACAAAGAGATTAGATTTTTCCCTCTCTCGAGTACCTTATCTTTGCTTGTGGAAGAGCTGATATCCAATGGATTCGATCAGATCATTCCATATTATTTGACTTAAAATTGGTAAACAAAAGAATTTGCAGGAGTACTGGAAATTTAACAATCTTCCCAAGGATAGCATGTATACAAAAAAAATTTAAACGAAACTATTAACAGTGTTATTGAAGAAAATGCTGAGCACTAAGAAAGAAAATCTGGAAGAATTATTCTGAACTAATATAAAGTTAACAGTTCCTGAAAATGTTTTTAGTTTCTGCTGATAAAATTAGGACAAGGACAATAGTTTAGCAACACAGAAAAGAAGTGAGAGAGAAGAGGAACAAAACTAGAAATAAATCAAAGAAGTAGGAAAAAAGTAAACAAACAGAGTTTGGACATTCACAATTAAATGATTCAGTATTAATAACAGCCATTAGAATTTTAAAAATGAAAGGTCTTCAAAGATCAAAAGCTAGAGGGGTTTTAGAAGAGGAGAAAAGATCACAAAGTATTTTGAAAATTTAGAAAAAAGAATTATATAAGAAAATATAGCCAAATTAGTTTAAAATGAAAAGGGAAAGCTAATAAATCTGAGGATATTCTTTGAAGTTAAAGAATTTTAATGAAAACCTATATAAAGAACAAAAAGCAAAAGAATATAATTAAATTCTAGCCCTAGAAGTTCAAAGCTAATCAAGCGAAAAAAAAAAAATTTGCTTGAAGTGAAATACATTGGAGGAGGCTGGATGCGCTTTTGAAATATGAAACTGGCAAAGCCCAGGCTCTGATGGATTCCCTCAAAATTCCAAGTTTTTTTAAACAACTTGGTTCTTTTGTAGTCAAGCTTAAACGATCCTTTAGAGATGGGGAATTACAAATAATACAAAAAGAAGGACTAATTCATGTTCCTAAACATGACAACCAAAAGAATTTATAAAAATTGGAGGCCAATATCTTACTAATGTTATTTATAAAATGGGCTATCCTGTAAGCTAATCGAATAAAAAAAATCTTTCCCAAACTCATCAATGAAGATCAGAAGGATTTTTTGCCTAACAGATATATAGGAAAAATAAGTGTTGTATGATCTGATTAATTCCCTTTAAAATAAAAAAACTTCCGGGAAGTTAATTTCTTGATTTTGAAAAAGGCTTTTGATTCATTAAGTGGCATTCATTTAAAAGGGTATTTAAAGCATTTGATTGGAAAGATATACTTCGTTGGTTTTCAACCTTCTACAAAATATTAAGTCTACAGTTATAGTTAATGGACAGTGCTCCTCCTGGTTTAATACCCACAGGGGATGAAGACAGGTGACCTATATCTCCAATTTATTTATTCTCTCAGCAGAAATTCTAGAAATTATGAAAGAAAAAACCCCGAAACATCAAAGGTATTTTTTTTTTAAATTGAACAGAATACAATTTTTTCACATTCGCTGATGACACACTAAAATAAAGGTGACAGCATATCATTGAACAGTCCATGAAAATTTAGATTTATTTGAAAAGTGACGGACTGTTTTTAATATGAGAAAACAAAAGTAATTTTGTTTGGGGACAAAACATTTTTGATGCAAGGTATATGACCTTTTAAGGGTTTAGACTGGAACCCAAAACAGTTTAAGGTACGGGAAATATGGTTTAACACCAGACTTGTACATTTTGAAAAATAAATATATAAAAAATTACAGAAATAACTCTCTATTTCAACATCTGGATAAAAAGTATTACACAAATGGTGAGTGCGTGCTTAAATCTTTTTCTTTCAAATGATATATCTCTGGTTTACCTTACTAATCACCAAATGATTATAAATATACTTCAGAGCTATGTTTTAAGTTTGTGGGAAAAATAAGCAAGATGAATCTGAGAAAACCACAACAAAAAATTATAAAGCAGGGAGGATTGGGAATACATCTCTAAAATAATAATGGGTTAAAACTTATAGGGATTAAGAAAACTAAACTCAGAATTATAAGTGGAGTTCTATCATTGAAGAGATTGCCCTGTTGTCAAAGATCTGGACAAAATAGCTACTGTATACCAATTGGGGAAAAGAAATTCGAATGCATTTGGTTTATACATTCCATGATACTAAAGTTTAGCAGAAAGTTCAACTTGTTGATTCGAAAATCTTTTGACGGGAAAACATTTTTACAACGAGAATGTTAAAGTTGGTGGAAACTTCTTTAAATTTGAAAGAATGGATAGACAACGATATATATCGCATTGCAGATCAGTTGACGAAAGGGGAAAAATTTTTTGACATTGAACATTTTAAGAAGAAATATAATATCAAGACAAATTTTATTACATATTTAGGTTTGTGTCAAGCGATTAAAAATATCAGCAAAACGGACATAATATAAATGTAATAGATCAAATAGCCTTAAAAAAGGCTTTGGGTTTATTCTGAAAAATTTAAAAAGGGGAAAAACCGCCCTTAAGACTTCTGGTTGCAGATAACAACACCAAATGTGCGATAAATGGACAATACAATACCAGGATCTCAATGGAGAAATTTTTTTGCAAAATATAAAATAAAGAAATTAAAATGAATGGTTCCAGATAAGATGATTCAAAATTTCTAGCAAAAAAATTAATATTCTGGAAAAAATGAAAATTGCTGAAGAAAACAAATGCACATTCTGTAATTTGGAAAGAAACGTTGATCATCTATTCTATGCTTGCAGCAAAACTTCATTTTTGATGAATTACAAAGTTTCCCTTCAAAAAATTTGTACCAATACAATGATCTATTTGCAGTCAAAGGAATATTTTGTTGGATTTGATTTCGATCAAAGAGTGAGAAATACTAGACGTTTAAATAATCAATGCAAATTTTTTTATTTACAGATCAGTACAAAAAGGGAAAACCCTTTGGGTTTTTGAAATATCTGAAAACTAATCAACTAAAGGTGATTGCTAAAACAAACATGACTTATAAGTGTTTTTGCAGGAAATGGCAATATTACAAGCAATAATTGATGATGACTAGATACTTTCTGAAAAATGTTTTTGTAGCATTTATTTGTTGATATACTCAAAATTGTATCTGTGTATAAACCATTTCCATGTTCCTTTTCTGTACATTTGTTGGGTTGTATTAACTTGTTTTGAAATGTTGTATTATAATCGAATATTGCAAAACTCTTATATATACTTGCTTATAACATATATGACATTTGTTCTATGTTATTCAACAAATTATCTAAACTCAATTTGTTAAAAAAAATACTGACTTTTAAAAAAATCTAAAAAGAAGAAAATCTCGATTACCAAAATTAAATTTAGAAACATTTGTGGTAACAATTATGCGAATCTTTGAGTCTATGGATTTAACCAATGTCACTTTAACTTTTACATGGACGCAACAAGTGACTTCACATAATTATTGCAGTGTATTTATTGATAAAGAAAGGGTCACTTTTCGCATAATTATTGTATTGATCATGACAAGTGTCATTTTCACATAATTATTGCGGTTTGAAATTGTAGAATTAATTTTATTTATTCATTTGTATGATCAAGTTCATTTTTCACATAATTTTGGGTTTTTTGTATTGACATGACAAAAATTTCCATTTAAAAAAAAAAGTATACATTAACAATTCTTTTGAGGTTTGTGATCAGAAAATTGATCGTTTTGTTAAATTGAATTTGTTAACTGGAAAAAAGAAAAAAAAAAAAAACCACAAGTGTCTTCACAATTCGGAAGGCAATTGCGGTTTAAAAAAACTTATTTTTTCCCCCCCCTTCTGTTAATTTGACGGTGGAATGACATTGCAGTGTTATTAAGAAATTCTTAATCTGTGTTTTAAACGATGGAAATAACATTGCAGTGTTTTAATAAAAAGAAAGTTAAATTTTACATTAAAATTAAAAAATTCAGTTTTTGAATTTACTCTTACAATCTGTGTGCATTCACAGATCTCGGAATGGCACATTGCAGTGTTTAATAAGAAACTTACTCCTTACAATCTGTGTACATGCACAGATCTGGGAATGACATTGCAGTGTTTAATAAGAAACTTACTCCTTACAATCTGTGTACATGCACAGATCTGGGAATGACACATTGCAGTGTTCAATAAGAAACTTACTCCTTACAATCTGTGTACATGCACAGATCTGGGAATGACACATTGCAGTGTTCAATAAGAAACTTACTCCTTACAATCTGTGTACATTCACCACTCTAACAAAGAAAATGACAGCATGGGTATGCTTTGATTTGAATAAATCACAGTCAAGTCAAAAAAACCATACTTCAATCATGTCATGAAGGGCAATTACAACCGTGACAGGCACGTCATTGACAGGAATCATTAGTTTAGAAAGACACATGAAAACTACGTTTCCTGTTTGGGCCCGAAACTCCCCCCCCCCCCCCCCTCCATCCATTAGACCATGAGTGGTGGTCTGGGCGCTAGTCTTTCGGATGAGATAAATCATGAGATAAATCGAGGTCCCGTGTGTTACACATGATTATTCAGCGCACGTAAAAGAACCCATGGCAACAAGAGAGTTGT
The DNA here is from genome assembly GCA_028751875.1 of Rapana venosa. NCBI lineage: Eukaryota > Metazoa > Mollusca > Gastropoda > Neogastropoda > Muricidae > Rapana > Rapana venosa. The sequence continues at coordinate 49,492,083 of CM054156.1, forward strand.
CCCTGGCAAAATTCTTGGAAAAACCCTCACTCTCATAGGGAAACAAATACAGTTGCAGACAAAAAAAGAAAAGAATGGGTGGCGCTGTTCTTGTGGCGACGCGCTCTCCCTGGGGAGAGCAGCCCGAATTTCACACAGAAATCTCGTGCCATAAAGTGGTATAAATAAATTAAAATAAATATTTGTTTGCGCGCGCAAACTTATAGTGAACAGACTTTGAATACAAGAACAAATGAACACACGCATTCTGCACACACGCACGCACGCGTGTGCACACACACATACACACACACAACATCTTGCGCACATGTTAAATCCGTTCCGCTTTTTGGAAGAGTAGGCCATTGTGTGCCGGTGGGAACTAATGGCAAAATTGACAAAGCTGCATCAGACGGGGACTGGATGAAAAATATCACATGAGTGCTTATTCCATTATCCTCGAAATAAAAGAATAAAATAAATAAAAATAAACACACACACACATAGGCATAAAAATTAATGTAGTAAAGAGCATTAACTAGAAAGGTATAATTATAAGCTTATTCTTATTCTCAATATATTATATATATAATAAATATGTAAATATATACATAATATATATAGTTATTGGGATGAGCTATAAACGAGGGCCCTGTGAACGCATGCAAAATTTTGCGCACAAAGTTCAATTTTTCGAAAAAGAGTAGGCCATTGTGTGCCGGTGGGAACAGATGACAAAATTTACAAACCTATACAACGGGGACCCGGATGTAAAAAGCACATGAGTGGGTTACCAATCCTCGAAAAAAAGAAAGTCATCTGAGCGCTTTGATTTGTTGCTTTACAAGATTAGCGCTATATTCCCTACATTATTATTATATATACAAAATCAAGAATCTAAGCCAAAAAGAAAAATACTCTTTGCATGAGTTTGCGTATGTGTGCACATAACAATCGCAACAACCACACATGAGTGAAGTCCATATAAGCATATAGATATTGAAGGGAAAAAGAAAAAAGAAAAGCTATTACAAGGCAAACACAAGTCCTGTTTTTTCTACAGCATGAAGTCAGGAGCACATACCAACACCCACACCCATTTCCACCCACTTACCCATACATACACTCACATGCACACGCACGTGCATGCTTACATCTTATGAGGCATTCACATATGCAATCAGGCAAGTATTTCAGAGAAATGTGAAACTGAGTAGTCTAGTGTTATAGTAAATTTAGAAATCGAATGACTAATGGCACAAAGTATTTCTTTTTCTGTTTGTTTCCCTGTTGGGGAACTGAAAACGGCGTCCTGAAGGCAATGATTGAAATTCTGAAAGCAAAGCATGGAAGGAAAAACGGACAAATGGCAGTGCGCACAAGCTCTGTTGCAGAACGACTTTAGATCTCTTTGTTTTTTCTCCAATTATCATTCTTACATTCCTCTGAAGACTTTCTTTTTTTTAAGTTAATGTAAAAAAAACCCGATGAAAGCAAAATTTGGATCCTATAATTCATAAGCTTGTAAAAAAAAGAAAATATTTTATCAAAAAAAACTGAACCAAGCTTCCCAGAAAACACAGCTGTGGTCCCTTTTTGACAACAGCATCAGCGTTAACCCTGTTTAATTTTGATCAAAAGCAATTCCCAATGCTTATAGTTTGAAACGTTTCAACTCTTGAAACTTGTTCGAGTGGCCCTGACTTTGAAATCGGTAGGAAGATCTTTCCCCTTGTTATAAACATCTAGTCCAGACCCGCCCCCATCACGCAGTGAACGAGCTCAGTGGGCTGCAAACCAGGTCTAGGACCATTTCAATAAAGAGAGGCAAAAGAAATGTCTTTATTACAAGAGATGTTGGATACAGGTCTAAAATCATTAGGCCCAAAGGAAATTTGGGCTTTTTTTGGAAGAGGTGTGTTTTGTGTGTGTGTGTGTGTGTGGGTCTGTGTGTGTGTGTGTGTGGGGTTGGTTGCGCGCGTGCGTGCGTTGTGTGCGTGTGTGTGATCAGTGCACATGCAGCAGCATCTATATTGTGTGCATTCGTTTGAACGCCTAAGTGAATGTGTGCAAGTGAGCACATGCATACACACGTAGAAAGTGTGTGTCTGATTTAATTAATGTCATGTTGTTTACAGCCCCATTCCACTGACAAGGAAGGCCTTAGTACATTTCAGCAGTAACTCCAATAACATCCACCTCAAGTTTAACATCAACACCCTCTGATCTCTTCAAATACCTAACTCTGTCATTCTGGGGGGGGGGGGGGGGGGGGAAATCAAAAGACAAAATATCTTAATCCTTTTGTTCCTCAAGACCAAGAAAGCCAGACTGCTGAGGACGCCAGCTATTCCACTTCATTAAATTTATCATCCCCTGATTAAAAAACCCCAAACCAACAGCTATAATGGACAAATGAACATGTTTAAAAAAAAACACACATAAAAATGCCCTGTGGGCAAGTGACGCTGCAGAATGAACATCCTGCCCATCCCAGTGTTGACAGTACCACCACCTGGTCACCATAACAAAAGGTACAATGTCATATTATGAAAAAGATATTTGAAATATTTGTTGAAAGGCAGGGGCACAGGCTGGGAAGGCAAAAAAATAGGCAAGAGAGAGAGATTTTAGAAAGGTAAAGTGGTGGCACAGCCTTCTTGTAGATGGGGAAAGGGAGGCTAAATTGGTACTTGGGTGGGTGGTGTGCAAAGGTCTTTGTCCCTGGGCCAGAATCACCCTCCACACACAAATGAATAGTTATTGTTCAATGCCTATAGGATAGGAGTCAGGTCAGTCAGCTGAATCGCCCTGCCATTGTCTTGTCTGGCTGGTACACCCTAGAGTTGTCGTAGGAGGGTGGGTGACTTCTCATGAAAGAATGGTGTATTATGAACATGAACATGACACTGCTTTCTGAGCAAAGGGGCGTGACGTGTGTATTATGAACATGAACATGACACTACTTTCTGAGCAAAGGGGCGTGGCGTGTGTATTATGAACATGACACTACTCCTCACTGAGCAAAGGGGCGTGACGTGTGTATTATGAACATGACACTACTCCTCACTGAGCAAAGGGGCGTGACGTGTGTATTATGAACATGAACATGACACTCCTTCCTGAGCAAAGGGGCGTGACGTGTGTATTATGAACATGAACATGACACTACTTTCTGAGCAAAGGGGCGTGAGTGTGGTTTTTAATGAACCAATGAACATGACACTACTTTCCCCACAAAGGGGCGTGAGTGTGTATTATGAAATGAACAATGACACTACTCCTCACTGAGCAAAGGGGCGTGACGTATTATGAACATGAACAATGACACTACTCCTTCCCTAACAAAGGGGCGTGACGTATTATGAACATGAACAATGACACTACTCCTTCCCTAACAAAGGGGCGTGACGTATTATGAGCATGAACAATGACACTACTCCTTCCCTAACAAAGGGGGGTGATGTGGTATTGGAAACTGGGAAAGGGCGTAGGGATTGGAGAACGGCGGATTGGATTATGAAGACTCAAGACCTGCAAACCCTTGGCAAAGTTTGACTTTGCTCAGTTTCCGGAACTGGACCCCGGGCTGGCCCAGGGAGGACCCCTTTTGGTGAAAGCCTTGGGGAAATGGGGAGGGGAGGGGGGAAGACTTGGGGCTTTTAGAAACCTGGCTAGACTTAAGGACTTTTGGCGATGATTTGGCGAGACTTTGGCAAGAGCCTTGGGCAAGAGCGAGAGAGGGCAGAAAAAATTTTGGGAAAATTTCCCAAGAATTTGGCGTATTAAACTTGAAAAAAAGAGCTTGGCATCCTTGGGGAAAGTGGTTTTAAACTAGAAGGGAAAGGTTCCCAAACTGGGCAGGGGACCCAGGGCAGGACGGGAGAACTTGCCTTCTTGCTCTCAAACCGCTCTACTACCTGGGGGGCCCTTGGGCAGGTACCCTTTTAATACCAGGTGGAGGGGGAATATGGTTATTGAAAGAAACAAGGTGACAAAGGGACCCAACAAAGGGGAAACCCCGTTTAAAGGAACTTGCTTTTTTTTTGTGGAGAGTGGTGTTGACCCCGAGCAGGTTACAAAAAAATTCTACACTATTTAGAAAAAACAAAAAAAAAAAAAAGGGACCGGAAAAGATTCCCCTAATTTGTAAATTGTAAAAATTTTAAAATTGGGCCCCCCCCCCACACTTCATCAGGCCCCAAAATCAAAATTTTATCAACAGAAAAAAAAGAACCACGTTAAAAGTTTCCACCTTTTGGGGGGGGCCGGACACTTTAAAAAAACCCCCCCTCCCCCTTTCACCCAACACTTTTCCCACCTTGTGGGAAAAAGAGGGAGGGGGGGAGGAAGTCGTCGTAGCCTAGGAGAATGTACCTTCTGACTGTGTCTGGCACAGGCCAAGACAACACCTGCCTGACATCGGCCTGGAGGTGGGACCTGATGGCTGAACGACTCAGGTGGGCCATGGAGGGCACCTCTCTGCTGCGTCGTTCATACTGCCTTTTCTTCTCCACGACTAGGGGGTTTGGTCGTTCCCCTCTCCTGGCTCTAGGTGCCCTGCCCTCTTGCCGTAGAAGCCAGGGAGTTATTTCACTATCTTCTCGTATGACTTTAAAGGTTATAGGCCTTAAGCCACAAAATTCTAGTTGGGATAAGGAAGGCAAATGTGCCAGTGAATCCATAAGGATTTCAAGCAAAACACCAGCTGGCTTGGGGAGATTCAGCTCAAACCACAACAGGTATTTCACTTCGTATCTTGTTGCCCCCATTCTGAGAAACAAAATGGCTGTTCTCTCATCCAGATCATTGCAAGTGGGCTGATCAACTTCTCTGCCTCCGTTGTAGGTCAGCTCCATCCTGTCTTTCAGCGTCATTAGGGGGCTGACTGTGGACAAACAAGAGTTTCAGATGACAGTCACAGCACATCAATCATTCAATCAAAGTCTTGCTGTTAACCCTCCCCCCCCCCCCACCCTACTAGCGTTTAGAATAACAAGAAATGAACTAGGCAATGAGGATCTTTGGATTTCGAATGATACCTCTATCTAAATCGAAGTAAGTATCATTAATAACATAATATTTCAATAGTTTCTGATGCAATTTCTCCAGCTTCTCCAGTTTTACATCCAACACGTTTCACCACAGGCCCAACACCAGTACAATGCTGTTCTTACCTCAGCTTGGCTAGTTTAAAGTTTTAATACTTTATTACCACCTAGAATACAAACAAACAAAGATGCCAGTATTCAGTTTTGGATGCGTGTATCTGTTCTTTTATGGACTTTACTTGCCTTAATATTTCCAAAATACCGACACGACCTTCATGTTTGCAGAGATGCCTTGCTCATGCACCTTGCTCTCCTGACTCACTGGTCCCTTTTATCAGCTAAACCACAGGACGAGTCTTTAGGATTCCCTTTATCAAGCCCGGAAAATCCCCATGTAAAGAAAACCAGATAGCAGATACTAAACATCAGCGGTCAGTGCCGTTTAAAGTCAGTGTCCATGGAATGAGAATGGAATTTAGCCGACACCAAAGGAGAACTAGCGCAATCATAATGATCTTTATCCTCGCTCTGCACTGCTATTCTTTTCTCCCTTCGCAAGAACTCTTCATGGAAAAAACAACAATTCAGCCATGGAAAATAAAGTTTCGCAGCTGAAATAAACACGTTGAGAGAAATCCCTACAAAAATGTGTTTATAAACACATGTTGTATCTAGTCCTACTTTCCCTTCAGTCACCACCACCACCACCACCATTACACAAGGTAGCTCATGATTCTAATTAAAGTCTTTCGGATGAGACTAAACCGAGGCCCGGTGTGCGAACGCACGCAGAACATCTTGCGCACACGTTAAATCCTGTTCCGCTTTTCGTAAGAGTAGGCCATTGTGTGCCGGTGGGAACAGATGACAGAATTTACAAAACCGCATACACACGGGAACTGATGTAAAAAAGCACGTGTGCTTATTCCATTATCCTCGATATAAAAGAATAAATAAATAAATAAACCAAGCAAGTCTGGCACGGTCAGAACAGTGTCCCCCCCCCCCCCCCCCCCCCCCCCCAGCCAGTCAGTTAGCTCGTCACTTACGTATGCAGGACTTGTCGAAGTCCATGCCTCGGCCTTTCACAACGAGCAGCTGCATCATGTCCATGTCCCACCTGCCCCGCACAGCTGCATGCACTGCAGAGTAGCCATACCGGTTGGGCTGGCTGACGTCTGCTCCCCGGGACACCAGCTCTTTGATGCACTCCCTCATCTTTTCACCACGCTCGACACATCGTATCAATGCCGTGTCTGCAGCCAATGAACAGAGTGATGCACATTTGTTCAGTGTACAAAACGTTGCTGTCACTAGAGACATTCACTTTTGTTAACTGCAGCTAGTCCTCTCTGCATGCAAGGTTATACTCATATAAGTGTCATCTCCGCTTGTCCCGACTGTCATTCTTAGAATTTGACCACAGTAGTTCTCTTTAATACAGGGTCTCACGGAAGAACAAACGTTAACTAAAGTTGGTAAGTACAGACAGATATGTTGGTCTCGCAAACAGAAACACACAGGCAAATCTGATGACCACAGTTGTCTATAGCAAGGCTGAGAGCCACAGGAAAAGAGGCAGACCACCAACATCCTACATTGCCAGCGTCACCGAGATAGATCAGTGGTCTGGGAGGAGGGCTTTATACAAGAAATCGGAGAATTCAGCAGAGACAGAGAGAAATATGGCGAGCTCTGGTGGCATTGCGAGAGGACTGGAGAAAGGTGGGTGACAAAGCTTCGAAGGCGCCCCAAAGGATTGGGAATGAGAGGGATCCTTGACGTGGTCACGTGGCATTATTGCCTGGAGCTTCTGGGTCAACAGTGGGGATGGAGGTAAGTGACTCCTTTCGAGTCTGCCCCTGTGTCCCCCCCCCCCCCCTGCTATAAATGTATGATCCACAATGCTGCTTCTTCCCATCATTGTGACTCTTTTCCTTCACATTCTAACTCGGCCTCTCCATTCTGCTCCTTGTGGATGCTAGGGGCTTTTCAGTATATAGCCCCCCAACTTCTAGAAATTCTGTGCTAGGAATTTCCTCTTTTCTATTCCTTTCTTTGTTTCTGCCTCGTTCCTTTTCTTCCTATTACCTTTTAGTTTTACTTGTTCATTGTCTGCCTTCTGGGTCTATTCTCCTGCCTGTTCCCCAGAAAGACTTAAAACATAACAGTTCTCTTCAACGCCCATGTCGGATGTGCTGGCCCTGACTTCTCTGGTGCTTAATGGCAGCGCCACGCATTTTCACTCATTTGGGGACACCAGTAATTGCCGTCTGAGCGTTCCATGGAAGAAAGGGAAAAAAAGAGGAAGAAGAAAGAAGAAAAGAAGAGGAGAAAAAGAAGAAGAGGAAGAAGAAGAGGAGAGAAGAGAGAAGAATGAAGAAGAGGGAAAAAGAAGAAAAAGAAGAGGAAGAAGAGGAGGAAGAAGAAGAAGAAGAGGAAGAAGAAGAGGAAGAAGAAGAGAAAAAGAGAGGAAGAAGAAGGAAAGAAAAAAAGAGAGAAAGAAGAAGAAGAAGAGAAAAGAAGAAGAAGAAGAGGGAAGAAGAAGAAGAAGAAAGAGGAAGAAGAGAGAAGAAAGAAGAAGAAAGAAGAAGAGGAAGAGAAGAAGAGGAAGAAGAAGAAGAAGAAAAGGAAGAAGAAGAAGAAGAAGAGAAGAAGAAGAAAAAGAAGAAGAAGAAGAAGAAGAAGAGAAGTAGGAAGAGCAACATGGTGAAGATCATCATACAAGGAAGATCACACAGTACATTTGCAGATCAGGTAAATAATAATAATAATGAAGAAAATGGAAATTAAAGAGCTAGAAGCACACAAAATCAAAAAGCGACTAAGAAAGCATTCTACACAAGCAGTGCAAATAGCAAGTGAATAGTTCTAACTAGTCCTAAATGCCCAACACACCTCCCAGCACACACACCTTTTCCTTTGGTTAGTATAAAATATTATTGGAATTTATAAGCGCATACTATGAAATGAAACAAGGAGCAAATTCTTAGGCCCTTTTAAAGTAAATACGTCTAATGCCGACAAAATCAAAAAGGTCTTTGGCAAAGGATGGACGGCCTTCAAATCGATAGAAAGAAACAGGAAGAGGACGGAAACAGTGACGCTTTTGACCCGCTTTTAAAAGTGTTCATAGAATCTTTGCCACAGCACAATAGGGGACATTTGGAGGATTCCCAAAACGGGGCGAAAAGAAACGGGCACTATCTTTCTGCTTTTTCTTTGTGTTTTCTTCTTGTGTCCGTTCATTGGTTTTTTGTTTAAAAGAGTACATTAGTTTATCACACATGCACTGCCGTTTTAAACAAATTAAGTGAATGAATTACGAAGGTACCTAGTTTCCTCCTGAGGCAATATTCAGGAACTTATAAAATCTTCACATTTCTTCTTTTTGAGCCAAGCCGTAAGGGAAGTGGGTGCTAAAACTAAAAGGTAGAGCGTGTACCTTTCATTTCTGCACCTCACGAAGGGGTGGCTCTCCACTCAGCAGGGATCAGCTGGGGAATTCGGTGGGATTGAAACAAACATTCCGGGAAACTTATGTGCAGACCTACCTTTTCTTTCTTACGATCTTTCCTGTGTAAATCTGTGCAGATCATCCATTGCACATTACAGAGTGTTGTACATCCTGTCGCGCTTCCTGGGTTGTGGAAACATGTAATTGATACGCACGCCTCCTGTTAGGTACCTGCGAAAGGTAGGGAGGTCTGCCCGGTTTTACTTGCCCAATAGAAGAGCTTGAAAAAAAAAAATAAAGGGCCAAAAAAAAAAAAATTTAGTGCTGTGCTCCAATGACTCCTCAGGGCGTTGAGACGAGAGAGAGTGTGAGAGAGAGAGGGAGAAGAGGGGGGGGGGGGGGAGGGGGTGCGAGAGAGAGAGAGCAGAGAGAGAAAGTGAGCAGAGGGGGGAGGACGGGGGGGAAGAGAGGGAAGAGGATGTTCATGTGATGGTGTGGTAGTAGATTACCTCCCATGTGTTCAGAGCGATGTGGTTCAGAGCCTTGTTTTCCTGGGAGTGGTGGTTGAAAACTACCCATGGCATACTCTTTGCCTTCTGGTAAATTGTAATAATTTATGCTGCCTATTTCTTAGAGGCCATATCCTACCTGTTTCATACTGTGCTGTTGTAGCCGAGAAGTTGTACAGAAGTCGTGGCATATCAAATATATCCACTCAATTGGCCGCTGCGAGCTGAATAGTGAAGGAACTTGGAGCCTACTGGATCTGGAGCATCAATATGCTAGTCAGTGGCTTCACAATTGTACCGGGGACGCGGTGGTACAGTTGTTACGGGGGTGGATGTGATGATGTGGTAAGTTGATTACCTCCGATGTGTTTACTATTTTGGGACACACCTGCAAATTGTGCGCGCTCTGTTTCCTTAGGTGTGGTTGAAAATACCCATGGCGTACACTTTGCCTTCTGGTAATATGTAATATTTATGCTGCCTCTTTCTTAGAGGCATATTCTTCCTATTCATATGTGCTGTTGTAGCCGTGAAGTTGTAACAGAGTGTGGCAGATCAACTATCTCCACTCTGTTACATGCATATACAGAAAGTATCCTCTGGTATGAAAGGAAATCATCATGTTCGTCCTAATTCCATCAACTACTGTTGACAAATGCCAGGATTCTGTGGGCCTACATACTGGGCCCAAAGAGAAACTGGAAAGAAACGGATCGAAACTTACCCTGTGTGTCTGTGGGTGGTGAAGAAATCAGGACGGTCACCAGTAGTCCGTGATCCATATCAGGCCAATATGGATGCCCCCGAGGGCTGCGAGGTACAAGGAGGTCCGTCTGTCTGAGTTCCATGGCAGTGATGTTGGCCCCGTGTCAAGGAGTATACGCACACAGTTGCTGTGGCCCCCATGGACAGCCAGGTGTAGAGGGAGTGGCTCCTGTTTGTCGTAAGGGTGATCGTAAGGAAGTGGTCCCAAACAGCAAAATGCCCATGACCCCCGGCATCTGAGGGACGTGATACAAGATTACCCCCATTACATAGACGTCATTGTGCCTGGCGTATTTTCCATTCAATGTTGGAAAAGGCCGAACATTGTAAGAAAGGTCTGTTTTAATTATGTGAGTTATCGTTATCATGACCAGTTGGTTTGGTTATGATTATGAAAGTGTTGGATATGATTGCTGGGGCATTTGCAGATATTCCGTAAAGGACCACTGGGGAAACTCTTTGCACTGTATCTGCAGGGAAAACAACTAATGTTTTTATCTCTTTTGTTTTAACAAATATATATCTAGCAATGGATGTTGTATGTTGTATGGACTTCCAATTTTCAAATGCTTTTTAACACCATCCAGTCATCTAGCTGGGTTCCACATGCAGAAGGTCCAGAAGATCCTGTCATCTTCAGGCGGGGAGGTTTATGCGAAAAATTCACGCATGAAATCTCTATACCAGCACACAATGTATCCTGAAGCTGTAATTGCGGCTACCTTCATGGTGGGCTAAAATGGTAAACAGGTGATTGGGCAAAATATCAAACCACCATGGTAACCTCGAAGTTAGCCGAGTGAACAACAAACCAACAAACAAACGTAAATCAAATCAAACCCAACCAAAACAAACCTACAAGTCAGAGATGGGTTACCTTTTCTATTTACCCTGATTAATGCCAACTGTAGAGACTTCACAGGACCTGTCCACTGATGAAGTTTGACGATTTTAATATCAGGGGGCTTACCACTGGCCACAGCAATTTTGGATCTTCACTTGGACTGTGTACAGCACTGAAAAACAGGTTTGCTACAGGGTCTGAGTTTCCTGAGGTGAACAGTGTATAGGCCAACTTTATAACAAAGAACTTGTAATGTACTGGGAAAAAAACAACAACAAAGAAATCCACTGGTTGTCACAATAAGATGGACCAGTAAAACAGGTAAAAAAGGGGGCAAAGTCCTTAGATGTAATACTTAAAAACAAGCTATGTGCTGGAATAGAATTAGAATATCTTTGGGCAGAAAAGTAAATAGTCTAATTATTAATGTATTGTCTAAAAAATCGTAAATTCTATAATGTTTGTAATCTTTTGCAGCACATTTGAAAAAAGAAAACCCAACTGATTTGGCAGGAGTGTGTCATTTCATGTTTTCATTGGATTTGGAAGGTCGGTGGCAGGATGGATGGTTATGACGTTTGCCTCGCCAACAGTAAATCGTGAGGTTCTGGGGTTCGATTCCCCAGCCTCGCCCTTTCTTCCCAGTTTGACAAATAAATCGAACTGAATGGTCAAAAGTCCTTCGGATGAGACTTATATAACCGAGGCCCGTGTGCGAACGCATGCAGAACATCTTGGCGAACAACGTTAATCCTGTGTCCGCTGTTCGAAAGAGTTGGCCATTCGTGTGAGGGTGGGAAACAGATGACCAAAATTAAAAAACCGAATTACACACGCATTAAAAAAAAGCGCTCTTGATTTGTAGCTTTACAAGATTAAGCGCTATTTAATTTCCATACATTATTATTATTATTTTTATTATTATTATTTATTATTTATTATTATTATTATTATTATTATGCGACTGTAGGGGTGGAAACGTAAGCTTTGTGCTGAAGAACATGAGAAGAGCAGACGTGAGAAACCTGAATGCAGTGCTATTTACTTTAACTGTAAACATGGACTTCATGGCTTCATGAAGGGAGCTGTTGAAAAGCCCTACATACCTTGCATTGGCTCAATGTATTCCTTTATCGTAGCATTGACGTCAGCCCCATACTTGATCAATATTTTCAAACACTCGGCTGAACCAGATTCTGCTGCCAAATGTGCTGCTGTCACTCCATACACGTCTGCTGCCTCAGGATTGCCTGAAACAAAACCACCACAAAATGCATTCACTGAAAACAGGTTTGATACATTGCCTTGGGCTTTACAGATTGCCATGACTCAAAGTGGTATAAAACAAATTATCAACCCTTTTTGTCTGCAGAGAAACCAGTATTGTTTCAATCCTTTACTGTAGAACCATATTACAATACTTTTAGTGGAGAGAAATCTGTGTGACGCAAAGTGGGTTATATCTATATTTATATATAATATTATATTTATATATTTTAGATATATATATATATATATATTATATCAACCATTATTGTAAGGTGTCTGCGTAAAAAACCAGTATTTTCTTTTACTATCAGGAACAATGCTTACCTCAGCCAGTTTTGTCACAGACTGCCGAACCAGTTTTGTTTCTTTACTGTCACATGAACAATGCATGCATCAGACTGCAGAAACCAGTATTGTTTCTTTACTGTCAGAACAATGCTGGCATAGACTGCAAGAATCAGTTTTGTTTTTTACTACAGAACAATGCTTGCATCAGACTGCAGAAACCAGAATTGTTTCTGTTACTGGTCAGTACAAGCTTGCATAAGGACTGCAGAAGCCAGTATTGTTTCTTTAATTACAGAACAATGCTGGTATCACATTGCAGAAACCAGTATCGTTTATTTACTTTACAGAACAATGCTTGTATCAGCAAGCATTTGACTGTTGGTCAGTTTATTATTATTCCATTTCCTCTTTATAAAATATAACTAAAATTATGCATGAAAGCTGATCAGTTGGCCTTCCCAAAGGAAAAAATAGGCCACCTGACTCTACATGTTGTCCAGGGGGGGAAACTTGCTTATGGGTCATGTCTGCTGCATGTTCATCTTTGTCTGCCATAGTTTGGGTAGGATAACCGGTTTTATTTACAACCTTTTTATATTGTACATTATTATACATAACCAGGACCAAACGTTCAGTCAGGAAGACTAGGACTAATGGATATTTATTTTGTAATTTTTTATTTCTGAAGGTTTTAAATTTTAAAATATTTTTAACATTTTTTTAATATACTTTTTTGGCCTTAATTTTTAGCAATATCTTAAAGATGCATATATGTCCTGTTTTGAAACAGCACTCATTAACTCAGTCTTACTGAATCTGTAATAAAAGAACACACCCTGAGAAAAGAACTGGGAGGCAGATTTCAAAAAACATCAAACAAAAAAAAACAAAAAAATTTTTTTTTTTTTAACAACAACATTATCCCATGTTCTGTGTTATCTCATGGCAGCACCACGTCCTACACTAGCCAGATGCCTGTAGTTCTTTAAGGCCATGGCATTCTAAAGGTAGATATTTTGGTGTGACCGATGCACAACTTCTGCCATGGCCGTCACAAGCCAGGGTTGAGAAAGGAGGAGGGTTGGGCGTGGGGCTAGCAACCCCCACCCCATAAAACAAAGATTTGCTACAAGAAACGCCAACAAACGGACCAAGAGACTACTGCCTGGGGAGAGGAAGGTCCTCGCCAAGAGGAGTATGACGCCGTGTGGTGATGAGCCGTTGAGTCTACGAAAGCCACAAAGGCGACCCCAAATTATCGACCAGACCATCAAGTCGGAACATTGGAAATGTGAGACCTATGTATGAGACGGATAAAACAACACAAGTAGTAGCAGAGATGAAAAGCTACAACCTCACATGCTCTGGCATCAGTGAGACCCATTGGGACACAGTCAGGACAAAGGACGACTGTCACTGGAGAGGATTGCTGCTTTAATTGGCCATGAAGAAGACAACTCCAACACAACAGAAGGTGTAGCGTCATGTTGTCAGACCTGCACAGCGTGCCTGATAGGATGGGATGCCACGGGCAATCAAGAATCATCGCGGCTTCCTTCAGGGACCTTAAGAAGAAGAAGATCAGAATGAACATCTTCCGTGTTATGCGCCAACTAATTGACGGGATGAAGAAGCCAAAGATAATTCTACCGACTTGCTGAACGTCATTGCCAAGTACCCAGAATAAAGATATAAACATCCTATGGGTGATCATTCCAAAGATCGGACTAGGACAACACGGGATGCGAGGGAAGATGTGAATGGGAAGACACGATTAGAAAGATGAACGAGACATGGCGAGAAGATTTGCGACTTCTGTGCCTATCAAAACATTCTGGTAATCGGTGCAGCATCTTCCCCACAGAAGAGTACATAAGGCACCTGGGTATCTCCAAATCATTGTGACTGAGAACCAGATCGTCATATCTGCATGGCCAAGAAATTCAGGAGATCTCTACAGGTTGTAAGGTTGATTGAAAAGTGGAGCAGACATTGCATCTGACCACCACTGTGGTTGCCGGCTGAAGCTAAAGATGACGAACTGGATGGAAGAACAACAAAGAGGCAGAAGTACAAACACCAGCCTGCTGAAAGGACTCAGGATAAATTGAAGTATTCAGCTGTCCCTCACCAACAAGTACCAAGTATACATGAACTGCTTGAGAAGAAGAATGACATCGAGAGCCAGTGAAGAATGTGAAAGAGACACTGACGTCAAAACTTGTCAGGAAGTAGTGGCCTCAAGAGTCAACCAACAGAAGATGGATATCGGGCAGTCACAATGGGCAAGATTGGAAGAGAAAGCAGAGAAAGCAGCATTAAACAACTGCCGGACATGAGCAGCAAGGACACGGCACAAAGCAGAATTCACAGAAGCCAACAGAGAAGTCAGAGGAGCGCAAGAAACAGACAAGCGCAAGTACATCGAAGCCTGGCAGAGGAAGCCGAGGAAGCAGCAGAAGTAAACAAACATGAAGTGTGTATGGGACTCCACTAAGAAAACTCTCAGGTAAGTACAGCAGGGCTGAGCGACCAGTCAACGTCAAGGAAGGAAAAACACCATCCTGGGAACGAGGGGCAGAAACTGAACAGATGGGCAGAGCACTTTTGAAGAACTCCTTACGATCCGTCCCTTCAAATCCCCGGACATTCGACCCTGCTGACTAGTAGACCTAGACATCACTGTGAGAAACCAACCAGGGAGGATATCAGGAAAGCCATTCCAAAATGCTGTGTGAGAAAATGGCAAGGCAAGCAGGATCTGGACAACATCCAGCAGAAGCAATCAAGGCAGACTGGAGACCACGTAGAGATGCTGTACCCCTCTCTTTGGGAAGATTTGGGAAGAGGAGGAAGTACCATCAGACGAGGAGGGGGGATACTCATCAAGCTACACCAAGAAAGGAGACTCAGCAACTGTGCCAACTATAGAGGGATAATGCTTTCTGTCGGTTGCCAGGAAAAGTTTTTAACAGGATCTCTCCTCGAGAGATGAAAATTGCAGTCGACCCTCTCCTACGAGACCAGCAGGCCGGTCTTCCGCGCCAGAACAGATCATGCCGTAGATCAGATTGCCACCTAGAGCATTATCGGTGGAGCAATCTTTAGAGTGAACTTGTCTTTATACATCAACTTTGTTGATTATGAGAAAGCATTTCGTAGGTGTGGACCGCAACACCCTCTGGAAATTGCTTCGCCCACCACGGAGTGCCAACCAAACTGGTCAACTTGATCAAGAATCCTTGAAAGGAATGACCTCCCGTGTGGTCATGGAGACAACTCACACAGCTTTGAGGTGAAGACTGGGTCAGACAAGGCTGTCTCCTGTCACTTTCTCTTCCTCCTGGCGATCGATTGGACCATGAAGACTTCAAAAAGCATACAGAAGAAATGGAATCCAGTGGACACTGTGGGACAGCTGGATGGTCTCGACATTGCAGACGACCTGGCCCTGCTTACCCACAGCCGCCAACAGATTGCAGTGACAAGGACTACAGAACTAGCAGCCACCTCATTACAAGTTGGTCTCAAGATCCATGAAGGCAAAACCAAGATTCTCAAGACCAACGCAGCGAGTGTGGGACCCGTCCACAAATGGGAAGGAGCTGGAAGAAGTGGAGACATTCACATACCTGGGTAGCATCATTATCATGGCTGGGCGGCATAGACGCAGACGTAAGAGCAAAGATATTGGCAAGGCGAGGGCAGCGTACTTGCTGCTGAAGGAACATCGGAGTCCAAGGTGATGTCGACCCGCACAAAGATTCAGGCTGTTCTACTTCAACGTTCAAGTCAGTCCTACATATGGAGCGGAGACCTGGAGGACTAACAAAGACACCATCAAGTAAGTGCGACCTTTCTCAACAGCTGATGGGACGAATCCTCCAGATCCACTGGCCCCCGACAATCACCAGCAACGAGACCTGTGGCAAGTACCAACAGCTGCCAGCCGAGAATGAAATCCGCGCAGGAGATGAGATGGGATGGATCGGGCACACCCTGAGAAAGCCAGCCAGCAAACATCACAAGGCAGGCACTTCATGGAACCCACAGGAAAACGAAAAAGAGGAAGGCAAGAAACACATGGCGACGCGACCTTGAGGCAGAAACCAGAAGATGGGATATACCTGGAGACAGCTGGAGAGAATAGCCCAGGAACAGAGGACTCTGGGCGGTGTGTCGGCGGCCTATGCCTCCAGGGGGAGTGATGGCCTAAGAAGTAACCGATGCAACAGACAAGCTGTCACTTCTCTCTTTCTTTCACGTCTGGTGACTATGCAAAATTCTCTTTTGTCTGGTCTGCCAGCATCATCTACCAACCCCTTCAAACGTATACAAAACTCCGCTGCTCAATAGTTCTCAGAAAGAAAAAAATTCTGTGCACAATTAACCCTCTCTTGAGATCTCTCCACTGGGCTGTTCTGTGCCACAGAGAGTAAATTATAAGTATAAGTACCCTCTGTTACAATATGTCTCCACAAAAATGCATCCTCCTATTCTTCTGTGAATGTCTTGACTTGTACACTCCACGTTCCTCCGCTATGCTGCAGATACCTTGTGCACTACGAATACCTAGATTTAACCAATTCACTGTTGGCCGCCGCTCTTTAGCTATTTGGGGTCCATTCGACCTTGGGGGAATAAATATGAGCTCCCTCTCTCGCCCAGAAACCTAGTTATGGACACTTTTAAATCCAGCCTAAAGACATATTTATTCAAACCTAGATTTCCCCCCTCTCTGTTTCATATCAGAACAATCCAACTTCACTAACCCATGTTCTTTCACCCTGCTTAAAGTATAGACTGTGTGAGTGTGTTGTGTGCTTTTTGAAAAATATTTAACATTGAAATTTTATTTCATAGATTTTTGTCTGCAGGGCACCTTGCTTGTAATATCTGTTTGTTTAAACTATTGATTATATATCATTGGATTGCATGATGTGTAAGATTTGGTTGAATGCATGCGCTTCGATTTATCTTTGCAGATATAGTGCTATAATGTTCCATTTATTATAATTTATTATATATGTATAATTATATATATAGGCGGTTTAAACCAAAGCAATCACACAGGCAAAATGTGGACATATGAAGACATAAATATGATTAGACAAACGTACACTAACATAGAGGAAGAAGAAAGAGAAAGAAACAGATACAAGGAGAAAAACGTGAGAGAGAGAGAGAGAAGAGAGAGGTTGAGAGGAGGAGAGAGAGTTATGAGAGAGGAGAGAGAGAGGAAGGTGGGGTGGTCGTGCGTAGTGGGAAAGCCATGGATATTACCAAGTCAGTCAAATTTTTAATTTCTAGATGGTACATCGTATAAGCAATATATACATTTGCTTTTTTTTTTTGTCAACCATCTATCAAGTTCTAACAAATTTTCTTAGCGTTAATAGTAATACTGAAAATCTAAACCCAAAAACGCGTAGTTGTGTGTGGGAGGAGAGAGATGAGAGGAGATGAGAGGAGAGAGAGAGTGAGAGAGGTGAGAGAGAGAGATGAGAGAGAGATGAGGGAGCTGAGAGGGGAGATGAGGACAGAGAGAGACAGAGAGAGACGAGAGAGAGAGGGGGGGGGAGGGATTGAAGAGATGCAGAGTGAGAGAACAGGCATGGTAGTGGGGGAAACAGCATTTTTCCCTGAAATGGTTTGGGGGTCCAGGGGGCATTGCCCCCTGGTGCGGTCAAGGGGCAGAGCCCACCTTTGTGGGGGTCAGGGGGCAACACCCCCTGAAAGCTGAAGGGTTTTTCCATGAAATTCCAGACTGTAAAAAAGACTTCCTTGAAACTAATTTCAGTTCTTCATACTAAGCAAGTTCAGCCCTAAAATAAGCTCTATCTAGAATGACTATCAGTTCATTTATACCAAAGGGTGACTTTATTCCAAGTAGTCCGCATAGATAACATTGAGGACATATTTAAACAAATGTGCACTAACACAGATAGCTAGGAGTAAGGACACACACAGAGATTGAGGGAAAGTGAGTGAGGAGTAGTGAGAGAGAGAGAGAGAGAGAGAGAGAGAGAGAGAGAGAGAGAGATGAACTCTGAACGTTCAGAGTTCTCTGTTTCTCCGTCTCGAGAGAGAGAGAGAGAGAGAGAGGGAGAGAGAGAGACGGGAGAGATGAGAGGAGAGAGAGTGAGTGTGTGTGGTGTGGACTGGCAAAAAGCAGGGTCAGTGTGTGTGGGCGTTTATTTCATTATTTTTTTTTTTTTTACTGAGAATAAGCATTCTGTGCTTTAAAAATTTTAAAAAAATCTTGTTTAACATCTAATGATGTACGTCCTCGTGTGTATGCGATTTGTAATAAATTTTGGTTAATAAATCTGTTCCCATGGAGGACACCAATGGCCTACTCTTTTGAAAAAGCAGAAATGGATTTAACGTAACGATGTGCAAGATTTTCTGATTGCGTTCCGCACACAGGCCCAGTTTATAGTTTCATCCATTGGACTTTTGGGAGAGTAGAGTCTGCAATCACACAGCCAAAAATTGTGGACATAGAAGAATATGATATAGGCAAATCGTACACTTAACATAGATCGAGGAAGACAGAGAAAGGGAAAAAGGCCCCTTGAAAGGATTTGCACCCAATGTGAAGAAGAAGAAGAGAAGAAGAAGATAATCTATGCGATAAAGATAATGATTGATAATACTAAGAAGAAAGAAGAGAAACTGATGATGATGAAAAACCCCATGGCACAGAGAGGGAAGCTCACCATTGTGTTTCATTATCAGTTCATCACCCCGGGGAAAGCCTTTCAGCGCAGCACAATGGACTGGCAGACAGAACACGTTTTCCCCCTTCTTCAAAGGGATCTGTTGAAGTGAGATGCATCAGCATCCACCCCGCTTCTAGCAACGCTGAATGGTCCTTCAAGCATGCGGAGTATCGACCTCATTATTACAATGGACGTCCACTACCTGTTTATCCTGGACTGACCACCCGGCCCTTTCCCTGCTTGCACGCTTCCTCTGCTGTCCGGCAGTGGCGAGTTTTCATCTCCATGATATCTGAAACAACATTGTAACCGGTTTTCATAGTTATGGGAATATTATCCCAGAACTCGTAGTACTAACCTGCAGGTTCTACCTTTCAAAAGAGAAACTAAAAGTGTTTAATTCAAATTTTAAAACAGAACAAAACCTGAAAAAAACCCAACAGCTTTCAGACTATTTTAGTGGTGTTAGTTCCAAGAGCTGTCAGTGAATTCATAGGTGCAACAGAACAGAGTTATGAATTAAAAAAAAAAATCCTAAGTTGTGGATATGTACCTTGTTGAAATTACTTTTACCTTTGAAATACAATCCAGATAACTTTAACTCCATGTTTCATTTCGGTAACGAGTGTTGATCAGAGATACAGTACAATAAAAGATATCTTTTACTTTCAATACATCAGTTTCAAACAATCCACTCTTGCCTGTCGCTCTTATTTCTGATCCATCATCTGGAATAACCTCCCTCTTCACTTTTGTCAACATGGCTAAAGCCTACATTTTGATACTTTCAATCCAGACTCAAGACACACTGATTTCCAACTTGTATGATCTTCCCCTGTAGTACAGGCCTGGTACGCCTTCTGGTCCTTCTATTTTCAATAGAACATGATGATCTCCTTTGCCCTCTCCCTACCTAATAAGGCGCCTTCCCTGACCTAAAGAGGGCATGGTACCCATTTACAGTGGGTGAAATGAGGGGACAGCTGGGTGAACTGGGGGACTTACTTGAAGCCAAGGCACGCAATTGGCACCCATCCACTTTGGTAACCACGCTCGATGCTGCTTGATATTGGCTAGGGGGAGAGCGAGTGCTCTGACACTGAGCTATCCAGTCCCGTAGTATGCACTCTTTGCCAAATAAAAGGCACAATGGAATTGCTCGGATGCTAAGCAATTAGTTCATATTAAAAATGCAACAATGAAATCAGTGCTGAGCTTATATTTTAGCATGACTTTCTTAGCAAAAATGGCAGGGCTGGTTTTTTTTATATATATAAAAAGGCACAGTAATTAGTACCAAAGTATACATTTAGCTTATATACATTCTCGAAATAAAAAGGCTTGTTAAGAATAGTAGTTGACTTTTCTTTTTTCTTTGCACTTTTCAATTGCAAAACAGTACTATGAAGTTCAATTATTTATCATTTATTTATTTATTTATGTATACCCACTTTTTAAGTAACGGCAGATTTCTCTGCGTGAATTTCGGCGCTGCTCTCCCCGGGAGATGTTGCGTTGCCACAAGTTAAGAGCATCCCACCTTTTTTTCTTTTTCCTGTCTGCAACTGTATTTGTTTTCCCTATCAGAGTGGGGTTTTTTCTGCAGAATTTTGCCAGGGACAACTCTGGTTGCCGTGGGCTCTTTTACATGCGCTAAATAATTATGTGTATCATCCACAGTGCACAGTCAGAGAAAGTCTGAATGATCCAGCGTTCTTAAATGATTAGTTAACACTATTGGTATCAGTATTATTCTCTCCCCATCCATTTTGTAAAAGAGTATCAAAAGTTTTGGTTTAAAAAACAACAACAACACCCTGTTGCTACGTGCATATCTCTCTCTCTCTTAAAACACACACACACAATTTTCCCACAAAAAACACATATTTATTAATACACATCCTTGCAAAAATCTTCTCTCTCAAACACACACACGCGCGCGCGCACACACACACACACAGTGACACACACTTTTTTTCTCATAAATTGATGTTATCAGTAAGTACAAACTCATACACTTTTAAGCACCTTAGTACCTAAGAATGACCACATAAAATCACACTCACACTCATACCACACTCACACACACACACACATGCACGCCACACACACTCACTCACTCACTCATTTACATAATTCACACTCATGCTGTGAGCACCACACTCACACACACATGTACAACTCACACCCAGACATAAAAAATACAAATAAATATACAATATACAAATGCTTTCAAAGGAAAGGGCAACTCAAGGCATTATTTTTCAGGATATGAATTAAATGCATTCACAACAAAATTCAGCAAGGGATTTTTAATTGCTTATGAGGTGATATAGTTCAAATCCCCATATCATACTTGAATGTGAGAATTTAAAACCTTATCTCCCTGCCTTTCCTGAGAATACCATTGAAGTTTTGAACAATGTAAAGCTAACATTTGACATTGCTAAAGGTTATTGTTAAGTCCTATAGTGCACTTATTGTTGTAGTTCTCTTCGAATATATTTTTTAAATGTTCTTGATTTTGATTACGTTAAGAATACTATTTGTGTATTTCCGTGTTAATTTAACTTTTTATTACACACAACACAGACACACACACACAGACTGTCAGACACACACACACACACACTTATACACCCCATGAACCACCACACAGTGTTATCTATCTCTCCTATTAGCTAGCTTGCTATTCTAGATAGCTATCTCTCTCTTTCATTCAGTCTCCTATTTTAGGGCCCTTGTATCACTTATAAAGTTGGAAAAGACGTTTAAAATGGAAAGACCTTACTTACTTTCCAGACAAACCAAATACAACGCTTGCATGTGTCGACTTTCACGTCCAGATTTTCATTTCTATGTTGCATAACAATACACTTCCCACATTCTTAATTAAATCAACAAACAAAAAAGGAAGAAAGAAAATCATATACAAATCAGGGATCATTCTCCAAAACTCCAAAAACCTGTATCACGGGCGGCCGGCCGTACACGGGCGGGCTGGCGACATGTTGAGAGTGGGCTTCTCTCGTCTCTGGTTCAAATCTCTCGTCTGTCCTGTACTGTGGACAAGCAACTCGGCTGAATGGCAGGCCACGTGTTACGTTCTGTCAAGTGATGGGATGTAGCTCTTTCTTTGCTCTATACAGGGAGGAACTGTCAGTGAAAGACAGAGTCAGAGTAGGACAGCAGATCGGAGCATGTTATAAAATATATCAGAGATGTCAGCTGGTAATTAAGGAAGCTAGGTATAGTAGGCAGAAATAGACAATCACACTGGCTACACACCAACTTATACAGTCCAAAACAGATTCTTGCTAAGGACATTTATTGTAGGACACACACTCAGGTTTATGACAGCACTATTCAATTGCTATAAGAATAAGGTCCAAAAGAACAACAACTGATCAATATAACAGTTCTCCTTACCTGGTTTCCTGGGGACACTGGCTGATGAGAACACCACTTTTCACTGTGTGCACTTGCCCTTTTCTCTAGTTTTAACAGACCACACTTTCGGGCCAGACCCCTCACTTTCACTCTTTGCTTCCTGGCTGTTTCCTTCTTCTACTTTCTGGGCTCACTCTCTTTTTGGGGCTGACTCTCTGAGGCTGAATCTCGGGGCTCCGCGCTTCTGGGGCTCTATCTGCCCGACCCATACCTGGGTTTTTTGTAGGGAATGACCGCTGACCACGTGTCAGGGGGTCTGGGTCTGATTGGACGGTTCAGTAATGCATGTAACTTTGCCTTATTAGATCAATGCCAGGTAGCAAGGCCTGACCAGATGATAACGGGTTAGGAGGTGCGAGCCTGATGGGTGGTCAAGGACTGCCAGACTCTCTTTGCCTTAATAGACGAGGCCTAGAATCGTGTGCAAGGGCTCACGCTTGCCTGCAAGAGGCTAGCGGAATTCGTCAGAGGGGGGGGGGGGGGGGGGGGGTGCGTTGGAGGGGGAAGGATGGTGTGAACGGTCAGAGGGAGGGTGAGGGAAAGGATGGGTGAAAGGTTCAGAGGAGGGTGAGGGGAAGGATGGGTGATCGGTCAGAGGGAGGGTGAGGGGAAGATGGGTTGGAAGCCCCATACCAACCGCCTGCATTATGCTGCACTCTTAGCCGGTCATATTACATCCCTCCACGGCTAAGAGCGGTCTCCGCTCTTCGGAAACACCAACTGAACTATCATAGTGACATTGCTGTACAAAATGGGGTACTGCGTTAGCTATAGCCAGTGTCGGGTGGAAAGGTCAGCAAGATGAAAATACACAGGAATACACCCTTTAAAAAAAAAAAATATATATATATATATATATAAATATATGTATATATATACATGTACATTGGGTGTTTGTAAAACCCTCAATATTGAGTCATTTACTTTATTTCTTTCTCATCATACCAAAAGACGAAGAGTTAAATTGCACTAATTATGCCATTTCATCAATTCTCGACTTGTACGAAGTTGTTAAAACACCAAAACCAGAAAATTATTTTTTTATCACGCAAAGAGAAAACCAGAACAACAACAAAAGCCCAAATAAAACATTGACCTTGCAAAATATGAACATGATTTTCAATATAAGAAAAAAAGTTACCATATATATATATTGATGATGGGATTGTATATACATGTATAACAAATACTAATAAAATTAAAAAACTCCCTTTAAACAAAAGAAAACAACTAATTTCCTGCAAAATATGACCAAAATTTTCAGTGCAAATGAAAAAAAAATATATATATCAATATTGATCACGCCATATATACACAATAAGTCCTAACAAAAAAAACACACGAAAACCACCAGAAACCCAACCAAACAAGCAACACAAGAACAAAACACCCGAATTGACACACAACTACATTCAAAAAAAATATATATATATTCTTCAACCAATTTACTTCACACACAGCGGAAACAAAATAAAATTATTCTATACTGGATTTTAAAAGTTCCCTAAACAAATATAAAATATTTTCATTCTAATCAGCTTAAACAATTTTCTCTCTCATGCCAGCCTGGGAAAAATATACCAGGAGCCCCTGCCTGTGCAGCTTTGGGCCCGACGATCAGTTTTACCACTGGCCTTTCTTCAAAAAAAACGAAACCTTATCGTTAAACCTGTGCCTATTATACATGTGTTGAATGGACCGTTCGCGGTTCATAGCATGTCTGCTCACGTTTCAGTTCAGGCCTTCCGCTTATTCTCGATGCTACCTAAACCTGAGATACCGATTCAACAATGGTGGTACCTTATGCCTGTCCCTTCGCCTGCCGCGAGGGCGTCCAGGGCGCCGCTGAGGGGGTCTCAAGTCCTCTGGGTTGAAACGATTATCGCAACAAATATCCCTCCAGTACTCGATATCGATGCCTTAAGTCTGGATTCGGCCTGGCCATGATTCCAACAGTCTGCCAAACCTCCAAAATTCGTGCTTTCGCATGTCGAACTCGAAGGGCCCATGTAACATCAATTATGGCATCCATATCGTTGGTGAATCCTCAACGCATATCATCATCTATGGTTTGGTCTCTCCTACCCTTTTCTTATGGCGTTCGACCATTTCCCTAAACACAACAAAATCGCAAACTGACCGAGATATAACGCCATTAGCACCGCAAAAGGGCAAATCTCGAACCAAGGCAAGGGCTGCCATGAAATTATAATATAAATAATATTATAACTATTAATAACAATTAAACACAAACCTAAGCACCTCTACAAATGAATGACTATAACAATTTCACAACAACTAAAAGCACTCCTACATTTGTGTCCGTGTAATGTTTTTAAAAGGTACATTTGTTTATCACACAGGACACTGCCGTTTTAACAAAATTAAGTGATGAATTAAGAAGGTAACCTAGTTTCTCCTGAGGCAATATTCAGGGAACTTATAAAATTTCACATTTTTCTTTTTGAGCAAGCGCGGGCGTAATGGAAGTGGGTGCTCAACTAAAAGGATAGGCGTGTACCTTTCATTTTGCACCTCACGAAGGGGTGGCTCTCCACTCAGCAGGGATCAGCTGGGGAATTCGGTGGGATTGAAACAAACATTCCGGGAAACTTATGTGCAGACCTACCTTTTCTTTCTTACGATCTTTCCTGTGTAAATCTGTGCAGATCATCCATTGCACATTACAGAGTGTTGTACATCCTGTCGCGCTTCCTGGGTTGTGGAAACATGTAATTGATACGCACGCCTCCTGTTAGGTACCTGCGAAAGGTAGGGAGGTCTGCCCGGTTTTACTTGCCCAATAGAAGAGCTTGAAAAAAAAAAATAAAGGGCCAAAAAAAAAAAAATTTAGTGCTGTGCTCCAATGACTCCTCAGGGCGTTGAGACGAGAGAGAGTGTGAGAGAGAGAGGGAGAAGAGGGGGGGGGGGGGGAGGGGGTGCGAGAGAGAGAGAGCAGAGAGAGAAAGTGAGCAGAGGGGGGAGGACGGGGGGGAAGAGAGGGAAGAGGATGTTCATGTGATGGTGTGGTAGTAGATTACCTCCCATGTGTTCAGAGCGATGTGGTTCAGAGCCTTGTTTTCCTGGGAGTGGTGGTTGAAAACTACCCATGGCATACTCTTTGCCTTCTGGTAAATTGTAATAATTTATGCTGCCTATTTCTTAGAGGCCATATCCTACCTGTTTCATACTGTGCTGTTGTAGCCGAGAAGTTGTACAGAAGTCGTGGCATATCAAATATATCCACTCAATTGGCCGCTGCGAGCTGAATAGTGAAGGAACTTGGAGCCTACTGGATCTGGAGCATCAATATGCTAGTCAGTGGCTTCACAATTGTACCGGGGACGCGGTGGTACAGTTGTTACGGGGGTGGATGTGATGATGTGGTAAGTTGATTACCTCCGATGTGTTTACTATTTTGGGACACACCTGCAAATTGTGCGCGCTCTGTTTCCTTAGGTGTGGTTGAAAATACCCATGGCGTACACTTTGCCTTCTGGTAATATGTAATATTTATGCTGCCTCTTTCTTAGAGGCATATTCTTCCTATTCATATGTGCTGTTGTAGCCGTGAAGTTGTAACAGAGTGTGGCAGATCAACTATCTCCACTCTGTTACATGCATATACAGAAAGTATCCTCTGGTATGAAAGGAAATCATCATGTTCGTCCTAATTCCATCAACTACTGTTGACAAATGCCAGGATTCTGTGGGCCTACATACTGGGCCCAAAGAGAAACTGGAAAGAAACGGATCGAAACTTACCCTGTGTGTCTGTGGGTGGTGAAGAAATCAGGACGGTCACCAGTAGTCCGTGATCCATATCAGGCCAATATGGATGCCCCCGAGGGCTGCGAGGTACAAGGAGGTCCGTCTGTCTGAGTTCCATGGCAGTGATGTTGGCCCCGTGTCAAGGAGTATACGCACACAGTTGCTGTGGCCCCCATGGACAGCCAGGTGTAGAGGGAGTGGCTCCTGTTTGTCGTAAGGGTGATCGTAAGGAAGTGGTCCCAAACAGCAAAATGCCCATGACCCCCGGCATCTGAGGGACGTGATACAAGATTACCCCCATTACATAGACGTCATTGTGCCTGGCGTATTTTCCATTCAATGTTGGAAAAGGCCGAACATTGTAAGAAAGGTCTGTTTTAATTATGTGAGTTATCGTTATCATGACCAGTTGGTTTGGTTATGATTATGAAAGTGTTGGATATGATTGCTGGGGCATTTGCAGATATTCCGTAAAGGACCACTGGGGAAACTCTTTGCACTGTATCTGCAGGGAAAACAACTAATGTTTTTATCTCTTTTGTTTTAACAAATATATATCTAGCAATGGATGTTGTATGTTGTATGGACTTCCAATTTTCAAATGCTTTTTAACACCATCCAGTCATCTAGCTGGGTTCCACATGCAGAAGGTCCAGAAGATCCTGTCATCTTCAGGCGGGGAGGTTTATGCGAAAAATTCACGCATGAAATCTCTATACCAGCACACAATGTATCCTGAAGCTGTAATTGCGGCTACCTTCATGGTGGGCTAAAATGGTAAACAGGTGATTGGGCAAAATATCAAACCACCATGGTAACCTCGAAGTTAGCCGAGGAACAACAACAACAACAAACCGAATCAAATCAAACCCAACCAAACCAAACCTACAAGTCAGAGATGGGTTACCTTTTCTATTTACCCTGATTAATGCCAACTGTAGAGACTTCACAGGACCTGTCCACTGATGAAGTTTGACGATTTTAATATCAGGGGGCTTACCACTGGCCACAGCAATTTTGGATCTTCACTTGGACTGTGTACAGCACTGAAAAACAGGTTTGCTACAGGGTCTGAGTTTCCTGAGGTGAAGGGTGTATAGGCCAACTTTATAACAAAGAACTTGTAATCTACTGGGAAAAAACAACAACAAAGAAATCCACTGGTTGTCACAATGAGATGGACCAGTAAAACAGGTAAAAAAGGGGGCAAAGTCCTTAGATGTAATACTTAAAAACAAGCTATGTGCTGGAATAGAATTAGAATATCTTTGGGCAGAAAAGTAAATAGTCTAATTATTAATGTATTGTCTAAAAAATCGGTAATTCTATATGTTTGTAATCTTTTGCAGCACATTTGAAAAAGAAAACCAACTGATTTGGCAGGAGTGTGTCATTTCATGTTTTCATTGGATTTGGAAGGTCGGTGGCAGGATGGATGGTTATGACGTTTGCCTCGCCAACAGTAAATCGTGAGGTTCTGGGGTTCGATTCCCCAGCCTCGCCCTTTCTTCCCAGTTTGACAAATAAATCGAACTGAATGGTCAAAAGTCCTTCGGATGAGACTTATATAACCGAGGCCCGTGTGCGAACGCATGCAGAACATCTTGGCGAACAACGTTAAATCCTGTTCCGCTGTTCGAAAGAGTAGGCCATTGTGTGCGGGTGGGAACAGATGACAAAATTAAAAAACCGCATACACACGCATTAAAAAAAAGCGCTTTGATTTGTAGCTTTACAAGATTCAGCGCTATATAAATTCCATACATTATTATTATTATTATTATTATTATTATTATTATTATTATTATTATTATTATTATTATGCGACTGTTGGGGTGGAAACGTAAGCTTTGTGCTGAACGAACATGAGAAGAGCAGACGTGAGAAACTGAATGCAGTGTACTATTTATTAACTGTAAACATGGACTTCATGGCTTCATGAAGGGGGCTGTTGAAAAGCCCTACATACCTTGCATTGGCTCAATGTATTCCTTTATCGTAGCATTGACGTCAGCCCCATACTTGATCAATATTTTCAAACACTCGGCTGAACCAGATTCTGCTGCCAAATGTGCTGCTGTCACTCCATACACGTCTGCTGCCTCAGGATTGCCTGAAACAAAACCACCACAAAATGCATTCCCTGAAAACAGGTTTGATACATTGCCTTGGGCTTTACAGACTGCCATGACTCAAAGTGGTATAAAACAAATTATCAACCCTTTTTGTCTGCAGAGAAACCAGTATTGTTTCAATCCTTTACTGTCAGAACCATATTACAATACTTTTAGTGGAGAGAAATCTGTGTGACGCAAAGTGGGTTATATCTATATTTATATATAATATTATATTTATATATTTTAGATATATATATATATATATATTATATCAACCATTATTGTAAGGTGTCTGCGTAAAAAACCAGTATTTTCTTTTACTATCAGGAACAATGCTTACCTCAGCCAGTTTTGTCACAGACTGCCGAACCAGTTTTGTTTCTTTACTGTCACATGAACAATGCATGCATCAGACTGCAGAAACCAGTATTGTTTCTTTACTGTCAGAACAATGCTGGCATAGACTGCAAGAATCAGTTTTGTTTTTTACTACAGAACAATGCTTGCATCAGACTGCAGAAACCAGAATTGTTTCTGTTACTGGTCAGTACAAGCTTGCATAAGGACTGCAGAAGCCAGTATTGTTTCTTTAATTACAGAACAATGCTGGTATCACATTGCAGAAACCAGTATCGTTTATTTACTTTACAGAACAATGCTTGTATCAGCAAGCATTTGACTGTTGGTCAGTTTATTATTATTCCATTTCCTCTTTATAAAATATAACTAAAATTATGCATGAAAGCTGATCAGTTGGCCTTCCCAAAGGAAAAAATAGGCCACCTGACTCTACATGTTGTCCAGGGGGGGAAACTTGCTTATGGGTCATGTCTGCTGCATGTTCATCTTTGTCTGCCATAGTTTGGGTAGGATAACCGGTTTTATTTACAACCTTTTTATATTGTACATTATTATACATAACCAGGACCAAACGTTCAGTCAGGAAGACTAGGACTAATGGATATTTATTTTGTAATTTTTTATTTCTGAAGGTTTTAAATTTTAAAATATTTTTAACATTTTTTTAATATACTTTTTTGGCCTTAATTTTTAGCAATATCTTAAAGATGCATATATGTCCTGTTTTGAAACAGCACTCATTAACTCAGTCTTACTGAATCTGTAATAAAAGAACACACCCTGAGAAAAGAACTGGGAGGCAGATTTCAAAAAACATCAAACAAAAAAAAACAAAAAAATTTTTTTTTTTTTAACAACAACATTATCCCATGTTCTGTGTTATCTCATGGCAGCACCACGTCCTACACTAGCCAGATGCCTGTAGTTCTTTAAGGCCATGGCATTCTAAAGGTAGATATTTTGGTGTGACCGATGCACAACTTCTGCCATGGCCGTCACAAGCCAGGGTTGAGAAAGGAGGAGGGTTGGGCGTGGGGCTAGCAACCCCCACCCCATAAAACAAAGATTTGCTACAAGAAACGCCAACAAACGGACCAAGAGACTACTGCCTGGGGAGAGGAAGGTCCTCGCCAAGAGGAGTATGACGCCGTGTGGTGATGAGCCGTTGAGTCTACGAAAGCCACAAAGGCGACCCCAAATTATCGACCAGACCATCAAGTCGGAACATTGGAAATGTGAGACCTATGTATGAGACGGATAAAACAACACAAGTAGTAGCAGAGATGAAAAGCTACAACCTCACATGCTCTGGCATCAGTGAGACCCATTGGGACACAGTCAGGACAAAGGACGACTGTCACTGGAGAGGATTGCTGCTTTAATTGGCCATGAAGAAGACAACTCCAACACAACAGAAGGTGTAGCGTCATGTTGTCAGACCTGCACAGCGTGCCTGATAGGATGGGATGCCACGGGCAATCAAGAATCATCGCGGCTTCCTTCAGGGACCTTAAGAAGAAGAAGATCAGAATGAACATCTTCCGTGTTATGCGCCAACTAATTGACGGGATGAAGAAGCCAAAGATAATTCTACCGACTTGCTGAACGTCATTGCCAAGTACCCAGAATAAAGATATAAACATCCTATGGGTGATCATTCCAAAGATCGGACTAGGACAACACGGGATGCGAGGGAAGATGTGAATGGGAAGACACGATTAGAAAGATGAACGAGACATGGCGAGAAGATTTGCGACTTCTGTGCCTATCAAAACATTCTGGTAATCGGTGCAGCATCTTCCCCACAGAAGAGTACATAAGGCACCTGGGTATCTCCAAATCATTGTGACTGAGAACCAGATCGTCATATCTGCATGGCCAAGAAATTCAGGAGATCTCTACAGGTTGTAAGGTTGATTGAAAAGTGGAGCAGACATTGCATCTGACCACCACTGTGGTTGCCGGCTGAAGCTAAAGATGACGAACTGGATGGAAGAACAACAAAGAGGCAGAAGTACAAACACCAGCCTGCTGAAAGGACTCAGGATAAATTGAAGTATTCAGCTGTCCCTCACCAACAAGTACCAAGTATACATGAACTGCTTGAGAAGAAGAATGACATCGAGAGCCAGTGAAGAATGTGAAAGAGACACTGACGTCAAAACTTGTCAGGAAGTAGTGGCCTCAAGAGTCAACCAACAGAAGATGGATATCGGGCAGTCACAATGGGCAAGATTGGAAGAGAAAGCAGAGAAAGCAGCATTAAACAACTGCCGGACATGAGCAGCAAGGACACGGCACAAAGCAGAATTCACAGAAGCCAACAGAGAAGTCAGAGGAGCGCAAGAAACAGACAAGCGCAAGTACATCGAAGCCTGGCAGAGGAAGCCGAGGAAGCAGCAGAAGTAAACAAACATGAAGTGTGTATGGGACTCCACTAAGAAAACTCTCAGGTAAGTACAGCAGGGCTGAGCGACCAGTCAACGTCAAGGAAGGAAAAACACCATCCTGGGAACGAGGGGCAGAAACTGAACAGATGGGCAGAGCACTTTTGAAGAACTCCTTACGATCCGTCCCTTCAAATCCCCGGACATTCGACCCTGCTGACTAGTAGACCTAGACATCACTGTGAGAAACCAACCAGGGAGGATATCAGGAAAGCCATTCCAAAATGCTGTGTGAGAAAATGGCAAGGCAAGCAGGATCTGGACAACATCCAGCAGAAGCAATCAAGGCAGACTGGAGACCACGTAGAGATGCTGTACCCCTCTCTTTGGGAAGATTTGGGAAGAGGAGGAAGTACCATCAGACGAGGAGGGGGGATACTCATCAAGCTACACCAAGAAAGGAGACTCAGCAACTGTGCCAACTATAGAGGGATAATGCTTTCTGTCGGTTGCCAGGAAAAGTTTTTAACAGGATCTCTCCTCGAGAGATGAAAATTGCAGTCGACCCTCTCCTACGAGACCAGCAGGCCGGTCTTCCGCGCCAGAACAGATCATGCCGTAGATCAGATTGCCACCTAGAGCATTATCGGTGGAGCAATCTTTAGAGTGAACTTGTCTTTATACATCAACTTTGTTGATTATGAGAAAGCATTTCGTAGGTGTGGACCGCAACACCCTCTGGAAATTGCTTCGCCCACCACGGAGTGCCAACCAAACTGGTCAACTTGATCAAGAATCCTTGAAAGGAATGACCTCCCGTGTGGTCATGGAGACAACTCACACAGCTTTGAGGTGAAGACTGGGTCAGACAAGGCTGTCTCCTGTCACTTTCTCTTCCTCCTGGCGATCGATTGGACCATGAAGACTTCAAAAAGCATACAGAAGAAATGGAATCCAGTGGACACTGTGGGACAGCTGGATGGTCTCGACATTGCAGACGACCTGGCCCTGCTTACCCACAGCCGCCAACAGATTGCAGTGACAAGGACTACAGAACTAG
This sequence comes from Rapana venosa, assembly GCA_028751875.1. Taxonomy (NCBI): domain Eukaryota; kingdom Metazoa; phylum Mollusca; class Gastropoda; order Neogastropoda; family Muricidae; genus Rapana; species Rapana venosa. Next base: position 49,524,115 of record CM054156.1, read on the forward strand.
CAGCCACCTCATTACAAGTTGGTCTCAAGATCCATGAAGGCAAAACCAAGATTCTCAAGACCAACGCAGCGAGTGTGGGACCCGTCCACAAATGGGAAGGAGCTGGAAGAAGTGGAGACATTCACATACCTGGGTAGCATCATTATCATGGCTGGGCGGCATAGACGCAGACGTAAGAGCAAAGATATTGGCAAGGCGAGGGCAGCGTACTTGCTGCTGAAGGAACATCGGAGTCCAAGGTGATGTCGACCCGCACAAAGATTCAGGCTGTTCTACTTCAACGTTCAAGTCAGTCCTACATATGGAGCGGAGACCTGGAGGACTAACAAAGACACCATCAAGTAAGTGCGACCTTTCTCAACAGCTGATGGGACGAATCCTCCAGATCCACTGGCCCCCGACAATCACCAGCAACGAGACCTGTGGCAAGTACCAACAGCTGCCAGCCGAGAATGAAATCCGCGCAGGAGATGAGATGGGATGGATCGGGCACACCCTGAGAAAGCCAGCCAGCAAACATCACAAGGCAGGCACTTCATGGAACCCACAGGAAAACGAAAAAGAGGAAGGCAAGAAACACATGGCGACGCGACCTTGAGGCAGAAACCAGAAGATGGGATATACCTGGAGACAGCTGGAGAGAATAGCCCAGGAACAGAGGACTCTGGGCGGTGTGTCGGCGGCCTATGCCTCCAGGGGGAGTGATGGCCTAAGAAGTAACCGATGCAACAGACAAGCTGTCACTTCTCTCTTTCTTTCACGTCTGGTGACTATGCAAAATTCTCTTTTGTCTGGTCTGCCAGCATCATCTACCAACCCCTTCAAACGTATACAAAACTCCGCTGCTCAATAGTTCTCAGAAAGAAAAAAATTCTGTGCACAATTAACCCTCTCTTGAGATCTCTCCACTGGGCTGTTCTGTGCCACAGAGAGTAAATTATAAGTATAAGTACCCTCTGTTACAATATGTCTCCACAAAAATGCATCCTCCTATTCTTCTGTGAATGTCTTGACTTGTACACTCCACGTTCCTCCGCTATGCTGCAGATACCTTGTGCACTACGAATACCTAGATTTAACCAATTCACTGTTGGCCGCCGCTCTTTAGCTATTTGGGGTCCATTCGACCTTGGGGGAATAAATATGAGCTCCCTCTCTCGCCCAGAAACCTAGTTATGGACACTTTTAAATCCAGCCTAAAGACATATTTATTCAAACCTAGATTTCCCCCCTCTCTGTTTCATATCAGAACAATCCAACTTCACTAACCCATGTTCTTTCACCCTGCTTAAAGTATAGACTGTGTGAGTGTGTTGTGTGCTTTTTGAAAAATATTTAACATTGAAATTTTATTTCATAGATTTTTGTCTGCAGGGCACCTTGCTTGTAATATCTGTTTGTTTAAACTATTGATTATATATCATTGGATTGCATGATGTGTAAGATTTGGTTGAATGCATGCGCTTCGATTTATCTTTGCAGATATAGTGCTATAATGTTCCATTTATTATAATTTATTATATATGTATAATTATATATATAGGCGGTTTAAACCAAAGCAATCACACAGGCAAAATGTGGACATATGAAGACATAAATATGATTAGACAAACGTACACTAACATAGAGGAAGAAGAAAGAGAAAGAAACAGATACAAGGAGAAAAACGTGAGAGAGAGAGAGAGAAGAGAGAGGTTGAGAGGAGGAGAGAGAGTTATGAGAGAGGAGAGAGAGAGGAAGGTGGGGTGGTCGTGCGTAGTGGGAAAGCCATGGATATTACCAAGTCAGTCAAATTTTTAATTTCTAGATGGTACATCGTATAAGCAATATATACATTTGCTTTTTTTTTTTGTCAACCATCTATCAAGTTCTAACAAATTTTCTTAGCGTTAATAGTAATACTGAAAATCTAAACCCAAAAACGCGTAGTTGTGTGTGGGAGGAGAGAGATGAGAGGAGATGAGAGGAGAGAGAGAGTGAGAGAGGTGAGAGAGAGAGATGAGAGAGAGATGAGGGAGCTGAGAGGGGAGATGAGGACAGAGAGAGACAGAGAGAGACGAGAGAGAGAGGGGGGGGGAGGGATTGAAGAGATGCAGAGTGAGAGAACAGGCATGGTAGTGGGGGAAACAGCATTTTTCCCTGAAATGGTTTGGGGGTCCAGGGGGCATTGCCCCCTGGTGCGGTCAAGGGGCAGAGCCCACCTTTGTGGGGGTCAGGGGGCAACACCCCCTGAAAGCTGAAGGGTTTTTCCATGAAATTCCAGACTGTAAAAAAGACTTCCTTGAAACTAATTTCAGTTCTTCATACTAAGCAAGTTCAGCCCTAAAATAAGCTCTATCTAGAATGACTATCAGTTCATTTATACCAAAGGGTGACTTTATTCCAAGTAGTCCGCATAGATAACATTGAGGACATATTTAAACAAATGTGCACTAACACAGATAGCTAGGAGTAAGGACACACACAGAGATTGAGGGAAAGTGAGTGAGGAGTAGTGAGAGAGAGAGAGAGAGAGAGAGAGAGAGAGAGAGAGAGAGAGATGAACTCTGAACGTTCAGAGTTCTCTGTTTCTCCGTCTCGAGAGAGAGAGAGAGAGAGAGAGGGAGAGAGAGAGACGGGAGAGATGAGAGGAGAGAGAGTGAGTGTGTGTGGTGTGGACTGGCAAAAAGCAGGGTCAGTGTGTGTGGGCGTTTATTTCATTATTTTTTTTTTTTTTACTGAGAATAAGCATTCTGTGCTTTAAAAATTTTAAAAAAATCTTGTTTAACATCTAATGATGTACGTCCTCGTGTGTATGCGATTTGTAATAAATTTTGGTTAATAAATCTGTTCCCATGGAGGACACCAATGGCCTACTCTTTTGAAAAAGCAGAAATGGATTTAACGTAACGATGTGCAAGATTTTCTGATTGCGTTCCGCACACAGGCCCAGTTTATAGTTTCATCCATTGGACTTTTGGGAGAGTAGAGTCTGCAATCACACAGCCAAAAATTGTGGACATAGAAGAATATGATATAGGCAAATCGTACACTTAACATAGATCGAGGAAGACAGAGAAAGGGAAAAAGGCCCCTTGAAAGGATTTGCACCCAATGTGAAGAAGAAGAAGAGAAGAAGAAGATAATCTATGCGATAAAGATAATGATTGATAATACTAAGAAGAAAGAAGAGAAACTGATGATGATGAAAAACCCCATGGCACAGAGAGGGAAGCTCACCATTGTGTTTCATTATCAGTTCATCACCCCGGGGAAAGCCTTTCAGCGCAGCACAATGGACTGGCAGACAGAACACGTTTTCCCCCTTCTTCAAAGGGATCTGTTGAAGTGAGATGCATCAGCATCCACCCCGCTTCTAGCAACGCTGAATGGTCCTTCAAGCATGCGGAGTATCGACCTCATTATTACAATGGACGTCCACTACCTGTTTATCCTGGACTGACCACCCGGCCCTTTCCCTGCTTGCACGCTTCCTCTGCTGTCCGGCAGTGGCGAGTTTTCATCTCCATGATATCTGAAACAACATTGTAACCGGTTTTCATAGTTATGGGAATATTATCCCAGAACTCGTAGTACTAACCTGCAGGTTCTACCTTTCAAAAGAGAAACTAAAAGTGTTTAATTCAAATTTTAAAACAGAACAAAACCTGAAAAAAACCCAACAGCTTTCAGACTATTTTAGTGGTGTTAGTTCCAAGAGCTGTCAGTGAATTCATAGGTGCAACAGAACAGAGTTATGAATTAAAAAAAAAAATCCTAAGTTGTGGATATGTACCTTGTTGAAATTACTTTTACCTTTGAAATACAATCCAGATAACTTTAACTCCATGTTTCATTTCGGTAACGAGTGTTGATCAGAGATACAGTACAATAAAAGATATCTTTTACTTTCAATACATCAGTTTCAAACAATCCACTCTTGCCTGTCGCTCTTATTTCTGATCCATCATCTGGAATAACCTCCCTCTTCACTTTTGTCAACATGGCTAAAGCCTACATTTTGATACTTTCAATCCAGACTCAAGACACACTGATTTCCAACTTGTATGATCTTCCCCTGTAGTACAGGCCTGGTACGCCTTCTGGTCCTTCTATTTTCAATAGAACATGATGATCTCCTTTGCCCTCTCCCTACCTAATAAGGCGCCTTCCCTGACCTAAAGAGGGCAAGGTACCCATTTACAGCTGGGTGAACTGGGGGACAGCTGGGTGAACTGGGGGACTGTACTGAAGCCAAGGCACGCAAATGGTCACCCATCCACTTTGGTAACCACGCTCGATGCTGCTTGATATTGGCTAGGGGGAGAGCGAGTGCTCTGACCACTGAGCTATCCCGTCCCGTAGTATGCACTCTTTGCCAATAAAAGGCACAATGGAATTGCTGCTAAGCATTAGTTCTTATTAAAAATGCAACAATGAAATCAGTGCTGAGCTTATATTTTAGCATGACTTTCTTAGCAAAAATGGCAGGGCTGGTTTTTTTTATATATATAAAAAGGCACAGTAATTAGTACCAAAGTATACATTTAGCTTATATACATTCTCGAAATAAAAAGGCTTGTTAAGAATAGTAGTTGACTTTTCTTTTTTCTTTGCACTTTTCAATTGCAAAACAGTACTATGAAGTTCAATTATTTATCATTTATTTATTTATTTATGTATACCCACTTTTTAAGTAACGGCAGATTTCTCTGCGTGAATTTCGGCGCTGCTCTCCCCGGGAGATGTTGCGTTGCCACAAGTTAAGAGCATCCCACCTTTTTTTCTTTTTCCTTGTCTGCAACTGTTATGTTTTCCCTATTCAGAGTGGGGTTTTTTTCTGCAGAATTTTGCCAGGGACAACTCTGGTTGCCGTGGGCTCATTTACTTGCGCTACATAATTATGTGTATCATCCACAGTGCACAGTCAGAGAAAGTCTGAATGATCCAGCGTTCTTAAATGATTAGTTAACACTATTGGTATCAGTATTATTCTCTCCCCATCCATTTTGTAAAAGAGTATCAAAAGTTTTGGTTTAAAAAACAACAACAACACCCTGTTGCTACGTGCATATCTCTCTCTCTCTTAAAACACACCACACAAATTTTCCAACCAAAAACACATTATTTATTAATACACATCCTTGCCAAAAATCTTCTCTCTCAAACACACACCGCGCGCGCGGCAACACACACCCACAGTGACACACACTTTTTTTCTCATAAATTGATGTTATCTGTAAGTACAAACTCTACACTTTTAAGCACCTTAGTACCTAAGAATGACCACATAAAATCACACTCACACTCATACCACACTCACACACACACACACATGCACGCCACACACACTCACTCACTCACTCATTTACATAATTCACACTCATGCTGTGAGCACCACACTCACACACACATGTACAACTCACACCCAGACATAAAAAATACAAATAAATATACAATATACAAATGCTTTCAAAGAAAGACAACTCAAGGCATTATTTTTCAGGATAAGATTAAATGCATTCACAACAAAATTCAGCAAGGATTTTAAATGCTTATGTGGTGAATATAGTTCAAATCCCCATATCATACTTGAATGTGAGAATTTAAAACCTTATCTCCCTGCCTTTCCTGAGAATACCATTGAAGTTTTGAACAATGTAAAGCTAACATTTGACATTGCTAAAGGTTATTGTTAAGTCCTATAGTGCACTTATTGTTGTAGTTCTCTTCGAATATATTTTTTAAATGTTCTTGATTTGCTTACGTTAAGAATACTATTTGTGTATTTCCCTTGTTATTACTTTTTATTACACACACAGACACACACACACAGACAGACAGACACACACACACACACACTTATACACCCCATGAACCACCACACAGTGTTATCTATCTCTCCTATTAGCTAGCTTGCTATTCTAGATAGCTATCTCTCTCTTTCATTCAGTCTCCTATTTTAGGGCCCTTGTATCACTTATAAAGTTGGAAAAGACGTTTAAAATGGAAAGACCTTACTTACTTTCCAGACAAACCAAATACAACGCTTGCATGTGTCGACTTTCACGTCCAGATTTTCATTTCTATGTTGCATAACAATACACTTCCCACATTCTTAATTAAATCAACAAACAAAAAAGGAAGAAAGAAAATCATATACAAATCAGGGATCATTCTCCAAAACTCCAAAAACCTGTATCACGGGCGGCCGGCCGTACACGGGCGGGCTGGCGACATGTTGAGAGTGGGCTTCTCTCGTCTCTGGTTCAAATCTCTCGTCTGTCCTGTACTGTGGACAAGCAACTCGGCTGAATGGCAGGCCACGTGTTACGTTCTGTCAAGTGATGGGATGTAGCTCTTTCTTTGCTCTATACAGGGAGGAACTGTCAGTGAAAGACAGAGTCAGAGTAGGACAGCAGATCGGAGCATGTTATAAAATATATCAGAGATGTCAGCTGGTAATTAAGGAAGCTAGGTATAGTAGGCAGAAATAGACAATCACACTGGCTACACACCAACTTATACAGTCCAAAACAGATTCTTGCTAAGGACATTTATTGTAGGACACACACTCAGGTTTATGACAGCACTATTCAATTGCTATAAGAATAAGGTCCAAAAGAACAACAACTGATCAATATAACAGTTCTCCTTACCTGGTTTCCTGGGGACACTGGCTGATGAGAACACCACTTTTCACTGTGTGCACTTGCCCTTTTCTCTAGTTTTAACAGACCACACTTTCGGGCCAGACCCCTCACTTTCACTCTTTGCTTCCTGGCTGTTTCCTTCTTCTACTTTCTGGGCTCACTCTCTTTTTGGGGCTGACTCTCTGAGGCTGAATCTCGGGGCTCCGCGCTTCTGGGGCTCTATCTGCCCGACCCATACCTGGGTTTTTTGTAGGGAATGACCGCTGACCACGTGTCAGGGGGTCTGGGTCTGATTGGACGGTTCAGTAATGCATGTAACTTTGCCTTATTAGATCAATGCCAGGTAGCAAGGCCTGACCAGATGATAACGGGTTAGGAGGTGCGAGCCTGATGGGTGGTCAAGGACTGCCAGACTCTCTTTGCCTTAATAGACGAGGCCTAGAATCGTGTGCAAGGGCTCACGCTTGCCTGCAAGAGGCTAGCGGAATTCGTCAGAGGGGGGGGGGGGGGGGGGGGGTGCGTTGGAGGGGGAAGGATGGGTGAACGGTCAGAGGGAGGGTGAGGGAAAGGATGGGTGAAAGGTCAGAGGGAGGGTGAGGGGAAGGATGGGTGAACGGTCAGAGGGAGGGTGAGGGGAAGGATGGGTGAAAGGCCCATACCAACCGCCTGCATTATGCTGCACTCTTAGCCGGTCATATTACATCCCTCCCCGGCTAAGAGCGGTCTCCGCTCTTCGGAAACACCAACTGAACTATCATAGTGACATTGCTGTACAAAATGGGGTACTGCGTTAGCTATAGCCAGTGTCCGGGTGGAAGGTCCAGCAAGATGAAAATACACAGGAATACACCCTTTAAAAAAAAAAAATATATATATATATATATATAAATATATGTATATATATACATGTACATGGGTTAAACCTCAATATTGAGTCATTTACTTTATTTCTTCTACATCATACCCAAAAGACGAAGAGTTAAATATGCACTAATTATGCCATTTCATCAATTCTCGACTTGAACGAAGTTGTTAAACACCAAAAACCCAGAAAATTATTTTTATATCACGCAAAGAGAAAACAGAACAACAACAAAAGCCCAAATAAAACATTGACCTTGCAAAATATGAACATGATTTTCAATATAAGAAAAAAAGTTACCATATATATATATTGATGATGGGATTGTATATACATGTATAACAAATACTAATAAAATTAAAAAACTCCCTTTAAACAAAAGAAAACAACTAATTTCCTGCAAAATATGACCAAAATTTTCAGTGCAAATGAAAAAAATATATATATATAAATATATGATCACGCATATATACACAATAAGTCCTAACCAAAAAAAAACACACGAAACCAACCAGAAACCCAACCAAACAAACAACACAAGAACAAACACCCGAATTGACACACAACCTACATACAAAAAAAATATATATATATTCTTCAACCAATTTACTTCACACACAGCGGAAACAAAATAAAATTATTCTATACTGGATTTTAAAAGTTCCCTAAACAAATATAAAATATTTTCATTCTAATCAGCTTAAACAATTTTCTCTCTCATGCCAGCCTGGGAAAAATATACCAGGAGCCCCTGCCTGTGCAGCTTTGGGCCCGACGATCAGTTTTACCACTGGCCTTTCTTCAAAAAAAACGAAACCTTATCGTTAAACCTGTGCCTATTATACATGTGTTGAATGGACCGTTCGCGGTTCATAGCATGTCTGCTCACGTTTCAGTTCAGGCCTTCCGCTTATTCTCGATGCTACCTAAACCTGAGATACCGATTCAACAATGGTGGTACCTTATGCCTGTCCCTTCGCCTGCCGCGAGGGCGTCCAGGGCGCCGCTGAGGGGGTCTCAAGTCCTCTGGGTTGAAACGATTATCGCAACAAATATCCCTCCAGTACTCGATATCGATGCCTTAAGTCTGGATTCGGCCTGGCCATGATTCCAACAGTCTGCCAAACCTCCAAAATTCGTGCTTTCGCATGTCGAACTCGAAGGGCCCATGTAACATCAATTATGGCATCCATATCGTTGGTGAATCCTCAACGCATATCATCATCTATGGTTTGGTCTCTCCTACCCTTTTCTTATGGCGTTCGACCATTTCCCTAAACACAACAAAATCGCAAACTGACCGAGATATAACGCCATTAGCACCGCAAAAGGGCAAATCTCGAACCAAGGCAAGGGCTGCCATGAAATTATAATATAAATAATATTATAACTATTAATAACAATTAAACACAAACCTAAGCACCTCTACAAATGAATGACTATAACAATTTCACAACAACTAAAAGCACTCCTACAGCTGAGGCCCCGCGACCCACATAGTCTATCAGATAGATTGCAGTGCACCGACTCTGGTAGACTTCATACCCTCGTCTCCATATATTGTCTACACAGTAATATACTTCCCGTTCACGCTGATCATCTCGCACCTGTGTATTCATGTGTGTGTTCATCGTCACTAATAAGGTGATTAATACACACTGTTTATGTAACGTGGCTTAAACCACCAATATCCAAGATAAATCATGTGTGTTTGCACCATCAGCTATTATATAACTTATGTCTCACACCCTAGTACTCTGTAGTGTAAATCTCCTTTCTCATCCACGTCCAGAGTACTGTGATTTACAGAATATTCCCTGCATACCCCCAGAATCTGATAGTATAGATTGTCTGTCTCATCAATACTAGTGTACATGAATGCCCAAGTGTCACTCTCTATGATATGAGTCATCCTCACGGTGTCACTGTCCAGATCAAGTGTCTTTCAACACACGAGTGTAATACCATTCACAAACTTAGTGATGATACTGTTCGCCGTGTCCTCGTCGCACTGTTCTGTTATATTGAGCGAGTACCAGTCTCTATTCCATAATTGTGTGATCCTGTGTTTCTAAGTGCCTCATCACTGTATATAATAGAAGCCTACCCTACACTCTCACTATATGTGTGCATCGCCATCACTGCTATGATGCGACCAGCTCAACACTTAACTAGTAGACAAGATACTCAGTCTCTATATAGAAATTCAGACGGTGAAACAACAAATATATCTGACACTATCTCTTCACCCACCGCACTAGTATACGATTGACCACACACACTGCTTGATAGTTCGTCCGAAGACCACTGATGTATAGACCCGTTACACTCCACACTAGTATCTTCCCCGCACCCACACTAAGATAACCCTCCCACCAACACTATATCTTCACCAACAGACTCATATATATCGAGCCACCACACTATAGAGACGTCCCCTTACCACATTAATATAAATTTACGTAACTGTAATATAATTGCCTACGAAATCACGCCCCCCCCCCCCAATATAATTGACCCCCAACACACTCGCATATCTTCCCCACACATCCATGCGATCTTCCGTCCCAAACACACTATATACTCCTTCACACACTAATATAATTCCCCCCCTCACCACATCTAATATAGAATTGCCCGTGTCACAGTACGAATAGCTTCCTCAGCAATCCTACCCACCTAGAATAGATTCCCCACCATTAACCTACACTAAGTTCCCCGATCGCCGAATCACCTTCCCCAACCCACACAATATCCCTTCGGTCAAACCTCCCCACACGTAATATCACTCTAAGGCTCCTCCGAACCAAACATAATATCTTTCCCCCCTATCCAATACTAATATCTTCCTAACTCACAAGTACACATAATTATCCTGCATAAACGTAATGTCTTAATATCCTTCTAACCCATAACCCCTCCTAACCCCCCAAACCAATTTACGTGCTACCCCTATACTTTACCTGACCCTTCTATACCCTCTACATTTACTAATATCGTACCTACCACCCCCTATATACTCCCTACCACCCTCTATATTACTTGCTACCCACACGTAAGTATACTTCCTCACCGCTATTAAGTTAACCACACTAATTTAATCCGCACCCTACGACAACTATATATTTGTCTAACCTCATATCAATTTTACCGAAACTCATAAGACTTCTACCCACACTCCCCCATATCATTTTACACACTATATACTTATACCACGTACTATATACTGAGTCCCCAACACTATATAATTCTACCCCGGATAAATTAATATGAATTCTACACACACCCCTAACATATGTCCCCACACACACTCCATATCGATTCCGCACAGACAGTCTTAATATCTTCCACCAACCCTTTATATTCCACCCCCCAACCTAATATAAAATACTTCCCACCAGAAAGTTATATACTTTACAGCAACTCCATGTCTTCCCCCCACACACTATATAACCCCCCTCACCATACTCCCGTAATGGAGATATAATCATTCACCCCACACTAATATAATGTTCCACTCCACACACTAATGTAGCAACCCCCCCCCCTCTGACACACTATATTAGATTCTCCCCAACACTATATCTTGCCACGCTATATACTTCACCCCACACTCCGTATAGTTACTCTACCACACACATTTACTTCACCTCCATATCCCTTCAAAACCCACACTGTATAAGATAATCCCTGTGTATACAGACTAGTATACTTCCAACCCACACAATATACTTATACGTCACACTATGTTACTTCCCTACCACATTAAATATAATTTCCCCCCTACCCCAACTAATATTATTCCTCTATAAACACTAGATTATATGCACAACACTATATAGTTATAACGAAACTTCTTCCTTAATTTCACACTGCTCATGATACTTTATCAAAGCTACTAATATAATTCCTAGACACAAACTAATATAATTTTACCACAACTAATACTCCCTGTCTCCACATCTCACAAACTAATATTTCCACCTCGTAACCACACTAATACCCATCCACCTTCTACACCCCACACAATATCTTTATTCCCACACTAATATCAATCTATACGCACCACCCAAATAATATGCTTACCCCCCTATAACGTACACTAATAGATGTTCCCCGTGAAATCTCAACACAGTAATATCTTCAAAACCGATCCCCTAATATGACGCTGTTAGAACTAGTAACCCTCTCACGTACAATATCTTCTATATTGTCGAACCTCTATAACCTTCCAAATCTACATGTTACTAATATCTTCCTACCCAGCACTCATGAATACTTTCTACCACAGTCCATACACTTATTACCTCACACTTTATACTTCCTACCACACTCATATTACTGTATACCAGTCCAGAAGAATAGCTGCTGATCATACCCTCCCGTGTGCTACCACATGGGGTATATCAAGTGAGTGTGACTCCCCCAACTTATTGAGTGTACTTTCTTATTACTCGTAATACTAGGTCTATTGTTTTCCCTCTCGCAGACACACTATGAGATGTTCTCTCACTACCCACAATCTATTATACTTTATCAACTTTGTATAAATTTCTACATGACTAATATACATCCCTAAGTCCGCTAAGTATTTAATGCAACTCCCACTGAGAAATATATAAGAAGTTGTAGATCCCTCAAAACATCCACTACCACTACGCAGCACCCCAACTATTCCTCACACTCCACACAAGTCTATTCCTATGTTCAGCAACAAATACCCTCAATCCTATCCCTCGCTAATCACAAGCTGACTCTGTTCATATATACATTATCTAATACCACTCATCTCACAATATTAGTATGTTGTCACCAATCAATCAATAATGTAAAGAGTAGTCCTGCCCAATATATATCTCTAACATAGTGTTTTACTGATACCATCACACTCACGCAGTAAAGTACTCGCACATGCACCCTTAGTAGCATAGTTATATCCTTGAGTCACCTCAATGACACATAACTCTTCAATAAGTTATTTGAACTACGCTACATAATCCGTGCGAGTTTATGTGAGTACCTACACCCTACCTCCGAACCTAGTCATGATGAAGTTCACCTGATATCACGACATCTCATGTCATGTCTTGTGTGTGACCACCCCTCACACCCTTACGTAACCACACTGCCACATCCACAATATCTCCCATATGCAGTTTATCCCATACAAAGCCTATCATCAATCATGTTCTGTGTGAAACACTCACATGTTATATATCATCGATAACACCACACCCAATCAATGAACATACAGACCTATACTCTCATATCGTTCGCGCGACTATTTACACTCTTGTGTGTTATTTGTCCTTCTCCTGTCCTCTCACACTCTACCCAATAGCGTGTATTTGTTGTGTGAATCGAGTACAACACCTGACAATAGCAATTGCCATCTTGCCCTACACTCGTCTTAGCTTTGGTCGACTCGTATACGATATCATGCATATCTGTCGTGGTCCCCCCATGACCTCTTCGACACTTATCCTCTCGCGAAGTTCCTCACACCAGTGTCCATGTTTCATACGCTCTATTTATGTCAGTGATTGAGTGATCAGACCGGCCTCTATATCTTGATGTATGTGCACATGGATGGAGTCTCCCATACGCATTAGATGACCGGTTAGTACTCCTCAATAGATCGCTACAGTTATATATAATTGTCACTGTGAGAGCCCACTTGGAATTGAGTATAACGATTGACAGCCGCTCATCTCTTCATGTTATTTCTAATTTCTTTACACTCTCATATACAGAATGTCTATTGTATAGATGAACGGTAGATACATATATTCTATGCTCAGCATTGCTGACCAGAAACACTCCCTCACTCAGAGACTATCAAACTTACTCAGATTCGCACACAATATCTAAGAGACACTTTGTTGGCTCTCTGATATTGGCTTTACTGATCCATCTCGTTGTTGTTGATAATTGTTCTTGACTCATTGCTCCACTATGATATAAGCTGAATTCTCTGTACCTCATTACTAGCGACTTTGATGTTGTGTCACCACGCATCTCTCTCCCCTCACACTCAGAGCTGACACATCATGTCATTAATGATGTAGTTCCGCGATTTCAACTAGATTCACATCTGATCAAATCACCTAGATATAGTTTTATGTGTGAGTTGCTCCTAATCAGCTGCACTAGCTGTCTTATGCCTTGTCTACTCAGCAGATATAGGAGATGAGCTCGCGATACAATTCTCTACGTCTCATGGACTCTCGCTCTGCACGCTTCGAACTCATCCTCTCACTCTACACGTGCATAACACATGATAACTCACACAATTGCTTATCAATACACCGTGTAGTCAACCTCTAGCCGCAATAGTCGAGTGTCTCTCCTTCTGGTCAGTACATGTCTCGTGACGTCATAGGTAATATGACGTGCCCTCCCTCTCGATGTTGATCCTAGATACGTATATTCGCTCTATCCTATTCTGTCAGAACGGTCTCCACGGTAACCTACGACTAGTGTGTGGTCCATCTTACTGACAAATGCTTGTGTCTTAATATCGTGTCTGTATGTCTCTCTCCTCCGTGTGTCAAAACCCCCTAACATTCCCCCGTCTACCTCAAGAAAATTGAGAAGACAATGTGCTCTGCTTTGCTTCCTGTGTCATCCAGGATGTGCCAACTCCGCTGTCTTAGATAGTGCCTGGTTCGTTCTGATTATTGTTCGTGACGAGCTTTCCGCTTCTCCCATACACCCTCTATAGTATTGTGTACTGCGTGTGTGTGGTCACCGTGCCCGTCTGGTCTGCCTGTCTTGTCTGTGATCTTGTTCAGTGTGTCGTCAAGAGCTTCGTCTCGTAGTTGTCTGTGCCCGGCTCTCGATGACTCGTAGTTGAGCGCTCTGTCCCTGCCTGTACTGCACAAGACAGTCAGTATGTACTGGTGCTGTACACTCGGAATCAGTGTGATGTGTTAGTGTGTTCCTGTCACCCCTTACACTCTCACCACCTGCTACATGATCTCTGAATAATGGCACGCGAGATCTCAACTGTGTGTGTTGTTGTGACTTCACTTCTCAGCTCCCCCAAGATCGGTACAGAGATGTGTGTTTGTGTTCTGTCCATACCGTACACATATGTTCTGATAGTAGATGTCGCCACATAGTTCAGGTCACGTATGTGAGTTTGCTCAGTTGTGCTCAGTTTCTCCGGAGAGAACATGCAGCTAGTGCGTCATCTCCTCACTCTCACACTTCTATATTCCTGTGCTCGCTGTCCCTCTTATTCAACTATCTCGTAAGGTCTCACTACCTCACTGATAATACGTGTTGTCTTGTACTGCTTCACAGAAGCAGTCTGCGAGTGAGCTCACCCTTTCCGACCCTACCTGAGTACTGTCTATCTCACGCGCGACTCTAATCACTAGACCTCACGCTCGCTGTGGTCTTAATAACCGTAGAACACAAGTATATCACTGTTCATGAGTGCATAGTTCTAGTAAGACATTATGTTGAAAGAGAGTGCGCCTAATAACAATCCCACGATTTGTAACGTATTGAGACCCCGGCATCTACCTCTTTGCAGATTTGTAGCTGATGTACACTCACCTCCCCCCTCGGGAGCTATTCGTTTGACCCTAGTCTTCCTCTTCAACGCAATAATGACCTCCACCGGTTCGTCTACGCGCGCACACGGCCGTAGTGCCTTCAGAGCGTCGAAGATGCTCATGGGGCGTGTGACCATTGAAACTATCTCGAACTTGGTGTCTGGTCATGAGAGATAACTCAGAGTAATGCGTGATTTCTCGTCGACCCCCGGGTGACAGAGACCGATAACTCATCAGACTGTGTAAGTGACTGATGTCTCAATAGTGAGATACATCAACTAAGACGCATACTGAAAGACAGGTGTGAATCTCATAAACATAATTAAATATGAATCTAGGAGCGCTTCCTATACGGCGTCATGGAGAGTGATTTGCAGTACAACGACACAAGATGAAGTCAACTAGCGCTTTATGCATCAAGATTCATTCCTTAGACACAGTCATGCAACCAATAGCAGTAAATAGTTCTTACAAGTCCAAATGAACACAACACCACACACACACACACACAACACACCACCCTCACACACACACACACTCACACACACCCACACACACACACACACACAACACAGTTATACCACTTTGGCAAGGGTGATGGAATCTTGGGCGGTTGAAAAAAGCGGGATAGCTATGGAACATGAAACAGGAGAGGAATTCTTAGGTTTGAAACAAATATGTTTGAGCCAGATTTAAATGTGCACAAGAAGGTCAGTGGCGATGAGAGATAGGGAAGGCCATTCCAAATCTATGGACCAGAACAGAGAAAGAGCGTACGGCCAAAACTCAGTGGAACATAGGTTGAATCTAGGTATTTGTAAGCCACAAGGAATCTGTAGCAGAGCGAAATTGGGAACGAGAAGGGGTGTACAGGGGAGCATTCACAGAGGTAGGAGCGAGGGTGCTGTTTTTGGGAGACATTTTGTAACAGAGGGTACTGATCTTATAGTTTATTCTTTGTGGCACAGGCAGCCAGTGAGAGAGATCGCTAAGTGAGGGGTTAATGTGTCTCTTATTTTTTCTTTTGGGATCTGAGTCGAGTGCCAGAGTTTTGATACGTTGAAGGGATGTGGATAGATGATGGCTGGCAGAACCAGCCAAAGAGAATTGCAATAGTCTCCAGTCGTGAAAGATGAGAGATGCCACCGAGTTTGTCAAGACAAAAACAAAAGCACTTTGTTGATTAGAAGGGATTTGAGGACCTCAGGATTTAACAGAAAGCATTACCGAGAAAGAGGATTCAAGACACCTCTCTGTCATCCCCCTCCCTACCCGTATCTGACTTACAATTCAGATCTATGATCAGTAGTGTTGAGAACTTGTTCGACTACATGCCCATGGGTCATCGAAGTCGTGGGTTCGAATCTCGGCAGTCAGCGTTCTGGTGAATTTGGGAGCGGAGGAATTTTTACGAGTCTCCTAGCTCTACATCATTCCTTTGACTATCAAGAAAAGCCTTCGACGAGTGTGGCAAGAAGCCTCTGTATGTGGCAAAGATCATGAGAGGCTATAACTTCGAACCGAGGACCGATTCAAGTTCATCCAAGGCGCTGTATGACAGCTCCCTACAGGCTAGTCTCTATGGGTGGATATGGGGGTAGTTGTGGCGCCACAGTGTCCATGTGACGACTTGCGAGTGAGGTTGTGTTCTCGTGAGAGCCAGATGCCCTGTTGTACTGAATCTGTCTCTGTATCTTTTGGAGCGTTCTGCGTTCACACGCCGCATTGGTCTGTGGCTGCATAGCTGGAAGTTCGAGCCTTGTCATGGAATAAGTCACAGAGTCGGTGACAATGCGTGACATGAAATTGCGACTGTAGAGAGACAGTTCATCTGGTGTCCATAACGACAGTATACATTTCAGTGTAGAGCATCTGGCGATCTCTTTGCCTCCTGCGTTTGAGGGGAAAGCATTCGGCCACCTGAGTAGTCCACAGCACCACAGAAGAATGTATCGCTCTCCATTTGGGCCTGGCCTTATGGGTCCAATGATGTCCCATATGCATGCGTGGAACAGTTGGGTAATTGGGTAATTGCTGTAACGGGTGTCGTTCTTGGCTTATACGTACCTTTGGACTGATGGCTGTTCTCGAGGCCTGATCTGACGTAGTGGATATGTATTGTACATTCCTGGCCACCCCAGCTTTGACAGAACGTGGTGGATGTCCTGTCCCCCAATGCCTTGGTGCCCGCATCCGGCATAGAGTCATGATACGCCAACAGGGGATCGTCGTTCCTGTGTTGGCACTGGGGGACCCTACTGCCGGTTCATAGGACCTGTATGCCTTCTTCCTCTTGGGGCACAGGTGATACAGCACGCCAGTTTGTCTAAGACATGTCTTTCCGCCCATGATGGTTATATGTAGGGCTGCATATCATCAGTGGTCGAAGAGTTTCGATACCAAGTAGGTCGATCATTTGCCGTTTGGGGGTCCTCTCTCTGTAATTTATGTCCGACATGGGGTCTTGTCGCCACATAGAGGCTATGAAGAGGCCTCGCCTGGGCTGTGTCCTGTCTGGACTAGGGCGAGCCTGTTGAAGGTCAGAGGGCCCATGAGGAGCTCTCCCTACCATCCTCAGTGTCCGCGACAGGGGTCTGCTATGCTCCTGCGGACAACCGGTGTCTGCGTTGTGTGGACTCTGCAGGTTATATTTACACCTCGAAATCATAGCCTTGGCAGAAAGATGGCCCATCGCTAGCGTGCTGTCACATCCTTGGTTTTTGTTGCAGGTACTGAAGTGAGAAAGTGATAGTGACAGGACGAATCTTCATGTTTGAGTTACACCGGTAGTCCGGATACCTCAATCAAAGGCGGAGAGTCATCCCTCTCCGGAAATTGTCCACTTCTTTTCGGCAGGGTTTCAAGGGACGTCACCATAGGCGATCACACGCTCCTTTGCATTGTCATCCCTCTGTCCAGGATGTATCAAAAGGCATGCCCACTGGCGTCGGTGGAGAGAATGCACTCTCAGTCAAAATCACGGGTATCAAGCACCTGGCGCCGACGTGCGCGCTGTCTTGAGGGTAGGAACGGCCTTGCACATTCAAGCGACCATAAGAACTCTACGTTATCCTTGCGGAGTGCGTTGAGGGGTGTGAGTGTGGTGGAACCCTTAATGAAACCTGCGTATAGTTGGACAGTCCTAGAAAAGGGCGCACGTCGAGCACAGTATGCATCTGGGAAGTCCTTGACTGCTTGAGTTTGCGAGGGTCGGGTGCAGCCTGTTTGGATATTATGTGCCCCTGTATTGTTACTTCTTCGGCGGCAAACTTGCACTTGGACGGCTTTTACCTGAGGCCGGCGGCCCTTAGGTGACGGAAGACAAATCCAGGTGGTCTAGGTGAGTGTGAAAGTCAGGCGAGAAAGAAACACAGCAACTCGTCAATAGTATGAGTACGTGTTGAAGTTGATAGCTCTGAGATCACTTTCCCATGACCGCTTGGATGCAGTGGTGCGTTTATAGTCAATATGGAGCTTTCGAAACTGAAATCTCTTTGTGGACTATGAACGCCAGTTCTGTCTTTGAGTTTTCATGCATTTTTTCTGCCAGAACATCATCCGGTCATAACGCTCTAAAAATGCACTTGATTTGAGGAATCGAAGGGCATCATTCGTCTGGCAGGGGAAAGTTAATGGGCTTATTGTGACAGCTTAAGCGCCTGTCAGTCCCAGCAAAGCGGGAATTGTTCCGTTCTATCTTCTTTACAAGATACACAGGGACTATTCATCTACTCAAGGAGGGGCTTAATGATGTCATTTTGCGCATGATCTCATAATGTCTTTTATCTCTGCTTCTTTTCGGACAAACCCGGTAGGTGGCGTAGAGAGATGGGAGGGTGGTCACCTGTGTCTATTTCATGTTCACAGAGAATGGGGTATGTGCCAGTTCAGCCATATAGCAGCGAATTTGTCTCTGTTTCGCCGTGAGGAAATCAGACAGACGTGCTTTTGGTTCTGAATTAAATGTGTGTGTGAAGCTTCAATACCCAGCTCTTCAGCAGGGAAGAGCTCGCGTATTGGGCGTGTGGTAGTGTGATTGTGGCCTAATGGTGTGTTCGGGGGTGTTTCATCCAAAAACTCTCTCAGCTGCTTCGGCTCGTCCTTTAAATAGTGCTGCAGGGTAAGGGCTATGTTGGTATCTTGTGGGGTTCAGGATCGAAATTGGACCGTCCGGCCTGGCGAGACTAGTGTCCTTGCCAGCTCCAATTGTGTTTGGCTGCGAATCCGCATTGTGGGATAAAAAACCCTGTCGTTTCTGGGAGCACGGGGATGCTTGCCGCGGAAAACTGTTTCGGCTCGCAGCCGGTATGACGTAGGTTCCGCTATTGAACCTGTGTGTAACTGGGAGGGAGTCATAATTAGGGCCACCATCTTCATCATCAAATCGCATCTTTTCTACATAGTCTAGCTCGACTGTGTTCAATGATAAAAATCCATGCCAAGTGCAAGAAGGGTACTGTCACATGTCCTCCAAGACAGTGAAGGTCTGTGTCATGTCCACACTGGCAATGTTCAAGGTGCCTGTGACGGCCAGGACGCGCATGTATATTCCCCAATCCCCATGTGGTTGAATAGTCAGTTGGGTTTCTGGAGGGGAAAGATTTTTTTAGTCAGCTAGAGCGGATAGAAATCTAGGCTCATGCATGAAATGACAGCCCCGTATCAATAATAAGAGCAACGCACTTTTATCGTTTCAGGGGCCCTAGACATCTGTACTACCCCTGACACTAGTTGTGGCGTTGTTTACAGTTTGCTTACTTGCACACTGCAGGCACACCCTCGCCTCGCCTGATCTGTCGCGTGGGTGGCTGCAAACCGTAATGCTTGTGGGGTAAGGTTGTCTGGCACCTCGCCGAAGATGGCCGACGGCCGGGCCGCAGTTATGGCAGGCGCGCGTCCTTGATGTGGCATTCTCTAGCTCTTTGCCAATAAGTGCCACACATGAGCATCGACAGTAGGCTGTCATACTCGCGGGGGTCTCCATGGGGTGCGCGCAGAGGGCCTGTGGGATCTGCCTGCTGGCTTGTGTCCTGAGCATGTCTAGGGGTCTGGTCGTCTAGTGACAGGGTGTGCTCTAAGATGTGACTCTGTTACGCATATCGTCTGCATGTCGGGATTGGGCAGCCAACAACGCCCGTCGGGTTCCGCTTGAGGTGTCCGGCGTTTATTAGACTTGCCCCAACTTAGCGAAGTGCAGGGCCTCTGTCAGTTGATTTGGGTTCTTTTCCATGGGACAATGGCAATGTATGGCATGAACTCGGACAATGGTTTCCATGATATCGTTGGGATTTACTAGCTGTGTTCCCTTCTTGAGCATGCACTGGAATAGTCGTTCACGGATTCAGCATCTCCTGTTTTCGTGCATTGAAATCACCAGATCTGCCAACGCTGGAGCGGTTGGGGCAAATATCGGGTCTACGAATGCCCCGCGGAGCATCGAAGTGTTTTTGTCGAGAATCAGACTGGTGTCGAACAGCTGGCTTGCCGCGCCCCTTTGTGCCTCGGTAGTGTCACCAACCCTGGTATCATCCACGTCTTAATTGGCTTGTAGGCTCTTGTACTCCGGAACCACAAAAGCGGATCTTCTTTTGTCCGTTCCACTGACGGCTTGGCACAAGTGTCGGTATATGGTGGTGCGGCTCTTTCGGGGAGGGGTGCTGAGTTACCGGTGCCTGAAACGGTTTCTTGTTGAGGGCGTGGCCTGGGTTGTAGGGGAGTTCATGGCGCAATAGTGCGATTGCTATTTGTTCCTCATCTGCTGTTTGGATGCGTCCATCTTCCTTCCTATGGAACGCTTGGAGGCGGAGATTCACCCAAAACTGTGTATCTCTCCGCATCAGGTATCATAGGGGTGGGGGTGTGAGAGTGGCATCGGGCCTGGCCCTGGCCATTTTCAAAGAGAGTGCCGCCCGTCAGCGGCCTGCAATGGCCCGTCCTCCAGATTGATTGTACTGTGCCTCTAAATCTCCTATCTGTTGATTGAGCCTGTGTGCCCAGGCTTTCTCTGAGCTTCGCTTTGAATGAGGGGGAACTATGGTTGGCATAGTGGGGAGGCATATGGCGGTCTGTCCTGGGTGTGGAGTGTAGTGTGGCTCACAACGGAGTCCTTCCGCGAGAGTAAATGTCCACATGGGGAGGGTTTATGTCGTTTTTAAATAACACGGTCGGCAGGAATGTTCAGCGGCATAACAGTCTTGGGGTCAGCATTACCTGGCGGAAGGCAACGGTTTTAATGTTTTGCTAAAAATACGGCATGACAGTGTTTTCTTTCCTTTTGATTTCAAAAAAAACCCAAACTGACCCTCTCACAAAAACAAAAAGGAAAACAACCCAACTCAATTTATACACGTTATTCTAACATTTTGATACTATATTTTCCTTAAAGCTCAAAATACCACGGCCAATATATAACAAAATAAACATCGCTTGCGTCATAACCAATAGGCTCCTATAAAAGTTAAAAAAGAGTCTTTTCAAGTAATCATACTTGGCGGGATGGGAGGCGGGGGGGGGGGGGGGTGGAGTGAAGAGGGTAGGGGGGGTAGGGTAGAGTTATTAAGGCAGTGACGGGGGGTGTGGGGGAAAAACAGAGGTGGTTGGGATGCACAGTGCGGCGCGAGCGGCCCACTGCAAGGCGTATGCTGGCCGTCAGCCAAGGTGAGCACAGTGGCAGCAGTGGTAGCAGCAATAGGGCAGAGGGGGGTGGGAAGCAAGAGGGAGCTGCCCGAAGGTGAGCAGTGGCAGTAGCCCTCTAGGTTCGGCAGCAGCTGGTGTGGGTGATGCGGTGCTCCCATTTGTCAGCCTTGCCTAGTCAGTGGTGCTGGACCCTGGTTTCCTTCTCTACCAGTCTCATACTCGACTCATCATTTATCCTCGTCCCATCATCTATCTCATATTCAATCCTTATCATCAGTGATAGGGGGCCTAGGGTGTGGAGCAGGAAGAGCGAGTGGGAGCTCCAGAGACGAGGCCAGTGCACGACCTAATTACACATCGACTAAATAATATAATACATGTGCGGTAAAATGGAAAGTGAAGATGGGCTGGTGGAGTATAGGTTGATATAACAACGTGTGGAGGGCTTATCTCGGCAGGCTAGTCATCAGTCATAATCACACTCTCCCTTGTCATAACAACTTTCCTGATGGTGGTATGCTGTACACTGCAGATAAACCACCATTTTCATATTTCCAAAACATCAATAACCATATCAAAACAATAAAATTCTATCTTGATGAATATATAACAACACTTCATACTCCAATAATTATAATTATATTGAGTCAACACTTACTTGTCCCCTTGTTTTTCCCTTTTTTTTTTTATTTTGTCTCACGCGATATAATGGAGCCCTTTCTGCTAACTGCTTTATAACATAACATCACCTTCACTAGATCTCAAAACTTAATTGACCAATCTTAACGCTGTGTGCTATCACGAAAAACATCGACAACAACCCACCAACTCCTCCATGAACCTCTGACAATATCTATCTGCCCCCCAGTCATACTATCTGGTTGTTCCGTGCGTAGTATAAATGTGTCGCTATAACACAAACTTTCCAAAAAACTATCGGTTTGTTCCGACGTGCTGTAATGGTGCCTATACAAAAACATTACCTCCACAAATATCTTGTCCATAGGAATCAAACAAACCCATACTTCCCTCTCAAAAAGAACTCCAGTTAGCGTGAGGCTTAAAACAATGGTTCTAAAGACAAATCCCGTTCGGCCCAAAAAAATGTGGAGGTTCTCTCATGGCGAGAGGGAAACCGAAACTAGGGGACACAGGGCCTCCTTTCTTTTTTTTTTTTTTTTTTTTTTACGGGTCATTAATCGTGGAAAGTCTGGGACAGCTTCAGGACAAAACACTGTTACACAATCCCGTTGAAAAAAGAGAAGAAAGGGGACAGAAACTAGACCGAACTATTCTTTTTTTTTTTTCTTTTCTTCTCCCTTTTTTCTTTACTGAAATCTCGTAAACTGGCTTTAGATCGTACTACCACCAGTGTTAGTAACAAACCGTCGCCATTGCGAAACTGAGACAAAGGCAGGGAGGTAGCAGGCCTAATTGTATTTCCCCTTTCATTTTTACGGTACATGTGTTTTTATCGTTTTTTCTTGTTTTTATGATTTGTGGTCGAAAGTTACTTAAAAATTGCTAATTATGGAAAAGAGGGCTAAGCCGTTTTGCCTGTGGCACTTGCTTTATCTGCACAACTAAGCGCATGCAGACCATCGGTTTATTAGCGCACACAACAAAAAGGGGTGGAAGGATGGGGGGGAGGTGAGACGAAAAACGAATGTACTCTCCCCAAGTTCTGCCTTACTTTCTATACATCTTCTATAGTTTACTTAATTTTTAATTCCCGATATATATCTATTGACCTCTCCATAAACTTTATGCCTTTTATCTTTATAAATCCTCTAAATCACTCCTTCCTTTTTGATAATATATCATACCCCACCCACCTGTAATCCCTAAAACCCCATTCCTCATCATTAAACTAACTCCCCATAACATCACCTCCAACCCCCACACCCTTTTCTTTATCCTTTCTTTCATTTCCCATAAAAACTCTATTTAAACAATACCCATTCACCCCACAACTAATTATATCCCTCCCACTATCAATCTTCCCTAATAACTTAATACCCTATCTTTTTCATACTCAAACAAATAAAACCTATCTTCTCCTATCCCCTCCTCTCACCTCTCCCTCTTTCCATCTCATAACCCCACCACACTATCATAAATATACCACTTACCAACTTACACTTACTTCTCCCACCTCCTACCCCATTCCCACCCCCCCACACCTAACCCCCTCAAAAATCCACCATCCAACAATACTTCCCCCATTAAATCATAACTCACCCAAATTAACACCTCCACTTACCATCCCCCCCTCATCACCTAAAACATCAAAACCTTCCCATTCATCTTTCCCAAAAACTAAATCCAATAAAAAAATAACCCTTCCTCCCCCAACACTTCTCTGTCAAACACATAAAAATTTTAAAAAAAACAAAATATTATCAAAATCTATCACATTTTAACCTAAAATATTACTAAATTTTTGATGACTAACATTATATTCAAAAATGTTTTTCTCACTAATTTCCCCCCACATTATTAAAATAATGGTATAGTAATGAATCCTATACTTTTTAATTTCCCTCCATTCTTAAATAACATCTTTAACACCATAAACCCCTCACCCATCCATACTCTTCCAAAACCCCTATAACCTTTTTATTCTAACACATTCTCCCCTCCATTCTCCCCAAAATCCCAACCCTCTCTACTCCCCTATATCCAATACCCCCTATCATCCCTCTTTCACTCCCCAATACCTTTTCTTTTATCTTGTCTTCATTTATCTTACTCTTCTCTTTAATCTTTTCTTCATTCTATCCTTACCCCTCTTCTACTCGCTATCTTTTCCTTCATTTAATTCCCTTCCACCATACATTCCATCAACATCATCCCCAAACTCCCTTAACCATTCCCACCCTCTACTGATGGGTGAGGTATCTCCCCAATTCCCCACACTAATATCCCATCTAACCTCACCCAACACTAATATTCCCCTTCTCCCCCATACCCACTCTAAAAAAAACCTAAATATCAGCGCACGCAAACTCCCTCTACCAATACACTAATATCCCCTTCAAACATCCTCAATATCCTTCCAACCATAACCTTCAATACCAATATCTTCCTCATTTCACCTATAGCCCCCTTCCTGAACCTCCAATTTTCTAATATCTTCTACCCCCACCCTATATACTTATACCACCACAAATTACTTCCCTCAACACTCATATAAATTCCCACCATATCTAGCATCGCAAAATCCTTTTAGTCCCACACATAATAGAGAGTCAATTCCCCCCACTATATACTTATCAACCCTATCTAGTGCTGATAGTAACATTTTCATAGTCACCTAACACACTGTATCCTTCTCACTGACACACATCAACTAAAGTAGATCTATACTCTTACGCGATACCCTGCTACTCCCATATTATTCCATAACCCATACTAATGTACCTTAACCTCGTACTAGTATACTCCTATATAGTATACGTTTTATTCCACCCTCACATCTATGTTCAACTCTGCCTTAGCTATCTAATACCTGCACAGGTTCAGTTGCTGTATACTCTTTACTGTTATGACCTATATGCTTCGTACCTGCACTTAAGTGTCCCGTGTTCTCGTGAACCACATCACTGCAGTTAGCACATGAGATCTCTGTATGCACCACCTAACAACTTATTGTGACCGCTGAGGCCCCGCGACCCACATAGTCTATCAGATAGATTGCAGTGCACCGACTCTGGTAGACTTCATACCCTCGTCTCCATATATTGTCTACACAGTAATATACTTCCCGTTCACGCTGATCATCTCGCACCTGTGTATTCATGTGTGTGTTCATCGTCACTAATAAGGTGATTAATACACACTGTTTATGTAACGTGGCTTAAACCACCAATATCCAAGATAAATCATGTGTGTTTGCACCATCAGCTATTATATAACTTATGTCTCACACCCTAGTACTCTGTAGTGTAAATCTCCTTTCTCATCCACGTCCAGAGTACTGTGATTTACAGAATATTCCCTGCATACCCCCAGAATCTGATAGTATAGATTGTCTGTCTCATCAATACTAGTGTACATGAATGCCCAAGTGTCACTCTCTATGATATGAGTCATCCTCACGGTGTCACTGTCCAGATCAAGTGTCTTTCAACACACGAGTGTAATACCATTCACAAACTTAGTGATGATACTGTTCGCCGTGTCCTCGTCGCACTGTTCTGTTATATTGAGCGAGTACCAGTCTCTATTCCATAATTGTGTGATCCTGTGTTTCTAAGTGCCTCATCACTGTATATAATAGAAGCCTACCCTACACTCTCACTATATGTGTGCATCGCCATCACTGCTATGATGCGACCAGCTCAACACTTAACTAGTAGACAAGATACTCAGTCTCTATATAGAAATTCAGACGGTGAAACAACAAATATATCTGACACTATCTCTTCACCCACCGCACTAGTATACGATTGACCACACACACTGCTTGATAGTTCGTCCGAAGACCACTGATGTATAGACCCGTTACACTCCACACTAGTATCTTCCCCGCACCCACACTAAGATAACCCTCCCACCAACACTATATCTTCACCAACAGACTCATATATATCGAGCCACCACACTATAGAGACGTCCCCTTACCACATTAATATAAATTTACGTAACTGTAATATAATTGCCTACGAAATCACGCCCCCCCCCCCCAATATAATTGACCCCCAACACACTCGCATATCTTCCCCACACATCCATGCGATCTTCCGTCCCAAACACACTATATACTCCTTCACACACTAATATAATTCCCCCCCTCACCACATCTAATATAGAATTGCCCGTGTCACAGTACGAATAGCTTCCTCAGCAATCCTACCCACCTAGAATAGATTCCCCACCATTAACCTACACTAAGTTCCCCGATCGCCGAATCACCTTCCCCAACCCACACAATATCCCTTCGGTCAAACCTCCCCACACGTAATATCACTCTAAGGCTCCTCCGAACCAAACATAATATCTTTCCCCCCTATCCAATACTAATATCTTCCTAACTCACAAGTACACATAATTATCCTGCATAAACGTAATGTCTTAATATCCTTCTAACCCATAACCCCTCCTAACCCCCCAAACCAATTTACGTGCTACCCCTATACTTTACCTGACCCTTCTATACCCTCTACATTTACTAATATCGTACCTACCACCCCCTATATACTCCCTACCACCCTCTATATTACTTGCTACCCACACGTAAGTATACTTCCTCACCGCTATTAAGTTAACCACACTAATTTAATCCGCACCCTACGACAACTATATATTTGTCTAACCTCATATCAATTTTACCGAAACTCATAAGACTTCTACCCACACTCCCCCATATCATTTTACACACTATATACTTATACCACGTACTATATACTGAGTCCCCAACACTATATAATTCTACCCCGGATAAATTAATATGAATTCTACACACACCCCTAACATATGTCCCCACACACACTCCATATCGATTCCGCACAGACAGTCTTAATATCTTCCACCAACCCTTTATATTCCACCCCCCAACCTAATATAAAATACTTCCCACCAGAAAGTTATATACTTTACAGCAACTCCATGTCTTCCCCCCACACACTATATAACCCCCCTCACCATACTCCCGTAATGGAGATATAATCATTCACCCCACACTAATATAATGTTCCACTCCACACACTAATGTAGCAACCCCCCCCCCTCTGACACACTATATTAGATTCTCCCCAACACTATATCTTGCCACGCTATATACTTCACCCCACACTCCGTATAGTTACTCTACCACACACATTTACTTCACCTCCATATCCCTTCAAAACCCACACTGTATAAGATAATCCCTGTGTATACAGACTAGTATACTTCCAACCCACACAATATACTTATACGTCACACTATGTTACTTCCCTACCACATTAAATATAATTTCCCCCCTACCCCAACTAATATTATTCCTCTATAAACACTAGATTATATGCACAACACTATATAGTTATAACGAAACTTCTTCCTTAATTTCACACTGCTCATGATACTTTATCAAAGCTACTAATATAATTCCTAGACACAAACTAATATAATTTTACCACAACTAATACTCCCTGTCTCCACATCTCACAAACTAATATTTCCACCTCGTAACCACACTAATACCCATCCACCTTCTACACCCCACACAATATCTTTATTCCCACACTAATATCAATCTATACGCACCACCCAAATAATATGCTTACCCCCCTATAACGTACACTAATAGATGTTCCCCGTGAAATCTCAACACAGTAATATCTTCAAAACCGATCCCCTAATATGACGCTGTTAGAACTAGTAACCCTCTCACGTACAATATCTTCTATATTGTCGAACCTCTATAACCTTCCAAATCTACATGTTACTAATATCTTCCTACCCAGCACTCATGAATACTTTCTACCACAGTCCATACACTTATTACCTCACACTTTATACTTCCTACCACACTCATATTACTGTATACCAGTCCAGAAGAATAGCTGCTGATCATACCCTCCCGTGTGCTACCACATGGGGTATATCAAGTGAGTGTGACTCCCCCAACTTATTGAGTGTACTTTCTTATTACTCGTAATACTAGGTCTATTGTTTTCCCTCTCGCAGACACACTATGAGATGTTCTCTCACTACCCACAATCTATTATACTTTATCAACTTTGTATAAATTTCTACATGACTAATATACATCCCTAAGTCCGCTAAGTATTTAATGCAACTCCCACTGAGAAATATATAAGAAGTTGTAGATCCCTCAAAACATCCACTACCACTACGCAGCACCCCAACTATTCCTCACACTCCACACAAGTCTATTCCTATGTTCAGCAACAAATACCCTCAATCCTATCCCTCGCTAATCACAAGCTGACTCTGTTCATATATACATTATCTAATACCACTCATCTCACAATATTAGTATGTTGTCACCAATCAATCAATAATGTAAAGAGTAGTCCTGCCCAATATATATCTCTAACATAGTGTTTTACTGATACCATCACACTCACGCAGTAAAGTACTCGCACATGCACCCTTAGTAGCATAGTTATATCCTTGAGTCACCTCAATGACACATAACTCTTCAATAAGTTATTTGAACTACGCTACATAATCCGTGCGAGTTTATGTGAGTACCTACACCCTACCTCCGAACCTAGTCATGATGAAGTTCACCTGATATCACGACATCTCATGTCATGTCTTGTGTGTGACCACCCCTCACACCCTTACGTAACCACACTGCCACATCCACAATATCTCCCATATGCAGTTTATCCCATACAAAGCCTATCATCAATCATGTTCTGTGTGAAACACTCACATGTTATATATCATCGATAACACCACACCCAATCAATGAACATACAGACCTATACTCTCATATCGTTCGCGCGACTATTTACACTCTTGTGTGTTATTTGTCCTTCTCCTGTCCTCTCACACTCTACCCAATAGCGTGTATTTGTTGTGTGAATCGAGTACAACACCTGACAATAGCAATTGCCATCTTGCCCTACACTCGTCTTAGCTTTGGTCGACTCGTATACGATATCATGCATATCTGTCGTGGTCCCCCCATGACCTCTTCGACACTTATCCTCTCGCGAAGTTCCTCACACCAGTGTCCATGTTTCATACGCTCTATTTATGTCAGTGATTGAGTGATCAGACCGGCCTCTATATCTTGATGTATGTGCACATGGATGGAGTCTCCCATACGCATTAGATGACCGGTTAGTACTCCTCAATAGATCGCTACAGTTATATATAATTGTCACTGTGAGAGCCCACTTGGAATTGAGTATAACGATTGACAGCCGCTCATCTCTTCATGTTATTTCTAATTTCTTTACACTCTCATATACAGAATGTCTATTGTATAGATGAACGGTAGATACATATATTCTATGCTCAGCATTGCTGACCAGAAACACTCCCTCACTCAGAGACTATCAAACTTACTCAGATTCGCACACAATATCTAAGAGACACTTTGTTGGCTCTCTGATATTGGCTTTACTGATCCATCTCGTTGTTGTTGATAATTGTTCTTGACTCATTGCTCCACTATGATATAAGCTGAATTCTCTGTACCTCATTACTAGCGACTTTGATGTTGTGTCACCACGCATCTCTCTCCCCTCACACTCAGAGCTGACACATCATGTCATTAATGATGTAGTTCCGCGATTTCAACTAGATTCACATCTGATCAAATCACCTAGATATAGTTTTATGTGTGAGTTGCTCCTAATCAGCTGCACTAGCTGTCTTATGCCTTGTCTACTCAGCAGATATAGGAGATGAGCTCGCGATACAATTCTCTACGTCTCATGGACTCTCGCTCTGCACGCTTCGAACTCATCCTCTCACTCTACACGTGCATAACACATGATAACTCACACAATTGCTTATCAATACACCGTGTAGTCAACCTCTAGCCGCAATAGTCGAGTGTCTCTCCTTCTGGTCAGTACATGTCTCGTGACGTCATAGGTAATATGACGTGCCCTCCCTCTCGATGTTGATCCTAGATACGTATATTCGCTCTATCCTATTCTGTCAGAACGGTCTCCACGGTAACCTACGACTAGTGTGTGGTCCATCTTACTGACAAATGCTTGTGTCTTAATATCGTGTCTGTATGTCTCTCTCCTCCGTGTGTCAAAACCCCCTAACATTCCCCCGTCTACCTCAAGAAAATTGAGAAGACAATGTGCTCTGCTTTGCTTCCTGTGTCATCCAGGATGTGCCAACTCCGCTGTCTTAGATAGTGCCTGGTTCGTTCTGATTATTGTTCGTGACGAGCTTTCCGCTTCTCCCATACACCCTCTATAGTATTGTGTACTGCGTGTGTGTGGTCACCGTGCCCGTCTGGTCTGCCTGTCTTGTCTGTGATCTTGTTCAGTGTGTCGTCAAGAGCTTCGTCTCGTAGTTGTCTGTGCCCGGCTCTCGATGACTCGTAGTTGAGCGCTCTGTCCCTGCCTGTACTGCACAAGACAGTCAGTATGTACTGGTGCTGTACACTCGGAATCAGTGTGATGTGTTAGTGTGTTCCTGTCACCCCTTACACTCTCACCACCTGCTACATGATCTCTGAATAATGGCACGCGAGATCTCAACTGTGTGTGTTGTTGTGACTTCACTTCTCAGCTCCCCCAAGATCGGTACAGAGATGTGTGTTTGTGTTCTGTCCATACCGTACACATATGTTCTGATAGTAGATGTCGCCACATAGTTCAGGTCACGTATGTGAGTTTGCTCAGTTGTGCTCAGTTTCTCCGGAGAGAACATGCAGCTAGTGCGTCATCTCCTCACTCTCACACTTCTATATTCCTGTGCTCGCTGTCCCTCTTATTCAACTATCTCGTAAGGTCTCACTACCTCACTGATAATACGTGTTGTCTTGTACTGCTTCACAGAAGCAGTCTGCGAGTGAGCTCACCCTTTCCGACCCTACCTGAGTACTGTCTATCTCACGCGCGACTCTAATCACTAGACCTCACGCTCGCTGTGGTCTTAATAACCGTAGAACACAAGTATATCACTGTTCATGAGTGCATAGTTCTAGTAAGACATTATGTTGAAAGAGAGTGCGCCTAATAACAATCCCACGATTTGTAACGTATTGAGACCCCGGCATCTACCTCTTTGCAGATTTGTAGCTGATGTACACTCACCTCCCCCCTCGGGAGCTATTCGTTTGACCCTAGTCTTCCTCTTCAACGCAATAATGACCTCCACCGGTTCGTCTACGCGCGCACACGGCCGTAGTGCCTTCAGAGCGTCGAAGATGCTCATGGGGCGTGTGACCATTGAAACTATCTCGAACTTGGTGTCTGGTCATGAGAGATAACTCAGAGTAATGCGTGATTTCTCGTCGACCCCCGGGTGACAGAGACCGATAACTCATCAGACTGTGTAAGTGACTGATGTCTCAATAGTGAGATACATCAACTAAGACGCATACTGAAAGACAGGTGTGAATCTCATAAACATAATTAAATATGAATCTAGGAGCGCTTCCTATACGGCGTCATGGAGAGTGATTTGCAGTACAACGACACAAGATGAAGTCAACTAGCGCTTTATGCATCAAGATTCATTCCTTAGACACAGTCATGCAACCAATAGCAGTAAATAGTTCTTACAAGTCCAAATGAACACAACACCACACACACACACACACAACACACCACCCTCACACACACACACACTCACACACACCCACACACACACACACACACAACACAGTTATACCACTTTGGCAAGGGTGATGGAATCTTGGGCGGTTGAAAAAAGCGGGATAGCTATGGAACATGAAACAGGAGAGGAATTCTTAGGTTTGAAACAAATATGTTTGAGCCAGATTTAAATGTGCACAAGAAGGTCAGTGGCGATGAGAGATAGGGAAGGCCATTCCAAATCTATGGACCAGAACAGAGAAAGAGCGTACGGCCAAAACTCAGTGGAACATAGGTTGAATCTAGGTATTTGTAAGCCACAAGGAATCTGTAGCAGAGCGAAATTGGGAACGAGAAGGGGTGTACAGGGGAGCATTCACAGAGGTAGGAGCGAGGGTGCTGTTTTTGGGAGACATTTTGTAACAGAGGGTACTGATCTTATAGTTTATTCTTTGTGGCACAGGCAGCCAGTGAGAGAGATCGCTAAGTGAGGGGTTAATGTGTCTCTTATTTTTTCTTTTGGGATCTGAGTCGAGTGCCAGAGTTTTGATACGTTGAAGGGATGTGGATAGATGATGGCTGGCAGAACCAGCCAAAGAGAATTGCAATAGTCTCCAGTCGTGAAAGATGAGAGATGCCACCGAGTTTGTCAAGACAAAAACAAAAGCACTTTGTTGATTAGAAGGGATTTGAGGACCTCAGGATTTAACAGAAAGCATTACCGAGAAAGAGGATTCAAGACACCTCTCTGTCATCCCCCTCCCTACCCGTATCTGACTTACAATTCAGATCTATGATCAGTAGTGTTGAGAACTTGTTCGACTACATGCCCATGGGTCATCGAAGTCGTGGGTTCGAATCTCGGCAGTCAGCGTTCTGGTGAATTTGGGAGCGGAGGAATTTTTACGAGTCTCCTAGCTCTACATCATTCCTTTGACTATCAAGAAAAGCCTTCGACGAGTGTGGCAAGAAGCCTCTGTATGTGGCAAAGATCATGAGAGACTAAACTTAACGGGGCCCCTGATTCAAGTCACCAGGCGCTTATGAGCTCCACAGCGCATTTCCTCATGGGTGGAGAATCGGGGAGTTCTTCCGGACTTCAGTTGGAGTTCGACAAGGCTGCCCGCTATCCCCGTTCTTTTCAACGTGTTCCTGGAGAACATCATGCAGGAGGCCCTCCTTGACTTCAAGACCACAATCACAATAGGAGGAAGGCCAGTCTGCAATCTTCGATTCGCAGACGATATTGATCTCATTGGCCGCAGTGAAGAACTCCAGGATATCACCACCAGACTGGAAACATCAGCCAATGCCCACGGTATGGAGATCAGCACGGAAAAGAGCAAGATCCTAGTGAACAGTACCACACCGACCACTCCCACCAGCATCAAGATGAGTGAGCGAGACACTAGAGGAGGTGGAAACTTTCAAGTACCTTGGAGCAGTCATCACCAAAGAAGGTACAAAGCACACAAGAGGTGAAGATCAGACTTGCTGTGGCACTCTCCTCCATGGACTAAGCTGGCGAAAGTGTGGAGAAACCATAACATCAGAACCCACACTAAGGTCAGACTCTACAAGGCACTCGTCACATCCATTGCCTTGTACAGCTGTGAAGCATGGACACTCACTGCCGATTTAGAACGTCACATTCAAGCCTTTGAGATGAAGTGCCTCAGGCGGATCCTGAACATCACCTACAGAGACCGTAAAACCAACGACTACGTCTGGCAGCAGATCGAGGCACTGGCTGGCAAACAAGAACCATTGCTAGATACAGTCAAACGGAGGAAATTGAAATGGTTTGGCCACACAACAAGGCATAACAGCCTGTCAAAGACAGTCCTGCAAGGAATGGTGGAAGGAGCAAGGAGGCAGGGACGACCACGCAAAAGCTGGATATCCAACATCAAGGAGTGGACCGGCCTCACTGTACCAAACCTCCTGAAAGCAGCCCAGGACAGAACCATTTGGCGGTCCACTTGCAGCGTCCGTGCGGGTACCCCAACGGTCGTCCCGACCAAGGGATGATGATGATGATGATGAGGTCAACTTCAAGTGCAGACCTGTCAGTGTCTTAACTCCCTTCATGTATACATACACATGCAGAATTTTATTTTGTTTTATTTTATTCTTTGATATAGAGGATAATGGAATAAGCACTTATGTGCTTTTTTTTTTACATCCAGTCCCCGTGTGTATGCGGATTTGTAAATTCTGTCATCTGTTCCCACCGGCACACAATGGCCTAAGATCTAATATGCACGTTAAGGATCCCATAACGCATGTCAGCGTTCGATGGGTTACTGGAAACACGAACATACCCAGCATGCATTCCCAAAGCCGGAATGCAGCTACCTTCATGGTGGGCAAAAAGCTTCAAAACAACCCCGGTTGCATTAGCAAAATCTCACCAAATGGTGAACCTTGGAGCTTTAGCTGAGGAACGAGATAAAAAAACAACAACAGGTATGAATAAAAAATAACATCAAACACGCTTTTCCTGATGCCACTGAGAAGCCTCTCTGATGCCCTAAAATACTTAGATTCTCCAGCAGCTGAAACTGCTCAAGTCACTATTAAAACTACATCAATAACTTTCTTAGAGACGCTAATCAAAAAGTATCCCGGAAGTCGGAATGCGGCTACCTGTATGGTGGGTTAACAACACGTATACGTATACGTAAACTCTCACCCTTGGAGAACTGGGAAGTTCTAGCGGAAAAACGAAAGCAAAATTGACGACACGTGAGTTGCTTACAGATGGCTTTACTGTCGTCTAAGTGACAGGCTTTCAGTGGGCACGCTCAAATCTAAAACTAAAGCCAGGCCTTAAACCAGCTTTCAGCTTGTTGTTGTTGTTGTTGTTGTTGTTTGCTGATTTGAAAGGGAAAAAACCCCAACAACAAACCAAACGAAACTTCTTGAACCGATTAAACAAAAATATGGAAAGATCTGTTTAAACTTAGGACCACAGACGCGATAGGCAAAGTGGTTAAGACCTTTCGACTTCAATCCTACGGGTCCATGAAGTCGTGGGTTCAAATCTCGGTGGTATCGGGTGAATTAAGGGTGGGGATTTAAAAAAAAAAAGATCTCCCAGGTCAACTCCAAAGGAAGACTTACCAGTGCCTTAATTCATTTCGTGTATATACACATGCCAAAGATCAAATATGCACGTTAAAGATCCCGTCATTCATGTCAGCCACTGGTGGGTTACTGAATACATGAACATACCCAGCATGCGTCCCGGAAGTCGGATGCGGTTACCTCCATAGAGGGCTTAAAAAAAAAAGCTTGCATATGCAAAATCTCACCATTGGTGAACATCAGAGCTCTAGCCCAGGAACGAAAAACAACAATGACAATGACAATGACAAATTCTTTTATTTCGAGGATAATGAATAAGCACATGTGCTTTTTTTTACACCCAGTCCCCGCCCTTAGGAATATATATAATAAAATAAAATAAAGCCCATACCAATACACTCACACAGTATACGGGGAAAAAACTCTACACCCCCCCCAAAAATAAATCACCAAAACAGAGAGAAAAAGCAACAACAAGTAATAAAGATAGCAAAACAGAAAACACAGAAACAACCGAAAAAATAGCAAAGAAACCAAGAGCAAAATAAAAGCAGCAACGACAACAAGGGGAGAGGGGACAACCGAATAATCCCCCCTCCAAAAAACCAAACCCAAACCAAAACAGAACAAAACAAAAAAAATCCCTCCATAATATAAAGAATAAGGAACCATGTAAATGATATCATGTTGGCTAACAAAAAGAAACGTCAACAAATTCATTGTACTTTTATGGGAAAGCAACAGCAATAGGAAACTACACAAAAAGAAATATTATATAAGCAGACTTACGAGATTATGCACAAGCAATTTGCATCCCCATGCACGCGTACACACACACACACACACACACACACACACACACACACACACACACACACACACACACACACACACACACACGCGCGCGCGCGCGCGCGCACGATTGCATACCATGCATCAATGTGTCCTGAAGCCTTTGTTAAATCTTAGTCTTTAGTGTAGGGGAAGAATATTTAACTGAGTATAATCAACTTCTAGTAAGGTTGTCTTCTTCAGAAGAACCAGTTTAAGAGCACGTTTATACAGACTTAATAATGGTTTCATAGTGTTTGCACTAGCAGATTCCCACAGGGTTGAAGCGTAATCTATTGAAGATTGTATATAAACTTGAAAGAATAGTTTTCTCGAATGAAAGTCAAAAAAATGTTTGATTTTAGTCAGTTGGTATACTCTTTGAGACATGTATTTGCACAGGTGGGATATGTGATGGTACCAGCTGAAATTTTCATCAATTGTTATTCCTAGAACTTTGTGGTGAGAAGTTTGTTCGATTGCTTCCTTTTTAATATGGATTGGAGAAAGTTTATGAGATAGATTTTGTCGCTTTTGTCTGGTAGTGATAAGCATGCATTTTTTTTGGGGGGGGGGGGGGGGGATAGACTTGTGGTTTAGTTCAGTCCATTTGACAAGATCATCAGTGCTTTTTTGTAATGTCTTTGCAAGAGAGTTAATGTCGGTATGGCTTGTATGTATGATTGTGTCATCAGAAAATAGTTCACATTTGGATTTTATATGGAGAGGAAGGTCATTTATGTATAATGAAAAGAGAATTGGTCCTAAGATGGATCCCTGTGGTACTCATAATGAATGGGTTTTAGTGTGGATGTGGACGTAGCTATTGAGACACTGTTGCCTGTTTGTAAGATAAGAAATAAAAAGTTCTAAAGTATTTGTAGAGAGATTATATGGGTCTAGCTTTTTAACGAGAAGTCTGCAGTTATTTGTATCAAATGTTTTTTGAAATCTACAAATAATACTCCACAAAATTTATTGTCATTAATATTTGACAGCCAATTGTACACAAGACTAGTCAATGCGGTATGGCACGAGTGATTTTTTTTCTGAATCCGGACTGATTTGGGTGAAGGAAGTTGTTAATATCTATATGATAGACTATGTGTTTATTCATGTTTTTCCAAGGGTTTTGAAAGGTAAGATATAATAGAGATTGGCTTATAGTTTGAGGGATCGGAAGTGTCTCCAGACTTGTGGATCGGAATCACCTTAGCAGTTTTGAAGGCGTTGGGTAAATAGTTCTTATCAAGACAAAGGTTAAAGATATGTGTCAGAGTGTCTGTAATAACTGGAGCTGAGAGTTTCAGTATTGTGCCATCTATTCCATCAAGACCACGCGTTCTTGATTGTTTGAGGTGAGTCACATAATTAAAGACCTCAGAAACAGATATGAATGGTATGTGGAGTTTTTATAAAAAAAAGGAATATGCTTTTCTTGGCAGTATTGCTTTAGTTCATTGAGATCATTGGACTTCGAGTTATCATTGTTAATTATGTTAGAAGAAATATTAATGAGGTAATTGAGTTTTTCGGCAAAAATATCTTTGATAACATTAGATTTGGAAGACGATTGATTATTTGTTATTTGATTGATTACCTTCCTTACAGTCTTTGAATTTTGTCTGGATGATAGTTGACCTTGGAAATATTTCCTTTTATCTCGCCGTTTTTGTGAGTTTATGGCATTTCTTAATTTTTTTGACTCCTATTAATATCTATGTTATTTTAAGAAATATGTAAGATAACATGCTTCTTCTAGTTCCTTTGTAAACCAAGGCGGTTTGGGGGCATGTTTGATCCTTATGGTTTTTAATGGGGCATGTTTGTTATAGTTTCAGTAAAGACTGTTATCCAGAACCGCCTGGATCAGTAATATTGATTGTTTCCGAGGGCATAGAACTGCTTAAATCTAGTAAGAAAAACTGCTCATTAAGTTTGTAAAAGAACGATAGGTTATAGTTTTATGGCCAGGTTTAGGAACTTTTGTTCCTTTTTTTGACCATGTGGTACAGACTGGGTAGTGATCGCTGCAGTTATATACAGGGACACACCTTTCTATGATGTTTTTAGGGTCTGAAAGATGTGGTCAATAATTGTATTAGAATTTGACGTGACTCTTGTGGATGAAGTAACTAATTGGTGAAGATTGAATGAGCTCATAACTTGGGTCCATTGACTGTTTACTTTTGCTAGGTCAGTATTGAAATCACCTCGTAACATAATTTCCCTAGATTCTAGTAGGACTACATTTATCATGGAGTCAAACTTGTCTAGCCAATTTTTTTCTTTCTGTTGGATTTCTGCAGCAGAACCCCATTATAATAGGTGGTGCACCTTTTATAGCTACTTCGATCCAGATGGATTCTACTTCATAATGTTCAAGATGGAAAAGATGTTGAATGTTACAGACTCACTAATATAGATTAAGATACCTGTTTCTTTGGGCTTTTGCAGATCTTTTCGCACGATTTTATATCCTGGAATGGAAATGTCAGTGTTGGTTATGTGTTCTGGGAGTCTTGATTCGGAAAGCCCTAGTATATGAAATTGTTTGCCTTGGTTTGTGATGAGTCTTGTTATATCGCCGATTTTATTGACTGCATGGTTTATAGTTAGGTGGCAAATTCGTAAGCCATCCTTGGAGGGCCATACATTGTGTCTTGAATACATCTATTGAAGTTAGTTTTGTGAGGAATGTATCAATGTGTACAAGAATGGTGAAGATAGGAAGAAAAGAGGGACAATGAATAATAATAGGGGGGGAGGGGGGTGGAAGGGGGGGGGAGTGAATGCTTGATAGGGGTATAGGGGTGGAAGGGTGAAGAAAGGAGTAAAATCAGTTGCTACTCTATAGCACACAATGTGTGTATAACTCAATCAGTCCGAAAGTAGTTAGGGGAGAAAAAAAATCCACAGGTGGCGAGGTTTGGTTACCGAGAGAAAGGGAGATAAAGACAAACAGGGCAACCGAAAGCCGAATCACCCTCAACAAGCGAGGCCAGACAATACAGTAAAGCACCTGTAAATAAAAGATGCCAGAATATGAATAATAAGCACAACTACAATCAGCACAGTTCCTGGAAAATATGATTTAAAAAAAGCAAAAAAAGGAAAAAAAGAAAAGAAAAGAGAAAAGAAAGTGATAAGCACAATCAGCACTGTTCCAGAAAGCTCGGTACTGGTGTAAGAGATTGTCACTGGTTTGTCCTGTCACTGTTTGCTTCACACTGCAGCACTGGGTGGGCGTGTCTCGAGCTCAGAAAAGAGATATATGATATAAAATTAAACTGTCACCAAATTGACATTTCAAGGCCCTGGGTAGCAGAACACTGGAATCAGTCATTGTAAGATGATATGCAGCTTCTAACTAATGATTGGTTAAAAAGAAGAGTTCATACACATGCATGCGCGTATGAACGCACATACATATTCTTGTTCACACACAACACACACACACACACACACACACACACACAAAACAAAACACACACACACACACACAGAGAATTTGATATTGCAAAAGGTCTCTGGCATAGTCCTATAGGACATTTGTTATAGTTAGTTTCATTAACGTTAATCACTTTTTATGTTTTTGTTTCGGTTTTTTATATTATTTTATATTGTATCTTTTGCTTTGCGCGGTTTCTTTTTATGATTAGACTACTTTTCCCCCCTCGCATTTTTCAGTAAGGCCTCCACCACCACCTCAATTCTCATACACCCCTTGTATTTTTTTTTCTCGTCTAATATCACTGAGAGTGAACAGACGTAAAATCGAAGACAACAACAACACACACACACACACACACACACACACACACACACACACACACACACACACACACACCCCACACACACACACACACACACACACACGTACATGCACACATACACCCACATATGTGCACCTGCGTACCCGCGCACACACACGCATACCCCCCCCCCCCCCCCCCCTTAATGCGGAGTATTGGTAGGTGTGAATTTACCACACGAGAGTTTTTAGTGTAACCCTAGACAGAAAAGCTGGAGCTGGGTGAAGTCTGGTGGCGGACACTGCTGGGTAGGGTGGGGGCTGGCAGTGGGGAGGATGTAGGGTCGTCACATATCGTAGATGTGGGAGGGTTTGTCTGTTGGGCTACACACCGGTATTAATTTGGGGGTCAAGTAGTATCTTCTATAGAGTGCGAGTGGAAAAAACTGTTGGTGATTTTCACAGATTTTCTAAAGCATGAAATGATGCACTGTGCACTTGGTTTTTGGATTGAGGAAAATAGAGCAATACCAGGTAGTCACGAGAAAGTTGGAAATAACCATCAAATGAGGTTTGCCTGTATTCCTACAGCGTTGACCCCGCGCATGCATATTGCAGTAAGGAAGCTAGCAGACGACAAAGGACTGAGGGGGTACAGTGTTTGCTGAAAAATAAAAAAATTTCAAACCTACCAAATTTGTTCAAAATCACATGAGTTTTGAGTCAGAGGCTAGTCTTTCACAAAAAGTGGTTTTTATTTCTGTGGATGCCTTAGTGCGTGCGGTATGAATATAAGAGTTACATAGAAAAACAGAAGGAAAAGAGTGATTTTTTAATACCGGTGTGTAGCCTGTATTGGCCCAGACACCGTCATTCAGGGGTTGAGGGGTGGGTTGGCGTCCTGACATCTGCGATGAAAAAGGGTATCCAGGGACACTGGAATCTGGTTGATACCCTTTTTGAAGCAGAGGTAAGGGTTGCGTCCTCTGTACGTCAGTGGGCCGTGTAGTTGGGGTCGTCAGGAGAGGCTGTCGTTGGTGTCGGGGTCGGCGTATTTGAGGCTGTACGCTAACCTGTCTGCACCTTTGGGGCTGGGATGGAAAGGGTCAGAATATAAATCTTTGCATGGGGCCCCACTGGCGGTTGTAAATATGGCAGTGTGGTCTGCAAACGTGATGTTTTCTGCAGAACACACTTTTGCAAGGGACATATTGGATAGGTTGACGGTCTTCTTTAGAGGATGCCGTCCCATTGGGGGATAATGGACGATGCCAGCAGCCTGGCTTAGGGGAATACATGCTTGATATTTCTGATAAGTTGTGTCCATTTATTGTCTGTGATGGATGTATGTTTGCATGAGTTGATTCCAGTATGAAAAATGAGGTGCTATACTTCTTTGTTGCGGGGAATGTGTTGAAGCCAATGAATAAGGTCATCAACTGTGAGACCTGAGATGCTGATGTTTTGATTTCTGCCTTTGTAATATAGAATATCTGACTTGATGTGTCTGTCACTGAGTCACCCAGAATGATATTAGTTGTGCTGGTGTGTACTCTTTGTACTGCTAGTTGTTGGCGTGGTGTGAGGGTGTTGTTGGTAGTAGTCTGAGGTGCTTCAGAAGTGTGTGATTGCAGTTTGTCTTTTCTTTTTCTTTGAGGGACTGTTGTCCAAACATTTGGGTTTGGATCATTCTCCTTTTTGTTGTCAGGGGTTTGTTTGCCATAGTCTGTTTGGTTGTTGATACTGACAGTGTTGGCAGTGTTGAATGTGCCTTGGTTGTTGATTTTTCAGTAATGTCGAATGCTTGTTTGCCAGAGTCTGTTTGGTTGTTGATGCTGACGGGGAGTGTTATGTGCCCCATGGCTTTTTGTTAGTGAAGTTGGTTTGTGAAGGGGCAGGGGGCATTGGCTTCTGGTCAGTGTTTTTATGTGTACATCGATTTGTGTTTTCGTCGTCGTGGTAGAGAAGAGAGAATCTGTTGGTGGTAGGGAAGGATGATAGTAAGGAGTCCTGTTCTTCTTCGGACTGCGTGTGTGAGGTTGAGTGTTTTTGTGTGTGTGCTTTTGAAAGTGTGTGTTTCAGTTGCGTGAGTTCTGACTTCATGTCATGGTTTTCTTTTTGCAGTTTGACAAGTCTTGGTGAGGGAATCCAATGCTTTAGTGGTCTTTTGAACTGAGCAAGACAGTGAGCGTATCTCTTACTTCAGTCCTTGTGATGTTTGTGTAACTGCTTGTTTGCACAGGAAACGAGGAAAGCGACGTGTTTTTGGGTGAGAGTGGGTAACTGATGGTGGGATGTGTTGCACAGAATGGATGAGTGTGTTTTGTGTGCTTTTTTGGGGACTGAATATTAGATGGACTGTGTGGTTTTATCTCTATCCTGATTCATGTTGAGTGAGAGAGAACTTGCGTCTGCACAGGGTGTGAATGTAGTGTTTTCGCTGTGTTTTGTGGAGTGGTTTGTGTTGTGTTCCCCTCTGCTGAAGTTACCTGGGCTGGCTGCTGAACTGGTGGGGATGAGGTGGTGATGCATCAGACAGTGGAACATCAGGACTGGGTGGTGGGCTGGTGGTGAAATTGGTCAATGAGAGCAATCTGGGAGGGGCAGGACTCCTGGATGGGGAGGGGATGTCCTGGGGAATCATTCCGCCAGAGGGGGAAGGTTTGGGTTGGGGTAGAGGTACTTCGGACAGGTCACGCACAGCCTCGTCCAGGTTTGGCTGGGCTTCTTTCTGTGTCAGGCAGAAGATGGCTCGGATCACTTGTATCAGAGTCTGGAATTCTTTTTTGAGCCATCTTCTGCACAGGTTGCCTTGCACAAGTACTGTTCCTGTTGTGTAAAAGGTGGTGATGGTGATCAGTTTTTTGTCTCCACAATTCACCTGTATTTTAGTTTTGTAAAGTTCTTCACTGGGTAGGGTGGTGGGGATGCTGGTTAGATCGCTATTGTCACTGAAGGAAATGGGCTTGTTGGGTTTAGCAAAGTCTTTTCAACAAACGCTAAAGGCTGGTTGATCATTTACACTGTGCATGTAGCATTTGTAGAAGATCACTCTGGCCAAAGGGAGCAACTGAAAAGGAACTCTAAAAAGTTAACTGTTTTGGGTCAATTTTTATATCTATTTAGGGGCCCAGTCACACTGGGTTTCATTGGTGACAACAGACATTTTTTTGTCGGGGGGGGGGGGGGGGGGGGGGGGGGGGGGGGGGGGGTACCAAGGGATAGAGATGGGGAGATGGAGTGGGGTGAAAACGGGGCAGATGGTGGTTCTGATGTTTCTAACCCCTGGCCCTGGTCCCACAGTTCACATCTTTGAATATAGGGTACACTTCAGTACATACCTGACCATGGAGAAAGTTTCAAACAATACTATGTGAAACAAATGGGTAAAAGGTTGGGACTGAAGGAGGAAGAGAAGAGGGGAGGGTGTGTGTGTGTGCTAGAGCCAGGCCATCAAAAGCTGTGAACACAGACTAGGTCTAGTGATGACACTAGGGGAACAATAGTATGAAGTCCTACACACACAAACACACACACATCACTTCCTGATTGGGAAGTCCTAGCCTAGCCTAGACAGCCAGTGAGCGCAGAACTGGAGAGCACTTCACCCAGACACCTTGGCGGCAGGCAACACCCCGCATGCATTCGTACCACAAGCCAGCCTGGCTGATTCAGTCACAAAGGAACAGTGGGGTCAAGGATTAGCATTTCAACTATCAGTGTGCAGTCGACTGTGACTGGCGAATGGACATCGGTGTGACAAAATGAAAACAAACTATATAACTTTTTCACCAACCCATCACAAGAACACACTGTTACAAGAAAACCAACAGCACAGGTGCAATCCACATAATGGAAGAAGACCACAGGCACAAAACTGAATATATTGGAAGACAGGTTCCATCTTAAAGGCAGGCAACAAGCAAGCAAGCAAGCAAGCAAGCAACAACAACAAAACAACAACAACAACAACAACTAACGGGACGTTTCATCTTAGTTTGTACGCGTTTGCTTCCCCATTTTGGATCGGCACAAAAGGCGAAAGCCAGAGCGTTACCCAAAGGGGCCCAAGACCCCAGTATGGTTCCCCGATGATCCCGTTTTACTCTCCCATCCTTGTCATTTCCTCTGCTTTTTTTCACCAGATCCGTTCTTGGGTGGTTCAAAAATTGTGATATTCAGCTGCATTTTTTCTTTTTTTTTTTCTTCTCTCGGTATAAGCCCAATTAGGCGCCTTTTGCGCAGGTGAAAAAGTGTTTGTATGGGTGCGGGGTTTTGTGCGAGGGATAATTAACAGGTTTGTAAAAAAGTCAGGGGTTTCGGCCCTTTCCCAGGTGCAATATTGCCCACCAATTAGTCTGCTTTTCGGGGTTGGGTTGGGAGGGGGGGGGGGGGGGGGGGGGGGGGGGGGGAGAGGGGGCGGGGAGGGGGGGGGGGTAATTGGACGCAGTGATGCTTTGCGCGGGGGGAAAGGGATGTGCTCACCCCCCTAGAGAGGTTTGAAACCCCCCGGCTTTAAAAAGATGGTT
Organism: Rapana venosa; assembly: GCA_028751875.1. NCBI lineage: Eukaryota > Metazoa > Mollusca > Gastropoda > Neogastropoda > Muricidae > Rapana > Rapana venosa. The sequence goes on from CM054156.1 coordinate 49,568,267, forward strand.
AGAATTAGGTTTTTACAAAGAAATTACGTTAAATAAAAAAATGACAGATTGTAAAAAGTGTTTTGTTTTCACCACAAAAAAGTTTTCGTTTGTGAAAAAATGATGATTTTAAGTTATTGTCGTGTACAAAATTTTAAAATATTATGCTTTGAAACAAAAGAAGTTCGATTGTGCAAAAAAGCGATTATAAATTTGTTTTTCCGAAGAAGTTACGACAATTATAATTTTTAAAACCAAATAAGTTACGTTTGTGGACAAATGACAGATTATAAGATATGTTTTGATACAAAATAAGTTGTTTGATGAACAAATGACAGATTATAATGCATTTATACACAAAGAAGTTAGTTTGTGAACAAAAGGCAAAATTATAAGGGTTTATTATACAAACGAAGTTTTTTTTGTGAACAAAAAACAGATTAAAATGTATGATTTTACCAAAGAAGTTGCGTTTGATGGCAAAGCCGATATAAGTTGATTTATAAAAAAAGAATTGCGTTTGGAACAAATGACGGCTAGGTTTTTTTCTGAACAAAAAAACAGATTATAATTTTCTTTATGAAAAATTTTTCTTTGTTTTTATGCATAAATGGAAAAATTCTAAGGGTGGTTTTTTGAAATTTTGGGATTTGAAGTTTGTTTTTAAACAATAGTTACGTTTGTGAACAAAAAGAAGATTTAAGTTATGGTTTAGGATCAAAATGATAGATTATAAATGATATTTTTTAAGAGCTGACAGGGCTTTAAGTTATGTTTATGAAAAAAAAGATAGGTATAAGTTTGTGTTTTGAAAAAAAAGGTTTGTATAGTTTTTGAACTGACGATTTAAGTTATGTTTTGTGAACAGATGAGTATATATTTTGAACAATATGACATATTTTTTTTTTTATGAACAGGTGATAAATTTAAATTATGTTTATGAGTTTTGATAAAAGCAAATTGTTTTTAGAAAAAGGATAGATTTTTTTAAATTTGTTTTATCAACAAATGCCAAGTTATTGTTATATTTTAATTATATCTTATGTTAATGAAATATAGCAGTCATACGTTATGTTTGCGAACACATGTTTGTTATAAGTTACGTTTTATAAAAAAATGACGATTTTAAGTTCTGTTTTTTGAGCAAACGACTATCTAAGTTAGTTTATGAAAAAAATGAAGATAAAAAGTTAAATTCATGAAAAAAAATGACAGATTATAAGTTTCTTTATGAAAAAAATACGATTATGAAATTTTATTTATGAAGAAATAGAGATTACAAGTGATATTTCTGGACATTTTAATCCCGCGGATGCGCTCAAGAAACCCCAAAAGGTAAGGGGCGCTGGTTTCAAATTTTTCGTGGTGCCCCAACAGTTATGGACAACGGGATAGGTGAGGCTGAAAAGGGGGGGAAATGAAAGGTGAAAAATAAGTAAAGGCGAAAGGGGAAGGTGAAAGGGGAATGTAAAAGGGGAAAGGGGAAAGGGGAAAGGTGAATGTAAAGGTGGGGTGAAGGTGAAAGGTGAAAGTAAAAGGGTGAAGGTGAAAGGTGAAAGTAAAAGGGTGAAAGGTTTAAAAGGGAAAGAAAAAGGGTGAAGGAGAAGGTGAATGTAAAGGCTGAAGGTGAAGGTGAAAGGTGAATGTAAAAGGGGAAGGTGAAGGTGAGTAAGGCTAAGGTGAAGGTGAAAATGAATGTAAAGGTGAAGGTGAAGGGTGAAAGGTGAATGTAAGGGTGAAAAAGGGAAGGTGAAAGGTGAAAGTAAAGGGGAAAGGGGGAAAGGGGGGGGTGAGGGATGGGAGGGAAAAAGAAGGAAATGGGGGTGAAATGAGTGGGTAAATCAAAATAACAATTTGCTCCCCTTCCCCCTTCTTTTTTGTTTTTTGCGCTGGGTGTGTGCTGCTGCTGCTGCTGGCTGCTTACTAACTTTTCTACTACTACTACTTCTACTATAAATTTCTACTGTGCTGCTCTGTGTGTACTACTCTATACTTTGCTGCTGCTGTGTGCGCTACTACTACTATCACTACTACTATATACTACTTTAACTACACTTTACTCTACTACTACACAGCGTTAAATTAATATATTTTTTTTACCCAAAATTTAAAGTATAACACACGTCGGCGCACGCACGCCAAACCCACGCACACCCCTGCACACACATAAAGGTTTTCACCCGGCAGGTGTGGGGTTTGGGCTGTTGAGGGGGGAAAAAAAATGAAAAAGGAACAAAAGGGGGAACTTAGGTTTGAAATTGTGTTTTAGGCGGTTTTTAAAAATGTCTAAGCAAGTTTTGGCGGGGAGAGGGGGGTCTTCTAGATGGTTTGGGCCAAACGTAAAGGCAACGGCCAAAAGGGGGGATGGTTGTTGGTTTTTGTCAAGGGTTCGGAGGAAGAGGGCCGGGGTTACAAAGGGGGGGGATTGGGGTTGGGGAGTGTTTTGAAGAATTTTTTGGAAAAACAAAAAAAGGCTCTTTAAACTTTTTGGGGTTTTTTTTTTTGGGGCCCGTCCCTTGGGTTTCATTAAAAAAACATTTTTTTGGGGGGGGGGGGGGGGGGGGGGGGGGGTTTTTTGGGGGGGGGGGGAAAAAAAAAATTTTTTAAAAAGGGGCAACTTTTCTTTTTTTTCTAAAACCGGCCCCGGTCCCATTAATTTTTTAAAAATTAGGGTACAACTTCGAAACCCAGAAAATTTTAACAATAAGAAAAAAAGGGAAAAAAGGTTGGGCTGGGGGGAAAAAAAAAGGGGGAGGGGGGGGAGAGGGGCCCAAAAGTTGAAAAAAATGGTTAGGGAAAATGGGGGAAAAATTTGGAAAAAAAAACAAAAAATCCCCCGGGGGGGCCAAAAGGTGGGTGAAAGGGGGGCCAAAAAAGGACCACCCAGACCCGGGGGGGAAAACCCCCCGAGCATTAAAAAAGGGGGCCCTTTTTTAAAAAAACGGGGGCGGTTTAAATTTTCCCTTTCTGGGCAGGGACAGGGGAAAGGGGAATGGGTTGGAAAAAAAAAAAAACCTATATTTTTTTACCAACCCTCCCCCTTTAAAAAAAAACCCCCAGGTGTCCAAAATGGGGCCCGGCCTGAAATAGGGGCCTTTCCCCTTTTGGTAGGCAACAAGCAAGCAAGCAAGCAAGCAAGCAAGCAACAACAACAAAACAACAACAACAACAACAACTAACGGCACGATCTTCATCTCTACGTTTGTCACGCGTTCTGCTTACCTCATTTTGGATCGGCACAAAACGGCGAAAGCCAGAGCGTTACCGAAGGTGCCAACGACCAACAGTATGGTACCCCCGATGATCCAGATATACCTCTCCACATCCTTGTCACTTTCCTCTGCTTCTTCTTCACCCAGACTACCGTTCTTGGAGTGGTTCAAAGTTGTGATATTCAGCTGCATTTTTTCTTTCTTTTTTTTTTCTTCTCTCGTGTATAAGCCCCAACTCTAGGCGCCTCTGGGCAGGATGAATGTGTTTGTATTGGGTGCAGGTTCTGTGCGAGGTATAATTACACAGGCTTTGTAAACAGTCAGGTCTTACGGCCTTCCTAGGTGCAACTATTAGCCTACACAATTACGTCTGCTTGTCGGGGTTGGGTGGGAGGAGGAGGGGGGGAGGGGGGGAGAGGGGAGGGGGAGGGGGGGGGGTGTAATTGAGACGTCACGTGATCAGCTTTGCGCGGGGGGGGAACAGGGAATGTAGCTGCACCTCCCTAGAGAGGTTTGAACCCCCTGGCTGAAATGACTGGTTACAATTAGGTTTTGTACACAAAGAAGTTACGTTAAATAAAAAAAATGACAGATTATATTTATGTTTTTGTTCTACACACAAAGATATTACGTTTGATGAACAAATGACTGATTACAAGTTATATGTCGTGTACAAAATTTTTAAAAAATAATTATGTTTTGTACACAAAGAAGTTACGATTGATGAATAAATGACTGATTATAATTATGTTTTATACACGAAGAAGTTACGACAGATTATAAGTTTTTAAACACACAAATAAGTTACGTTTGATGGACCAATGACAGATTATAAGATATGTTTTGAATACATAAATAAGCAATGTTTGATGAACAAATGACAGGTTATAATGTATGATTTATACACAAAGAAGTTACGTTTGATGAACAAATGGCAGGTTATAATGTATGATTTATACACAACGAAGTTATGTTTGATGAACAAATGACAGATTATAATGTATGATTTATACACAAAGAAGTTGCGTTTGATGAGCAAATGCCAGATAATAATGTATGATTTATACACAAAAAAGTTGCGTTTGATGAACAAATGACAGACTATGAGTTTTATTTCATGAACAAACGACAGATTATAATTTATCTTTTATGAAAAATAATGCTTTATGTTTTTATGCATAAATGGCAGATTCTAAGGCGTGGTTTTCTGAAATTAATGGCAGATTAGAAGTTATGTTTTATAAACAAATAAGTTACGTTTGATGAACAAATCACAGATTATAAGTTATGGTTTAGGATCAAAATGATAGATTATAAGTGATATTTTCTTAAGAGCTGACAGACTTTAAGTTATGTTTAATGAAAAAAATGATAGAGTATAAGTTATGTGTTATGAAAAAATGGTAGTATATGTTTTATGAACAAATGACAGATTATAAGTTATGTTTTATGAACAAATGACAGATTATAAGTTATGTTTTATGAACAAATGACAGATTATAAGTTATGTTTTGTGAACAGATGACGTATATATATTTCTGAACAAATGATAGATCATAAGTTTTGTTTTATGAACAGGTGATAAATAATAAGTTATGTTTCATGAGCATATGATAAATGACAAGTTAGTTTTTATGAACAAAGGATAGATTTTAACTTCTGTTTTATCAACAAATGCCAAGTTATTAGTTATATTTTAATTATATCTTATGTTAATGAACATATAGCAGATCATACGTTATGTTTGCTGAACACATGATAGATTATAAGTTACGTTTTATAAACAAATGACAGATTTTAAGTTCTGTTTTATGAGCAAACGACATATCATAAGTTATGTTTATGAAAAAAAATGACAGATAATAAGTTAAATTCATGAAAAATATGACAGATTATAAGTTATGCTTTATGAAAAAAATGACAGATTATGACTTATATTTATGAAGAAATGACAGATTACAAATGATATTTTCTGAACATTCTTAATCCACGAGGATGCAGCTCAAGAATCCCTAAAAGGCTAAGGTGACGCTGGTTGCAAAATCTTCAGTGGTGCCCCAACGGTCTACTGGACAACCGGATAGGTCAGGGTGAAGGGTGAAGGTGAAGGTGAATGTAAAGGGTGAAGGAGAAGGTGAAAGGTGAATGTAAAGGGTGAAGGTGAAGGTGAAAGGTGAATGTAAAGGCTGAAGGTGAAGGTGAAAGGTGAATGTAAAGGGTGAAGGTGAAGGTGAAAGGTAAATGTAAAGGGTGAAGGTGAAGGTGAATGTAAAGGCTGAAGGTGAAGGTGAAAGGTGAATGTAAAGGGTGAAGGTGAAGGTGAATGTAAAGGCTGAAGGTGAAGGTGAAAGGTGAATGTAAAGGGTGAAAGAGAAGGTGAAAGGTGAATGTAAAGGGTAAAGGGGGAAGGTGGGGGTAGAGTGGAGTGGGAGTGGAAACAGAAGGTAGTGGGGGTGAAGTAGAGTGGCCTAACTACAACAATAACAATATTGCTCCTCTCCTCCTCCTCCTCTGCTTTTTTTCGCTTTTTTCTGCTGCTGCTGCTGCTGCTGCTGCTGCTGCTGCTGCTGCTACTACTACTACTACTACTGCTGCTGCTGCTACTACTACTACTACTACTGCTGCTGCTGCTGCTGCTACTACTACTACTACTGCTGCTGTTGCTGCTACTACTACTACTACTGCTGCTGCTGCTGCTGCTGCTACTACTACTACTACTACTGCTGCTGCTGCTGCTGCTACTACTACTACTACTACTTCTGCTGCTGCTGCTGCTGCAGCTACTACTACTACTACTACTACTACTACTACTACTACTACTACTACTACTACTACTACTACTACTACTACTACTACTACTACTACTACTACTACTACACAGCCAGTTACAATTAATATATTTTTTTTACAAATTCAAATGTATACACACACGCTCGCGCGCACGCACGCACACCCACGCACACCCATGCACACACATAAAGGTTGTACACTCCGGCAGGTGATGGGGTTTGGGCTGTTGAGGGCAGGAACAAAAATGAAATGGAACAAGAGGGGAGAATCTTAGGTTTGAAATAAATGTGTCTTGAGGCCGGATTTAAAAGTGTCATAAGCAAGCTTTTGGCGAAGGGAGAGAGGGAGGTCATTCTAGATGGATGGACCAGAAACAGAGAAAGAGCAACGGCCAAAGGTGGACTGGTTGAATCTAGGTATTCTTAAGTACAAGGTATCTGCAGCAGAGCAGAGGGAACGAGAGGGAGTGTACAGGTGAAGGCATTCACAGAGGTAGGAAGGTGCTGTTTTATGGAGGCATTTGTAACAGAGGGTACTGATCTTATAGTTTACTCTCTGTGGCACAGACAACCAGTGGAGAGATCGCAAGAGAGGAGTAATGTGCTCATATTTTTTCTTTCTGATGGCTACTCCTCCTCCTCCTCCTCCATTACTACTATTTCTGCCGTTGCTTCTACCACCGACGCTGTTTCTGCTCTAGTTGCTGTTTTCGTCGTTGCTGCCATAACGGCCATTTCTTCCTCCGGGGCTATTGTCAACAGAGCCAACACTTGACGTTGACTGGCTACTGCAGTGACCGCTGCTGCTGGTAGCAATGCTGGGATAGATGGTAGTGGACCGCTGGTCTAGAGGTAACGCGCCTGCCTAGAAAGCGAAAAATCCGGGTCGGAAGTGTGCGGTGGTTTGATCCCCGTTTGAGCCCCAAATCCCCCCCCCCCCCCCCCACCCCCCCAAGTGGTGGTCTGGGTGCTAGTCTTTCGGATGAGACGATAAACCAAGGTCCCGTGTGTTACACATGATTGTTTAGTGCACGTAAAAGAACCCACGGCAACAAGAGAGTTGTCCCTGGCAAAATTCTGTTGAAAAAAAGGCCACTCTGATAGGAAAATAAATACAGTTGAAGACAGTAAAACGAAAAAAAAATCGGGTGGCGCTGCGCTTGTGGAAACCCCGCTCTCCCCCCCCCTCCCCATCCCCCCACACCCAACCCCTACCCCCCACCCCGGTGAAAGCAGCCCGAATTTCACGCAGAGAAATCTGCCGTGACTTAAAAGGGGTATGAAACGAAACGAAATGAAATGATGAGTGCTAGGAGTAACTTGCTTTTTCTTGTCGTTTTTCTGTCTTCTTTCCTTCCTCGGCTACTGTGCACCAGTGGTGAGGCTTTGCCAATCACCCTGACCACCAGACTCTCCCGTCCCCCTTACGCCACCTGACAGGAAAGAGCAATACACAAACCAAGGTACTACACAAAACCAACAGTTATCGCAACAACAAGTCACCTACACTGTAACAGGCAAGATCAATACACAAACCAAGAGTTTTCATAACAACAAGTCACCTACACTGTAACAGGCAAGAGAAATACACAAAGCCAACAGTTTTCATAACAACAAGTCATCTACACTGTAACAGGCAAGAGCAATACATAAACCAAGGTACTACACAAAACCAAGTTATCGCAACAACAAGTCACCTACACTGTAACAGGCAAGAGCAATACATAAAGCAAGGTACTACACAAAACCAACAGTTATCATAACAACAAGTCACCTACACTGTAACAGGCAAGAGCAATACATAAAGCAAGGTACTACACAAAACCATCAGTTTTCATAACAACAAGTCACCTACACTGTAACAGGCAAGAGCAATAGACAAACCAAGGTACTACACAAAACCAACAGTTTTCATAACAACAAGTCACCTACACGGTAACAGGCAAGAGCAATAGACAAACCAAGGTACTACACAAAACCAACAGTTTTCATAACAACAAGTCACCTACACTGTAACAGGCAAGAGAAATACATAAAGCAAGGTACTACACAAAACCTACAGTTTTCATAACAACAAGTCACCTACACTGTAACAGGCAAGAGCAATACATAAAGCAAGGTACTACACAAAACCAAGTTATCGCAACAACAAGTCACCTACACTGTAACAGGCAAGAGCAATACATAAAGCAAGGTACTACACAAAACCAAGTTATCGCAACAACAAGTCACCTACACTGTAACAGGCAAGAGCAATACATAAAGCAAGGTACTACACAAAACCAACAGTTATCGCATACAACAAGTCACCTACACTGTAACAGGCAAGAGCAATACATAAAGCAAGGTACTACACAAAACCAAGTTATCGCAACAACAAGTCACCTACACTGTAACAGGCAAGAGCAATACATAAAGCAAGGTACTACACAAAACCAACAGTTATCATAACAACAAGTCACCTACACTGTAACAGGCAAGAGCAATACATAAAGCAAGGTACTACACAAAACCAACAGTTTTCATAACAACAAGTCACCTACACTGTAACAGGCAAGAGCAATAGACAAACCAAGGTACTACACAAAACCAACAGTTTTCATAACAACAAGTCACCTACACGGTAACAGGCAAGAGAATAGACAAACAAGGTATACACAAAACCAACAGTTTTCATAACAACAAGTCACCTACACTGTAACAGGCAAGAGAATTCATAAAGCAAGGTACTACACAAAACCTACAGTTTTCATAACAACAAGTCACCTACACTGTAACAGGCAAGAGCAATACATAAAGCAAGGTACTACACAAAACCAAGTTATCGCAACAACAAGTCACCTACACTGTAACAGGCAAGAGCAATACATAAAGCAAGGTACTACACAAAACCAAGTTATCGCAACAACAAGTCACCTACACTGTAACAGGCAAGAGCAATACATAAAGCAAGGTACTACACAAAACCAACAGTTATCGCAACAACAAGTCACCTACACTGTAACAGGCAAGAGCAATACATAAACCAAGGTACTACACAAAACCAAGTTATCGCAACAACAAGTCACCTACACTGTAACAGGCAAGAGCAATACATAAAGCAAGGTACTACACAAAACCAACAGTTATCATAACAACAAGTCACCTACACTGTAACAGGCAAGAGCAATACATAAAGCAAGGTACTACACAAAACCAACAGTTTTCATAACAACAAGTCACCTACACTGTAACAGGCAAGAGCAATACATAAAGCAAGGTACTACACAAAACCAAGTTATCGCAACAACAAGTCACCTACACTGTAACAGGCAAGAGCAACACACAAAGCAAGGTACTACACAAAACCAACAGTTATCGCAACAACAAGTCACCTACACTGTAACAGGCAAGAGCAATAGACAAACCAAGGTACTACACAAAACCAACAGTTTTCATAACAACAAGTCACCTACACTGTAACAGGCAAGAGCAATACATAAAGCAAGGTACTACACAAAACCAAGTTATCGTAACAACAAGTCACCTACACTGTAACCAAACTATCTGACACAGTCAGTCGTCAGTTACAAACTGTCACTGATGCCTAAGGCGAAGATGAAACTACTTACTAACTTACAGTAGTGGTAGTAGTAGTAGTAGTTAGTAGTGGTAGTGGTAGTAGTAGTAGTGGTATAGTAGTAGTAGTAGTAGTAGTAGTTAGTAGTGGCAGTGGTAGTAGTAGTAGTGGTAGTAGTAGGAGTAGTAGAAATACTAAAAGTAGTAGTAGTAGTTAGTAGTAGTAGTACTACTACTACTAGTAGGAGTAGGAGTAATAGTAGTAGTAGGAGTAGGAGTAGTAGTAATGGTAGTAGTAGTAGTAGTAGTAGGAGTAGTAGAAGTAGTAGTAGTTAGTATTAGTAGTAGTACTTTTAGTAATAGTTGTAGTAGTAGTAGTAGGAGGAGGAGTAGTAGGAGTAGTAGTAACTGCAGTAGTAGAAGCTGCAGTAGTAGTAGTAGTAGTAGTAGTAGTAGTAGTAGTAGGAGTAGTAGTAATAGTAGAAGTAGTAGTAGTTAGTATCAGTAGTAGTACTTGTAGTACTAGTAGTTGTAGTAGTAGTAGTAGTAGTAGTAGTAGTAGTAGTAGTAGTAGTGGTGGTGGTGGTAGTAGTAGTAGTAGTAGCTGCAGTAGTAGGAGCTGCAGTAGTAGGAGTAGTAGTAGTAGTAGTGGTGGTGGTGGTAGTAGTAGTAGTAGTAGCGGCAGCAGCAGCAGCAGCAGTAGTAGTAGTAGAAGTAGTAATAGCAGCAGCAGCAGCAGTAGTAGTAGTAATAGCAGCAGCAATAGTCGTAACAGTAGTAGAAGCAGCAGCAGTAGCAGCAGTAGTAGGAGTAGAAGCAGCAGCAGCAGCAGCAGCAGAAGTAGTAGTAGTAGTAGTAGTAGTAGTAGTAGCTGCAGTAGTTTTTGTTCAATATTAGCAAGTTGCAGTTGTAGAAATAGTAGTTGTAGTAGTAGGCATCCGTCATTCTCCTAAGACTGGGAGTTGCACTCTAGCTGTTTACACTCCAGAGCGCAAAGCCTGGGTAAGTCAGTATGGAGGGCAAGCTGTTACCCGTGCAGCAGACCCCCTCCCCACCCCCACCTCTCCACGTCGCTGGAATGGTCCACTGGAAAGGCAATCGCCGATACACATGGTTCCAGTGCCGTCGCAGGAGTTGCCAGAACGATGCTCTTAAGATCATAAGATAGGCCCTAGGTGTCGCTTTGTTTTCCCAACATACTCAGCATGCACCCAAACTTTTCCAGAACAGTGGGTTAATGAAGCGGTTGATGACCCACCTGCCATGTGACTGACGAGGCATAACCTGTCAGGTCCTCTCTGCAACCAGGGAAGACGGGATAGCCTGGTGGTTAGAGTGATGCGCATTGTGCTCGCGATCTGCTGACCCAGGTTCGAATCTCGTTCAAGAGGATTTTTTCCTTTGGAGTTAAAGTCAGTGCCAACTCCACCCTCTTTCCCCACAAGAGCGTTGGATGAGGCTATAGACCAGATCCCGAGTGCGAATGCACGCAGAACATCTTGCACACACGTGAAAATCTGTTCCGCTCTTCGGAAGTGTAGGCCATTGCGTGCGTTGGGAACTGATGACAAAATTTACAAAACTGCATACAGACGGGGACCAGATGTAAAAGAACCCCACACGAGTCCTTATTCGGTTATCCTCACAATAAAACAATAAATAAATAACAAATGATTGACGGACAGTGTAGCCGAGTGCTTAATTTACAAAACTACATACAGACGGGGACCGGATGTAAAAGAACCCCACACGAGTCCTTATTCGGTTATCCTCACAATAAAACAATAAATAAATAACAAATGATTGACGGACAGTATAGCCGAGTGCTTAATTTACAAAACTGCATACAGACGGGGACCGGATGTAAAAGAACCCCAGACGAGTCCTTATTCGGTTATCCTCACAATAAAACAATAAAGAAATACCTACTGAATGAGGGGCAGTATAGCCGAGTGCTTAACATCGTCGCCTTCAGTCCCACCATGGCTTCACCCAGTCCAGGGTGTGAAGCTCGGCGGCGTCTGGTGAATTAAGGGTGGGCATTTTTTTTATTTTTACAGTCTCCCATGTCGACTCCAAGTGCAGACCTGCAGTGCCTTAATTCTATATGTACACATCCAGAAGATCTAATATGCACGTTAAAGTCCCATCTTCATGTCAGCGTTGGGTGGGTACAGGAAACACGACCATAATTATCCTATATGCAACCCGAAGTTGGAATACCGCTAACCTCATGGTGGGCAACCCCCCAAAAAACAAAAACAAAAACCAAAAAAGGATCGCATAGGCAAAATTCCCCCACCATTGGTGAACCTCGGAGCTCTAGCCCAGGAACGAAAAGAAAAACACAACAAGAAAACCCCGAATACGAAACCGAAAACCCCAGTCTTAAAAATGTCCGGGCATGATTTGGTAGGGGAGGAGTTTTACCCAAAAGGGCTGTAAGTTATATTATGGATCCTTTTCTGGGGTAGGGAAGGTGATCGCTTTGTGTGTGTGTTTGTGTGTGTGTGTGTGTGTGTGTGTGTGTAATGTGACCTACCTACCTACCTATTTTACCACTGCTTTCGTTTCGTGGCGTCTTTTCCTGGTTGAGGATTTTATTTCTTGCTGTTTATTCACGGGAGCTATTTTGGGCATACTGTCTTTTTGAAATCACGCCACTCATTATTTTGTTTGTTCATTGTCTGTCTGTCTGTCTTTTCTATGTGTGTCTGTGTGTCTCTTTGTTTGAAGCTCTTTGTTTCACTTTGGCGTGTCTCTCGTGGGACAGAAGTAAACGGGTACCAAGATTAAAATATTTCACCACCCCCTACTTCCTTACAGCTTACACATTCATGAGAACGCGCACGAGCGCGCGCGTGCACACACATTTTTTCTAGTGGATAGATGTTAAACAGACACCAGACAGACACACAGACATGCACACGCACCACCACTGCATAAACCGAGGTCCCGTGTGCGAACGCACGCAGAACATCTTGCGCACACATTAAATCTTGTTCCGCTTTTCGTAAGAGTAGGCCATTGTGTGCCGGTGGAACGATGACAAAAATTTTCAAAACTGCATACACACGGGGACTGGATGTAAAAATAACGCAAATGCTTTTCCTTTCCCCGTATAAGAGAAATTTAAAAACAAAACAAAAAAAAGGCAAGCACGGTAATGCGCGGCACCCCCAAAACCCCATAACCCCCTACACACAAACATGGCAAGGTACACACCACACACATACCACACCATAACCCCCACACCCAAAACTGTGCAAGTGCCCAACACACAAACACACAACCACAACACACACACACACACACACACACACAACACACACACACACAACCCCACACCAAAAAACCCGTCCGTGTTTGAAGTATCACTTTCCACAGGAGCTTAGTCTCCCCATTGTCATGTCATCATGCAATTGAAAAAAAGCCTTGTTCGTTTTCCAGTTTCTTTGGTTCTGGTGAATCGGTTTGCCTTTACACTTCTGTGCCCTTTTTGGGTTTAGTTTGTGTCAAGCCTTTGGGGTTGGAGGTTCACGGGGGGGGGGGTTGGATGGCTTTTGTGGTGGTTGTCCCTCGGGAGGGAACTCCTCTGTCTGGCTCCGCGACTGAGCTAATATGTGTTGTAGGGGCTTAGTAGGTGGTGTCCTTGTTTGTTAGCTTCCCCTAGCTGGGGTTGCCCTCAGCTGTTTACACCCCAGACCCAAACCCTGGGAAAGTCAGTATGGAGGGCAAGTGTTACCCGTGAGCAGCCCCCTCCCCCCCCCCTCCCACGTCGTGGAAGGGTCCACGGAAAGGCATCGCCGAACAATGGTTCCAGTGCGTGGGGGTTGCCGAACGATGCTCTTAAGATTAAGATAGGCCTAGGGTCGCTTTTTTTTTTCCCAAAACTTATAGCATGCCCCCAAACTTTTCCAGAACAGTGGGTTAAGAAGGGGTTGAGACCCCCCTGCCATGTGATGACGAGGCATAACCGCAGGCCCTCTCTGAAACCCGGGGGAAGACGGGATACCCCTGGGGTTAGGTGGCGCTTTGTGCTCGCGATTGCTGACCCAGGTTCAAATCTCGTTAAAGGGTTTTTTTTCCTTTTTGGGTTAAAGTCAGTGCCAACTCCAAAACCCCTTTTCCCCACAAGAGCGTTGGAATGAGGCTTTAGACCGGGATCCCGAGTGCGAATGCACCGAACATCTTGCACACACGTAAAAATTTGTTCGCTCTTCGGAAGTGTAGGCCATTGGTGCGTTGGGAACTGATGACAAAATTTACAAAACTGCATACAGACGGGGACCAGATGTAAAGAACCCCAAACACAGTCCTTATTCGGTTTTTCCTCCAAAAAACAATAAAATAAATAACAATGATTGACGGACAGTGTTGCCGAGTGCTTAATTACAAAACTACTACAGACGGGGACCGGATGTAAAAAAAACCCACACGAGTCCTTATTGGGGTTATCCTCACAATTAAAACAATAAATAAATAACAAATGATTGACGGACAGTATAGCGAGTGCTTAATTTACAAAACTGCATACAGACGGGGACCGGATGTAAAAGAACCCAGACGAGTCCTTATTCGGTTATCTCACAATAAAACAATAAAGAAATACCTACTGAATGAGGGGCAGTATAGCCGAGTGCTTAACATCGTCGCCTTCAGTCCCACCATGGCTTCACCCAGTCCAGGGTGTGAAGCTCGGCGGCGTCTGGTGAATTAAGGGTGGGCATTTTTTTTATTTTTACAGTCTCCCATGTCGACTCCAAGTGCAGACCTGCCAGTGCCTTAATTCTATATGTACACATCCAGAAGATCTAATATGCACGTTAAAGATCCCATCATTCATGTCAGCGTTGGGTGGGTACAGGGAAACACGACCATAATTATCCTATATGCAACCCGAAGTTGGAATACCGCTAACCTCATGGTGGGCAACCCCCCAAAAAAAACAAAAACAAAAACCAAAAAAGGATCGCATAGGCAAAAATCCTCACCATTGGTGAACCTCGGAGCTCTAGCCCAGGAACGAAAAGAAAAACACCAACAAGAAAACCCCGAATACGAAACCGAAACCCTAGTCTTAAAAATGTCCGGGCATGATTTGGTAGGGTAGGAGTTTTACCCAAAAAGGGCTGTAAGTTATAATTATGGATCCTTTTCTGGGGTAGGTAAGGTGATCGCTTGTGTGTGTGTTTGTGTGTGTGTGTGTGTGTGTGTGTGTGTAATAGTGACCTACCTACCTACCTATTTTACCCACTGCTTTCGTTTCGTGGCGTCTTCTTCCTGGTTGAGGATTTTATTTCTTGCTGTTTATTTCACGGGAGCTATTTTGGGCACTACTGTCTTTTTGAAATCACGCCACTCATTATTTTGTTTGTTCATTGTCTGTCTGTCTGTCTTTCTATGTGTGTCTGTGTGTCTCTTTGTTTGAAAGCTCTTTGTTTCACTTTGGCGTGTCTCTCGCTGGGACAGAAGTAAAACGGGTACCCAAGATTACATATTCACCACCCCTACATCATCCTTACAAGCTTACACATTCATGAGAACGCGCACGAGCGCGCGCGTGCACACACATTCTTTCTAGTGGATAGATGTTAAAACAGACACCAGACAGACACACAGACATGCACACGCACGCACACACTGACTATAAACCGAGGTCCCGTGTGCGAACGCACGCAGAACATCTTGCGCACACATTAAATCTTGTTCCGCTTTTCGTAAGAGTAGGCCATTGTGTGCCGGTGGGAACAGATGACAAAATTTACAAAACTGCATACACACGGGGACTGGATGTAAGAAAATAACGCAAGTGCTTATTCCATTATCCTCGATATAAGAGAATTAAAAAACAAAACAAAATAAAAAGGCAAGCACGCGTACATGCGCGTGCACACACACCCACACACACCCATAACCCCCTACACACAAACATGTGCAAGGTACACACACACACACATACACACACCCATAACCCCCCTACACACAAACATGTGCAAGGTGCACACACACACACAC
>CM054156.1:49586322-49596322 GCA_028751875.1 Rapana venosa
CAACACACACACCCCACACACACACACACACACACACACACACACACACACACTAAACACACCCATGCCCCCCACCACACAGTTGTAGATCATCTATTTATCTCTCTCTCCCTCTCTACTCTCTCCTCTCTTCTCTTCCCCTTTACCTTTTTTTTTTTTTTCTTATTTTTGGGTGGGAACTAAAAGGGGAAAGAGTTAAAAATTTAAAAAAATTATTTTTTTAAAAAGGGGTTTTTTAAAAAAAAAAAATTGAGAAAAAAAAAACCCCCAAAGGGAAAAAGAAAAATGTTGCGAGTAGATTTTCCTTCTCGCAAATTGTTGTTTGACCTGTGTTGTTAGTTTAACTAAGTTATCAATTGCTGATCTACCTTTCTGAAAGCCTGCTTGATTGACAGGAACTACGTTATTTTTCTGACAGTAATACACAAGGCCTCTTTAAATAATTTTCTCCATAAGCTTACCAATGTTAAAGTCAGTGTTTAGGGGCCTATAGCTAGTTTTATCAGTTTTAGGCTTTTCCTTGCTTATGAAGGGGTACAACAATAGACTGCTTCCAGTTCATTGGCATTGCACCTTCAGACCAACATTTTTTGGAAGAGTTTATACATTAGAAGAATGAAGTTTTCTTGGTAACTGTTTTAAGCATATCGTTGGACATGGCATCTAATCCAACAGAAGTTTTCTTATTGGGAAAGGGAAAATAATATATCTTTTACTTCATTGATTGTTATTGGAGCTTTTAAATGTATTCAGTATTATCAGAAATGGATCTTTATATTTTTCCTTTTTTCCTCATCTTGTCTGTATTTAGTGCTTTTAGGTGAGAAGCCTTCATACGCATAGACTCTGAGAACATATCTGCAAGGCCTCAGCCTTTTCTGCTTTGGGTTGGGAAAAATTCATTGTTTTTAAGTTTAATTGGACAAGTTGGTAAAAATCACACCTTTTCTCATTTCATGAAATTTTTGCCACACTTTGTTAAGATCTTTATGATTTGATACTTCGCTCAAACAAAACGAAGCCCCAAAATTGTCGTTTCGCCTGAGCTATGATCAGGGTTGCTATAGTTTTTTTGCCTGCCTTCTTTTTTTCATGATTTTCTAGCGTCTTATTTTTAATATTTTTTATACATAAAACTTTTTTTTGGTCACTGCTTCTCGCAAGCAGGTGTCCACCAAACATTTCCTGAACATTTCCTTGTTTTTATTGATTTAATGGTTGGGATCGATAAGTAAGCAGCTTAAATGATGGCATTATTTAAAGTAGAATATAATTCATCTATGTTTTCAGAATCCAAGCTGTTTGTATTGTAGGCTGCAAGGATACTTTTAAAACTGTTTCCAATTAGCTTCTTTATATTTAAAATTTTTGGGAGTTTATTTTTTTCAGTGTTACAGGGACTGGCATTTCATTAAAAGTAACAACAATAGGTAAATGATTACTTCCCAATGTGTCTTCATAAGTTGCCACGTACATTCAGGTGCAAGAGCAGAAGATTTTAAAAGACAGATCTAATGCCGATGCCTTGTGATTAGAGATGTCAGGTATTCTGGTGACACTTCCATCATTTAGTAGGCATAGACAAGAATCTGTTATATTTTCTAAAAAACGATTGCAGGAGATGGATATATTTCCCTTTACCCCCAAAAGGGTGCGTGAGCATTGAAGTCCCCTGCTCCCGTCATTTCTGTTTATCTTGTAATGAGTGCATCCATTCTGTATTATATCATTAGCTCCCTTAGGCAAATATACTGAAACAATGTTAATGACCAAATGATCTGTAAACTTTACACGTGCAGCGCACGAATATGAATCTGGGATATCATTAGGCATAGGGGGTGTGTGTGTGTGTGTGTGTTGTGTGTGTGTGGGGTGTGTGGGTGTGTGTGTGTTGTTCTTTCAATTTAACGTCTATACACATAACTGATATTAGTCACAAAAGGCAAACAATTCAAAAAAAAACGGTTAAGGAACTGTCTAACTACTGAAACCAAAATGCAATGAAAGAAATGAATTTACTTGTGAATAACTGTATAACTAATTACAACAGATAAAAAAATACACGTCAGTATTCCACGCCAAAAGAACACTGGAAAAAAGGTAACAATTTCAAAAACTATACCATGATGGGTAGAATGCCTCTGCTTCAATCAATAAATGACATATTTTAGAAAGTATATAAGTATAAAGTGTGTGTGTGTGTGTTTTTTGTGTTTGTGTGGTGTGTGTGTGTGTGTGTGTGTGTGTGTGTGTGTGTGTAGTGTGTGTGTGTGTGGACTATCAATTGTTTTGGGGGGGGGGGGGGGGGGGGGGGGGGGGGGGGGGGGGGGGGGGGGGGGGGGGGGGGGGGGGGGGGGGGGGGGGGGGGGGGGGGGGGGGGGGGGGGGGGGGGGGGGGGGGGGGGGGGGGGGGGGGGGGGCTTAATTTGGTAAGCCTTGTGAGTCTTGGTTCTGCTTTTGGTATTTGGGTGTGGAAACTTTTTTTATGTTTTTTAAATTAGCGTCGGAACTCCTTTTTGTGAATAAATTTTTCCAGTTCGGGTTCGAGTTCTTCTCTTCCTCTCTCTCTCTCTCTCTCTCTCTCTCTCTCTCTCTCCTTCTCTCTCTCTCTCCCTCTCTCTCTCCACAAAACCGGACGGGATAGCCTAGTGGCTAGAACTTCGCTCGCAATCTGACAACCCGGTTCGGTTCCCGTTCAAGGGGATATTTTCCCCTGGAGTTAACGTCAGTGCAGACTCCACTCTCCCCAAAAGTCCTTCGGACAGACTATAAACGAGGCACGCAGAATACTTGGCACACTTAAATTCCTGTTCTGCTTTCGTAGAGTAGGCATTGGCGCCGTTGGGAAGGATGACAATTTTACAAAACGTATACACACGGGGACTGTTGGTAAAAAATAAATAAGTCTTATTCATTTCCCAAATAAAAGAATTAAAAACAAAACAAAAACAAAAACCAGACACACACAAACACTCTCTCACCCCCCCCCCCCTTCCACACACACTCTCTCTTTTTCTCCAGTTTGAGTTCTCTTCTTCTCACACCACACCCAACACACCACCCGCGCACACACTGTTCACCCACCCAAGACACCCACACACAAACACTCAATACAACAACACAAACACACACAACACACCACACACACACACAACACACAACACACACCACACACACCAACATAACCACACACACACTCTCTCTCTCTCTCTCTCTCTCTCTCGCCAGCCCACCACAGAGCCACACACCAACAACACACACACACACACACACACACACACCACACAACACACACACTTATACACACCATGCGCCACCACCAGTGTAGTATCTATTTTCTCTCTCTTCCTCTCTCTCTCTCTCTTCTCTCTCCCTCTCTCTCCTCTCTCTCTCTCTCTCTCTTTCTCTCTCTTATTTTAGGCGCTGGATCACTTAAAGTGGAAGACGTTAAATGAGACTTACTTACTCTCTCTCTCTCTCACAACACGCGCGCTTTACTGCCCCAGCCCACTTCAACCTAGATAATAAAGTTTTCTGCCTCTATACCTCTCTCCTCACACACACACACTTCTCACACGACAAACATGCAAACACTGTTCAACCTCCCCCCCCGCAACACTCTCTCTCTCTCAGCCCCCCCCCCTCCCTACACACACACACACACACACCACACACCCAACACCACACACACACACACACCACACAAACACACACACACACACACCACTTTCTGCCCCGTCTCACGTCGTTTATATATTCAACTTTTATGGCCTCGGTTACCTCTCTCTCTCTCTCCACACACACACCACACACAAAACACACACGACGACCGCCACAACACACCACTTTCTCTTCTCTCTCTCTCTCTCTCTCTCTCTCTCTCTCTTCTCTTGTTAGACGTCCTTAAAAATGGTATTCCTTAAGTCATCACATTGCAACATATAGATTACAAGAATCACATTTTTTCCTTTCCTATTGATGTCGTTTCAATAAAGGTGTTTTTTATTTCACATTATAAGAAACTTGCTCCGAAGTATCTTTCTGAAAGGTTTACGGTGGAAAAATTCGGGGTAAAATACTATTTGTATCCCCCGTCCAAGAACTATTCTTTAAAGTCATCTCTAGTCTATTCAGGTATAAAGAATGGAATGAACTTCCCATAATTAAAACAGAAATGTGTCTGTCTTTATTCAAAAGAGTTATCATAAATTTTATTTGAAATGTTCTGAATAATGTGAACTTTGTCTTTTTTATATCCATATTATGTGATGTCTATTTACTTATACACCTATTTTGTTCATAGCTGGTTGTTTGCTCGACTGACTGGCTTTGACAGTGATTTGAGTGTGTGTGTGTGTGTGTGTGTGTGTGTGTGTGTGGTTCTTCAATTTAACGTCTATACACATTAACTGATATTAGTCACAAAAAGGCAAACAATTCAGAAAAAAACGGTTAAGGAACTGTCTAACTACTGTAACCATAATGTAATGAAAGAAATGAATTTACCTTGTGAATAACTGTATAACTAATTAAACAACAGATAAAAAAATACACGTCATGTATTCCACGCCAAAAGAACACTGGGAAAAAAGGTAACAATTTCAAAAACTATACCATGATGGGTAGAATGCCTCTGCTTCAAATCAATAAATGACATATTTAGAAAGTATAAAGTATAAAGTGTGTGTGTGTGTGTGTGTGTTGTGTGTGTGTGTGTGTGTGTTGTGTGTTGTGTGTGTGTGTGTGTGGTGTGGTGTGGACATATCAATTGTCTTGAACTTCAGTGTGTTTTACTCTTATATCATTGTAAAGGTAAAGGTTTGCATCATTTATCAATGTAGAATTATTGAATTTCTTATCTATAAAGTCCTGGATTAATTGCTTATTCATTTGTGTGTTCATGTCAATGTATGCGTTTTGAGTGTGCGTGCGTGCGTGCGTGTGTGTGTGTACCCGCGCGCATGAGTGTATGTGCATTGAAATTCTGATTATCTTTAACTTTCATGGGTTTTTTTTGCTCTTGATGTAGTGAAATGGTATATGGGGTGCATTTTTTTTCTGTTAAGAATGAATTGGATTTGTGATTAGAATGTCGACTTGGATGGTTTATTGTATTCATATGGGCATTCATATGAATATGTATGCATGTGTGTGTGTGCGTGCGCGCGCGCCCGTGGTGTCTGAGAGTAGATTTTTTGATTATCTTGAACTATGTTTGCTCTTTATCCCTTTCCCATTTTTACCCGCCGTAGCCCGCCGCTGCCTGCTCGCCCGCATCTATTTATACCCGCCGCAGCCCGCCGGACGTCATTTCAGCCTAGTGGGGAATTTCCCTCATGCGCTAAGCTCTACCTAGTACACACACTATGAATGAACATTCCACTGAGGTCAGCATAAACTAAGGAAGGAATGGGCACCAATTTCAGTGCTACACAGCCTCCAGTTCACAAGAAATTGGCCAGTGACTGGCTTTGTCTTTCCCACGCTTTCTTGTGCTAAAAATGGCAGCAAAGATTGAGCATACAATTTGGGAGGAATATACTGATGTGGAAATTGAAGCTATTTTGGCTCAAGTGGAACAGTTTGAAAGAGAATAAAATGTTGAATCCGATGTTGAAGTAGATGTAGAAGAAAGAGATAAATAGGAGAAGGTAGTGAGTCGGAAAGTGATGCTGAGGATAACATTCTGCAAAAGATCGCCGTGAAAGGCTTAGTCATAGATCCATTATGAACAGAAACAACACCTGTGGAAATTAGGGCTTACCTGTCAGTTTTGATCATGATGGGGATCAAGCGTTTGCCAAGGCTTCATCTCTACTGGTCTACTGATTTGAGATTTTCTGAGTCACGGATCAGTAATATTATGACGAAAACCAGATTTCTCAAAATTAATCAGTATTTTCACCTCCAAAACACGCCAACACACCTGGACGCGACACTGGGCTGTGACACCTGCATTGTGACAGCCATGTAACTGGCTATTGGTGAAGGACACACTAGTGTCTTTGTAAATAGTAGGCGTGAGCATATATTTGTAAATAATGTATATATGCGCATTAGTCAACGTCGTTTTCAATATGTTTGAATACTTTCCACTCAGAAAATGTAGACTTGGTGACAGTAATTTTGTGACAAGTGTGAATGTTTGATTGGATTACCATGACGGTGGATGCGATGGAGGACACATTCAGGCAGGACCACACTTTAAAAAAAAATCACATACGTATATTGCGCATGTTAGAGGGTAGTTGTACACTAACAGCATGATGTCACTGCAATGTTACCTGTATTTGGTGACAAAGAGGGGACAGCAGCACGACACATGTAGGTAGGACACACATCTTGGGGTGCAGAACAAAGTATGACATCATATGAATATTTTGGCTAAATATGACTGCTCTGCGAACAATGGTAACTGTACAGCACTATGTGTACTTGAGGTACCTAATTCTCTTAAAAAACTGCGTAAATTTTCGAATACTACAGAGAGTTTCTCTGTAAGAAATGCGAATGGTAAAGGGTTGACATGGTGTATGGCATGCGCTTGCGTTTTGTTCTGTTTTTGTTAAAGTAGTAACAATTGGATTTGTGAGTAGTGTCATTTTGGATGATATATATTAATTGGAATGGGTATTAATTTGATTCATGTGCATGTGCGAGTTGTTTGTGCCTGCTGTGTGTGTGTGTGTGTGTGTGTGTGTGTGTGTGTGCGTGTCGTGGTCCGTCGTGCGTGCGTGCGTCGTGTGTGTGGTGTGTGTGTGTGTGTGTGTGCGGCGCGCGGCGTGTGGGCTGTGTTTGTAAACTGATGACTGTGGAAAGAGAGCTGTTACATCATTTACTTTCATTGCAATAACTGATGTGAAGATGAGTCGTTTCCATTTTCGTCTCAGACTTAAAAGAAAAAAGATGGGCTGATTGCTTCGTTTGGTCGTGGAAATGCATGGGTGTGTGAGTGTGGATGGTGGTAGTGTGAATGTATCTTTATGTGTGATCGGAAATTTTGATATGTATAGACATGAAATTAGTCAATTTGTATTGATTGGCTGGTTAAGTATATAGATAAGATAAGATGGAGTCTCCCGTCGGATCAACGGATGAGTAGGCAGGCAGGCTTATCTGTCAGAATGTATCCTCATATGGGAGAAGAGGCCGATTCTGGATGCACAGCACTTCCCACAGGTGTTGCAAGGGAAAACGTCTCCAGAAGTTGAGCCCTGCTTCCTTCGCTCACGCTTCTCCTTAATGGCCAGCGTTCTCTTGTTTTCAAACGTCTTTATGCCACTGGAGCACAGCATCCTCCAGCGAGAACGATCAAGGGCATCAGTTTCCCAGGTAGCAATGTCTATGTCACAGGCTTTAAGGTTTGTCTTCAAGGTGTCCTTGAAGCGCTTGTAGGGTCTTCCAAGTTTTCGGAGGCCTTCCTTCAGCTGGCCATACAATAGCATCCTTGGGATCCTGCTGTCTGTCACTCGGACAACGTGTCCTGTCCAGCGTAGCTTTAGATGCTGGGCAGGCTGCTCTTCTCTAGGACCTGGAGGTTGGAGACCCTGTCTTGCCACTTTATTCCGAGGATCTTTCGTAGGCATCTCTGGTGAAACTGCTCAAGCTGTTGAATGTGACGGCAGTACGTCGTCCATGTTTCACAGCAGTACAACAAGGTGGTCAGAACAACAGCTCTGTAAGTTTTGATTTTGGTGCTGATCCTGATGCCTTTGTTGTTCCACAGCCTGTTGTTGAGTCTGCCGAAGGCAGAACTGGCCTTGGCGATGCGCACTGTAACTTCTGCATCAAGGGTTCCATTGCTGCAGAGGGAGCTGCCCAGGTAACAAAACTTGTCGACTGACCTGATCTCTGTGTCATCGATCTTAACTGCAGGTGGGAGGGGAGAGGGGGGGGGGGGGGGGGGGGGCACTGGCGTTCTGTGAAATAGCTGGTTGGTACATGGACTCGGTCTTGCTGAGGCTGATGGTGAGTCCAAAGCGCCTGCAGGAGGTAGAGAACCGGTCCATAATGAACTGCATGTCCTCATGGGTGTGTGCGGCAAGCGCGCAATCATCAGCGAAGAGGAACTCTCTCAACAGTGTCTCAGACACCCTGGATCTAGCTTGGAGTCGCTGCAAGTTGAAAAGTTTGCCATCAGTGCGAAACTGAATGTAGATGCCCCTGTCACAGTCTTGGAAGGCGTCAATCAGCATGGCAGAGAAGAGTATAGAGAACAGTGTGGGTGCCAGGACGCAGCCCTGCTTCACTCCATTTACCACAGGAAATGGATCCGACATGTCAGTATTTTCCTGTACTCTCGCCTGCATGCCATCGTGGAGTGACGCAATCAGCTGTATTAGGCTCTTTGGGTAACCAAACTTCAGGAGGATCTTCCACAGCCCACGGCGGTTCACCGTGTCGCAGGCCTTGGTTAGGTCTACAAAGACCATGTGGAGCTCCATGTTCTGCTCACGGCACTTTTCTTGCAACTGGCGTACTGCAAACACCATGTCACATGTTCCCCTGCCTGAGCGGAAACCGCACTGTGCTTCAGGGATGACTGTGTTGGAGGCATGGTCAATCAGTCTGTTCAGTATAATGCGGGCGAAGATTTTGCCGGCGATGCTAAGAAAAGAGATTCCACGGTGGTTGTCGCAGCATGTTTTGTCTCCCTTCCGTTTGTAAATGTGGACAATTGAAGCATCCTTGAAATCCTGGGGGACCTCCCCTTTCTCCCAGATAGATTGGAACAGGGCGGTCAGCTTGTCTGTCAGCACCTCGCCTCCACACTTGTAGATGTCGGCCTGGATTCCATCCGCTCCTGGTGTTTTTCCTGATGTTGTCAGCTTCAGGGCTTTCCTGGTTTCGGCTTTTGTGGGAGGGGCAGCTAGTGAGTCACTGACTGGTAGCTGTGGGAGGGCTGCAATTGCCTCATCAGATACAGATGAGTGCCTGTTGAGGAGGGTGTTGAAGTGCTCTGCCCAGCGTGTAAGGATGTCTTTCTTGTCTGTCAGGAGGGTGGTCTGGTCCAAGGTTCGAACAGGGGTTGATCCTGTGGCTCTTGGCTCATATACAGCTCGGAGACCATCATGGAAGGTCTTCATGTCATGAGCGTCAGCAGCTGACTGAAGCTCTTCGGACTTTCTTTCCCACCAGTTGTTCTTCATCTCACGCAGCCTCTTCTGTACAAGTTGCTGGGTTTACAAGTACTGGTTCTTCTTCCTCTGGCAGTCTTTATCATAAATGTGATCCTGATGCCGTTTGTGCAGTGTGTTCAGGAGCTTGGAGATCTCAGAGTCATTCTCGTCAAACCAGTCTTTGTTGCTCCTCTGTACAAAGCCGAGTGTGTCAGTTGCTGCTGTGTATACAGCGTCTCTAAAGGTGCCCCATATCTCTTCTACATCAGTCATTGCAGGGATTTCTTGGAGAGCTGCTTGGATTTGCTGCTGTAGTGCGTCGTTGGTGATAGGGAGGTGGTGGATGTTTAGCTTCCTGGGGGTTTTCTTCCTGGCTGGTTGGAGCTTGCGTGCAAGTCTGATGTTCATCTTGCTGCGTACAAGGCGATGGTCCGACCAACAGACTGCTCCTCTCATGCAGCGTGTAATGGAAACATCACCTCTGTCCCTCTGCCGGACGATTACGTAGTCCAGCATGTGCCACTGCTTCGAGCGGGGGTGCATCCATGTGTTCTTGTACTTGTCTGCTTGTTGAAAGAGGGTGTTAGTGATGGTCAGTTCATGCTGCGCGCAGAGCGAGAGCAAAAGCAGTCCGTTGGAGTTGCACTTGCCAGTGCCATGCCGTCCTAGGACTTTTGGCCAGGAGGAGAAGTCCACGCCGACGCGGGCATTGAAATCCCCGAGGATAATCAGCCTGTCCTTTCTGTCTACCGCTGAGATCGTGCGGCTAAGCTCTTCATAGAAAGCTTCTTTGATGTCATCAGGGTTGGTCATCGTTGGGGCATAGCAGCTGATGACTGTGGAAAAGCGATCCTTGGACAGCTTCAGACGTAGGGTCATCAG
>CM054156.1:49601322-49708020 GCA_028751875.1 Rapana venosa
CCTAGGTAGAAGGGTTCAATACAGACGAGGATAGTGAATTAAACTTGACTAGACATCAGTTGATGCCTGCAGCAATGGTTGTCCTGGCCATTCTCCTTGTTTCAGGCTATAATCCTGATCCCAGGAGAAGGATGTTCTGGAGCTGTGATGATGATGATGTTTGCAATGCAGCCATCAAAGCAGCACTGACAAGAAACCACTTTGGGGAGCTGATAAGGAACCTCCATTTGTGTAACAACAGCAAGCTGGATCCTACAGACAAAGTGAGCAAAGTCCAACACCTGCTGACAATGCTGAATGAAAGATTCTTGATCTACTTCCAGAAGCTGGAGACTCAGAACCTCAGCATAGACAAGTCCATGATTCCATAGTCTTAATGGCATGGGGCTAGACAATTCATTCACGGAAAGGACATTTGTTTTGGCTACAAGGTGTGGTCACTAACAGCACCAATGGGCTCCCTCCTTCCAATAGAGCCATACCAAGAGCTAGGGGATGACAAACTGAAGACGCAGGCCTTGACATGGGTAAGTTGGTGCTTGTCAATTTGATAGACGAGCTTCAGCAGAAGGAAGGACATTACTTCCACCTTAACTTTGGTGACTTGTTTACAAGCTTCCAACTAGTCGACCACCTCACCAAGAAAAACATGACCTGCACAGGAATGATCCATGCTAACAGACTGCCCACTGGAGCCTGTACAGGAGATGGAGAAGCACAAGCGAGGATCCATTGACTATGCCCCGGATGCTAAGGCAGGTTGTTGTGTGCTGGCATGACAGCAAAGTAGTCAACACACTGTCCAACAAAGTAGGAGTTGAACCATTTCAAACAGCTGAGCATTGGTCTGGAAGAGGTGGGAGGCGGGAAGGGGCTCTGGAAAAGTCTAGGGTGGGTACCGGTAGAAGAAACCCGAAGAACTGTTGGGGGTAGTGGAGTCGGCACTGATGATAACTCCAGAGAAAAATCCTCTCCAATGAGATTCCAAACGGGGTCAGCAAGGTGGATATAGGACAGAAGTGATAAGTTAAGGTCATGTGGGAAACCTGCATTTTGTGCCCACTACAGAACCCACAGCAACACTACAGAGTTGCTCATAGAAAAAAATCAGGGGCTAGTGGAGTGGGATATGGACCACTGTGATGTGCAAGCAACTATTCATACACGCAATAAGCAGCAAAACTGTTACAGTGCTGCCCTACAGGGCGACACATTCTCAAGTCAAGTCAAAGTCAAGTCAAAAACACTTTAATCATCCCATGAAGAGCAGTTACAATATCACCCAGGATGGTATTGATGGACGATTGTTGAAAGTGTGTGCTGAGCGACTGTTTCTCTAAATGATTACAGACGTGTTGCTCTCACCCCAATAGTTATGAAATGGTTGAAGTTTTATCCTAAAACGCATTCTTCTGTGTGCTTCCTCCCACCTAGACACTTTCCAATTTGCATATAAAACAAACAGGAGCACAAAAGATGCAACTCTCACCTTGTTCACAATATGACAGGGTTGGGGGGAGGGGGGGTGGGCAGGGGTGGGGGTGGGGCGGGGTGGGGGGGGGGGTGAGGTGAGGGCAGGATGGCCTGATGGCTAGAATGATGCACTCATGATCTGCTGACCCGGGTTCGAATCTTGTTCAAGAGGATTTTTCCTCTGCAGTTTACATCAGTGCCGCCGACTCCACTCCCCCTAAAAGTCTTTCGGATGAGACTATAAACTGAAGTCCCGTGTGCAAATGTACGCAGAGCATCTTGCGCATACGTTAAAACCCGTTCAGCTTTTCGTAAGAGTAGGCCATGTGTGCCGGTAGAAACGGATGATAAAATTCACAAAAACTGCAAGCACACGAGGACTGGATGTAGAAAAGCACATGAATGCTTCTTTCATTATCATCGAATTGAAAGAATAAATAAATAAATAAATACTCTCATTTGGAAAAAAACAACCTGGCTCTTTTGTTCGCATACTCTTTATTGACTTTTCCTCTGCCTTCAATGCCATCCAGCCCCATCTCTTAGCCCTCGCATTACTTTCACTGAATGTCTGTCCTCGCCTCATTCTTTGGGTTATGATCTGTCTAGTGAATCGGATGCAGTGTGGCGGACTGAAAAAAGCAATATAAAAATCAATATCCACTGGTTCTCCTCAAGGTACTGTTCTGTCTCCTATCTCTTTCACTCTATAAATGACAGCACTGGTTCTGATATCACACCACTGATTAAATATTTTGATGATTCTGCTGTTGCAAATCTGTCCAACTCTCATCCTTTGTATTCTGGAAAAAATCGAAGCGTTTTCCTCCTGGTGCAAAAGAAACTATTCAAACATTAATGTTAAAAAGACTAAAGAAATGCTCATTGACCCGCAAAACCCCACATCATGTACCAGACCTTTTATATTGACGATATACAAGTTAAAAACATTCATAAATGTAAACATTTAGGTACTATCATTGATGACGAATTAAACTTGACGGCGAATACAGTTATGACAAATAAGAAATTGCTATTCTCGTATCTTTTTTCTTCAAAAGCTCAGGAGTATTCAGGCAAATGTTGAAGTTTTGCATAAGTTCTATGGATGTCTTATTGAGTCTTTCATTTCTTTTTCAAGTCACCCTTGCTTGCATTATACTTGATATGGCGTAAAGTACTTCCATTTGTGAAGAGTAAAAACAGTTTTGAGGCCAGCTCCAGTTTCTCTCACTATTTTTACTCTAATGGTCTTTCTACCATCGCGCTTGTCGTTCAGGATGTTTTCCCCAGTTGTTTTCTACAGTCCATTATTGCCTTCGTATATATTTGCAAACGAATTGCAGAAAAATTGAATCAGCAAACATGTTAAACATTATTTTTTCCCCCAAGATAATTATTCGGTCCTGCGTGCTTGGGAGAATAAACTTTCTGCTGGAAGCCCTCGAAGCATTCATGGACGGGGCTATTTTAAAACAACCGGCAACTCGTAGAGAGCCATTTGGTTGATACGGTCGGTCTATAACCACTAAGCAAACATGTGACTAGACGTCATTCCGCTCATTTTAGAAATGTGGCGGAATTCATAGTTTACCTTCTGTTCCGCCTGCCCATTAAGCTGTCCACTTGTTCAGTTCCTATTGACGCAAATAAGTGCTTTGTGAAGGTAGAGAGTTCATTCATAACAAAACGGGGGTGGGGGTGGGGGTGGGGGGGAGACGTAGAACATTAATTTGTTGGGAAAAATGTTTTCCATACGAGCACGGTCAGTGACCTAAAAAGCATGTTCCCAAGGCTACCAGGGTGAAGGATAACAGGCAGAACACCTGTAGTGCGGGTACATGACTGTTGTTGATAAGCCAACTTTGGTCTGTGCACGTTCACAGCGTGACTTAGTTCCGCACATAATATAGCCTGCAGCCCGGGGTGCCTGTCAATACAGATTGCATCACCACCTTCTGTACACTCTAAGCTAGAACTTCCCTCTTTTCTATCCCTTTTTTCTTTCTGTCTTGTGCCTTTTCTTCCCGTCACTTCCTTCTCCTGCCTTCTTGGTCCATTCTTCTGCCTTTTTTTTTTCTCCAGAAAGACTGAAAAGATAACAATTCTCTCTTATGCCGAAGTCGGATGCCCTGAGTCTGACTTGCCAGGCACTTAACGGCAGTGCAATGTATATTGGCTCATATGGCAGACAACAATAGTCGCTGTCTGACCTTTCGAAGAAGAAGACAAAGAACAAGTTGTATAATCACCCAACCTGATAATCTCCCTTCTGATGACACTACTCCTGTGGTCGCAGAACCAGATTGACTGGAATGCATATTTGAAGTGGCGACTATGGTATCGTCTGTCCAAGAATCACTTTCCATGAATCTGCAGAAGCAGAAGACTTGAACAAGCGCCTAACACAGGCAACGGAACGTATGGGAAACTGAAATCAAGTAAGTGAAGGGAAGGGAAGTGAAGTCTGTTCAACTCAAATATTAAAACCACCACCACCACCGCCAAGAACAACAAGAAAACAACAACCCCAAAACAACAACAACAACAACAACAACAGCAGCAGCAGCAGCAGCAGCAGCAGCAGCAGCAGCAGCAGCAGCAGGTGCAGCAACAACAACAACCCCAGCTTAGGCAGATGAAAAGCAAGCACAAAAACCAACAAGATCATAATTAGTGTTCGGGATCATAATCGATCCATAATAACCAACTACAGAAAGACACCATCCAAAAGGGAAAAACACAAAACAACAACACACACACACACACACACACACACACACACACATTGCTTATTCAATGTACCGTCTGGAAATAAAAATTTGACTTTGACTTTCACTTTGACTTTCCACACACAAACACACACACACACACACACACACACACACACACACACACACACACACACACACACACACACACACACACACACACACACACAAAATATGTATCAGCTTGAGCTAAACAAACTTAATGACTACATTTTTGAGAATGGTCTTTCATTGTCTCCTGAAAAGACTAATCTCGTACTTTTCAATAATGGCACTAACCCCCCAGTTCTACCTGTTTTCCAAATAGATGGGAAAGTGTTGGAATATAAAACTTTGGTGAAGTTTTTAGGAGTATATTTTATGTCTACACTAAGTTGGAATTATCACATTGATTATTTAAATACTAAGGCTCGGAAAAGTCTTAATCTTCTGAAAGTTATTAGTAAACAAGTGTGGGCTTATGATGTAGCTGTTTTAAAACATTTGGCATTATCTTTAGTACGTTCCAGACTCATTTATGGCCAGGAAGCATTTTTCAGTGCTCCAAAATATTTATTACAGAAAATGACAAGACTAGAGACTGCAAGGCTTTTCGATTAGCTCTGGGGGTTCCTTTTCATGCATCGTCCATGGGTACCTATAAGGAGATAGGAATTTTGCCATTAGACGAATATCGACAACTGGCTGTGGCTAAATATCTCTTACGTTGTTCAACACAAGAAACCAATGTTGACAACGAAATTAGTATAAGATCTGATGTCAACTTTCCAAAAGAGCACATTCTATTCGCTCTGTAACCACAGCTAGAACCTATACTTCTCAATTATTTGATCAAGCAGATATAAATCCCACAAAAATAGCTAAATCGAAGATTCACTCCTCGCCTTGTCCCCCATGGGAACTTAAGAGAGCTAATTTTGATGTAAATTATTCCTCTTTAACGAAAAAAGGTAATGAAAATATTCTTAGCGCATCAGTAAAAGAATATATACAAACTACATATCCAAATCATTTAAAAATTTACACAGATGGTTCCCTTTTGAACAACAATGAGGCGGGTGCAGCGTTTTGTCATACCATCTTTGAAAATAGAGAGATCATTTTATGTAGGAAAAAATCGATCTATTTTTACAGCTGAATTGTCTGCTATTTTGATGGCTTTGTATTATCTTTTAGATTTTCCTAAAGACATATTTCAAATACTTTTCTGTGTTGATTCCAGGTCAGTCTTACTTGCCCTGAGAAACTTCAGTTCAAAAGTGAGACAAGATTTCATAATTGAGATTAGTCATCTAATTCATTTTGATGATACGAGGCACTGGTGTTACCTTTTGCTGGATACCCTCGCACTGTGGTATTTACTTTAATGAAAAAGTTGACAGAAAAGCAAAATGTGGAGCTGAGCATATCAATGGGTCTTGCAGCATAAGCGTTCCTCTATCCATCCATGAGGGCTATAGCATGTTACAAAATGCATGTTGGAAACACTTTAAAAAGAAACTACAAAGTACCGGTTATTCCTGGAGTGATGATGTAGCCCATGTATTATCTTTTGATAAGATCAAATATCGTAATTTACATGAATATAGAAATGTTGTATCTCTTATATACAGGTTTAAGCTCAATGCTTTTAGAACAAAATTAAAAAAAAGCAACATGTATCTGTGGTGAAAATCTTACCAATGATGACATTCTTTTACGATGCAGAGATCTGATAAACATCTTACCTGCCTTCCCAGTCCGTAGCTTGCAGCAAATTCTTAAAGACATTCTATTAATGAAAGAAATTGTATTGTCATTAAGCCATACTCCTATTTTCAGACTCCTCTGATATAAGGATAGCTTCAAGTTATATGAGTTGGAAAGCTGGTATTTTTGCTGTTTGATGTTTTTGGGGTTGGATGTTTTTGTTGTTGTTGTTGTTGGTTTTTTCTTTGTTTTTTGTTTTTGTTTTTCCAGAATTCTTGTTTATGTTTTTTGTTTTTTTTCATAATAGTTGTTTATTACGATTGATTAGTTATATGCATACCCCTCCCCCCTACACACACACAAGCACGTGCGCGTGTACACGCACACACACGCACACGCGCACACACGCACACACACACACACTTTCCTGTCTGATATCACTATTTAGTGGAAGGACGTCACCCAATAAACAAAACCGCTGAAGACTCAAGAAACCAGAGACGATTCCAGACTCATCACTGAATAATGAGCATAATAATATCTTGAATTTTCGGAGGAGATGTTTTTGCATCCAACTATGGCATTTTTTCCCTAAAATGCACTTATCAAATTGAAAAATAAGTACACTGGCACTGAAGTCATTAAAAAAAGCACATCAGCGCTGAAGTCATTTAAAAATAGTACATCAGCCATGAAGTCATTTTGGGGAAAAAGAACATCAGCGCTGAAGTCATTGAAAAAAAGTACATAAGTGCTGAAGTCATAAAAAAGTACATCAGCACTAAAGTCATTTAAAAATGAATGCATCAGCGCTGAAGTCATTATAAAAATAGTACATCAGCCCGAAGTCATTTAGGAAAAAGAACATCAGCGCTGAAGTCATTTAAAAAAAGTACTTCCGCGCTGAAGTCACAGTCCATAAAATGATAATTGTGAGGATTGCATTATCCTCGAAGTCGGAATGCGGCTACCTTTATCGTGGGCAACCCCCACCCCCTCCAAAACGGTCGCATTTGCAAAATCTCACCATTGGTGACCCGTGGAGAGATAGCCGAGGAACAAAAACCAAAAAATGGATTGCTTCTTTCTTGTCCAGAAATTCCATTAACAGGTAAAGGGGTCCCATAAGCTAGGTGGTCGTAGGGAGCGAGGCATCAGAGACCTCACTTCTCTAGGGGCCAGCATAGTGAGGGCGGCGCCCATCTCCTCTTCCTCGCTGCTTTACCTTTCCTGGCCCTAAAGAGGCAGGTACCCAGTTACAGCTGGGTGAACTTGGGGATTGTACTGAAGCCAAAGCGCCCAAACGGTCACCCATCCAAAATGGTAACCACGCTTGATGCTGCTTAACCTTAGGGGGACGGGATAGCCTAGTGGTTAGAACATTGCACTCGCAATCTGACGACCTGATTCGATTCCCGTTCAAAGGGATGTTTTCCCCTGGAGTGCAGACTCCACTCTCCCCAAAAGTCCTTCGGATGAGACTATAACCAGAGGCCCCGTGTGCGAACGCTCGCAGAACGTCTTGCGCACACATTAAAACCCGTTCCGCTTTTCGGAAGAGTAGGCCATTGTGTGCCGGTGGGAACGGATGACAAAATTTACAAAACTATAAAGACACAGAACCTTTTTTCATCTAGTCCCCGTGTGTATGCAGTTTTGTAAGTTGTATAGTGCATGGTAACCTGGTTATTTTCGGTATCACTGCCTCTCTTAACTTATATCATCATCCTCTTCCTCATCCTCATATCTTATTTCTTTATCCTAAAGATCGTGTTGTTTTCTCATCTGTTATATTCGTTGTAAAAGGTCATTTTCGTATTCCATCGATTGAGTATTTCTTTGGAGTTCCTGTAGTGTTTGTTTAAAAAAAAAGTAAAATAATTGCTCCTGTTCGTTTCCTGTTTGTTTTATTTATGTTCCTATTTTGTTCGCCATCAGCACTTTTAGGGAGTGTCTGGTTGACTTAAATGGATACAGCAGTCATGATCGCTGGGATCGGTTGTTTCATAAATGAATCGTGATCCTCCCATTTCTCTGCTTTCATCAGTACTAATGCTTTTTTCTTTGTTTTGTGTTTTGCTTTTTTGTGTGCTGCCTCATCTTGCTGCTGTTCACACGCCGCTCATTTCAATCCCCCCGCCACATCTATACCCAGATTCGTTATATCTCATCCCCAGGGTCAGAAGTCCACAGGGAGCCCATCAATATCAGGCCGCCATGGGGCCACCAGCCAGAGGGGCCCTGCACTGCGGCTGGGTCACGTTGGTGGTGTTCAGCGGTGTCTGTTCTGAGCTAACATACGCAGGACACCACATACTAAGCCCCCTACTAACGTTAGACAGTATTAGCTCAGTCGCTGAGCCAGACTTAGTGAGTTAGCTACCCGAGATGGCAACCACCATAACGTCCGTCCAACGACCATCGCCCGTGAACCCCCAACCCCAAGGTCATTGACACAAACTCACCACAGGCATAGAAGTGTATGGGGAAAGCGAATCTGAGGTCACCATGAGACCAGAGCAAATACGACCACCGAATCAGAGCCTTTTTTTAATATCACATAATGATCATTGATAATGAGGATGACGTAATGCTGCTGCTGTGGAAGTGCATGTGCTTTGAGACTTCTTGACAGGGTTGTACTCTACGCTTACTATCATAATATATCCCGGCGTCAATGGGGAACCTCAGAGATGCAGACACCCGTAGCATTGGTCAGGTAATTTGAGTAACACTCTCAAACTCGCATCGTAAAGTGGATGAAGCTCGACTGTGTGGTCCCAGTCTTCCCACTGAGCCCACAGCACACCCACTCTGGGTTGTAACCGGCAGGAGTCCGAAAAATCCCTATGAATCTTATGGGAATTGATTCCCCGACCTTCCAGTCCGAAATCTAGGTGTCCTTATCGACAACCCACTTTCTTTGCAACAATTCATCACCCAGACCTGCCAGTCGTGCTACTATTAGTGCAATTCGAAAATACATGTCTACTCATGCAACATCCAAATTGTCACTTCTCTCATTCTTTCACGTCTGGACAATTGCAAATTCTCTTTTGGCTGGTCTGCCAGCATCATCTATCCACTCCCTTCAACGTATACAAAACTATACCGCTCGGCTAGTCCTCAGAAATAAATAAAATCTGAGTACATTGCCCCTCTCTTGCAATCTCTCCACTGGATACCTGTGCCACAGAGAATAAACTATAAGATTAGTACCCTCTGTTTCAAACGACTCCACAAACAGCACCCTCCTAACTTTGTGAATGTCTTCACTTGTACACTCCCTCTCGCTCCCTCCGCTCTGCTGCAGATACCTTGTTCTTATGAATACCTAGATTCAACCAGTCCACCGTTGGCCGTTGCTTTTTCTTTATTTCTGGTCTATCGATCTGGAATGACCTCCCTCTTTCTCTTCGCTAAAAAGTGGATATGCCTTCAACAGCCGACATCCCATCTAAAGTGTATAACTTTATGTGTGTGTGTGTGTGTGTGTGTGTGTTGTGTGTGTGTGTGTGTGTGTGCGTGCGCGCGCGCGTGTGTGTGTGGTTGCACATTTGGATTTGTAGGGACTATTAACTGTTATCGGTTGCATGACTGTGCAAGAATGGGATGAGTGGAATCGCTTTGATTTGTTTTTGTAAGAGGAAACGCTATATAAAATCATTTATGATGATGATGATGATGATGACCATCATCATCATCATCCATCATCATCATCATCATCATCATCATCATCATCATCATCATCATCATCATCATCATCATCATCATCACTACATATTATTATTATTATTATTATTATTATTATTATTATTATTATTATTATTATTATTCCAAGGCGCTATCCACTGCCATGGCGGCTGGTGCTAGTGCTTTGTTTACTGGAGACCAGATATGTTCGTGTGCTGAACGGTATATACTGAATCTCTTCTGGCTGGTCTGCCAGCATCATCTTTTAATCCCTTCAATGCATGCAATACTCTGCAGATCGAGGTGTCCTAAAACAAGAAAAAAGTATCTGAACTCATCATTCGTCGCTTGCGATCTCTTCACTGGCTGCCTGTTTTACAAAGAGTGAAGTAGAAGACTAGTACCCTCTATTTCAAATGTCTCTACAAATCTGCACCCTCTTATCTGTGCAGGTGTCTCCACCTGTACCCTCTATCTCCTTCCCTTCGTTCAGCTGCTGCGGATACTCTGTGCTTTCAAACATCCAGATTCAAATAAACCACTGTTGGCCATCGCTCTGTCTCTGTATGTGGTCATCCACCTGAAATGATCTCCCTCTTGGTCAAAAGCCTACATTTGATATTTCAAATCCAGCCTAAAAACATATAATGATTAAATCCTTACATTAAGGGAGAGAACCCCTCTTTCCCATACACGTGCACTGTGCGTATTTGACTAAGCGTTGCATACTAGCTGGAGTATAGGGTGGGGTATAGGGGGCTCTGGAGAGAGATAGCACCTTTGTTAGCTTGGCTGCTGCTTCTTAATAGAAGGACGGGCGCACTGGTTCTCCTCCACCCTCCAACTCTCACATGCTGGCTCCAAGCGCCATACCCCGGGACCTCGCCTCAGCAGGCGTGCCAAACCATGGGAGGGGGTGATGTTAACACTGCATCACTGGGCATAACTTCAAGAAGACTAAGGGCCAAGGCGGACAATTTCCAAGGTGAACTTAACGGCTATGTGTTCGAGACCAGGGCGAGCCACCAAGTAGGAGGAAATCGGCTGTGGTCTGGCATGGAGAGGGATGGGCTCCGCCATGTGACATTGCCCAAGACACGCCAATGAAAATGTCAACTACAAGCAGAATCATACCGGATCGGTCGTTGCCCGGATTCAGGAACGCCTCTTCTGCTGGCAGGATTCACCAGGGCGGGAGTGGAAACTATGCTACTGGCGATCCAACTAAGACCATTCGTGCCAGAAACAATATCGTCATCGGCATATGGAATGTTAGAACCTTAAGAGAGGCAGGAAAACTGGAAGAGCTGGAACATGAAATGAGGAGATATCGGTGGAACATCCTTGGCATATGCAAAATGAGATGGAAAAACTTTGGGGAAATAAAAACGCGGGAAGGTCATAAACTTTACTATAGTGGCAGAGAAGACCGGCATGAACATGGAGTGGGAATCCTCGTACACAAAGAAACTGCAGATGCCGTCATGGGATGCCGTCCCATCTCAAGCTGACTCATGTCAATAGACTCAAAGCATCACCCTTCAACATTACAATTATACAGGCATATGCTCCAACAACAGACCATGATGATGAAGAAGTTGAAGAATTCTACAGCCAGCTTCAGGAAGTTATTGATGATACACCAAAGAAAGACATCTTGATAGTTCAAGGAGACTGGAATGCGAAGGTAGGGAAAGATGCGTATAAAGACTGGAAAGGCACTTGCGGGCGATATTGTAACAACAGCACCAACGACAGAGGTATAAGACTATTAGAATTTGCCAGGTGCAATGATCTTAAACTCACAAACACCTTTGGAGCACACAACGCGTCTAGGAGATGGACATGGCACAGCCCAGGGGGAGAATACCACAACCAGATAGATTATATCTCGGTACAACGCCGTTTCCAGACAAGCATAAACATTGCCAAAACCAGAAGCTAGTATGACCATGAGCTAGTAATGATGATATTCGCAGTACGCTTAAAGAAGAACAGAAAACAGGGAAGCTTCCGAATGAAGTTCAATCTGGATAAGCTGAAGGACCCAAACATATTAAAATCATTCCAAGCAAACATTGGAGGGAAATTTGCACCCCTCTTGGCACTGGAAGAAGACATCGAAATGGAAAGCATGATCGACACATTCAATAACTCCTTCAATGAAGCAGGAAAAGAGCTCCTTGGAAGAAAGAGGATAATAAAGAAACCATGGGTTTCCGAGGAAGTCCTAGAGCTTTGTGATAAGCGCAGAGAACTAAAGAGGCATAAGCAGAGTGCAGAAGGGGCAAGAAAGTATAAAAAAGCAGCCAAAAAGGTGAAGAAAGGAATGAAAGATGCTATGGAAAAATGGATAGAGGAGAAATGTGAGGAGACAGAAACCAGCATGGAAAGAAATGACAGTAAGAAGGCCTATCAACTGGTAAAAGACCAAACTGCAACAAAATCATCAAGAAACTCCACCATACAAGATAAAGCGGGAAAGTGCTTGACAGAGGAGGAAGACATAATGAACAGATGGACAGAATATTGTGAGGAGTTATACTCGCATAGACCAACTGGAGATTCTGAAGTGCTGAATGTCCCACTGTTATCTGAAACAGCCTCATGTAGTTTACTGAGAGAGGAAGTTGTAAAAGCAGTTTCATCTCAAAAATCGGGAAAATCTGCAGATGTTGAAAATGACCCAGCTGAAATGGTGCAAGCAGGAGGTGATCCATGCACAGACGTACTCCATCGAATCTGCAACAAGATCTGGCAGACTGGAGTATGGCCAAAAGCGTGGACACAATCCCTTATAATAACACTTCCTTAAAAAGGCAACCTCCAACAATGCCAGAACTACCGCACCGTTAGTCTCATCAGTCGCCTAAGCAAAGTGATGCTGAAGATCTTATTGAACAGGCTCAAACCACAGGCTGAAAAAATCATCGCAGAAGACAAGCTGTTTCAGACCTGGATGCAGTGCAACAGAGCAGATCTTCAACATAAGACTCATAATGGAAAAATATCTCCAGCATCAACAGGACCTCTACCATGTCTTTATCGATTTTAAGAAAGCATTCGACAGAGTTTGGCACGCTGCACTGTGGGCAACTATGAACCTCTACAACATCAATGCCAACCTAATCAAAGTCGTACAGAGCCTCTATGAGAATGCAACAAGTGCAGTGTTTCACAACAACAACATAGGTGATTGGTTTCGGACGACGGTTGGTGTGCGCCAGGACTGCCTACTCTCCCCTACTCTCTTCAATCTATTTCTTGACAGAATCATAGAAGAAGCACTAGAAGAACATGAAGGAACAGTGAGTATTGGAGGGCGAACTATCACAAACTTGCGCTTCGCTGATGATATTGACGGATTAGCTGGTCACGAGCAAGAACTAACAGACTTAGTGAACCGCATAGAAGAAAAATCATCAAAATTTGGTATGGAAATCAGTGAGGAAAAAACAAAAGTGATGACAAACAGCAACTTCACATCAGAAATCAAAATCAAAGACCAGAAACTTGAAAATGTTCACAGAATCAAATATCTGGGATCTATCGTGACAGACAAGGGATCAAAACCAGAAATACTGTCAAGACTTGCCCAGATCACAGCCGCAATGACCAAGCTCAAACCCATCTGGGGCAACAGAAAAATCGCCATCAGTTCCAAAATCAGACTGATGCGCTCTCTGGTCATGTCAATCTTCTAATATGCACGTGAATCATGGACCCTCACAGCGGACTTAGAGAGAACAATAAGAGATGTAGAAATGAGGTGCTTCTGAAGACTCTTAGGCATCTCGTACAAAGACCACATCACGAATGAAGAAGTCAAGAGACCCATCCGCAATGAAATCGGGCCCTATACTGACCTTCAAACACTCGTCAGACAACGAAAACTGAAGTGGTTTGGTCATGTCACACGCTCCTCTGGTTTTACTAAAACAATCCTACAAGGCACAGTGAGGGGAGGAAGAAGAAGAGGCAGACAAAGGAAGAGATGGGAGGACAACATTCGAGAGTGGACAGACATGGAGCTGAGAGACACCCTGAGGACGGCTGAGAGACGAGAGGACTGGAGATAGGTGGTTGACAAAGCTTCGAAGGCGCCCCAAAGGATTCGGAATCTGAGGGATCGGTGACGGTGACGGTGCATACTAGCAGTTTTAGGACTTTACTTAGGTTTTTGTTTATGTAAACATTCTCTTGTTGTTTGGAAAGGGGCAGTTTTGGGTAGAGAAATTCAGTATCAAAAATACTTTCTGACGTGCAGACAGCTTCAGTCAGCCAGTGGGGGGGGGGGGGGGGGGGGGGGGGGGTAGGAAGGGAAGGGTTAGCAGACGGCTGGTTATGGCCGGTTACCGTAGGGAGAAGGTTAATTAAGTACTCATGTGCTTTCTTTTACATCCAGTCCCAGCCCTTATCGAGATAATATCAAAATAGAGAAAAGAACCAAGAAAAAAGCCTAACGAGAGAGAGACAGACAGACAGACAAGAGAGAGAGAGAGAGAGAGAGAGAGAGTACTTTTATTGTAATCAGCTTTTAAGCCTATTCACAAGGGGACAGTGGAAAGACTGGGTACAATACACCTAATTAGTACCCACGTTGAACCAAGAGAAAACCCACCTGTAGCCAAAATGGTCGCGATGGCATGGATTCCAGATCATGGTAAAAAGATATAGATCCAGACTCAGAGAGGTCAATGCAGCAAAGCCTTCAATCAGGTTGGGCCACTGACTCCTGCTATTTTCTTACACAGAACACGTGAGGAAAATACATGAACTATTGGGATAGAGAGAACTCGAACTCGAAATGTTTATTGAGAGTAAATGGATAAGCACAGGGCTTCTTTACACCACACTCTCACAAAAAAGAAAAAAAGACGAGAAAAAAGTTAAGAAAACACACACACACCACACAACACACACACCACACACACACACGATCTCTCTCTCTCTCTAATCAAAACAGAAGAACCGAAACCAAACCCAACAGCAATAAACCGACAAACACACACCAATGCAAAAAATCTCCAAATAAACAAACGTATGCAAACAGTAATAATCAAAAGAAGATTCAAATGACCATCATAATGAAATACTACTACTACTAATAGTTAGATGAAGATCAGAGAGAGAGAGAAAGAGAGAGACAATGACAATGACAAATTCTTTTATTTCGAGGATAATGAATAAGCACACATGTGCTTTTTTACATCCAGTCCCCGCCCGTTAGGGATACATCTTAATAATAATAACCCAATACTTATAGTCTCACAATAAAAACAAGGGGAAATAACCCTTTTCAAAACAGCTCCCCCCCAACAACCCCCCCCCCCCCAAAGCAAGCAAATAAAAGAAAACCCTAAAAATAACCCCCCCCCCCCCACAAAGAAACCCTAACCAAAAACAAACAAACAAACAAAAGAGAGAGAGAGAGAGAGAGAGAGAGAGAGAGAGAGAGAGAGAAAGAGTAGAGAGAGAGAGACAAGAGAGAGGAGAGAGAGGGGAGAGAGAGAGAGAGAGAAGGATGGAGACCGACAGACAGATATACAGAGAATATACAAATGCATTTGACACTATGTTGTAGGGAAATGAATAAGCACAAAGTTTCTTTGCACATGCCCTACTCCCCTCCCCATTTTCCAAAGGAAAATATTATAGAATACAACCAACAACAAAGCAAGCAACTTACAACAAAAAAACAACCTAGTCAATATAAGTATGACCCAAGCAATGGAATGTAAGAAAAAGGCAAACACACCCAAACTCTTCCCTTTTGTGTTCCTTACTATCCCTCACTGAACCTCTGCTTTGCCCGCCCACCTATCCCTTTCTTCAAAAAGTTCCCCTAGGACCAAAATCTCATCCAAACCAAACGAATTTAAAGAAGAATGCATGAACACACACACACACATGTAATATAGTATATTCTTCTCTTTTAAAAGCCTCTTTCTGCCTGACTCTGTCTCTCTGTCACAACCTCTGCCTCTCTCCTTCTCTCTCAGAAATGATATTGGTGTCATGCTGCAGTATATTTTACAAGGTTTTCACAGTGAAGTCGTTTTTTGCTCAGTTATCAAACTGATAATTGAACATTGTATATTGATAGAGACTTTTGAGCAATAACAGTTAAAAGCTACGAAAACGGAATAGGATACTTATTCCAAGCCAAAAGTCTATTTTTAAACCTTTAACTCTTTTCTATTTGATCTCATGTTCTCATTTGTCTCCTGTACTGCATATTTTTGTTAAACTTTATAGGATTTTGTATTGCATTGTGATATAATAATCCTGAATTAGTGTGTGTATACATTTATTTTGTTCATTACTTTATTTTGTTACAGAACAGTTATTATAAGATCATATCTATATATCTTAGTGAGTGTTTATATTTCAATTACGTGTTTGTTTTGGGGTTTTTAATTCTGTATCTGATTATTTTGTTTGTTTTTTCTTTGTGGGATTGCTCTCTTAAACCTGAAGTTTTAACACAGCGTTATTTTAGCCTGACTTCTCCCTCTACGTCATGTCTTTTACCTCAGGCAAGTGGCCAATAAAACATGGTCTACAGTAGGCTACATCAACATAAACAATGCAACCAATAAAAAAGATGACATTGCTAGCATACTATTTAATGATGGGAATGAGTTTCATTTGTTTGGCTTTGTTGAATCCCGCCTTCCTTCAAATATGACTGATGCAGACATGCACATTCCAGGATACCAAACATTTTGCCAAGATCCCTACAAACCAAAAACTACAGGCTTATTAACATATTTTGTATCTTCAGTATGCTGTCAAAGGCTATTCAAATTTGAAGTGTATGATATGGAATCGATTTAAGTAGAAATCAAATTAAAGCACACTAGTCCACTTTTGATAGGATTCATATACAGAAATCAGCCAGAAACCACTAAATGGTTTGATAGAT
The DNA here is from genome assembly GCA_028751875.1 of Rapana venosa. Taxonomy (NCBI): domain Eukaryota; kingdom Metazoa; phylum Mollusca; class Gastropoda; order Neogastropoda; family Muricidae; genus Rapana; species Rapana venosa. The sequence goes on from CM054156.1 coordinate 49,617,877, forward strand.
TCAATTCTCTAATGGACGAAGTTGCACTTTTAAACTGTGAAACTATTATTCATGAAGATTTTAACATAGAATTACTCAAACCTCAACCAAAATGGAATCACAACTATATGATGCTTGGTCTGGAACAACTAATTGATAAACCTACACTATAACTGATAACTCAGTAACTTTAATTGATCATATATACACTAACGCAAAACAACACATAGTTGAAGTATGTGCTCCGTCATGTGGGTGCAGCGATCATAATCCTGTCTGCTGTACTTGGTTTAAATGTCGCACAAAAATTCCTAAAGTTGGGCATAAAACTATATATTACCGAAGATTCAAATACTTCTGTGAGGATAATTTTCTTTCAAACCTGATGAATTCACCATTACACGATGTATATCAAATCAGAGGCCCCAATGAAGCTGCTGAAGTTTGGGTTAACACATTTATCTCAGTGTATGACAAACATGCTCCCTTTATAAGAAAATTAAAGAAAAAAACAAACCTCCATGGATAACAAAAGACATAGAATCTGAGATAAACTTAAGAAACCACCTGAAAACCCATGGTACATATGAACAATTGAGGACACAAAGGAATAAAGTGAATTCCATTAAACGCAGATCAAAGCGTTATTACTTTCAACAGTTGTTAATTACCACTAGTGACTCTCGCCAGATTTGGAAAGCCATCAATACATTATGTAATAAACATGTTTCAAAAAGTCAGCAGTTCATTAAAGACATATCAGCTGATGAATTAAACAGCCATTTTTCAAATGTAGCAAATAAAGTTATAAGTGACAAGTCACGCGAAAATGATCTTCATTAGGTAGAACAATTTATTAACTCAAAACATATTAACTTTCCATTTAATCTCCAGCCAATGACAATCTTTGACTATTAGAAAGCATAAAAATGCAAACGAATTCTAGAACACGTGATCTAGACCTGTTAGATGCTGGATTATAAAACTCGCTAGTCCCGTTATTGTTGAAACACTGACATATCTATGCAACTTGTGTGTTGAGAAAAGGTGTTTTCATTTTAAGTTTAAAAAGGCAAAAGTATACCAGTCCATAAATCAGGCGACTGTTCTTCTCCTTCAAATTACAGGCCAATTTCAATTCTCTCTGTACTATCTAAACCCATTGAAAAACACATACAAACATCCCTAAATTCTTACTTTATAAAAAAAACCCAGTCTCTTGCACGAGGATCAATCAGGGTTTCGTAAAAAACTATTCCTGTCACACTGCTCTAACTCAGCTTACTGACAGTCTCCTACACAATATAAATGACAATAAGTTTACTGGCCTCTTTGTTGTAGACTTTGAAAAAGCATTTGATGTGATCAACCACTCTCTGTTATTGCGCAAATTAGAATTGTACAAACTGCCACCTGAAGTTATCCAACTACTAGAAAATTTTCTGTCTAATAGGCAGCAGCTTGTATCTGTAAATCATCAAACATCAGAACTACTACCCATTAGATATGGGGTACCACAAGGCTCAGTATTGGAACTACTCTTGTTTTCAGTCTATGTAAAGGATTTACCCTGTTATTAAATGTAGATGTGAAATGTTTGCTGACGATACCACTCTCTTTTGTAGTGATTCAGAGTCCTGCAGGTTAACTCGCAAACTTCAATACAGTATTGACAGATTGATTATTTGGACTCAATTAAACCACATGTCCTCAAATGCACAAAAAACAAAGTCTATGTACATATCAGCAAGACAGAAAAGGCAAAAAAATTAACAATAGGTTTCAACCTCTGTTATTGGATAACATTTTTGATGATATAAGATCACTGAAATATTTCTTTTTTGCAGCTCTTTTCATTGCTGTTATCTTATTTCGTTGTTTCCTGAAATTGTCATCTCTGCCTGTTGATCTTAGCAGAGAATCTCGGATTGAAATAGCTGCATTAATGTCGTCAGTTAGCCAAGGTGGTTTTTCTTTAAATTTAACACGTTTCAATTTGAGGGGTGCGTGTTTGTCATAGACAGACAAGAAAAGTTTGTACCAAGAAGCAAGAGCTTGTTTGGATTATTGTATTGATACACCTCAGAAAAATTGGCCAGACATAAATCATACAGAAATTTTTCAGTACGAAACGATTTGTAACTTCTAAAGGAAATACATTTATGTCGACATATGGGGATTTTGGCACCCTTTTTGGACCAGGTTAAACAAACAGGAAAATGATCACTAAGTCCAAACACAGGCACAGACGTTTCTATTATGTTAGTAGGATTAGTAACATAGATGTGATCGATTAGTGTTTCAGAAGACACCATTTTCCTTGTTGGGGTGTTGATTAATTGTGAAAGGTTATATGATTCGTAAAGGTTTTTCCATTTGCTGTGAGGCTTACATAAGTCAATATTAAAACCACCTAGCAAATAAGTCAATATTAAAACCACCTAGCAAGATTAATTCTGTTGGATAGCTCGAAACGTCATCCATCATTTGTTCAAATCGATCAAATCATTCAATTCTTTCATCTGGGTTTCTATATAAGAAGCCAACCAGCATTGGCGTAGACCCTTTTAAATGGATTTGTAGCCATATGCATTCAATTCCATATTTGTCAAAACGCTGACCTGTTTGTAATTAATAGACAGATGTACATATGATATCAGTCCTGTTTCCAGTCTTGCTTTTGCATCCCTTCTAACGACATTATATCCTGGAACTGAAACTGTCTTATTTGACACTACATCAGACAAACAAGATTCTGAAAAACAAAAGACATGAAAACAATTATCAGCATTAGAAAGAATGGGATGGATTAGATAACTTGTTCAGCAGGGAAAAGCATTCGATCCCGCTTAAAGCCAAATTTGGTCAGCCGTTCTTATTAAGATTTTTGCCATAATGTTTCTAATTACTTTTGTCAAAAAAGACACAGGGTATAAGCGCTTTTAAATTTTTTTTTACAAGATATAGCGTAATAAATTCTTTTATTATTATTTTTATTATTTTTTTATTATTATTATTTTTTTATTTTATTTTATTATTTTTTATTATTTTATTATTATTTATTATTTTTTATTATAATTTTTATAATAATAACAACAAAAAAACAACAACAACAACACAACAACAAACAACAACAACAACAACAAAACAACAACAACAACAAAACTGCAGACTATAAAATTTTTCAACCTTCAATTGTCGTCACAAAGATTTCACGACCTACACCGCACAAACACTGGAAATAGATGAAAGAAGAAATCTGCAGTTAAATATTAGACTACTACTACTACACTATACTATACTACTTACTACTATAAAATAAAAAAGGTAATAATAAAAATAATAAAAAAAGAAAAGGAAAAAAAAACAATGTAAAAGAAAAGGGAAAAACAATGTAAGAATTACGAATGCAATAAGTAATCAAGAGCAACCCTGAATCAATACAAATAGAAGATTTGTCTTTTTGGGTTTAAATGTCGCAAAAAATTCCAAAAGTTGGGCAAAAAAATATATTTACAAAGTTAAATATTCTTGGGGGAAATTTTCTTTCAACCTGTAAATTCACCATACCGATGTATATCAATCAGAGGCCAATGAAGCTGCTGAAGTTTGGTTAACACATTTATCTCAGTGTATGACAAAACATGCTCCTTTATAAGAAAATTAAGAAAAAAAACAAACCTCATGGATAACAAAAGACATAGAATCTGAGATAAACTTAAGAAACACCTGAAAAAAACCCCATGGTACAAAATGAACAATTGAGGACAAAAAGGAAAAAAGTGAATTCTTAAGCAGATCAAAGCGTTATTATTTCAACAGTTGTTAATTACCACTAGTGACTCTCGCCAGATTTGGAAAGCCATCAATACATTATGTAATAAACATGTTTCAAAAAGTCAGAGTTCATTAAAGACATATCAGCTGATGAAATTAAACAGCCATTTTTCAAATGTAGCAAATAAAGTTATAAGTGACAAGTCACGCGAAAATGATCTTCATTAGGTAGAACAATTATTAACTCAAAACATATTAACTTCCATTTAATCTCCAGCCAATGACAATCTTTGACTATTAGAAAGCTTAAAAATGCAAACGAATTCTAGATACACGTGATCTAGACCTGTTAGATGCTGGATTATAAAACTCGCTAGTCCCGTTATTGTTGAAACACTGACATATCTATGCAACTTGTGTGTTGAGAAAAGGTGTTTTCATTTTAAGTTTAAAAAGGCAAAAGTATACCAGTCCATAAATCAGGCGACTGTTCTTCTCCTTCAAATTACAGGCCAATTTCAATTCTCTCTGTACTATCTAAACCCATTGAAAAACACATACAAACATCCCTAAATTCTTACTTTATAAAAAAAACCCAGTCTCTTGCACGAGGATCAATCAGGGTTTCGTAAAAAACTATTCCTGTCACACTGCTCTAACTCAGCTTACTGACAGTCTCCTACACAATATAAATGACAATAAGTTTACTGGCCTCTTTGTTGTAGACTTTGAAAAAGCATTTGATGTGATCAACCACTCTCTGTTATTGCGCAAATTAGAATTGTACAAACTGCCACCTGAAGTTATCCAACTACTAGAAAATTTTCTGTCTAATAGGCAGCAGCTTGTATCTGTAAATCATCAAACATCAGAACTACTACCCATTAGATATGGGTACCACAAGGCTCAGTATTGGAACTACTCTTGTTTTCAGTCTATGTAAAGGATTTACCCTGTTATTAAATGTAGATGTGAAATGTTTGCTGACGATACCACTCTCTTTTGTAGTGATTCAGAGTCCTGCAGGTTAACTCGCAAACTTCAATACAGTATTGACAGATTGATTATTTGGACTCAATTAAACCACATGTCCTCAAATGCACAAAAAACAAAGTCTATGTACATATCAGCAAGACAGAAAAGGCAAAAAAATTAACAATAGGTTTCAACCTCTGTTATTGGATAACATTTTTGATGATATAAGATCACTGAAATATTTCTTTTTTGCAGCTCTTTTCATTGCTGTTATCTTATTTCGTTGTTTCCTGAAATTGTCATCTCTGCCTGTTGATCTTAGCAGAGAATCTCGGATTGAAATAGCTGCATTAATGTCGTCAGTTAGCCAAGGTGGTTTTTCTTTAAATTTAACACGTTTCAATTTGAGGGGTGCGTGTTTGTCATAGACAGACAAGAAAAGTTTGTACCAAGAAGCAGAGCTTGTTTGGATTATTGTATTGATACACCTCAGAAAAATTGGCCAGACATAAATCATACAGAATTTTTCAGTACGAAACGATTTGTAACTTCTAAAGGAAATACATTTATGTCGACATATGGGGATTTTGGCACCCTTTTTGGACCAGGTTAAACAAACAGGAAAATGATCACTAAGTCCAAACACAGGCACAGACGTTTCTATTATGTTAGTAGGATTAGTAACATAGATGTGATCGATTAGTGTTTCAGAAGACACCATTTTCCTTGTTGGGGTGTTGATTAATTGTGAAAGGTTATATGATTCGTAAAGGTTTTTCCATTTGCTGTGAGGCTTACATAAGTCAATATTAAAACCACCTAGCAAATAAGTCAAATTTAAAACCACCTAGCAAGATTAATTCTGTTGGATAGCTCGAAACGTCATCCATCATTTGTTCAAATCGATCAAATCATTCAATTCTTTCATCTGGGTTTCTATAAAAGAAGCCAACCAGCATTGGCTTTAGACCCTTTAAATGGATTTGTAGCCATATGCATTCAATTCCATATTTGTCAAAATCGCTGACCTGTTTGTAATTAATAGACAGATGTACATATGATATCAGTCCTGTTTCCAGTCTTGCTTTTGCATCCCTTCTAACGACATTATATCCTGGAACTGAAACTGTCTTATTTGACACTACATCAGACAAACAAGATTCTGAAAAACAAAAGACATGAAAACAATTATCAGCATTAGAAAGAATGGGATGGATATCAGATAACTTGTTCAGCAGGTGACAAGCATTCAGATAACCTGCTTTAAAGCCAAATTTGGTCAGCCAGCTTCTTGCATTAAGATTATTTGCCATAATGTTGCTATATTACTTTCTTGTCCAAAACAGACACAGGCATACTAAGCGCTTTTATTTGTTTTTACAAGATATAGCGCTATATAAATTCCATTATTATTATTATTATTATTATTATTATTATTATTATTATTATTTTTATTATTATTATTATTATTATTATTATTATTATTATTATTATTATTATTATTATTATATATAATAATTATAATAATAACAACAACAACAACAACAACAACAACAACAACAACAACAACAACAACAACAACAACAACAACAACAACAATACTGACAGACTATAATTTTACAACCTTCAATTGTCGTCACAACAGACTTATCACGACCTCACACACGCACAAATCACTGGAAATAGATGAAAGAAGAAATCTGCAGTTAAATATTAGACTACTACTACTACTACTACTACTACTACTACTACTACTACTACTAAAATAAAAAGAGTAATAATAATAATAATAATAAAAGAAAAGGAAAAGACAATGTAAAAGAAAAGGAAAAGACAATGTAAGAACATACGAATGCAATAAGTAATCAAGAGCAACCGTGAATCAAATACAAATATGAAGAATGTCACTGATCTGCCACCAGACACACACACACACAGAGTTGCGGCAGAGTGTACGTCACTCAGGAAGCAAACCTGTACAGGTGCTGCAAGTCTTCACCCCCAGTCCCCTGTCCGCGGAGTCATGTAGCCGACATAACAACACACACCCTCTCCAACACAAACATGCACCTGCGCACACACACACACACACACACACACACACACACACACACACACACACACAACACACACACACACACACACACACACACACACACACACACACCACACACGCAATGTGTGTATATGACCCGGTGAAAGGGAGGGAATGGATGTCTTTGTTATACTTCTTTGCTCTGAATCCAATAGCTGTTGGTTATTCTTGTTTTTCTTATATATGAGTATATTATGTGGTGAAGGGGATATGGGTGAGGATGTGTATGTGTATGTGTATGTAAGTGTTTAAATGATACATCAGTTTTCTCTGTTTATATCCATTTGGTTGTTGTTGTTGTTATTGTTGGTAGTGGTGGGGGTGAGGTTCTGGTTATTTTGCTTTTTGTTTGTTTTGGGTTTAGGGTGGTTTTCTTGGGGAGGGGGAGGGGATTTTTGAACTCTTTTCTCGTCTTTTGTTAGTTCTATATTGTTCTTCATTTGTTTGGCTGTTATTCTTGCCCTATGTTAGTTATTGTCGCGTTGTTGTTGTGTATGATATTTGTGTTGTTTGATTGTTTATTTCCTTGTTGTGGTTGTTCTTGTTGATTCATCCTTTTGTTGTTGTTTTATTCAGTTGTTTGTATGGTTGAAGTTTGTGTGTACATGTGTGTGGAGGGGGGGGGGGGGGGGAAGCAGTTGGTGTGGGTTTTTTATTTTTTTTGTTTTGTCTTCTTTGTTTGTTTGGTTTGGTTTTTTGTTGTTGCTTGTTTGTTTGTGTTATGACGGATATTTTTTTCAAGATTTTTGAATTATTTGAATTGTATGGTCTCATATTTTTCTGGGTTTTTTGTTTGTTTTAATTCCACATATGCATTGTTATTGTTTTTTTTTGTTTGATTTGTATAGTTTCCCCATAGATTAGGTTTTTTTTCTATGTCTGCATATACATTATCTTTTTTTCTCGCTTTTTTTTCTTTCTTTAGATAGATGGCTTGATAAAAAAAAAGCAAATACACTGCTTATTCAATGTACCATCTGAAAATAAAAGTTTGACTTTGACTTTGACACACACACACACACACACACGCAAGCACACACACACGCACGCACGCACACATACACACGCATACACGCACACACAGATACAGTGAATAATGGAGGCACTGACTCGGTCAGATGCCCAAAGAACAGGTCATCTATGACCATGCTGAGCTACCAGCTGTGATGCCAGGTCCATCAGCTGCTGCACGTATTGGCCAGCAGCAGGGTGAGGAGGAGGAGGAGGGGGGGGGGGATCCAGGTCCGTGGGTCAAGGCTGTACAGCGGTGGAGGATTCATCCCAGGGGAAGCAAACCCCATGGGAAAGTTGGAGAGAGAGAGAATTGAAATGAATGGAATAAATATGATTAAAAGAGGGTTATGGCATAAGCAAACATGCCTTTTTACAACCATCCCTCTGGGAAAAAACACACAAAAAACAACAAAAAAATCTCAACCAAACAACAAAGAACAAGAGAGAGAAAGAAAAAAAGAAGAGAGAGAGAGAGAGAGTGATGAGAGGGAGAGGAAAAGAGAGAGAGGGGGAGAGAAAGAGGAGAGACAGGGAGAGAGAGAGAGAGAGAGAGAGAAGAGGAGGAGATGAGAGAGAGAGGAGAGAGAAGAGAGAGAGAAAGGGAGAGAGAGAGGGGGAGGGGAGAGAGAGGAGAGAGAGGAGGGGGGAGGGGAAAAGAGGGGAGAAATGAGAGAGAGAAGAGGAAGAGAGAGAGATCAGAGAGAGAGAGAGAGAGAGAGAGAGAGAGAAAGAGAGAGAGACAGGGAGGAGAGAGAGAGGAGAGTAGAGAGAGAGAGAGAAAGAGAGGAGACAGGGAGAGGAGAGAAGAGAAGGGGAGAGAGAGAGAGATAGAGAGAGAGACAGGGAGAGAGAGAGAGAGAGAGAGAGAGAGAGAGGGGAGGAAAGAGAGAGAGAGGGGAGAGAAAGAGAGAGAGACAGGGAGAGGGGAAAAGGCAGGGGCTGTAAAGGGGAAGGAAAAAAAACAAAATAGGAAAGAGAGAAAGGGGAAGAAACGGAGGAGGAAGAAAATGGTGAAGAAGCAGAAACACAGAAGAAGAAAAAGCCGAGGAACACTACTCTGAATGTGATGAGATTGCTGCGGGTAACAACCATGATCAAGATCTATCTTGCCTCAGGACGCTCTTTCCGTATGACGTGAACTCCTCATAACTCTCCTCCTTCAACTCTTGCTCCTTGGGGTTTCCCCCTTTTTCAACCCAAAACGATCATTGATTTACCCTCCATCCAGCGTGAAACAACCCAACATTTCTCTTTTTCACCCAAAATTCCCGTCGCACAAGTGTTCCCCCCTAAATTTTAATTCTTGGTGATTCAATTCCCTTTTGAAAACCTTTTCTGATTTAAATCTTTTTCCTTTCAAACCCCCCTAAAAACAACAACCACAGTTGGGAATTTTAACGGTTTAAATTTTTATTTTAAATTTTCCATCTTTTTAAAAGACAAATCATTTTCATTCGCCCTTTTTTCCATTCCCCAAAACCCCCAAAACCTTTTAAAAAAAAAAATTTTTTACCCCTTTTCAATCCAAATTTAAAAATTTCAAACTTTCTTTAAATTAATTTTTACAACCCCCCCACCATTGACCTCTCTGATCACTATAACACTATTCTCCGCAACTGCTTGTGAGCATGCACCTCCTACTGATCATTCCTCCCCCTGCAGACCTGTGCGCCATGGTAACCCAGACATCTTGATAGCGAAGCGCAAACGCCGGCAACTAGAACGGCAGTGGCGGAAGTCAAAAACCGAAATCAACAAACAGCTTTACGAAAACAAATAAACAAAGTAAAAATCTTAATCCATTCAGCAAAGACAGACTACTACCTTCCCAAATTCTCTGTGCTACATCCATAAAATCTCTTTTTTCCCTACCTCAAATCTCCTTGGATCTGAAAAAAACAACTCCTGCCTAACACCCACAGCCTGTCTGAACTTCCATCCATATTTTCTGCCTTCTTCTCTGACAAAGTTCGAAACATACGCTCCAGACTGGATCAGACTCAATTCCAGCCTGCACCTCCTGATCCTCAGTTCACTGGCACTCCTCTCTTTTCCTTCCATCCCACAAGTGAAAAAGAATTCATGACAATTCTGAAGGAAATGACTATAAAATCATGCGACCTTGATCCCATACCTGCTCCTGTTTTCTCACAATGCCTTCCACAAATTGTACATACTATCACTAAAATAGTAAACTCATCTCTTGTGTCAGGAAATTTTCCATCAGCTCTTAAAACCGCAATAGTCACACCTCTACTGAAAAAGCACGACCTCGATCCCAACATTCTGAAAAATTAAGGCCTGTCTCAAACTTACCCCTTTTTCTCTAAAGTACTAGAAAAAGTGTTTTCCAAACAGCTCAAAATCAACTTCGTTCCCCAAAGATCTTCCCCCCTTTTCAAACTCCTATCGCCCCCCAAACCCCGCACCGAAACCCCCCTGCCCCTTAAGAACACTTTAATTGTTTTGAGCAGGAAAAATCTCCCTCCTCACTTTCTTTACTTATCTGCAGTCTTTATACCATAGACCTCAATTCTTCTTTTTCGCCCCCAAAATACGTTTTGGGTTTAACGGCACAGCCCCCACCGGTTTACTTCTCCTCAAAAGACCCTTCCAGAAAGTTATTTAAAAAAAAAATTCAATCAAAACCCGTCAAAAAAGGGAAAGTGGTTTCCCCAAAGGGGTCAGTCCTGGCCCGTTCTCTTTACTCTCTACATGCTCCATTCAAAATATAAACAACCACCATATTGATCTCATTTTTTATGCCCTGATATCAGCTTTTGCATGAACTGTTAAAACTGCCTTCCCTCCCGGCAAATATGTTCTACTGCCCTTTAAGCATTCAAAAAATAGAGACTCAGAACAAGTTCAACTTAATGCCGATATAAACCGAGCCATGCTCATAGGGACCCAACATAAACTTCCTCTATCGCAAAAACTTCAATAGAATTCGGCAATACGTCAGTTCCTTTGTCCAACTCTGTGAAGTATTTAGGAGTAGTTCTTGACAACACACTCTCTATGAAAAAATTCATCACCCAGACCTGCCAGTCTTGCTACTATCAATTACGGCGCATAAGCGCGATTCGCAAGTATCTGTCCACTGATGCAACTTCCAAGCTTGTCACACATCTCTCATTCTTTCACGTTTAGCCTATTGTAATTCTCTTTTGACTGGCCTACCAGCATCATCTATCCACTCTCTTCAACGCATACAAAACTCTGCAGCTCGACTGGTCCTAAGAAAGAAAAAATCTGAACACATCACTCCTCTTCTGCGATCTCTTCACTGGCTGCCTGTCTCACAAAGACTGGAGTATAAAATCAATACCCTCTGTTTAAAATGTCTCCACAAATCTGCACCCTCTTATCTCTGTAACTGTCTTCACCTGTACACTCCATCCCGTTCCCTTCGTTCAGCTGCACTTTGTGCTTTCGAACACCCAGATTCAAACAAACCACTGTTGGCCGCCGCTCCTTCTCTGTTTCTGGTCCATCCACCTGGAATGACCTCCCTCTTTCACTGCGCCAAAAGCCTTCACTTGATACCTTCAAATCCAGCCTCAAAACACACTTATTTCCTACCTGAGACTTCCCCCCCACATATCTGTCCCTAATTTTCAACAGCATCTTTCACCTTCTAAGTGTTGTTCGAGTGGGTGTGTGTGTTGTGTGTGTGTGTGTGTGTGTGCGTGTGTGTGCGTGTGCGTGTGTGTGCGTGCGTGCGTGCATACGTGCGCGCGCATGGATTTGAAATCTGTTGTTCATTATGTTTAAGGAGAGTTGCATGCCTGTAAATGATTGAGTGCAAGCGCTTCGATTTGTTTGTTTTTTACAAGATTCAGCGCTATATAAATTCCATATATTATTATTATATTATTATTATTATTTCCTCATTTACATTTTGCAAGGGCGTTTGTGGAGGCCATGAGTGGGCGGAGAGAGGCCATGTGATGTGATGTGATGTGATGGATATAGTTTCGAGCAGTGTATACAGTTTCTGGGTCTAATGTCGTGACATGGAAACGAAGCTCATCATCTGGAAGATTTTGTTTTTATTTGGTTTGCTTTTTGTGTGTGGCAAAATGACGCATATACTTCCTCCTCCTTCTCCTCCTCCTCCTTCTTCTTCTCATCCTCCTCCTCTTCCTCCTCTTCCTCTTTTTCTTATTCGTCGTCGTCGATCGCATTAACAGCTGTGTAAACTGAGTGCCAAGGTTAAAAAAGGTAAAGGTAAAAGTGTTCCCATAAACCATGCGGTTGTTGGCGAGCGAGGCGTCAGAGACCTGTTTCTTCAAGGGCCAGCATATTGAGGGTGGCGCCCATCTCCTCTCGCTCGCTGCTATACCTTCCTTGATCCTAAAGAGGCAGGTAACCATTTATAGCTGGGTGAACTGGGGGACTGTACTGAAGCCAAGGCGCGCAAATGGTCACTCATTCACTTGGCAGCCACGCTCAGTGCTGCTTAACCTTAGTTTGGGGAAAGGGAGTGCTCTGACCACTCAGCTATGCCGTCCCTTGGTATTGTTATGCTTTAGTTAATTGGAAAGAGACAAGAATGAACGCAGCCGAAATGTAGCTTTGCAGGCAACTTCTGAGAGTCAAATGAAAGTATTCTTGATGAACTGTCCGTGCAAAGACCAGTGTTGGCTGACATTGATAGCACAGACTGAGATACGTTGGTCACACAAACAGAAACACACAAACAAGTCTGATGACGACAGTTCTCCAGGGTAAGGTTGAGAGCAGACCACCAACATCCTACATTGCCAGCATCACTGAGATCAGTGTTTGGGAGGAGGGCTACAGGAGATGGTAGAACTCTGCAGAGACAGAGAGAGATGGCGAACCCTTGTGGCATTGCAAGGAGCTCCTACCAACGATAGCAGTGATAGAGACAGTGAGTTGAGTTGAGTGGAGTTATGCTTTAGGGCGTTGTGACGAAATTGTCTTCACCCACAACAAACTTTTAATGTAACGACTTGTATATGTTCTTATTTATAGACCAAAAAATCCTCTGAAGTCGGAGTATGGGCACCTATATATGGCGGGGTACTTGAAAACCCCCCTGTAATTACAGACAAACGTGTCATCCAGTGGGTACGTACGAACTCACCAGGATTCCCAGGCAGACAATAGTCAGACAGAGTGCGTGGTCTGAATGACCTTCATTGTGTCTAACTGACCAAGCAGCAACAACAGAAGGAGGATAGGCAACAACAACGACATTCACAGCAACAACCAATAGCTTGTCAATGACAGGAGCACAGCAGTAGTTGACGTCAGTGTGACAGAGCATCTGTCTATTCTGGGAACTTCCCTGTTTTTGCCAATTCCCCAAGTGACAGGGTTCTGACGTCAGATGTCTGACTACTAATTAATCCCCCATGGGATAGATCTACGTCAGTCTTTCCTTATTTGCTCTTCCATTTTGTCTGTACTAAAATAGTAGTTGTGTCTGTTGGCAGACTGTGCCCATTGATCTCTATTGGCTGGTCCACGAAGACCAAGGCTTATTCACCGCGAAAAATCTGAAAAATGATTAGTGCAGGTAGCTCCCCTGTGGGGATGCTGGGGGCGGCCTGTCAGTATTAATAGCATCCCTACCTTCTGAAAATTCTGTGCTAGGAATTCCTTCGTTTCTCTCTTTCTCTTTGTTTCCATTTCGTCCCCTTTCTTCCCTGTCACCTCCTCCTTGTCTGTTTTCTGCCTTCTTGGCCCTTTCTCCTGCCTCCTGTTTTTCATGACAACAGTTTTCTCCCATGCCGAAGTCGGATGCGGTGGGCTTGACTGGTGTGACGTATTTCCGCTCACACGACAGAGAACAGTGCTGCTGTCTGAGCGTTGAACGCAGACAGTACAGGCCCCAGTCTCCCGTGGTGCTTTGCTCTACGAGAGAGAAGAAGATACCGCTTCACCAGACGTGATCAAACTTTAATACTATACCATTGATTATATGAACAATAATCATCAGTGGCATAACAACAACGAGCTTAAAGTTGATATTGTCCTCAAAAAGACATCATTATAAAGCGGAAGGTGGCAGAACGGTTTAGACGTTCACCTGCCTAATAAGTAAACCGTGAGGTTCTGGGTTCGATTCCCAGCTTTGCTCTTTTTCCCCCAGTTTGACGAGAAAATCAAATTAAATGTCCAAGTCTTTCGTAGGAGACTCTAAACCAGCCAGACCTGACGTGTGTTTACGGACTTGTGCACGTCAAAAGAACCCATGACAGTTGAAAATCGGAAAGAACAGGGAAGTACCTCTCGACCGTCTTTGCAAAATTGGTAGGTTCAACCCCCAACTGTATCCCCGAAATTAGAATTAGGCTACCTTATTGGTGGAGGAAAAAAATCGGTCGCAAGTACAAAAATCTCACTACACCTTGGACCTGTAGCTGAAGAAGGAATAAACCAAACCGTCATCAGTAAGACGACTGGTGGACATGATGACTTGTCTTCAGGACAAAGCTTAGCCTGTTTTGCTTCTTCATCATTTTCACGCAAAGAGTAGAAAATAAGAAGAAAAAAAACCAGGCAAATAAACAAGCAGCAAAATAATATATGATTATAAAATATAAACGAATAAATAGATACATAAATAGATAGATAAATAGGCGATTGAAAAACCTGCACAGTCAAAAAGATAACCCAACAATCAACAAACAAAATTAATGCACGTGAGCCAACAAACAATGATATCCAAGCAAACACCTCAACACATAATCACCCGAACACCAAACAAGCAAGCAGATAACGGCAGAGGAAAAGGCGGGAAAATCCTAGGATGAATTAGAGAGACCAGGCACCTGTCTCACCTGTCTCACCTGTCGGCATCACCAGTTCAGCGTTAGCCGCCGCACCCAATGACACCGACATGATCCTCCTTCCTTCTCCATGTGCTCCGGTCTCCGCTGTACTGCCCTGCTGACTTCATGGATTTTCAGGCCACAGGATTCAGTGATGTTGAGAGAAGCTGGTGGTCTGCCTTTTTTCTTCCCCTCGGTCTTGGCTTGAAGGACAGTCTTCATGATGTCCGAATCTTGGTTTCATAGCGCATGGCCTGCATAGTATCCTGGTTTCTTTTCATTTACTAAAGTAAGAAGGTTTCTTGTTGTTGCCAGCTCGTGTAACATGCCTTCAATTGTTCCTCTATCTACCCAGATGACCCTGAACAGCCTTCTAAAAACACGCCTCAGCTGTTTTGACTCTTTTTCTTTCATCGTCTTTTCTTTGTGTCCAGGATTCACAGCCATAGAACACGACGGGCCATACTATACACTTAGAGTCTGTAGGATTATGAACAAGATAATTAGGTTGCTAAGGAAATGACTTGTGTAAGGTGTGGCGTGGAGTGGAGTACATGCTGTTCATCATGGTATCTACCCACAGGAAGTCATCACTACAGCAATTGTGTCTGGCTTATAACTGTCAAGACACACACACACACATCACACACACACACACACACACACACACACACATGAAAAAACACCCTGTCAACTCATAGGAGCGTGGCTCAGGGCAAAAGGTAAATAGCTTTTCCCCCCTTTCTTCATAATTATTAAAGAATTCGACTTTTATTGTATTGTATTCCACTTTGTCTTTGACTTTGTTAGGTATTGAGGTGAACTACAGAGATCACTTCACTGATGAGCAAGTGAAAACCAGAATTAAAAACGCCATCGGACCATATGAAGAGCTCCTGACTTCAGTGAAAAAAACGAAAACTAAAGTGGTACGGGCACGTCACACCAAAACCTGGACTGGCCACGACTGTCCTACAGGGAACAACAGTACAAGGAGGGAGACGAAGAGGCAGACAGAGAAAACGTGGGAAGACAACATCAGAGAGTGGACTGGCCTTGAGTGGAACGATTTGCTAAGGAAAGCAGAGGACCGCAGGGAGTGGAGGAAGCTGGCTGCAAAATCTACAATGGTTCCCCCTCGGTCTACAGGACTACGGGATAGGCGAAAGTCATTGTGATGACGACATGAATCCTCCCATGAAAGGAGGAGAAGTATTGTTAGCAATAAAAAACTGAAACATCGGAAAGCAGCGGGACCAGATGGAATTATTGGCGAATTATTTAAATATTCAATTGAGTATATGGTTGATTTTTTGGGGGGGTGAGGAGAGGCGTTTAAATTGTCTAATACACTTTTTGAGGCTGTCCAGTTCTCTGAGGACGGGCTAGCTCAGTGGTCAGAGCACTCGCTTTCCCCCAGCCAAGGTCAAGCAGCATCGAGCATGGTAGCCACTTGGATGGGTGACCGTTTGCACGCCTTGGCTTCAGTACAGTGCCCCAAGTTTACCCAGCTGTAAATGGGTACCTGCCTCTTTAGGGTCAGGGAAGGTAAAGCAGCGAGGGAGAGGAGATGGACGCCGCCCTCAATATGCTGGTCCCTTGAGAAGCTGAGGTCTCTGATGCCTCACTCCCCTACGACCTTATAGGTTATGGGACACCTTTACTTAGCAGTTCTCTAAAACATTGGACAGAGTCTAGATCTATTGTTTTATGATTTATCTATTTTATTTTTATTAAAAATATACAATATTATTAAATATATAATCAAAATATTTACTACGGAAACTTTTTATACTTAAATAAACTTTTATGATTAAATAAAAGTTATTACACAAAAATGGAAATGTTAAACATCTCAACAATTACATGGGTATTTCACTTAGATATATAAGTAGCAAACATTTTTTGTTCTACTACTAACAGAAGACTACAGGAATGGACAGAATAAAATCACAGTACTGGACAGTATTAAGCAGGATGTTTAAAAACGGGGATATTCGACATTGGATCACATCTTTACGTTATCGGCATTGATACAGAAATCTACTGTGGCCTGTTTTGTTAAAAAAACAACAACACGGTATCAGAGGTAACTTCCACACCAGTATTAAAAGAATGTATTACGGAAATCGGAATGTGGCTACCTTCATGGTGGACAAAGAAGGTCGCATACGCCTAGATCTCACCATTGGTGAACCTCGGAGCTTTAGACGAGGTGCGAAAAAACAGAAGAAATGAAGATTCTTCTTCTTCTTCTTCTTCTTCTTCTTCTTCTTCTTCTTCTTCTTCTTCTTCTTCTTCTTCTTCTTCTTCTTCTTCTTCTTCTTCTCCTCCTCCTCCATTCTTCTTCTTCTTCTCCTCCTCCTCGTCCCCCTCCTCTCCTCCTACTCCTCCTCTTCCTCCTCCTCCTCCTCTTCTTCTTCTTTCCTCCTCCTCCTCCTCCTCGTCCCCTCCTCCTCCTCCTCTCTTCTCCTCCTCCTCCTCCTTCTTCTCCTCCTCCTCCTCGTCCCCCTCCTCCTCCTCCTCTTCCTCTCCTCCTCCTCCTCCTCCTCCTCCCTCCTCCTCCTCATCTCTCCCTTCTCCTCTCCCTCCTCCTCTTCTTCTTCTCTCCTCGTCCCCTTCCTCCTCCTCCTCCTCCTCCTCCTCCTCCTCCTCCTCCTCTTTCTTCTTCTTCTTCTTCTTCTTCTTCTTCTTTTTTCTTCTTCTTCTTCTTCTTCTTCTTCTTCTTCTTCTTCTTCTTCTTCTTCTTCTTCTTCTTTTTTCTTCTTCTCCTCCTCTTGTTGTTGTTGTTGTTGTTGTTGTTTCTTCTTCTTCTTCTTCTTCTTCTTCTTCTTCTTCTTCTTCTTTTCTTCTTCTTCTTCTTCTTCTTTTCTTCTTCTTCTTCTTCTTCTTCTTCTTCTTCTCTTTCGTTCCTCGGCTAGAGCTGCGACGTTCACCAGTGGTGAGATTTTTGCTAATGCGACCGTCCGTCCCCCCTCTCCCCTCTTCCTCCACTTTGCTAGCCGCACTCCGACTTCGGGCATGGTGTCTACACTCAACACCTGTGTGCTGGTGTCTACACTCAACACCTGTGTGCAACACCTGTGTGCTGGTGTCTACACTCAACACCTGTGTGCTGGTGTCTACACTCAACACCTGTGTGCAACACCTGTGTGCTGGTGTCTACACTCAACACCTGTGTGCTGGTGTCTACACTCAACACCTGTGTGCTGGTGTCTACACTCAACACCTGTGTGCTGGTGTCTACACTCAACACCTGTGTGCATGCATTTCTGAAATTTTGTCATCCGTTTCTATCGGCACGAAGTGGCGTACTCTTCCGAAGGGCGGTACGTGTTTTTAACGTGTACGCAAGATGTTCACATAAAGCCTCGGTTTGTCTTATCCGCAGTGACATTCCTTATGATTTTCTTCGTCAGACTGGGAAGAAAGGGCAATGTTGGGAATCGAACCCAGAACTTGTTTACTTATTCGGCAGGTGAACGTCTTAACCGTCCTGCCACCTTCATTCTTGTATGAAGATATAGAATGTAGAATATAGAATGTGGTGGATCGGTGGTCTAGAGGTAACGCGCCTGCCTAGAAAGCGAAAAGTCCGGGTCGGAAGTGTGCTGTGGTTTGATCCCCGTTTGGGCCCGAAACTTTTCCCCCATCCATTAGACCATGAGTGATGGTCTGGGTGCTAGTCTTTCGGATGAGACGATAAGCCGAGGTCCCGTGTGTTATTAAAATTATTTAAAAGGTAAAGGTAAAAGGTAAAGGAGTCCCATAACCTATAAGGTCGTAGGGGAGGAGGCGTCATAGACCTCACTTCTCTAGGGGCCAGCATATTGAGGGCGGCTCCCATCTCCTCTCCCTCGCTGCTTTACCTTCCCTGACCCTAAAGAGGGCAGGTACCCATTTACAGCTGGGTGAACTGGGGGAACTGTACTGAAGCCAAGGCGCGCAAACGGTCACCCATCCAACTGGTAACCACGCTCGACGCTGCTTAACTTGGCTGGGGGAAAGCGAGTGCTCCGACCACTGAGCTATCCCTTACGCTTATTTAGCGTACGTAAAAGAACCCACGGCAACAAGAGTTACCCCTGGAAAAATTCTGTAGAAAAAAGCCACTCTGATAAGGAAACAAATACAGTTGCAGACAGGAAAAAGAAAAAAAAATGGGTGGCGCTGCTCTTGTGGCGACGCGCTCCCCCCGGGGAGAGTAGCCCGAATTACGTGCAGAGAAATCAGTCGTGACTTAAAGTGGTATAAATAAATAAATATATATAAATATATAAAACAAATAAATAAATGATGTGGTTGTAGAGTGACAGATCGCATTAGATGCACAGCCGGAGTCAAGCAAGTTTTACTTTCACTTTTCATAAACGAATGGAGATTACAAGTAATCAATAATGGAAAACATGGTGCTGTTCTGTCATCTGATACGTCTGAGCTGTTCCTGCTGTGATTAGCTGATGACCGTAGTGTTGTTATCAGAGCTATGGCGGGGCTACAGTTAAACAAGCTGTAGCACGCTGCTATTGCACTCTAGTTAAGTGTGAGTATGATGAAGAATAGTATCACTGTTCTACGAGAAGGCTATTTGGGTATAGGAGAAAGATGGACTTATGACGGTAATCTGCTACCTCTTGTGCTTTTAAGAACTTAGCGATGCTTTTTTTCCGACATGTCTAAGTTTCCCTGCCGCTTGTAAGGACCTTTCTAGTAGGGCAAAGAATGCGTTGGTATATATAATGCAAAGGCTGTACACACTTAATAATAAATCATTTGGGCTGTTGATGAAGCTGTTAGACTCACAGGTTCAGCCAGTTCTTCAGTATGGGTCAGAATTATGGGGGTTGGACAAAGCAGCAGTTCACTGTGGATCCGTTCATTTGTTTGCAATAATGAAATAGTTAGGAGTTGATAGACGAACACCCAAGGATATCATTTATGGTGAAACTAACAGATGTCCCTTGTACATAAACTCTGCAGTTAACTGTATTCGTTATTGGATGAAGTTGCCACAAATAGAAAATCTGAGGCGTGTTAAATGTTGAAGAACTTAGACGCCAGAGGAAAGACAAATTGGGGTCACGGGTGCGTGGTTGTTTACTGACAATGGGGTTGGAGGTGATGGTGTGGTTGAATCAAGGTGTGGGTGATGTTTGTGTATTCATTACAGTTTTTTTTCTTCAATGATTGATTGATTGCTGGTGGAAAAACTGGAACTGTCACATTGGTACTAGCCAAAGGTTTGACTTTTATAGAAGAGAATGTAATGGTCATGATTTACAATGCTATTTACAACTTGATATGAAACGTCAGATTGTGTCTGCTCTGAATGTACATCGTTTAAGATATAAGATAAAGGTGAAGGTGTCCCATAACCAATGTAGTCGTAGAGGCATCAGAGGCCTCACTTCTCTAGGGGCCAGCATATTGAGGGCGGTTCCCATCTCCTCTCCTTCGCTGCTTTATCTCCCCTGACCCTAAAGAGGCAGGTACTGGGTGAACTGGGGGACTGTACTGAAGCCAAGGCGCAGAAACGATCACCCATCTAAGTGGTGACCACGCTCGATACTGCTTAACATAGGCTGGGGGAAAGCGAGGTCTCTGACCACTGAGTTATATCCCATCCCCTGTTGAAGATAAAGAACAGATATGATTTGTTATATCCGTTATGCAATGCGTCACAGGAAGATGAAGTCCACTTTGTTCTTTGTTGCCAACATTTGCATGACCTTAGAATGAAATTTATTCAACCGAAATATTGTAGGAAACCTTGCGTGCATACATGGGATTTATTGATGTCTTGTTTAAACCCTGAAGCTAGACAGAGTTTTTCTTTATTAAGGCTTTCAAGCTCAGAGAAATAGTCGCTTCGTGAAGCAGCGTACAGCTTAATGGTTGAATGTCATGTCACTGGGTTTGCGATATCCTACATTGTATTGTTCACATTCCTCTTCATAAGGGGCTGAGGTCTTTTTGAATTAATCCTCTGTGTCTACGTCTGCGTCTCTCTCTCTCTCTCTCTCTCTCTCTCTTCTCTCTCTCTCTCTCTCTCTCTCTCTCTCACTCTCTCTCTCTCTCTTCTCTCTGCTTGTCGTCTGTCTATCTTATGTTTCTTTCTGTCACTCTGTTTCTCCATTTCTCTCTGTTGCTTTTTGTCTGTCTTTTTGTCTGTTTGTCCCTTTTCTCTCTGTCTCTTCCCCTCTCTAGCTCTTTTATGTGTGCTTCGATTGTTTGTCTCTGTCTGGATTGTCCATCTGTCTCTTTCTCTCTGTCTCTGTCTTTCTGTCTCTCTCTCTGTCTGTTTGTCTGTCGTCTGTCTCTCCTTTTTATCTTTCTCCTTTCTCTTGTCTCTGTCTGTCTGTCTCTGTATCCCTTCAAAACCAATTAATCAATCAGTCTGTCTTGTCTGTGCGTCTGTGTCTCTGTTTGTCTTTCTTTCTTTCTCTGTCTGTCTGTCTGTCTCTCTGTGACGGGCGAACTGCTGGCATATTTAGTAACAGGTCTGGGTTTTTTTCTTCTATTGAAGCAAATCGCTTATGTAGCAGGCGATTTCTGGATTAGGCTGGAGATTTTTAAAATTAAAATTTTTTTCTTGTGGGGAAGGAGGGGGCGGGGTTGATTATCCATGAGAGCACCTGCGACGAGGGGATTTAATTTAGCGTAGGAAAAAAATGGTACCAGAAAGATTTAATCATTGAAGTGCACTCAAGTTGTATAACGAACCCCTCCACCCCACCACCCTTATAATTCATCGAACAAAGTGGCATGAACATGCTCTGCTAAAAATTGCTTTTGTAAGACTCTTTCTGATATGAACTGAATAAATCTCTCTGGGTTTTAAAGTGCTCCCAAAGCGTGACTATACACAACGTACGAGAAAATCAGCTTTTATTTTTAAGAAAAAGGGAGAAAGAAATAGAGGAGTTGTTTATTGTCTAGATCTGCTTCTGTCTACGCATCGAAGAAATAAAAGCAAAGTGACCCACAGCATTCAGAGATAGTGAACTATGAGCAGGATACAAATGATGTCTAGAAGTATCAATAATGTCGGCATGGAAATACAGTTTCGGCATAATGAAGACATAAGTAAAAAAAATAATAAAAAAGAGAACAGATGCCTTCTTGATAAGACGTTTCTTGACGGGGGACGGGATATCCTGGTGGTTAGAGCGATGCGTTCGTGATCTGCTGACCCGGGTTCGAAACTCGTTCAAGAGGACTTTTCCTTTGGAGTTAACATCAGTGCAGACTCCATTCTCCCTAAAAGTCCTTCGGATGAGACTATAAACCGAGGCGCCGTGTCCAAACACACGCAGAACATCTTGCGCACACGTTAAAACCCGTTCCGCTTTTCGGAAGAGTAGGTCATTTTGTTCCGGTAGGAACGGATGACAAAATTTACAAAAACTGCACACACGGGGACTGGGTGTAAAATAAGCACATGAGTGCCTATTCCATTATCTTCGAAATGAAAGATTAAAAAAGGCCACAGTACTGTTTCCTGATAGAGGAAGTCCGTCAGATCGCTCCACATCAACAGAAGACATTTTCAACAGTGGGACGCTATAGCCGAGTGGTTAAGACCGTTCCACTTCCATTCTAAGGACAGCAAGTCGAGGGTTCGAATCTCCGAGGTGTCTGATGAATTAAGGGTGGTTTTTCCCCCAATCTCTCAGACCCGTCAACTTCAAGTGCAGACACGCCAGTGCCTTCATTCCTTTCGTGTATATGTACACACACAGAAGATCAAATATGCACGTTAAAGATCCTGTCATTCGTGTCACAGCTGGGTGGGTTGCGGAAACACGAATATCCCAATATACACCCCTGAAGTCGGAAAACGGCTACCTTCACGGTGGGCAAAAATGGACGTATACGCAAAATGTCATCATTGGTGAATCTCGGAAACTCTAGTCGAGGAACGAAAAAAAACGGTGTAAGAAAAGTGAAATTCCGCAATAGTGAAGATCGAATTGGAATAATATATTTGCCACCACCCCCCTTTCACTCACACCCCCCCAATCGCATGGAATCTAATCAAACCAGTTAGTGGTTTCTGACGGAATTTCTGTATTTATGAACCCTATCAAAAGTGACTAGTGATCCTTCCCCCCTCATTTCATCTTCCCCCCTACCCACAACACGCACCTACCTATACTCTTCCCCCCCTCACCCCATCCCCAACCCAATCTCCCGTCCCCATAGCCCCCCCTTTGACAGCATATGAAAGATGCAAAATATGATAATAAACCTGTAGTTTTCGGTTGTAGGCATTCTTGGCAAAATATCTTGGCCGCCTAATCCATAGACCAGTGCATTGTCCCCCCTGCCACACTCCAGTTATATTTCAAGAAAAGGGGATTCAGCAAGCCAAACAAATGAAACTCATTCCCATCATTAAATGTATGCTAGCAATGTCATCTTTTTTATATTGGTTGCATAGTTATGTTGAGGTAGCCTACTGGAAACCATGTTTTATTGGACCTGGTCTGAGGTTAAGAGGACATGAGTAGAGGGAGGAGTGTGGTAATAAGCTGTGTTTTAGACTTAAGGTTTAAGAGAGCAATGGCACAAAAGAAAAAAACAAACAAAAATAAACAGATATAGAATTTAAAAAAACACCCAAAACAAACACGTAATTGAAATATAAACCATCAATAAGAAATATACAGATATGATCTCCCCCCTACTCAACCCCTCAACCTCCCGCCCCCCCTTCTGTAACAAAATTAAGTTACCCCCATTCCCACAACACTACCCCACACCCTATCAATACACCATCACACGCGAGCCGGGCCCCCAATAATTAAAAAAAGCAGTGAAGAGTGGCATGTGGTGCTTGGTCAAAGAGAAGGACAGATTAACCAGCTGCCCAGTAGTTTAGGAGTCCTTTGTTCAGCACAATACTTATAGGATCCGTCCACTACGCTGTTAGTTTCTGGTACTTATAAGATCAGTCCACTCGCAGTTAGTTTTGGTTACTTATAGGATCCGTCCACACGGCAGGTAGTTTTGGTTACTTATAGGCATCCCGTCCCAAACGCGTAGTTTTGGGTTATCAGATTAGGATCCGTCCACACGCATTTAGTTTTGGTTTCTTATAGGATCCGTCAAACGCAGTTAGTTTTTGGTTACAGATAGGATCTGTCCACTCGCAGCTAGTTTTGGTTACAGATAAGGAACTAGGAGGCCTTGAGTTTCAGATTGAGCTCCATGATCTATCTCTCTCTCTCTCTCTCTCTCTCCTCTCTCTCTCACACCTCACACATAAGGAAATACAGTTTCGGCCCCCCCAACCCCCCCCCAGTCCTCCCCCCACACAGTCAAAACAACCCCAAAAATAAAAAAACCCCCGACCCGGGGAACACCCCCGCACATGCCCCCCCCGTCTTGAAAAGACGTTTTCTTGCGGGGTTACGGATATCATGGTGGTTAGAGCGATGCGTTCGTGATCTGCTGACCCGGTTTCGAAAAATCGTTCATGAGGACTTTTTCCTTTGGAGGTTAACCTCAGTGCTGACTCCCATTTCTCCCTAAAAAGTCCCTTGGATGCGATATAACCCCCGCCCCTTGCCTCCCTATCCCCAAACCACCAGCCCCCCAGAACAATACTCGCACCCGTTAAAACCCGTTTCCGGCTTTTCGGAAGAAGAGTAGCCCCGCTCATTTTGTTCGGTACCGGACCACCCCCCACCCCCCCCACACCGCCCCCCCCGCCATGACCAAAACTTCCTACAAACAACCCCCCCCCCCCTGCCCCACCCCCCACACGGGGGCTGGGTGTAAAATAAAGACATGAGTGCCCGTATTACCATTATCTTCGAAATGAAAGATTAAAAAAGGCAACAGTTACTGTTGCTGTTGCTGATAGAGGAAGTCGTCAGATCGCTTCACATCAAACAGAAGACATTTTCAACAGGTGGGACGGCTATAGCCGAAAGTGGTTAAGACCGGTCAACTTTCCATTATAAGGACAGCAAGTCGAGTGGTTCGAATTCTCCGATGAGTCTGTGTGAATTAAGTTATTAAAAACCCCCCAACCCACTTCCCCCTACCCCCCAACCAATATCCTTCCCCTCCTATCCAACAACCTAACGATAAACTTCACCACCAACTCACTCACCCCACTGTCCTACACCCGACATAAATAATATACCCTATTCTATTTATTCTGCCCCCCTCCAAACACCCCACCTAACCACCCTGAATACCCTTCACCAACCGGCTACCTTCCGGTGGGCAAAAATGGACGTATACGCAAAATTTTCATCATTGGTGAATTCGGAAACTCTTTCCTATTACTCTACCAAAAAAACCGGTTTCATCTCCCCCTATAAACTTCCCTCCACAACTATACTCATCCTCACAATTTCCACCCCACAACCAAATCCTCTCCCCATATTTACCATTTTTCTCCCATCCCCCCCCCCTCACCCTCAATAGCCCACCCCCCCCCATACAAATCCAGTCCGCTAGGACCACTTCCCTCCCCCCCTTATCTCTCCCTCCCTATTTTCCCTTCCCATGCCCCCCTATTCCCCCCCCCCCTTTCCCCCTTCCCCCCTCTCCCCCCGCACACATCCCCTTTCCCCCCCCTCATCTATTTTCCGCCTTCTTGGTCCATTCTCACATGCCTAGTTTTCCAGAAGATGTAAAATATTTTCTCTCCCATGCCGAATCGGAGTGCTGGGCCTCTTGCCCCTGATCTCTGATTTGTCAGGCAGGTGCTTAACGGCAAGCACAGCGCGCTTTCGCCCCCCCCCCCCCCTACACCCCCCCTCCCCACATGCACCCCCCCCCCCCCGATAAAACAATGGTTGGCTGTCTGAGCGTTCATCGAAGAAGAAGAATGATTGGGCGTCTGGTGACAGGTTTAAATGCTGTCATATTAAATATATGTAAAGATGTTTCAAAACTTCAATACTTTTGATAGATGGATTTACCCTGAAATTTGGTCAGACATATTGTTGATAAAAAGATGATAGGACATGAAGGGTCGCTCACAGTAAGAGTTTGTTCATAAGGTTGGGGATGCGAAACAAAGTATTAACAGAGGCTTGTTTCCTTTGCAACAACATACATTTTCTTCTATCTTGTAATTTGTTGTTATTATTATTATTATTATTCTTATTCTGTTCCTTTTGTTCTAGTACTAAGACATATTTGTTTCAAACCTAAGATTTTCCTCTCCTGTTTCATTTCTTAGCTGTCCACGACACGACACACGCACACACAGCGCACAACAGCCCAAACCATCATCACACCTGCCAAAGTGTAAACTGTGTGTGTGTGTGTGAGTGTGTGTGTGTGTGTGTGGAGTGTGTGTGTGTGTGTGGTGTGTGGTGTGTGTGTGTTATTGGGATTGTTAGAAATATAAAATTGCTATGGTGGTAAATGACTGTGTAAGAATAGGGTTGAGTGCAAGCGCTTTGGATTTGTCTGTGCAAGATACAGCATCAATCATCATCATCATCATCATTCATCATCATCATAATCATGCATCATCATATTCATTCAATCATCATCTCACATCATCATCATCATCATATCATATCATCATCATAGTATGATTATTATTATTATTATTATTCATATATTATTATTATCCATTATTTTTATTATTATTTTTATCATTATTATTATTAGTTTATTATTATTATCATTAATGAATAGACCTACTGTATTGCTACATCCTTTTCAGCTCTTAAAAAATACTTGCAATGTAATTGAAACTGTGACATGTATACTAAAATGACAATGTCAGCAATGTTACATACTGCATAGGAATTGGATTTTTTGTTAATGATGGGGATGTGGGTGCTTGATGAGAAAATAATATAACCTCAATGCAAGGGGACAGACAGCATCAGCAGCGCTGGCGGAGACTGCGGCTCTAGGACACTGGCTGAAGGAGGGCCAGGAGAAAGGCAGGATAGAAGCTAGAGTTGCCCATGTGGTTCGGGAGGTCACGCGAACACTCTGGACAGGCCATAGGACTGTGCCTTAACAGGGAATAAACAGTACAAGGAGGGAGACGAAGAGGGCAGACAGAGGAAAACGATGGGGTGAAGAAAGAACAACATCACGAGAGGGGACTAGCCTTGGGTGGATAACGAATTACGACGAAAAAAGGCTGAGGGTCCTCAGGCGAGAGGAGGAAGGATGGTTGCCAAACTCATTACCTTAGGGACCCCACGGTCCATGGACAATGGGATAGGTGAAGTGCAGGTGAGTGGTCAATCATCAAGCCCAGAAGAGGTGAGACATGCTCGGGAATTGGATGTTCTAACGAAATGGGCAAGACGAAGCGGCATGGTTGTATTTTGTTCCTTCTGAAATTTGTCTTCTGAGAACCGCATGCATCGCCCCCCCCACCACCCCCCCCCCCCCCCCCCCGCCCCGGAAATCATTTTAAGAATATTCCCGAAAGTCGGTAGCGGCACGGGTACTTTATGGTGGCAAAAAACGGTCATTTACGACGAACAATTTCACCATCGGTTAACCCCAGAGTTCTAGCCGAAGAAACTAAACACCACACAATCAAGCCCCAACGGAGAACCGATCCCCCAACAGCTTGCACAGCTTTGTAGCTTTATCTGCCAGAAGCCCAATCAAGTCCAATATGTGTTCGAGATTTTTCTTGGTAAAAAAATATCCAAAGCAGAAAAGATGAGCGTAGGGCAAATGATTGAATCTAGATTTTATAAAAAGTAAATTAATAAAAGCATCTTTAAACAATGTCATATAACGCCATCGTATGAATACTTAAGAAATGCACACTTAAGCATGTCTGATTTTTTCCTAAGAGAGATCAGGTAGGCGCCCCCGATCCTAACAAACACCACATCCTCCACCTATTTATGACCCCTACCCCCCTCCCCCCCCCCTCCTCCACTAGCATGATCCTCTCCCGCCCCACTGCCCCCCCCAGACCCAACCACTACCCCCCGCCCCCCCCCCCCGCACCCCCAACAACCCCCCCCGCCCGCACACGTTGAATCCTGGCCCCCCACACACAACACTACCATCGCCTCCCCCCCCCCCCCCCTCCGCCCCCCAGGCCCCCCCACCATACAATGTATGACTGTAGGCAACATGAATTATAAAGCCACTTGAGGTAATGAATGGGAAGTGCCTAGGCGATATTATGACAAAAAATATATATCAGTAAAAACAAACCCACAGCGCTTGGATTAGCCTATTACTATCACAGTGAATCTCAATAACAAATTTTTTTAATTTGCGTTAACAGATTCAATTTACACACACACACAACACACACACACACACACACACACACACACACCACACACACACCACACACACACACACACAAACACACTCACACACACACACACACAGACACACACACCAACACTCATAGAGGTTATCATTTGTGGGGTGATGGGGGATTTTGGCGTTGAAGGCAGGGAGGAATGGGGTGAATAGGAGGGTGCGAATTTAGTTTTGAAAAAGTTAGTGTCTTGAGGCTGGATTTAAAAGCGTCATAAGTAAGCTTTTAGCGAAAAGGAAGAGGGAGGTCATTACTGATTGTGGACGTGATGTTAGAGCAAGGAGCGAATGGCCAACGGTGGAGTGGTTGAATCTCGGGTATCGCTAACGACAGAGTAACAGCCCCGCAGCTCTCTACCCCCCCCCCCCCCCCCCCCCCCCCCCCCCTTCTCTCCCTATAACCTATCCCCACAACCCCTCTTACCTTTCATTATCTAAAATATTCACCCAAATAAACATCTTTTAAGAAAAATACATAACTACATTTTCACCTCTTTGTTTTTCCACTCTATTCCTCTCATCCTTCTCCTCTACCATATCACTCAAAAAAAAATATTCCCTACATATATAAAAAATAACTAAATCTTTCTATACATTATCATATTCCTCCTTCCCACCCCCCCCCCCTTTCCAACTACTACCCTTCCCCCCACCCCCCTTCATCTCTACTCCCCCTAATTACAATACCTATTCCCTTCAATTCCCATTCTCCTCAAACCCCATCCTACCCCACCCCCCCCCCCCTCCTCACCCCCCCTTCCCCCCCCCCCCCCCCCCTCCCCCCCACCTTCCCCCACTTCCAACATTTATAACTACCCCGTTCCCCTACCCCCTCGCACCCCCCCCCCCCACCCTATCCCCCCCCCCCCCCCCTCCCACCCCCCCCCCCCCCCCCCCCCCCCCCCCCCCCCCCCCCCCTTCTCCCCCCTCCCTCACCCCCCATCCCCACCCCCCCACGCCCAACCCCGCCCCCCCCCACCCACCATTCAACCATATATCTCCCCCCCCCCCAGAAGAACTGAGGTGTTGGCCGAATTATACTGCAGTTTTGTAACTGAGAAAATGTTTATGTTTGGTCCTATGGGCAAGGCTTCAGGTTTTATCTGAATATTCAAGTTTGCAAGTTGTTCTGTAATCATCCAGTTTTGAATTTATTGAAGACAGTAGGGACTAATTGCAAGAAAAATGGCAGATTTCGAGAGTAGCAATACTTTGAAGTTGACGAGAGTCATCAGCAGTAAATGTGGTGATTTATCTGATGACGGTTTAATAGTGGCCAAACACTGGAGTTCTGTGAGACCCCACATTCTAGTTTGACAGGTTTTGATAGACTGTTTTGTTTACAACTGTCTAGGATCGGTTTGTGAGATATGAACCTTACCAGGAGAGGGGCTGTGCCTCTAAGCCATATGTTGTTTGGGAAACTCGGGAGAGAAGATAGTGAACTAATAATATCAAAAGCTGCTTATAAGTCACTACTCATATATCTTTTCTCATAAATCCATCTCTCCTCCCTCCTCTCCTCCCTCTTCAATCCACATTCACTCTATAAACCATCCATATTAATTCCCAACTTATTTCCACATCCCCTTCTTTACCCTCAAACTAATACCACCCTCATTAATAACTCATAAACTCCCACTAAAACATACAAATTTCCATCCCTTTCTTAACTCCTCCTATATAAACCCAAAAAATTCCACCAAACTACATAACTTCTACCCTTACTATAAAAAAAAACCTTCTCTTCACCCCCCCATCCCTAAAACTCTCTCACTCATCCCCCCCATACCATTCCCTCCTCTCTTCTAAACCCCACAAAACTATCATTCTTTACTCCTCCATATTCTTCCCCATACCCCCCTATCACCCCCCCCGCACCTCCCAAGCCCACCTCTACACCCTAATCCACTATCTCCCATCCCCCCCCCCAAGAACCTTTGGTAGACAATTCTCTTAGATATTTCCAGTTCACTTCAACATTCACACCTGCCTCAGTCCTAGTCCCCCCCCCACCCAGCCACCACCTGCCGCCCGCCACCCTCTGCCCCCCCCCAGATTCTTACCAACATCTCCTTTCGACCTTCTTCGAATCCCCCTAGACGACCGTGTACCTTATCCACCCAGTCATGGCCATGCCCCAATCCCTATCCGGCCCACCTTTCCCCTACCGCCCACCGGACGTCCCCCTCGCCTACTATCAATTACGGTGCGTACTGGTGCAATTCGAAACGTACCTGTCCACAGATGCAACATACAAATCCTTGTTATGTCTATCATTTTTTCAGTCTGGATATTGCACTTCTCTGTTGGCTGGCTACCAGCATTATCAATCCAATCCCTTAATCGTTAACAAAACTCTGCCACCTCGACAATCCCCAGAAAGAAAAACTTCTGAGCCACATTACCCTCTCTTGCAATTCTCCCTGGAGCCCTGTTACCTATATAATCCACATAACGATCCGTACCCCTCCCCCCTGATCCACCCTGTTCACAAAACAACACCGCCCCCCTTGTGATGTTCTTCACTTGTCACACTCCCTTCTTGTTCTCTCCGACTCTTGCTGCCACCCGATACCTAATGTCCTTCCTGTATACCTCCCAGTCCCCTCGCACCCCCAACTCCATCATCGCGTGGTGTTTCTCTGTTTCTGGATTGACCTCCCCCTCTCACTCACCTGCATAAAAGCCCTTCTCCCTATGACACTACATTCCCCTAAATCCCCCATGCCTCCAAGACACTATTCCTATTTTAAACCTAGCTTTTCCCTCCTCGCCCCCCTGCTCTCCTCCTCCCCCCATTGTCTCCCTTCCCTGCCCCCCCCTTTCAAAAGCCCAAGATCTCAATTGACCTTCCAGGGTGTGTGACCTGTGTGTGTGGTGTGTGTGTGTGTGTGTGTTGTGCGTGTGTGTGCGTGGGTGCATGCATGCACATTTGGACTTGATGGAGCTATTAATTGTTACTGGTTGTATGACTGTGTAAGAATGAGTTGAGTACAAGTGCTTTGATTTGTCTCTGCAAGGTATAGCGCTATATAAATTCCATTTATTATTATTATTACTTTTATTATTAAAAGAGATAGGACATTTCTAATGGGCTGAAGTTTGAAGGCAGAGGCCTTGCTTTCACGGATCCAAGAGGGACTTGAGGAGACGAAAACCAAGATTTTTATGGCTTGCTAGACCTGATTTGTGAAGGAAAAATAGTTGTCTTTGCTGAAGTAATTAGTTTTTTAGTTATTGTTTCTTTAATTTTTCTCTATTTTCTTGTAATAAATAATACCAAACATTTGGCCGCATCCAAATGCCAGCGTTTGTGTTTTCCACCCCTATAACATTTATACCACCCATTCTCCCTTTCATCCTTATATTACAACTTTCCCATAATCCAATCCCCCACATCTAAAACCCCCAATCTATCAACCCTCATCCCCCCCCACTCCAAACACCTAACTACCCCCCCCCCACTACCCCCCCCCCCTTAATAAAATACCCCATTCTATCCTGCCCCCCCCCCTCCCCCCCCTCTTCCAACTCTAACACCCTCACCCCCCTCATCCAAAATACCCCCCCCCCCCCTCACACTAATAAACCGCGTCCCCTACCAGTCTAGCCTAATACACATTAGGCCATTCATCGCTGCAAAACCAGACAGTGAACAACGGTCCCCCCCCGCCCCGGCGCCCCGTCCATCGCCCCCCCCACGTGGCCCTCCTGGGCAACCCACACCCTTCTAACCCACCCCCCAATCTACCCCAACATACACCATCCACCTCAAATCCCCACATCCCTACCCCCCTCCAACATCACCAAATCCAATACATATAAATTACACACATCAACCATAAATAATACATTCCATCTACCATCTTCCCCCCTCCACTATCCTCTACTGTACGTTTCCACCCCCCTCCCCCATGAAAGCCACCGTTTTACCCCCTCTTCTTCTCCCCCCTGACTCCCCATCCCCCCACCACCTCTCCTGTTGTACTTGCACAATGCCCCCGCATCTCCACCCATCGCCTTTCTTCCCCTCATTCCTCTTGCCCCTCCCCTTCGTCCCCCCCCCCCCCCCCCCCAAACTCACCACTTTCATCTTCAACCTCTCCAACCCCTTCAGATCTCCTTCAAGTTTGTTTGTTCAATGTGCAGTCTGTCTGTCCAAATGGAAAAAAAGCCGACTACATATCTGATTTTCATCTTTTTGAAAAAAACATTGACTAACTTCTCACCGAAACTTGGCTTAAACCACATGGCCATGAGCCCAAAAAAAACACAAACATCCGACTCTTCTGTCCACCCTATATAAAACCATTTCTTTCCCCGACTCTCTCGAGGAGGGTGGGATTGCCATCATTCTCAAAGACATATTGGAACCATCTCTTTTCTTTCAGTCACACCATCAATTCCCCATTACACTTAAGTCATAATCTCTACCACCAACACAACCAACCATTCCCATACCCTTACACTCACTAATTCCCCTTCACCCCTACCCACCCCCCCCCCACCATTACCCACCCCACCCACACTCACACCCTCATCCTCTTTTTCCCAAGAATTCCACCGTCCTCCTCGACCACTACAGCCTGCCTCTCCCACTCAACTCCCCCCCTACCTACATTCCTTCGGTGACCCCTTCACCCCACTACCATTCTCGCCCCCCCCCCCCCAACAACCCCAGTCCCTTTCACACGATGTCAACGTCCCCCCCCCCCCCTTCTCTTTCTCTGTCCAACCTTCTCTCTCTCAACTGGTAAACGACAGCAACGCACAGATCTGGTCATATATTAGGCTGGCTGCATTACCTTAATGCTTCATCTCCAATCTTGTCCCCCCACCCCAACCCTCCCCCCTCCCCCGTTTCGTACCGGACGAACTGCATTGTCAATCACTCTCCGCCCCCATATCTTTCCTCCCCCATCCCCCCCCCCCCCCCCCCCCCCCCCCCCTCCCCAACCATCACAAAATAAAACTGTCAGGAAAGAGAAATATGTTACCGTTCGCAATCTTAAGGCCTTAGACATTTCATTACCTCTCTTCAACACGCTTACGAACTTTTTTCACAAACCTCTGACCACACCTGATATCTCTGATCACTATATACACTATTCTCCGCCTACTGATTGATGAGCATGAACCTCCTACTGATCTTCTCCTCCTGACAGGACCTGTGCGCATGGTATACCCAAGACATATTGAGATAGCGAAAGCGGCAAACGCCGGCAACAGAACGGCAGTGGCGGAAGTCAAAAACCGAACTTCCCACACAAACAGCTTTTCCCGACCCAACAACCACAAAAAACAACACGTCAACCGCTTCATCCCCAATCAAGCAAATACAGACTACTACTCTCCCTAAATTTTCTGTGCTACATCCATAAAAATCTCTTTTTTCCTCACCTCAAAGCTCCTTGGATCTGCTGAATAAAAAACTTCTCTGCTAATAAACCACAGCACTGGTCTGAATTCATCCATATTTTCTGCCTTCTTTTCAAAGTTCGAAACATACGTCCAGATCTTGCTCAAACTCAATTCCAGCCCTGCGCCTCCTTGACCCCCAGCCCCCCCTTCACTGGCACCTCTCTCCCTTTTCCTTCCCCACCCTCCCACCCAACTTTGTGGAAAAAACGAAATATGAAATTTGCAGGCCCTGAACCTATAAAATCCATGGACCTTGATCCCATACCTGCTCCTGTTTTCTCACTAATGCCTTCACGACTTGTGCTATTTTCACTAAAATAGTAACTTAATTTCTTCAGTCAGGAAATTTTCCATCAGTCTTCAAAACGAATAGTACTAACTGAACAAAAAATCATCATCACCCAACTTTACCCAAAAACATCTTTTACTCACAAACCAATTACAAAACTTAATCCCAAGTATAACTAAATAAACATACCAATTAAAAGATCCTTCCCATTATCCAATGTATCGCCAACACCGCACCGGACACACCCTAGTCCACATTCAAGATACCACTCTAATGCTTCTGATGCAGTACCCAACAAACCACCCATCAACAATCACCTACACATTCCCTAATAGATACATATATCACTCAATTCTTCATTCTCACGCACACACAAACAACAACTAAATACAACCCTTACCTCCAATTAAACCAACACACCCCTCCCTTAACTCCATACAATATAAAACAAATTCCATACCCCAAACCATACCACCCATTCCATATTCCGACCAATTTCCACCTACCATTTCCATAACACAAACCCACACCACCCCATACCCCACACCCCACACCAAACCCCCCCCCACAATAACCCACCCCAATCACTCTATATCCACAACCTTCCATCCAGCCGCTCTCAAATAATACCCCCAATCCTTCCACCCCATAACCCACACTTTCCCAACATCATCCCTCCCATCAAAACAGGCCATCCTCCAGAAAATAACCCACATCAATGCCAGCTCATACTATAACCCACTGAAGCCCCCCATGATCATACCCGGCCGCGACCCCCAACATAAACTTCTACCCTCCCTACCTCACACAAAACTTCAATAGAATTCGGCCAATACGTCTGTTCCTTTGTCCAACTCTGTGAAGTATCGCATCAGCTCACAGCATCGCGCCCCCCCCCCCCCCCCCAGTCCCCAAGTTCCCCCCCCTCAGACAACCACATCTCTATGAAAAAATTCATCACCAGACCTGCAGTCTTGCTACTATCAATTACGGCGATAAGCGGCGATTCGCAAGTATCTGTCCATGATGCAACTTCCAAGCTTGTCACATCTTCATTCTTTCACGTTTAGACTACTGTAATTCTCTTTAGGCGCGCGCCACTCCCCATCTCCTCTCTCCACTACATCACAGATACCCCCTATATTCGATCGGTCCAACCTAACCATACCCAAACTTCAAATCACTCTCTACTGCTATTCACTACCCTGTTTCTTGCCTTGTCTCACAACCACCCGCTCTCCCCCCCCCCCCCCCCCCGGTAGTAAAACTCAAAACCTCCTGTTACACCTGTTCACCAAAATCTGGCACCCTCTTATCTCATCTACACTGACTTCCTCCCTGTCCCTCCATCGTTCCTTCGTTAGCTCGCAGATACTTTGTGCTTTCGAAACACACCAAGTTCAAACAAACCCACTGATGGCCCCCCGCTACCGCACTCCCCCCCTTACTTTTCTTTTCATTCCCCAGAAATCATTTCCACCATTCCTTACCCTTACAAAAGCAACCCCATCCACCCTATCCCCCCCACAGCATCAAAACCACTTATTTCCCCCTACCTCGAGCCATTTGGCCGCCCATATCTGTCCCTCAATTTTCAACAGCCCACCCCCCTCCATTTCACCTTTAAGTGTTGTTCCGTGGTTTGTGTGTGTGTGTGTGTGTGTGTGTGTGTGTGTGTGTGTGTGTGTGTGTTTGTGCGTTGCGTGCGTCTTGTGGTGACGCCTCTATCTTTCATTCAAATCCCAATAATCACCAACTACAACATTCCTCCATTTGCATCTCCTTAAAATTTTGATGTCAGCGCTAGAAATGTAATTTTATTATCCAATAATCCGCGCTATATACCCCCACCCCTCCTCCCCACAAACTACAACAACAACAACCCCCAACCACCAACCCCACCCCTCCACCCAACTTACACACCTCCCCCTAACCCACCCACCCACCTTTCCAACCCAAAAACTTACCACCCCACCACACTACCCTTCCACACCTCACACCAACCAATCATCCCTACCCCACCCCCCCCACCCCCACCCCTCCACACAACCCTCACCAAATTCCCCCCCCCACGCCCCCCAACAATATACTTTCTAACACCAACACCTAAAAAAAATCCCCCCCCAAAAACCAATAAAATTACACATCCAAAAAAACCCCCCCCCCCCCCCGACCCACCACATTACACCACCACCCCCCCCCCAACAACCTAGACCCACCCCCCCCCCCCACCCCATCCCCACACACCGCGCCGCGCGCGCCCCGCGTCACCACCGCACCGCCGCGCACCCACGCACACAAACAC
Source organism: Rapana venosa (assembly GCA_028751875.1). Classification (NCBI taxonomy): domain Eukaryota; kingdom Metazoa; phylum Mollusca; class Gastropoda; order Neogastropoda; family Muricidae; genus Rapana; species Rapana venosa. Next base: position 49,653,837 of record CM054156.1, read on the forward strand.
ACGATTCAAGCGTGTTGGGGTCGATATCATATCAACCAATTATGTAGATCAATGCTTACACATGTATCTATTATGATATGAAAAACTTCGCGCCCCCGTACAATATGATTCTTTACTGCCAAGAACCCTAAACATCAGTGCACACCCTTCCCTACTCTACCCCCTTCTAACGCCCCTCTCTTACAAGCTCCCCCCCGTCCCCCCCCCCCCCGTTCAGAAACATTTCCCCTATTCAATGTAAATATCTTTTTAGATGCGTTTTAAACTGTGTTGTGCTTTTTATACATTCGAAATTTTTTTTGGAGTTTTATTCCATAGGTCCTGCCTTGAATAAAAGAGGCTCGATTTATATAGGTTATTTCTAGGCCTTGGAAAATTGTTAGCAAATGTTAGTGTCTATGTTGGTTAACTTGAACGCCCCTTGGCCCCCCCTCAATCTTCAGGAGGATACCTATTTTTGATTTAACAACTTTTGCATAAACACAGCTTTATTGAATAAAAAGATGGTTTCGAAAATGTCAGTGTCAATTTATTTGAATATAATCCTCAATTGTCAGGGTGCTTGTTTTTAACAATACAAGTTTTACTGCTCTTTTATATAAACGATGAATGAAATTTCAAGTTCGGTTCCACTGCTCCCCCGGCCCTATCACAAATAGTTGACAACCTATTTCACAGACTTGCTAGAAAGTGACGCCCCCCCCCCAAAACATAATTTTCGGAGGAATGGGATTATTTAGAAAGTGTTTGTTTCGGAAAATTGAAGTAGCCCCCGTCCCGAGCCCTATTCCCCTGTTCCCCTTCCCCACCTCCCCCCGTCGACCTTACTCGTGATCAGTCCCCCAAGTCCAATATTTTTGTCAAATCGGCCCTCCAACCACACCTCAATACTTTCGCATCGAGAGTCACCCTTCTTCAAACTATTCCGTTATTCCCCAATAAAGAAGGTTGTTCGACAACCCCCCTCCCCACTCGCCCCCTTCATTTTCTTGCCCCCCCCTTATTGTCCTTCGCCCATCGTCACCCCCCTCCACCCCCAGCCCCTTACACATACCGGTTTCCTCTCGTGCCCCCCATCTACAAGGACATCCCCCCCCCTCCCCGGCGGTCACCTAGCTTCCCCCCCCCCCCCCCGCACCCCCCACCGTCCAAATAATCAATCTGTCAATACTGTATGTGAAGTTTGCGAGTTAGTTACGGAGTCCCCCCCCCCCCCCCCCCCCCCCCCCCCCCCCCCCCCCCCCCCCCCCCTCCCCCCCCCCCCCCCCCCCCCCCCTGGGCCCACCCACTCCACCTACACACCAACCCCCCGCCGAGTCCGGCTCCCCCCTCGTCAGCCAAACATATCACAGCTACGTTTTATAAAAAACAGGATAATCATTTACATAGACTGAAATACAGAGTGTTCTCAATACTGAGCCTTGTGGTACCCACATTTATATGGGTTTGTAGTTCTGATGTTTGATGATTTACAGAATACAAGCTGTGCCTATTAGACAGAAAAATTTTCTAGTAGTTGATAATTCAGGTGGCTGTTTTGTACAATTCTAGTTGCGCAATTAACAAAGATTGGTTTGATACACTTCAAATGCTTTTTTCAAAGTCAAACAAAAAGGAGGCCTGTATACTTATTGTCATTTATATTGTGTTAGGGACTTGTCAGTGAATGAGTTAGAGCAGTGTGACAGGAATAGTTTTTACGAAACCCTGATTGATCCTCGTGCAAGAGACTGTTTTTTTATTAAAATAAGAATGTTGGATGTTTGTTTGTGTATTTTCAATGGGTTTAGATGTACAGAGAGAATTGAAACTGGCCTGACATTTAAAGGAGAAGAACAGTTGCTGATTTATGGACAGGTATAATTTTGCCCTTTTATAACTTGAGAGGAAAAACCTTTCGCACAGCACTCATCAGCATCACACAATTGTATAGATATGTCAGCGTTTCAACATAACCGGGACTAGCGAGTTTTATAATCCGCGCATCTAACTTGTCTACTCCAATCACCCCCCCACTCCCGGTTCCCCCTAGCAATTTCGTTTTCATTTTTATGCTTTCTATTACGTCAAAGATTGTCATTGGGGGAGTGTAATGGTAAGTTAATATGTTTTGAGTTAATATATTGTTCTAGGGATGACTGATCATTTTCGCTTTGATTGTCAAATGTTATAACTTTATTTTGCTACATATTTGAAAATGGCTGTTTAATTTATCACCTGATATGTCTTTATGAACAGCTGACTTTTTGAAACATGTTTATTACATAATGTATTGAGGCTTTCCAAATCTGGCGGGGAGTCACTAGTGGTAATTAACAACTGTTTGAAAGTAATTACGCTTTGATCTGCGTTTATGGAATTCTCTTTATTCCTTTTGTCCTCAATTGTATATTTGTACGATGGGTTTTCAGTTGGCTTCCTTAAGTTTATCTCCGTCTATCACTCACCCCTCTTCGGTAACCCTTGCACCCTCGCTCAATAGCCTCCTCCCTTTTCTCCCCCCCTTCAAATATTAAATTTTTTTTTTTTTATAAAGGAGCATGTTTTGAATACCACTGAGCCACACAACGCATTCCCCCCCCCCCCCCCCCCCCCCCCCCCTCACCCCCACAACTTCCCCGCCCCCCCAGCTTCATATTGTCCCCTCTGCTTTGATATACATCGTGTAATGGTGAATTCATCAGGTCTGAAAGAAATTATCCTCACAGAAGTGTTTGAATGTTGGTAATATATAGTTTTATGCCAACTTTTAGGGAATTTTTTTGCGACGTTTAAACCAAGTACAGCAGACAGGATTATGATCGCAGCATCCACATGATTGAGCAATACTTCATGTATGTGTTGGTTTCGCAATAATGTACACATTATCAAATATAACTTAACCCATCTACACCATAACACTTACTTTCAACTCACCAAATAATTAACCCTCTACACCCCAGACACCCCAACTATACACTATATTTCTACCACTCTATACTTCACCCAATCTTACACGTCTCTCTTTAAAAATCCTCCCCCATGTCCTCACCTCATGTTTCACAAATTAAAGCCCCTGCCACCACCCCCCTTTCACTCACACCCCCCCAATCGCATGGAATCTAATCAAACCAGTTAGTGGTTTCTGACGGAATTTCTGTATTTATGAACCCTATCAAAAGTGACTAGTGATCCTTCCCCCCTCATTTCATCTTCCCCCCTACCCACAACACGCACCTACCTATACTCTTCCCCCCCTCACCCCATCCCCAACCCAATCTCCCGTCCCCATAGCCCCCCCTTTGACAGCATATGAAAGATGCAAAATATGATAATAAACCTGTAGTTTTCGGTTGTAGGCATTCTTGGCAAAATATCTTGGCCGCCTAATCCATAGACCAGTGCATTGTCCCCCCTGCCACACTCCAGTTATATTTCAAGAAAAGGGGATTCAGCAAGCCAAACAAATGAAACTCATTCCCATCATTAAATGTATGCTAGCAATGTCATCTTTTTTATATTGGTTGCATAGTTATGTTGAGGTAGCCTACTGGAAACCATGTTTTATTGGACCTGGTCTGAGGTTAAGAGGACATGAGTAGAGGGAGGAGTGTGGTAATAAGCTGTGTTTTAGACTTAAGGTTTAAGAGAGCAATGGCACAAAAGAAAAAAACAAACAAAAATAAACAGATATAGAATTTAAAAAAACACCCAAAACAAACACGTAATTGAAATATAAACCATCAATAAGAAATATACAGATATGATCTCCCCCCTACTCAACCCCTCAACCTCCCGCCCCCCCTTCTGTAACAAAATTAAGTTACCCCCATTCCCACAACACTACCCCACACCCTATCAATACACCATCACACGCGAGCGGGCCAATAATTAAAAAAAAGCAGTGAAGAGAGGCATGTGGTGCTTGTCAAAAGGAAGACAGATTAACCAGCTGCCCAGTAGTTTAGGAGTCCTTTGTCAGCACAATACTTATAGGATCCGTCCACACGCAGTTAGTTTTGGTTACTTATAAGATCCGTCCACACGCAGTTAGTTTTGGTTACTTATAGGATCCGTCCACACGCAGTTAGTTTTGGTTACTTATAGGATCCGTCCAAACGCGTAGTTTTGGGTTATCAGATTAGGATCCGTCCACACGCATTTAGTTTTGGTTTCTTATAGGATCCGTCAAACGCAGTTAGTTTTTGGTTACAGATAGGATCTGTCCACACGCAGCTATTTTTGGTTAAAGATAGGAATAGGAGGCCTTGAGTTTTGTTGACCCCATGATCTCTCTCTCTCTCTCTCTCTCTCTCTCTCTCTCTCTCTTTTCTCTCTTTTCTCTCTCTCTTCTTCTCTTTTCTCTCTTCTTTTCTCTTTCTCTCTCTCTCCCCTCTCTATCTATCTACCTATCTATCTATCTATCTATCTATCATTTTATCTATATCTTTCTTCTTTCATTACTATCTATTATCTTTTCTATCTATTATCTTTCTTTTCTATTTTATCTATTAACTTTTTTTTTATTGTGTGAGTGTATGAGTATTGGGTTTTTTATTGGTTGTACCCTTTCCGGGCGGGGACTGGATTTTAAAAAAAGCACATGAGTTTCTTTTAAATTTTCCTCGAAATAAAAAAAATTTGTCATTGTTTTCTCTGTCGGCTGTCTTTTCTCTTTTTCTCCTCTTTTCTCTTTTCCCCTCTTCTTTCTCTCTTCTCTCTTCTCTCTTCTCTCTCTCTCTCTCTCTCTCTCTCTCTCTCTCTTCTTTTTCTCTGTGGAATATATAACCTCCCCCTTCCCTTTGCCAAAAGCCTTTTTTGGGCACTTTCAAAAACTAGCCCCCAAAAAAGGGACTTTTGCTCTTCTTATTTTATTTAAAAAATTTTTTTTTTATAAAAACTTTAAGTCCCGGATTTCTCTGCGGGGAAATTCAGGTGATCCCCCGGGGGAGCACGTCGCCACAAGGGGGCAGCGCCACCTTTTTTTTTTGGGTTTTGATCTGTATTTTTTTTCCCTATCAGAGTGGGTTTTTTTAAGAATTTTTTCCAGGGGGCAGCTTCTTGTTGCCGTGGGTTTTTTTACGTGCGCTGCATAATTTTCTGTAAAAACGGGACCTCGGTAATCTTCATCAAAAACTAGCGCCCAGACCCCCAAAACATGGTCTAATGGATGGGGGGGAAAAAAAAAAATTTGGGGCCCAAAACGGGATACGAACCCCGCACACTTCCGGGCCCCGGGCTTTTTGCTTTCTAGACAGGCGCGTTACCCCCTAGGACCACCCATCCACTTTTAGATCTTCCCCTGTTATCTGTTCCCAATTCACCTCCACCCCAAGGGGTTTTTGTGTGTATTTAAAATTTTATATTTGGGGGTATCCTGTTTTTTTTGGACGGTTTCCATTTTCCGGTGAATGATTTGAATGCAAACGCTTAATTTGTGTACTTTACCAAAATTCCCGGGGCTGTATTTAAAAACCCCCATAAATTTTATTGGGATTATTATTATTATTTTTTTTATTAAAATTGGCCTTGGGAATTGGGTGCTTTAGCCGAGAAAAAAAACCCCCTAAAAAAAAGGGCCATGAGAGACAGGAATTTTTTTCCCCCAAATTTGTACTTTGACGGGGTGGGGGTGGGGTGGGGGTGGGGTGGGGGGGGGGGGAGGGGGGAAAGAGGGGATACCCTGGTGGTAAGAGTGGGGCCATTACTTCGTGATCTGCTGCCCCGGGTTGATTTTCGTTCAAAAAGTTTTTTCCTTAGAATTAAATCGTGCCGATCACTCTCCCCAAAAGTCTTCGGATGAGAGGCCCGTGTGAACGCAGCAAAAAACATTTCCAAAATTAAAAAAACCCTTCTTTTCAAAAATACCTTTTATTAAACATAAAATTTCAAAACTCCACCCCAATTTTTAAAAAAAACCCCACCTTTTATCCTTACCCTCAAAACCTTCCCCCCCCCCCTAAAAACCAACCCCGGGGCCCCCAACGACTCTTTCCACCAAATCTGTTCCCCCCCCCCCCCCCCCCGTTTCAAGAGTGGGCCCTTGGGGCCCGGGGGAAACGTGAAAAAAATAAAAAACCCCCGCTACACACGTTAAATAAAATTTTAAAAAAAAATGTCATCTGGGTTTTGATTTGTTGCTTTACAAGTTTTCGCGCTATTAAATTCCATACATCATCATCTATTTATCATCACCCCATCATTATTTTATTATTATTTTTTATTTTTTTTTAAATTTTATTATTAAATAAAAATGAAAATAAATTAAAAAAAGTTTAAAAGCCCCTAAAGAAAAAAATTTCCCCCCCCCCTTTTCCAGGTAGAAAAACCCCCCCCCCCCCCCCCCCCCCCCCCCTCCCCCCCCTAAAACGCACAAATGAAAAGAAATTTCTTGCTTATGTATGACGTACCGGCAAAATTTTTTTTTTAAGTTTGGGGAAAAAAAACCCAAAAAAGCCCTTGGCGAAAGGGAGACATCTTCCCACACCTTTTTCCCCCTTCCCACTACCATTCCCCGTGGGCTGGGGGAAAGAAAAAAAAAAAACCCCAAGGGGGGTGTTTTCAATCCCCCAAATGTTAGCCCTTTGAAAGGGAAAAAAGACCTAGAAAAATTACCGGGGAAAAAATTTTTCCCAAAAATTAAAAAAACCCCCCCCCCCCCCCCCCCCCCCCCCCCCCCCCCCCCCCCCCCCCCCCCCCCCCCCCCCCCCCCCCCCCCCCCCCCCCCCCCCCCCCCCCCCCCCCCCCCCCCCCCCCCCCCCCCCCCCCCCCCCCCAAGGGTTTTGGGGATCATTTTATAAGGTGTCTTTAAAGGGTTGTAAGGGGGTTAACCATCAAAAAAGACCATTCGTTTAATTAAAAAAAAGTGAACTTTCAATTAAAAAAAAAACCTAGCTATAAAAAATGGTAGTGGGGGTTTGGGGGGGGAGGGGGTGGGGGGGAATAATTTGTTTAATCAAAATCAAGTGAAAATTACGACCGGTAAGAATCAAAAATATCTAGCTATGAAATGGTAGTGGGGGGGGTTGGGGGGGGGGGGGGGGGGGGGAAAGGGGGGGGGGGGGGGGCCAAACCCCCCCAAAAATTTACCATTTTAACCCACAAAACAAAAAATTCTCCCTCCCCCCTCCTCTCCCCTCCTCCCCTCCCTTTTCCCTCCCCCTTCTCTCCCTCCTTCCCCTCTTTTCCTCTCCTCTCTCTTCTTTCTCTCTCTCTCTCTTCCTCTCTTTTTTCTTCTCTCTTTTCCTTTTCCTCTCTCTCTTCTTTCTCTCCTTTTCTTTTTCTCTCTCTCTCTCTTTCTTCTCTTCTTTCTTCTCTCTCTGTCACAAAAAAATCATTCTGTTTGCCTAAAGGTTAAGATAAATTAAAAATTTTTAAAATTCCAAAATTAACCCCCCCCCCCCCCACACCAACCCCCCCCCACCACCCCCAACCCCCCCACCCAAACACACAACCCCCCCAAGACACAGAACACACAACCCACCAAACACCCACACACACCCACAACACACACCAACCCACCCACAAAACCCACCCACCACACCACCACCACACACCCACACCACCACCACCCCCCCCCCCCACACCAATCAGTATTTTAGGAAATTATTGTGGCCAACAACTTTGTCTTAAAAAAACGGGCTTCCCCGTTGAGCGCTCAGACAGCAACTATTATCTGTATAGAGAGAAAATGCGTTGTGCTGCCGTTAAAGGCTGAAAGCCGGCCCAGCGCATCCGATTCAGCGGGGAAAAATAGTCCCATGTTTTAAAGTTTTTCCCAGTAATAAAGGCATGAGAATGGACCCAAGAAAACAGGGAAAAAAGACGGAAGGGCGAAGGAAGAAAGGAGAAGGGGAAAAAAAAAAGAGGGAATGAAAAAAGGGAATTCTGCCCGAATTTTCAGAAGGTGGGGTGTGTTTATACTGACGGTTTCGGTCTGCCCAAACCCATTTTCCTTTTTATTTACAAAACCCCCAATTTTATTCTTCACACCCCAAAATTTAAAAATTTATAAAACCCACTTCAATATTCCTTATTGGGTTTTCCTTTGCTCCCCAACGATTTGTTTTGACCTTACGGACCGTTTATTTAATGAGAAACTAATAGGTTTAAATTTAATGAAAACGGGAAATCTGAAAAAATCCCCAATTTACCACAGCTTTTATGCAAAAAGTCAGAAAGCAGAAAAGAGAAAAAATTGTTTTAAATTGTGGCAAGTAAAAAACACGAAAATTTAAAAGTTTTTCAGGAAACGTCACAGGGGACTCTGGACTCCCCCAAAGGGACGGGTCCTACAGGGAACAGTAAAAGGAGGGGGGAGGGAAGAGGCAGAAGAAAAACACGATGGGAACACGGGGAAGACATCATGGGAAAAGGGACGGGCCCCTTGGGGGGAAAACGACTTGTTTACGGAAAGCTTAGGCCCGGGGGGGGATTGGAGGGGGGAAGGGGTTGCAAAATCTTCTTTGGGTTCCCTCCAGGGTCCATGGGATACGGGATGATGAGGGGTAAGGGGGGATAAGAAAGAGAAAGGGCGACAAATTCTTTGGGAAAAACCCCTAGAATTGTTTCTTTATTCTATTTTTTTCGTTTTCCCCTGCAAGAGCTCGAGGGGCACCCAAAGGGGGTTTTGTGTACGCAGGGCCCTTTTCACCCATAAAGAAGGTAGGGAGGGATTCCAACTTCCGAGGGGGGTGGGCTAAAGGGGACCCTGTGTTTATGGTTTTTTTTTTTACAATAAAATTTTGGGAAATTTTCCCACCCGGGACGAAAAAAAGCCTTTCCCTTTCAAAAGGCGAGCCCGGCTGGGTTAAAGGTCTGCATGCGTCCGCCCCAGGGGCTTTGGGGGGGCAGGTTTTTCCCCGGGAAAGGGCTTTTTTGGGGGGTGGAGTCCGTACTGAAAGGAATCCAGGGTAAAGGCCACCAAAAACCTCTAAAGGAAAAATGCAATGTAGGACGCAGAGAAGGGGAGAGAAGAGGAGAGAGAGGGGAGAGGGGAGAGAGGAGGAGGAGAAGAGAGGAGAGGGGAGAGAGAGAGAGAGGAGAAGAGAGAGAGAGAGGAGAGTAAGTACTATCACGATTTTTATAATCACTAGAAAAAAATGTTTTGTTTTAATCTATCAAATTTTTGGCATTGGGGGGGGGGAGGAAAAGGCAGGGGGAGACAGAAGGGGAAGAAAATGGGGGGATGCGAAATAACATTCACACACCCGATGGACCCGGGCCTTTGGGAAAGGCTGTAGGGGGCTTTTAAAACTGTTTAAAAGGGGGTGAGACAGAACGACAGGGGGGCCCGGGGGTTTTGGGGCAAGGGGTTTTAGTGCTGTTTGCTGTGGAAAAGGGTAAGGAAAGACAGGAAAAGACCCGACCCGGGCCCGGACATGGCTGTTTTGCTGTAGTGTGAAAAGGGTTTAAGGGCAGACAAGGGCAGGAAAGGGGGAAAATGGCTGTAGGGTGTAGGGTGTTTAAAGGCTGAAGACAGAAAAAACAGCCGGGGCCCGGACATGGCTTTTTAGTGCTGTAGCTGGGGAAAGGCTGGAAAAAGAAGAAAAAGACCGGCCGGGCATTTGGCCCTTTGTGCTGTAGCTGTTGGGAAAAGGGTGAAAAAAAAAAGCAGGGGAAAAAACCCCCGGGGGGCCCGGACAGGCTGTAGTGCTGAGCTGTAAAAGGCTAAAGAAAACGACGGACCGGCTGGACATGGTTTGTAGTGCTTAGCTGGGGGAAAGGGAAGCAGCAGCGACCGGCCTGGACATGGCTTTTAGTTTTTAGTGTGAATGAAGACAGACGGGGACACCGGCCCTGCGAACACCCCCCCCCCCCAAACCTTCCATTGCCCTTACAACCAAAATTTTCCAAACTTCTCTGGTGTGTTTTTATAGGTTTTGATGATGTTATTATTATTTGTGTGTGGTGTGTGTGTGGGTGGTGGGGTGTTTTTTCTTTTTGTTTTTTTAAACTTTATTCCCCCTTTTAAAACCTTTACCTTTTAAAACTAAATTTTTTCAAGTTTACTTCCATGTCTAAAATTGCAGGCAAAAGACTTTCCCCCCCACAGAAGGGCCTGCACCGGGCACCGACTTAAACCCCTCAAAATTCCCCCCGTAAATCCGGGGTTCTAAAACCAGCACCCCCACCTTTTCTGGAAATCTGTCTGGAAGCCCTTTTTTTCTACCCTCTCTCCCTTTGCTTCTCCCTTTGTTTTTTTTTTTTCCCTGTCCCCTCCCCTTTGCTATTTTCTTGGGTCTTTATCCTGCCCCCCCCCCCCAAAAGCCCCCCTTTAAAAATTAAAGTTTTTCCCTCGCGAATCGGTGCGTCCTGACTTGTCGGGCACTTCCCCAGCGAATGTTTACTTAAATTACGTGCAAAAGCGCAACTCGAAGTATCTGCCCATGAACCCAACTTCCCTTTTCCCATCCCATTTTCACTTTTTAGACTATTGTAATTCTCTTTTGGTTGACCCCCAGCTATCCATTCACTCTCTTCAACGCTACAAACCCCCGGCCGATTTTGGTCCAGAAAGAAAAAACTGAACACTTTCACTCCTTTCTGCGATTCTTCCCCTCGCATCCCCAGCACTGAGTTGCCCCCCCCAATACCCCCCCCCCCCCCCCTTTTTAAAAGTCTTCTAAAATTGCACCCTCTTATCTCTGAACTGTCTTCCCCTGTATACCCCATCCCGTTCCCTTCGCTCAATGCAGTACTTTGTGTTTCGAATACCAGATTCAAAAAAAACCCACTTGGCTGTATTTTTCTTTTTTTGGGCCCCCCCCCCCCCCTCCCCCCCCCCCCCAAAAACCCTTTCATGTATTAAATGGAAAAACCCCCTTTTTTTTTAAACCCCACCCTTATCTGTTCCTACTTTCAAAGATTCTTCCATCTCCTTATCACCACTTAAGTGTGTGTGTTTGTGTGTGGTGTGTGTGTGTGTGTGTGTGTTGTGTGTGTGTGTGTGTGTGTGTGTATGTGTGTTGTTTGAGTGTGTATGGTGTATGTGTTTTCGTGTGCATAAATTTGAAATTTATCTTATGTTTTTTGGAGGAAGTTGCTTTGCCTGTAAATGTTTCGAGTGTAAGCGCTTCGATTGTTTGTTTTACAAGATTAAAGGGGACTATTAAAATTCCAAAATTTTTTTATTATTATTATTTTTAAATTATTATTATTTTTATTATTTAAATTATTATTATTATTATTTTTAAATTATTTTTTCATCATTATATGACGAAAACAATAGTTGCTATGTGACCTTTCGATGCCCGAAAAAAAAAAAAATATCAGAAAATACCATTGATTTATTCGGGGGCAGAATCTAAAGTGGTAATAGCATATATCAATGTCGTATCACTCACACATTTCCTAACTTAGAACGGATTTAAAATGATTAAACCCGGTAAGTGAAGACATCAAGAAAAGTATTGCTATACTTTATTTCTCGTAGAAGTTCATGATGGTCGAACTTCATCTTCACTTTACTCACTCATTCTTTCACCCGTCGTCTGAATCAACCGTTTTAAAAGTAAAACTGATACTTAGCTGTTTGGAAAAAACCCCTGGTGTATTCTTTCTTGAGTATTTCTTGTTTAACAATATCATGGAACCTGAAAATGGTTTTGAAAAGCCTGGAATGAAATAGCTCATACCAGGACATTCAATACCAGAACACCGGAGTGCATGCCTTCCCCTTGCCTTGTTTGCTTCGACGCAAAACCACACGGGGGGGGGGGGGGGGGGGGGGGGGGGGGGGGGGGGTGGGGGGGTCATTTCCTGTTTCCTTTTCCCAAAGCAAAAACATAAAAGATTTGGGGGCCCAGATTAAAACAAAAAATGTCGATGCTTTTTTGAAATGTTGAACAGCTTTGAGTTTTTCGGAGATTTTTGATATTAGGACAAGTGGTAAGGTCTCACTAAGTTGTTGTTTGTTTGTTGTTTGTTGTTGTTGTTGTTTGCGCTTTGAATATCAATGTTGAGGTTGTTTTTCCCTTTATGACAAAGCTTCTTAGTATTGCAACCTATACTTTTTCTGTAAATCTTATGTCTTTCTTTTTTAAAAGTAAAAAAAATTAATAACAACAACAACATAATATATAATATAAAGGGATTTATTTGCGCTATTTTGCATGGAAAATCAAAGCGCTTGCACTCACTCATTCTAAAAATCATGCAAACCCGTAAAATGTGCACGCCCCGCACGCACTCACACACACCCCCACACCACACACGCACGGCACGCCACGCACGCACGCACGCCGCACCAGCCGCACGCCGCACTGAAACCCCCACCACACCACACACAGAGGGAGCGTCTAAACGAAAAATTCCCGATTTTGGTCATTGCTAGCACTACATGCGGTCTTGAAAACAGTCATACACCCCAATCTCTCATCTGTAATTTCAGTTACAGTGTTATCCCGGTCGAGGAATTGACGTCAATCAGCCACTTCATTCTGGTGACCCCAAGTGTTAAGTGGAGAAAGTCCAAATAAAAAAAACAACAAAAAAAAACAAAAACAACAACCCCAACGTCTCGTCTGCAAAATGTTTTTTTGGGTTTTTTGTTTTCTTCTTTGTGCCTCATTTTTCTTTACGTTCCTGTCCCGTGTTCCCAGCCCTCCATCCCAATTTTCCCGCCACGCCACACCCAGTTCGTTACATTTATCTCAGGTTCAGAAATTTTTCCCCAGTAAACCTTCAAGTCAAGGGCCATCGTGGGGCCCAGCCGGAGGCCCTGTTGCTTTGTCTGTCTGGTATATTTGTCTTGTATGTCTGTCTGTTTGTATATTTTTGTGTTTCTGTCTGTGTTTCCTATCTGTTGTTTGTTATGTTTCTGTCTGTCTCTCTCTAGGCAGTCTCTGTCTCACGTTTGCCTCTGCTCGTCTGTCTTGTCTGTCTGTTTGTATAACCCCTCCCCCCCCCTTTCTCTCTCTGTCTATCTTTCTGCCTCTGCCCTCTGTCTGTTTGTCTCTCTCTGCCACTGTCTGTCTGTGGTTGTACGTCTCTCTGTCTGCATTCTCTGTCTTTCTTTCTCTGCCTTGCCTTGGTCGTTGCCTGTCTGTCTCTGTCTGTCTCTCTGATCTCGTCTGTTTCTCTGTCTCTGTTGTCTGTCTGATCTCTGCTTTCTCTCCCTAACCCGTCACTGACAGAGCGACAATGGAAAGAATAAGAGAAAAGTGAGTGATGTGATGGAACGATTTTGGAACAATTGATATTTTTCAGAGGGTAACAGATTAAGCATCACTATTGCTTTTTTTACATCCAGACACTCGAAAAAAAAAAAAGAGTGAGAGAGAGACAGACAGATCCACAGAGACAGAGACCGAGAGAGAGGGAGAGAGAGAAAGAGAGAGAGATGAGAGAGAGAGAAAGGAGAGGAGAGAGGAGCACAGACCGCCACGACGAGCGGATGCAGAGAGGAGGGAAGAGACGAGAGAGAGAGAGCAGAGGAGAGATCTATTGGAGACTATGAGAAGAAGAGAGAGAGATAACTTCGATGCTGAGAGAAGAGAGATGAGACGGAGAGAGAGAGCAGCGCCCGCCCCACCCCACCACACACAGACACAGACACAGTACACACACGACAACACACACAGATTAACTCTCGACACACACACACCACACACCACACACACACACACACACGAACACACACACACCCCACAACACACACACACACACACACACACACACACACCCGTCGTAAAATACTAAATGTGATAGACGTTAACTGTAAGATCATACACAACACACACGACAAAACACACACACCACACACACACACACACATCACACACTACTACACACACACACACAACACACACACACACACACACACACACACACACACACACACACACCACATCACACACACACAAAGACAGGACAGAGAAGACATGACAGCGACAGACAAACACATAAATTTAATGTAACTTTCTTTAATCATGATCTCCTTCCTTCCTTCCTTCCTTCTTTCCTCTTCCTTCCTTCTACTCACCCCCAGGGTATGGAGTGACATGATGCGGAGAGAGCCAGAGAACGACCTACGTTGCTACTTCGTGGAAACGCAGCACGCGTACGCAAGACTGGCTCGTGTAATATCTAACGCCTGGGAATTCCAGAAACTCACGGGGCCTTGTCCGTAGATGTTTAATAGCATCCTTGGTTTTCCCAAAGACAGTTTGCGGGGCATACAGAGTCTAGGGTTCGACGGCAGCAGTCCCTGGTTCCAGTGCTTGGGAGTTTAGACGGTATGTCGTAGAGTGTGTGTGTGTCAGTGTGTAGTGTGTGTGTGTGTGTGTGTCGCGCGCGCGTCATTGTTGTGTTGCGTGTGTCGTACGGGTATGCTGCCAAGATGCGTGGTGTGTACTGCGACGTTGATATACCAACTCTAGGTCTACCTTTGACTTAATATAATTGATCAATGTGTGTGTACACCCATGAGGTAGCCCGCTCGCCCTTGTTACAATATTGGTGTGCGTTTGTCGTGTGTTGACGTGTTGTGCCTGTAGTCTGGTGCATAACGTGCGATGTCCTTTTATCTAACCCTATGCTGAGTGTGCGTGTGCTGTATCGCGAGTGTGACCAAATCTAATACGTGCGTGCGAATGACGTAAGTTTGGGTCTGGTGATTTAAGGACAGATCCCGCATTCCTTGGTGATTGTGTGCGTGTGTGTAGTGTGTGTGTGTGGTGTTGAAAGTCAAAGTCCAACTTTTAATTTCCAAGAATGGTACATTGAATAAGCAAAATACTTGACTTTTTGTTATCGTCAAGCCATCTAAAGAGGAGAAAAACCCAAAGTAACCCCAAACCACCAACAACCGCAGCAACCAAAACAACACACAAACCAAAATATACCAAATCTTATGAAAAGGAAATTGATAAGATAAAGAGGACGATGGTGACTAACGACGACTACTCTGTGTCGTGTGTGTGTGTATCTGTCTCTCAGAGAGCGAAAGAAGAAAGAAGAAGAAACGAGAGCCAGAGAGAGAGAGAGAGACGTGAGAGAGGATTTGCGAAGAGAGGAGGGGATGAGGATACCGAGAGAGAATGGGATATGAGAGAAGAATGATGATAGAGAAGATGGGAGGATGAGAGAGAGCTGTGCGACTTTTGAGAGAGAGAGAGAGAGAGAGAGAGAGCAGGTTGTGTTTGTACCGACGTGTCTATCTGTCTGTCTTTCGTATCTTTGTCTGTCCTCTCTGTCTGTCTCTCTGTGCATGTGTGTGTTGTTTTGTTGTCTGGCTCCTGTTCTGTTTGCCTGTCTCTGTCTGTCTGTCGGTCGTCTGTCCCCCTCTCTCTGTGTGAACTGCGCTGGCGCGCGTGTGAGTGTATGTGTATTGTGTGTATGTGTGCTGTGTGTGTAAGTGTGCTGTGTGTAGTGTGTGCTGTCTTCTCTCTCTCTCTCTCTGTTTTTGTTATGTCTTCTGTTCTCGTCATCTATCTGTCTGTCTGTCTCTTTATCCCCTCCCCCTTCCCCGTGCGCGTCGCGGCGCGCGTATGTATGTGTGTGTGTCTGTGTAGTCAAAGGTCAATGCAGTCAAAATTTTATTGCCAGCTGGTACTATTGAATCGCCGATAAGATTTGCTCCGTGGTCGTGTTTAGCGTTTGTATGCTGTGGTGTGTCTGTGTTATCTTGTACTTAAGAGGATGTGCGTGCGTGCTTTCCCCGCTGGTATCGCGTGCAGTGATGTGTATGTGTAAGTGTGTCCGATTGTTGTGATGTGTGTGTGTGTGTGTATGTGTGAGAGAGATTGATTGATGATGATTGATAATCTTGATTCTCAACGGTCACAGATAAGTAGTGGTCATAATCTGACTTGTTTTTTTCATCCGGCCCTGGCCTTGTTTAGGGACCTCATTGATGATCACAAACAACTACTTTTAGAAACGTAATTTTAAAATATTACAGCATTAGTAAATTAGATAGATTGATTGATTACTTGATAAGTCTTTATTACCCAAAAGTTTACAAATAAATAATAGAGAGAGAGAAGATCAAAATCGTAACGAAATTCTTTTGTATTTCGAGGTAATGAATAAGCACTCATGCGTTTTCTGTTTGTTCGTTTTTTTTAACATCTCCTGACCCAGACTAGACAGAAGAAGACAGGACAGACAGCGACAGACAGATTGAGAGGAGAGAAGAGAGTCGAGAGCGACAGACAGACAGGAGACAGAGAGACAGACAGACTACAGACCTGAGAGAGGAGAGAGAGACGACAGACAGACAGACATGAGAGAGGAGAGAGACGAAGATGAGGGCTGGAGAGAGACAGACAGACAGACAGACAGGACAGACAGCAGACGGCAGTACAGACAGACAGACAGACAGACAGACTCAGAAAGAGAGTTAACTTAAAAAAAATTGTCATTTGCTTGGTTACGTATTACTGTTATCTGTATTATTTGCTTTATTTTATGTTCTACTCTTTTTGTATGTTTGTTTGTTTTGTTTTCTTCTTTCGAAAATATGATCTGGCGTTTTATTCTAATATTTCCCCCTGGAGTTAACATCGGTACTGACTCACTGTCCCGAAATAGTCCTTAGTGATGATGAGACTATTAAAACGCTTTCTCCGTTTGCAAATGCAGAGAATGGCATCTTGTGCACACACCCACACGTTAAAGACGCCATCACTCCACTTATGTAAGAAGCAGCAGACCACACTACTGCCTGTGGGATGGATGGCATGACACGAACATACCTTAGCATGCGTCCTGAGAATGGTGGGCTCCGGTCACGGTTCTACTTGCTCATAAATACTCTGTGTGAAAAGTCAGACCAATGGCTTTAACAATTTGTTAAATGATAATTAACGAGTAGTGAAGTCAGCTATCCATTAGTTGTTTGTTATCCTCATCATCGTCATCGTCATCATTATTATCATCATAATCATGCCATTATGATTATAATTATGATTATTAGTACAATCATTGTTATTACATCACAAATCGTCGTCGTCGTCGTCGTATTCATCATCATCATCTATCATCATCATGCATCATCATCATCATCATCATCACTCATCATCATCTCACTACCACACCACCACCACACCACCACACCACACCACCTCCACCACAACACCACACCACCCACATCTCTCATCATCCATTCACATCATCATCACCTCATTCAATCATCAGCATCATTCATCATCATGCCTGCTGCTGCTGCTTATACTTATTATCGTTCTCTTCTCCTTTGTAGTAGTAGTATGCCTGGAGTAGTAGGTAGTAATATATTGTTGTTGCTTGTTACCGTTATCATATATCATCATTGGTAGACTGTTAACACGACGCTTGATCATGACGTAGTGACAACAGCACAGCACAGCACAGCCCAGCACAGCAGGGATGTACTGATGATGATGATGTTGTTGTTGCTGCAGATGCTGAACGCTGACCACCACTCTGTGGGTTTTGCGATGTGTTACCTTCTTGTGGCAACGTCGCCACTACTCCGTCCTGCTCTGCGAGTTTGATGAGGGTAAGATAGCACACACAGACTGATACAGACAGACAGACAGGACACACAGACAGAAGACAGACGGGACAGACAGACAGACAGACAGACACTGACAACACATACAGGACACAGGACAACACAGACCAGACACAAACACACGCACACACACACAGAGATAGTCAGACAGGCAGGCAGAGAATCAGCCAGACACACACAGAGAGATAGACCAGACAGACAGACAAGCAGACAGGCAGACAGACAGACAGGCAGACAGGCACGACAGTCAGACGACACACAGACACACAGTCACGACACTGTAGGTTGTGCTGTGTACACTCGCGCTTTGTGGTCAGACGACGCCACTACTCCGTCCTGCTCTGCGTGTATGATGAGGGTAGACAGACACACAACAGCACAGAACAGACAGCAGACAGACAGACAGTACAGGCAGGCAGACAGGACAGGACAGACAGACACACAGACAGCACAGACAGCAGACAGACACACTGACAAAACATACTAGACACAGACCACAGGGACACAGACACAACTAACACACGCACACCAACAGAGATAGACAGACAGAGGCAGGGCAGACAGGCAGCCAGACCACACACAGAGATAGACAGACAGACAAGCAGACAGAGCAGTCAGACAGGCAGAAGGCAGACAGCACACAGACACACTAGACTCACAGAAGATAGACACACAGACAGGACACTACAGCATGGACAGACAAGACAGACAGACAACAGATGGACCAGAACTGACAGACAGACAGGACAGACAAGCAGACAGCCATATGATTTCAAAATTTCATAATTAGAAAAAAAAGACCTCTAGCTGACCGTTCATCAGAAAAGTCAGGTATCACGCACATCCCGAAGTCAGATTGCGGCTAGCCTACCTTGAACCTCGGAGCTCTAGCCAGAACGCACTCAGGAATACATGGAAACCACACACAACGCACAGTGATGCGTTTTGCTATGCCACGGACATGAAATTCTGGAACCGAATAAAATGAAGCAACTTAAAAAAAAGAAGTTAAAGCAGGCTACATTGTAACATGTCATTTTTGATTCATGGCGTTGCAGTGATGCTATTAGAGCAACAATGTCAATAGATAATATTCTGTTCAATACTTGATGTTATTTATTTTTCATTATTATTATTCTTTGAATTTCGAGGGATATTGAATAAGCACTCATGCGCTTTTCTTTTTACACCAATCTCCGTGTGTATGCGTTTTTGTAAGTTTTATATCCGTCTACCGGTCAAGAATGGCCTCTCTTTCGAAATGAGTAACCAGTATTAAGGCGTGGCGTGCAAAATGATGTTCTGCGTGTTGTTCGCACACAAAAGAACTCGGTTTATAGTTCTCATCCGAATGAGTGTTGGGTGGGAAGTGGTGTTGCACTATTTAAAACACTTAACACCAGTATTTTAAGATTTGCTCTATCCTTAAAGTAAAAACATTCAATCGCAAACAAGAAAACAAAACAAAAATAAAAACCAATCCAAACTTATCACAAAGCATTCTTAACGTGTTTCATTCTCACGCCGCATCAGGTTGTCCTGCGGTGTGTATGGTCTGCAAGGATTTAAGGTTAAAAGGTAAAGGGTCCATAACCTATGTGGTTCGTAGGGGAGCGAGGCATCATGAGGACCTCATCTTCTCAGGGACCAGACAGTATTGAGGCGGCGCCCATCTCCTCTCCCTCGCTG
The DNA here is from genome assembly GCA_028751875.1 of Rapana venosa. Classification (NCBI taxonomy): domain Eukaryota; kingdom Metazoa; phylum Mollusca; class Gastropoda; order Neogastropoda; family Muricidae; genus Rapana; species Rapana venosa. The sequence goes on from CM054156.1 coordinate 49,673,005, forward strand.
CTTTAACCTTCCCTGACCCTAATGAGGGAGGTAGCGTTTACTGCTGGGTGAACTAGGAGACTCTACTGAGCCAAAGGCGCCGTTGTAAACGGTCACCCATCCATGTGGTAACCACGACCTCAATGCGCTTAACATTAGGCTGGGGAAAGCGACGTGCTCTGACCATTGACTATCCAGTCCCTTGCCAAGGTATGGCATTGGTAAATACTTGGCTATGTAGCGCGCCCTAAAGGGTGTTTTGTTTATTGTTCTTTGCGTTGAATGTTTACCAAAAATAATTTGCTTCTTTTTTTAGCTTGCTGTTGAATTGTTTACCCCAAAAATAAGTTTGCTTTTTTTTTTTTTAGCTTTGCGTTGAATGTTTAACAATAATTATTTGCTTCTTTTTTAGGCTTGCGTTGAATATTTACCAAAGAAAAATTTTGCTTCTTATACTTGTGTTGAATGTTTACCAATAAAATGTAGCTTCTCTATTATTTGCGTTGAATGTTTTACATGTAAATAATATCTTTTCTTATTATTTGCATTGATGTTTACCAATAAACTTTTTGATTTGTTCATATGTGTTCATTGTTTACCAATACAATTTTCTTTGTTCCATTTTTTGCGTGGAGCGTTGACGTACCGATTTTCTTTGTTAATCTATTTTGATTCTACCACTTCAAGCCACAGAGACTTTTCTGCGATGAAATTCGGGTGCTCTCCCGGTGTAATCGAGCGCGCCGCACAGAGCAGCGCCACCATTTTTTTGTTCTTAATTCAGTCTGCACTGTCTTTTTTTCCTTCCGGTTGCTTTTTTCTACAGATATTTTGCCTGGGACAACTCCCTCGTTGCCGTAGTTCTGTTACGTGCGCTAAATAAGGATTGTGTAACAACACGGACCTTCGGTTTATGCATCTCACCCAAAAAGAACTAGCACCCAGACCAACCACTAATGGATGGGGGTGAAAAGTTTAGGACCCAAACGGGGATCGAACCACCGCACACTTTCCGACCTGGAACTTGTCGCTTTCTAGGCAGGCGCGTGACCTCTTAGACCCCGATTCCCAGCACCGTACTCGTGTGCAGTTTGGAAGCTGGGAATGTATTCAGGCATCATGTTAGTTCGCTGTGCCTCTCCTGTATTGTGAATCTCTGTTCCCTTTTCATGTGCACATACTTTGTTACTCTTTCATTTTTGGAGCGAGTTTGTGTTGTGAGTATTTTTCAACGCCCACATCGCAAATTGTGATGGCTTTTCGTTAGATTTCATGCGACCCCCTTGGGGGAGGGAGTGGGGTGTCTCTTGAAATACTGTCTTGAATCTTGGTTGTCTTTGCTTTGGTGCATGTTGACCGCCGCCCGGGTCGGTGTCTGTGGTGGTGAAGGCCTGCCTGTGTGGTGTGTGGGCAGGAGCAGCAATGAGGCACTTCGATTTCCGCCATGGCTCTCCTGCAGCAAGTGTGGGGCCTCGGCCCCTTTTTCTGTCAGAACGGCTTGTGTGGTCAGTCGCTTAGCCACACAATCATTTACATGCGCACATACACACAGCGCGCACACACGCACGCACCACGCGCATGCCGCGCACACGCTCAGAACACATGCGCGCACGAAACATGCGCGCAACACTCCTGGCGCACACAGACACACACCACAGACACACACACACACTACATAATGCACGCGCGCGCTCACAGACACACAAACACACACCGACACTCACACGCAGACACACAGTCACACACACCAGACACACACACAGGACACCCACCCACCATCCCCACACACACAATTACACACACACAGACACACAGACACACAGACACACACAGACACACACCACACAACACTTACACACACACACACTTCACAACACACAAACACACGCACGCATGCACGCACAACACACAGACACAACCCATACACACAACACACACGCACAACAAGCACACACACACACCCACACACACTCACGCACACACACACACTTAACACGCACGCACGCACGCCACACACACACACACTTACACCAGACACACACACAGACACACAGACACACAGCACACACACGGCAGACACACACAACACAGACACACACACAGACACCAACACACCCACACCCACCAATCACACACACAAGCAACGACACGCAGCACACACCACACTTACACACACACTCAACACACACACACACACACACACACACACACACCACACACACACACACACTCACACACCACACACACACAAACACACACACACACACACAAATACACACACACACACCAACACACACACAAACACACCCATCACACACACCCCACTAAAAAATACACACACACATGCGCGCGCGCGCGCGTACACGAACAAAACATGCAGTTCGCGCAAGGACACCACGCTTCGCGCGTGTACGCACAATGCACACCATCACACATGCACGCGTGCGCGCACACAATTGTTAAGCTAAAGAAAAAAATGATGAACTAATGTTTTAATTTACTTCACTGTGTCCAAAAAAATTCTGTGATTTCTTTTTCTCGTCATCATCTTTGGCTTCATCTTTGCTTGGGTCTTCTTCTTCTTCTCTTTCTTTTCTCTTCTTCTTCGTCTTTCTTCTTCTTCTTCTTCTTCTTATATCTTTCTTCTTTCTGACTTCTTCTTCTTCTTCTTCTACTTCTTCTTCTTCTTCTCTTCTTACTTCTTCTTCTTCTTCTTCTTCTTCTTTCTTCTTCTTCTTCTATCTTCTTCTTCTTCGTCACTTCTTCTTCTTCTTCTTCTTTCTTCCTTCTTCCTTTCCTTCTTCTTCTGCTTATGGCTTCTGCGTGCTTCCTCCTCTATCTTGATTTTATTCTAATCCCCCTCATTATCATCCTGATCATGATTATCATATCATTGTCTATTACCGTTATCAATATTATTAAACTACTTACTACATACTACTACTACTACTACTACTATACTTACTACTGCTGCTGTTGTGCTGTGTGCTGCTGCTGCTGCCTCTGCTGCTATACTACTATCATCCTCATCATCCTCATCATCATCATCATCCATCATCATCATCATCAATATATCATCATCACTGCTGTCTTTGTTTTTTATTTTCATTTCAGCTACTGTCACGAGTCAGGACCCTTGTAATGCGGTTAAGTACACTGTGTGTGTGTGTTTGATGGGTGTGAATTTGTATTTGTATGTCGTGCTTGTATATATGTCGTGTGTGTAGTGGTGTGTGTGTGTGTGTGGTGTGTGTGTGTGTGTGTTATGTGTGTGTATGTGTGTGTATCGTGTGCTGTGTGTATGTGTGTGTGTCTGTGTGTGTGTGTCGTTATGCTTTATGTAGTGTATGATGTGTGTATCAGTGTGGTGTGTGTGGTGTGTGTGTGTGTTGGTCGTGTATGTGTGTGTATGTGTGTGTATGTGTGTGTGTGTTATGTGTGGTTGACACATGGGTAACGTGTAGTGCCTGTGTTATGTGTGTGTTATGTGTGTGTAAGTGCTGCTAAGAGTGTTGTCCCCCCCCCCCCCCCCCCCCCCCCCCCCCCCCCCCCCCCCCCCCCCACCCCCCCTAAGTTGTGTGTGTGATGGTGTGTGTCTGTGTATGTGTGCTATATGCTGTGTGTGGTAGTTCTTTCGGTCCTGAAAAGAAGGTATTTTTAGTGTTGTTGTTGTTTTCATTGTATTTCGGAGGGGCTATTTCTAGGGGCTGCAACGTCACACTGGATCATGAACGTGACATGGGTAACGGAGGATTACCCTGCCGTCCTGCTAGAAAGATACCGCCTGCTTTTGTCAGACAATACCTTGGAGTTGTGGGGTGGGGGGGGGGGCGGGGGGGAGGGGTGAGCGAGGAGGGGGGAAGAGGAGTGAGGGGGGAAAGTCGCCACTCGCATAGACTCACGTTGGGTGAATCAGAGTCGAGCTGAGGAAGGAAAGAAAGAACCCCAACCCACTGAAGTACACGGTCAGCCTAGGCAAAATAGTCCCGTTGTGTTTAGAATGTCCCAGAAGCCTGTTTTTCCAAGTATTTCTCTTCAGTTCCTCAATCCTTCAATCTAATCCCTTGTCTAGTTGACAGTTGGGGCGCACTGAAGATCTTCGTAACCATCTTCCTCCACTCTCGAGGTTTTCAACTTTCACGTGAGAGTGTTGTTCCACCTAAGGATCAGTCCTTTCTCTGATGTTGTTCTTCCTTGTTTTCTCCTGTCTGCCTCTTTAGTACTCCTCCTTGGTACGTGTTTGTCCCTGTAGGACAGTCTTGGCCAAGTCCAGATGTTTCGTTGTTGTAACGGGGGCGAGTTTGAGGAGCCTCAAGACCTCTTGTTCATTGATCTCAGGGTTGCAGTATTTGTTAGTCCATTGTTCCCCTTTCCCAATTTCTTGCTCGCCGTATGGCTCCTTTATCTCTGGCGTTACAGATCACCCTGAAAATTCAGTGATGTCTGTAACATTTTGAGTCTGGTCTATGAACCTCTTGCCCCCCCCCCCCCCCCACCCCCCCCCCCCCGCCAGTTGATCGTTAGAAATCTCGATGCCCTCCCTTATCGCTGCCAGCTATAGTTAGTTGTTGGCAAACATCTTGGATAAGGAGCGTGATACTTAAGAACGATTTATAGTTTTTAACACCTTTTTATATAAAAATAATATTGTTAATTGTGTTCTCTTTATTGGTCATTTCATCTTTAAATATAGCGACGCTGCTAAGGAGTTGGAAAACGTCATTTCCAAGTGACGGTTAAACCAAGGTTCGCGCAGTTGAAGGCCCATAAACAAGTAAGCGACAGTGAGCGCTGTTTGAGGACACCTCTCCCCGCGCCTCTAAGGCGCTAAAAGTGAGGTACGGAGGCTTTTTGCCTTCACTGATATATTCACTGTGGACCAAGGCCGCAGTGGACGGCCTTAAATCAAGTAGGGACAAGAGCGCTGTTTAATGGACACCTCTACCCCGCGCCTCTAGCCCTTATAGTGAGGGAGTAGCGCTTTTAGCACGTCACTGTTGGATCGGTGTCTAGAGGGGTAACGCGCCTGTCTAGAAAGCGAAAAGTTCGGGTCGGGAATGTAGGCGTGGTTCAAATCCCGTTTGGACCTGAAAATTTTTTTCTCCCCATCACTAGACCTTCGACTGTGGTGGTCTTGGGCGTAGTCTTTCGGTATGAGACGATAAACACAGAGGTCCCTGTGGATCGCCCCCCCTGTTTGTTACACAATAATTATTTAGCGCACGTAAAAAACCCCCCACGGCATTGCAACATAGGAGGAAGTTTTTTTTTTATATTTTTATTGTTTTTTTTTAGTCCCTGGCAAAAATTCTGTAGAAAAAAAAAAAGCCACTCTCGATAGGGAAACAAATAGCAGTTGTAGACAGGGGGAGAAAAAAAAAAAAAAAAAGAAGAATAAAAAAATGGGTGGCGCTGCTCTGTGGCCGGACGCGCTTACCCCGGGGAGAGAGCAGCCCGAATTTCACGCAAGAGAAATCTGTACGTGACTTAAAAGTGAATATAAATAATAAATAAATAAATAAATAAATATAAAATTAAAAAAAATATCGGTATCTTTATCAGCCCATCTGTGACAAGCGTCGCAGTAGAGATGTACGCAAGTTCTATGTATATTGATAGTGTGCATTGCAGAGTGCCGCAGACCCTGTGTCCAAAGAAGGCGTTGGGCAGGGCACGGTTAACTCCACCTCCTGTACCTGGACTGCCAGTACGGCCTGGTGGGTCCGAACTGTGATGTGATAACTCGGTGTGTGTGGTGTTATGTGTGTGTGTTTGTGTCGATCGTTGTTGTGTGTGTGTGTGTGTTTGTGATGTGTTTTGGTATGTTGTGTGTGTGTGTATGGTGAGTTTGTGTTGTGTATGTAGTGATGTGCGTGTGTGTGTGTGTTGTGGTGTCATGTGTGTGTGTGTGACGACTTGTCCCCCCCCCGTGTTTGCCGTGTGTGTATGTGACTGTTTGTGTATTGTGTGGTGTGTGTTGTGCGTATGTGCATGTGTGTGTGGTCTGTGCTGTAGACTGCAGTACGGCATGGGTCCGAACTGTGTGTGTGCAGTGTGTGTGTGTGTGTGTGTGTGTGGTGTAGGTGTGTGCTGGCGTCGTGTAGTATGTGTGTGATGTGTAGTGATTGTGGTATGTGTGTGTCATGTGTGTGCGTTGTGAGTGTGTGTGTGTGTGTGTGTGTGGTTGTGTGTGACTGCCAGTACGGCCTGGGTCCGAAACTGTGAATGGGTGAGAGTGTGTGTGGTGCTGTGTGGTGTGTGTGTGTGTGCACATCATTATGTCTGTGATGTGTACCCCCCCCCCCCCCCCCCCCCCCCCCCCCCCCCCCCCCCCCCCCCCCCCCCCCCCACCCCCCCCCCCCCCCCCACTACTCGTGTAGCCGTGTGTAGTATTGTGCGTATGTGTGTGTAGGTGTGGTTTAGTGTGTAGTCATTGTGGTTGTGTGTGACTGCAGTACGGCTGTGTCCGACACTGTGATGGTGATGTGGTGTGAGTGTGGGTGTGTGTGTGTGTATGTGTGGTGTAAAGGTGTGTGTGTATGTGTGTGAGTGTGTGATTGTGTGTGTGGTGTGTGTGTGTGTGTGCATTGTTGGTGTGTGTGTGTTGTGTGTGTGTGTGGAGTGTGTGTGTGTGTGTGTATATGTGTGTGAGTGTTGTGCATTATGTGTGCTGTGTGATGTGTGTGTTGTGGTGGTGAGTGTTGTGGTTGTCCGTGTGTGTGATCGTGTATGTGACTGCCAGTACGGCCTGGGTCCAGAACTGGTGCTGGTGGAGCTGTCGTGTTCGCTGTGTGTGTGATTGTGTGTGTCTCGTGAGTGTATGTGCATAGGTGTGTGGCCGGCTTGTGTATGTGCTGTGATCTGTGTCGTAGATTGATGTGTGCTTGTGAATTGGTAGTGTGAGTAGTGACTGCCAGTACGGCCTGGGTCCGAACTGTGATGGTGAGTGTCGTGTGTGTGTGTGTGTGTGTGTGTGTGTAGTGTGTGTGTTGTGTGTGTGTGCGTGTGTGTATGTGGTGAGTTGTTGTGATTGTGTATGTGAGTGTGTATATGTGTGTGTATGTAGTGTGTGTGTGTGTGCTGTGATTGCTGTGTGTGTGTATGTTGTGTGCGTTTGTGAGTGAATGTGTGTGAGTATGTGTGTGTTTGTGTGTGTATGTGTAGTGTGTATAGTGGTATATGTGTGTCGCTTACAAAGGTGGTGCTGTAGTGTGTGTGTGTGGTTGGTGTGATGCCCCCGTCCGGCCTGGGTCCGAACTGTGATGGTTGAGTGAGATCTATGATTATGTGGTGCCTTGAGTAACTTAACACCTATTCGTGTATGATGGCTGGATATACTGTCTCTTGAAGTCCTTACCCGTGAGGGCCGTGTTGTGTATGTGTGTGAGTGTGGATTGTGTATGTGTGTATGATGTGTGTTGTGGGTGTGTGTGTATGTGTAGTGTGTGTTTGTGTTTGTGTGTTATGTTTGTGTGTGTCGTGTGATGTGTGTGAGTGTGAGTACGAGATGTGTAGTGTGTGTGTGTAGTTGTGTGTGTTTGTGTATGTGTTGTCGAGTGTGTGTGTGTGTAATGAGTGTTTGAGTGATGTGTGTGTGTGTGGGGTTGTTGTTGTTGTTGTTGTTTTTAGTTGTCTTCAATTTAAACGTCTATTCACCTAAGTGATATTAGACAAATGTGTGGGTCGTGTTGGTGTGGGTGATGTGTGTGGAATTGTGTTGTGTCTAGTGTGTGAGTGTGTGTGGTGTGTGCACTGTATCGCTGTGTGTGAGTGTGTGTGTGTATGTGTGTTATTGTGTGCGTGTGTTGTGTAAATGGGATTGTGCTTGTGGTTGTGTGTGTGTGTGGTGTGTGTTTGGTGTGTTTATATGTGTGTGTATTGTGTGTGTGTGATGTAGAAGTTTGGTGTGTTGTTAATGTGTGTGTGTGGGTAAGGTTGTTGTTGTTGTTGTTGTCTTCATTTAACGTTATTACTCTAAGTGATATTAGACAATGTGTGTGTATGTGTGTGTGTGTGGTGTGTGTGTGTGAGTTTTGAGGTGGTGGTCCTGGTGTGTGTGTGTGTATGTGTGTGTTATTATGTGTTGTGGTTTGTTCTTGTGTTGTTGTTGTTGTCTTCAATTATAACAGTTCTATTCACTCTAAGGTAATAGATTACGACCGAATGGTGTGAGCTGTGGTGGTCGTGTGTGATGTGTGTGTGTGTGTGTGGTTGTTGATTGGTGTTTGAGAGTTGTTGTGTTTTCGTGAGGTGGTGTGCGTTGTGTTGTGAGTGTCGGTGTGTGTTAAATGGAGTGTGTGAGGTCTGGGTGTTGTGTGTGGGGTTGTTGTTGTAGTTGTTGTTTTTGTTGTCTTCAAATTTAAGTCTATTCACTCTACGTGATAATTAGTACAAATGTGTCTGTGTATGTGTGTAGCATGTGGTTGTGATGTGTGTGGTGTGATGTGTGTGTGCTGTAGTGTGTGCATGTGTTGTGTGTAGTGGCTGTTGTGATGTGATGATGGTTTGTTTTGTTGTTGTTGTTGTTGTCTTCAATTTAAAAGTCTTATTCACTCTAAGTAACTATTAGCCGAAAGGTGGGTGAGTGTGTTGTGTGTTAGATTGTTTGTGAGTGCTGTTAGTGAGTAGTGTTTTAGTGTTTTGTGCAACGAGAGTCTATGTAATCTGGTGGTTTGTGTATTTATGTTGTACCATCGATTATATTTATACATGCTATATTTCACGTATGATGTAGCTCTGTATTTTCAGTGATAATTTATTAATAATTCATATATAAATATCTTCTATATATACTCTCTATCACCCCAAAAATAACACCACCAACCCTTTCCTTTCCATCTGACGATCTCTAAATGTGGATAGAAACCCCTGTATGGTAATTTATTCGAACTCTTGTGATTTTGATTATTTCTTATCAAAAACCCCCCCCCCCCCCCCCCCCCCCCCCCCCCCCCCCCCCCCCTTGTGTGCGTGCGTGTATGCTTGTGTGTGTGTCGTGTGTGGTCCATGAAAGTGTGGTTCCCGACTGAGCCCTTGGTGCCCACCCCCCCGTCGCTATAGTAGTGGGTAGTTGTAAGTTGTTGTTGAGTTAGTGTTGTTCTTCAATCTTAACTCGTCTATTTCACTCTAAATGATTTATTAGGACAAAGATGCTGTTTGAAGCGAGCCTCCTAGTTGTCAGCTAGTTGCTTTCAGGACAGTATCCTGTGGTGGGCCGTGAGCGGGACCGTGTGGACTGTTGGAGCATATTAGCGATGTAGTGTGTTGGTGTGTGTGTGGTGGTATGGTGTGTGTGGTTGTGTGTGTGTGTGAGTGGGTATATATCGGCGTGTGTTTGGGGTATGGGTCGGAGTGTGGAGGGGTGGTGGGGGTGGGAGGGGGTGTAGGGGGGTGGTGGGGGTGGTAGTGTGTGTGTGGGGGGGGGGGGGGGGTGGGGGTGGAGGGGGGGGGGGGGGCTGGGAGGGATGGGGGGTGGGGTGGGGGGGATCTGGGGGGGTAAGGGGGGGGGGTCTGTGGGGGAGGGGGGGGGGGGGGGTTGGGGGGGGTGTGTGGGGGGGGGGGGGGTTGGGGGTGGGGGGGGGGGGTTAGGGGGGTGGGGTAGGGGGGGGGGGGTGGGGTGGGGGGTGGGGGGGGGAGGGGGTGTGGTGGGGTGTGGGAAAAGGGGGGGTGGGGGGTGGGGGGGCGGTGAGGGGTGTGGAGGGAGGGTGGGGGGGGGGTGTGGATGGGGTGCGGGGGGTGGGGTGGGTGGGGTGTGGGGGGGGGGGTGGGGGGTTGGGGGGGGGGGTGGTGAGTAACATATTGGGTGCGAAGGACGGTGGATGTGCCGTCTGGGTGGTGTCTAGTCAAATTTTATTTCCAGATGGTACATTGAATAAACATTGGCAAGTGGATGGGGGGGCTGCATAGAATTCTGTCCTTGGTGTGTGTGTGTAGTCGTTTCTGTTGCTTTGTCTGTCTGGTATATTTGTCTTGTATGTCTGTCTGTTTGTATATTTTTGTGTTTCTGTCTGTGTTTCCTATCTGTTGTTTGTTATGTTTCTGTCTGTCTCTCTCTAGGCAGTCTCTGTCTCACGTTTGCCTCTGCTCGTCTGTCTTGTCTGTCTGTTTGTATAACCCCTCCCCCCCCCTTTCTCTCTCTGTCTATCTTTCTGCCTCTGCCCTCTGTCTGTTTGTCTCTCTCTGCCACTGTCTGTCTGTGGTTGTACGTCTCTCTGTCTGCATTCTCTGTCTTTCTTTCTCTGCCTTGCCTTGGTCGTTGCCTGTCTGTCTCTGTCTGTCTCTCTGATCTCGTCTGTTTCTCTGTCTCTGTTGTCTGTCTGATCTCTGCTTTCTCTCCCTAACCCGTCACTGACAGAGCGACAATGGAAAGAATAAGAGAAAAGTGAGTGATGTGATGGAACGATTTTGGAACAATTGATATTTTTCAGAGGGTAACAGATTAAGCATCACTATTGCTTTTTTTACATCCAGACACTCGAAAAAAAAAAAAGAGTGAGAGAGAGACAGACAGATCCACAGAGACAGAGACCGAGAGAGAGGGAGAGAGAGAAAGAGAGAGAGATGAGAGAGAGAGAAAGGAGAGGAGAGAGGAGCACAGACCGCCACGACGAGCGGATGCAGAGAGGAGGGAAGAGACGAGAGAGAGAGAGCAGAGGAGAGATCTATTGGAGACTATGAGAAGAAGAGAGAGAGATAACTTCGATGCTGAGAGAAGAGAGATGAGACGGAGAGAGAGAGCAGCGCCCGCCCCACCCCACCACACACAGACACAGACACAGTACACACACGACAACACACACAGATTAACTCTCGACACACACACACCACACACCACACACACACACACACACGAACACACACACACCCCACAACACACACACACACACACACACACACACACACCCGTCGTAAAATACTAAATGTGATAGACGTTAACTGTAAGATCATACACAACACACACGACAAAACACACACACCACACACACACACACACATCACACACTACTACACACACACACACAACACACACACACACACACACACACACACACACACACACACACACCACATCACACACACACAAAGACAGGACAGAGAAGACATGACAGCGACAGACAAACACATAAATTTAATGTAACTTTCTTTAATCATGATCTCCTTCCTTCCTTCCTTCCTTCTTTCCTCTTCCTTCCTTCTACTCACCCCCAGGGTATGGAGTGACATGATGCGGAGAGAGCCAGAGAACGACCTACGTTGCTACTTCGTGGAAACGCAGCACGCGTACGCAAGACTGGCTCGTGTAATATCTAACGCCTGGGAATTCCAGAAACTCACGGGGCCTTGTCCGTAGATGTTTAATAGCATCCTTGGTTTTCCCAAAGACAGTTTGCGGGGCATACAGAGTCTAGGGTTCGACGGCAGCAGTCCCTGGTTCCAGTGCTTGGGAGTTTAGACGGTATGTCGTAGAGTGTGTGTGTGTCAGTGTGTAGTGTGTGTGTGTGTGTGTGTCGCGCGCGCGTCATTGTTGTGTTGCGTGTGTCGTACGGGTATGCTGCCAAGATGCGTGGTGTGTACTGCGACGTTGATATACCAACTCTAGGTCTACCTTTGACTTAATATAATTGATCAATGTGTGTGTACACCCATGAGGTAGCCCGCTCGCCCTTGTTACAATATTGGTGTGCGTTTGTCGTGTGTTGACGTGTTGTGCCTGTAGTCTGGTGCATAACGTGCGATGTCCTTTTATCTAACCCTATGCTGAGTGTGCGTGTGCTGTATCGCGAGTGTGACCAAATCTAATACGTGCGTGCGAATGACGTAAGTTTGGGTCTGGTGATTTAAGGACAGATCCCGCATTCCTTGGTGATTGTGTGCGTGTGTGTAGTGTGTGTGTGTGGTGTTGAAAGTCAAAGTCCAACTTTTAATTTCCAAGAATGGTACATTGAATAAGCAAAATACTTGACTTTTTGTTATCGTCAAGCCATCTAAAGAGGAGAAAAACCCAAAGTAACCCCAAACCACCAACAACCGCAGCAACCAAAACAACACACAAACCAAAATATACCAAATCTTATGAAAAGGAAATTGATAAGATAAAGAGGACGATGGTGACTAACGACGACTACTCTGTGTCGTGTGTGTGTGTATCTGTCTCTCAGAGAGCGAAAGAAGAAAGAAGAAGAAACGAGAGCCAGAGAGAGAGAGAGAGACGTGAGAGAGGATTTGCGAAGAGAGGAGGGGATGAGGATACCGAGAGAGAATGGGATATGAGAGAAGAATGATGATAGAGAAGATGGGAGGATGAGAGAGAGCTGTGCGACTTTTGAGAGAGAGAGAGAGAGAGAGAGAGAGCAGGTTGTGTTTGTACCGACGTGTCTATCTGTCTGTCTTTCGTATCTTTGTCTGTCCTCTCTGTCTGTCTCTCTGTGCATGTGTGTGTTGTTTTGTTGTCTGGCTCCTGTTCTGTTTGCCTGTCTCTGTCTGTCTGTCGGTCGTCTGTCCCCCTCTCTCTGTGTGAACTGCGCTGGCGCGCGTGTGAGTGTATGTGTATTGTGTGTATGTGTGCTGTGTGTGTAAGTGTGCTGTGTGTAGTGTGTGCTGTCTTCTCTCTCTCTCTCTCTGTTTTTGTTATGTCTTCTGTTCTCGTCATCTATCTGTCTGTCTGTCTCTTTATCCCCTCCCCCTTCCCCGTGCGCGTCGCGGCGCGCGTATGTATGTGTGTGTGTCTGTGTAGTCAAAGGTCAATGCAGTCAAAATTTTATTGCCAGCTGGTACTATTGAATCGCCGATAAGATTTGCTCCGTGGTCGTGTTTAGCGTTTGTATGCTGTGGTGTGTCTGTGTTATCTTGTACTTAAGAGGATGTGCGTGCGTGCTTTCCCCGCTGGTATCGCGTGCAGTGATGTGTATGTGTAAGTGTGTCCGATTGTTGTGATGTGTGTGTGTGTGTGTATGTGTGAGAGAGATTGATTGATGATGATTGATAATCTTGATTCTCAACGGTCACAGATAAGTAGTGGTCATAATCTGACTTGTTTTTTTCATCCGGCCCTGGCCTTGTTTAGGGACCTCATTGATGATCACAAACAACTACTTTTAGAAACGTAATTTTAAAATATTACAGCATTAGTAAATTAGATAGATTGATTGATTACTTGATAAGTCTTTATTACCCAAAAGTTTACAAATAAATAATAGAGAGAGAGAAGATCAAAATCGTAACGAAATTCTTTTGTATTTCGAGGTAATGAATAAGCACTCATGCGTTTTCTGTTTGTTCGTTTTTTTTAACATCTCCTGACCCAGACTAGACAGAAGAAGACAGGACAGACAGCGACAGACAGATTGAGAGGAGAGAAGAGAGTCGAGAGCGACAGACAGACAGGAGACAGAGAGACAGACAGACTACAGACCTGAGAGAGGAGAGAGAGACGACAGACAGACAGACATGAGAGAGGAGAGAGACGAAGATGAGGGCTGGAGAGAGACAGACAGACAGACAGACAGGACAGACAGCAGACGGCAGTACAGACAGACAGACAGACAGACAGACTCAGAAAGAGAGTTAACTTAAAAAAAATTGTCATTTGCTTGGTTACGTATTACTGTTATCTGTATTATTTGCTTTATTTTATGTTCTACTCTTTTTGTATGTTTGTTTGTTTTGTTTTCTTCTTTCGAAAATATGATCTGGCGTTTTATTCTAATATTTCCCCCTGGAGTTAACATCGGTACTGACTCACTGTCCCGAAATAGTCCTTAGTGATGATGAGACTATTAAAACGCTTTCTCCGTTTGCAAATGCAGAGAATGGCATCTTGTGCACACACCCACACGTTAAAGACGCCATCACTCCACTTATGTAAGAAGCAGCAGACCACACTACTGCCTGTGGGATGGATGGCATGACACGAACATACCTTAGCATGCGTCCTGAGAATGGTGGGCTCCGGTCACGGTTCTACTTGCTCATAAATACTCTGTGTGAAAAGTCAGACCAATGGCTTTAACAATTTGTTAAATGATAATTAACGAGTAGTGAAGTCAGCTATCCATTAGTTGTTTGTTATCCTCATCATCGTCATCGTCATCATTATTATCATCATAATCATGCCATTATGATTATAATTATGATTATTAGTACAATCATTGTTATTACATCACAAATCGTCGTCGTCGTCGTCGTATTCATCATCATCATCTATCATCATCATGCATCATCATCATCATCATCATCACTCATCATCATCTCACTACCACACCACCACCACACCACCACACCACACCACCTCCACCACAACACCACACCACCCACATCTCTCATCATCCATTCACATCATCATCACCTCATTCAATCATCAGCATCATTCATCATCATGCCTGCTGCTGCTGCTTATACTTATTATCGTTCTCTTCTCCTTTGTAGTAGTAGTATGCCTGGAGTAGTAGGTAGTAATATATTGTTGTTGCTTGTTACCGTTATCATATATCATCATTGGTAGACTGTTAACACGACGCTTGATCATGACGTAGTGACAACAGCACAGCACAGCACAGCCCAGCACAGCAGGGATGTACTGATGATGATGATGTTGTTGTTGCTGCAGATGCTGAACGCTGACCACCACTCTGTGGGTTGTGCTGTGTTACCTTCTTGTGGCAAACGTCGCCACTACTCCGTCCTGCTCTGCGTGTATGATGGAGGGTAAGATAGACACACAGACAGACAGACAGACAGACAGACACACAGACAGACAGACAGACAGACAGACTGACAGACAGACAGACACTGACAACACATACAGGACACAGGACAACACAGACCAGACACAAACACACGCACACACACACAGAGATAGTCAGACAGGCAGGCAGAGAATCAGCCAGACACACACAGAGAGATAGACCAGACAGACAGACAAGCAGACAGGCAGACAGACAGACAGGCAGACAGGCACGACAGTCAGACGACACACAGACACACAGTCACGACACTGTAGGTTGTGCTGTGTACACTCGCGCTTTGTGGTCAGACGACGCCACTACTCCGTCCTGCTCTGCGTGTATGATGAGGGTAGACAGACACACAACAGCACAGAACAGACAGCAGACAGACAGACAGTACAGGCAGGCAGACAGGACAGGACAGACAGACACACAGACAGCACAGACAGCAGACAGACACACTGACAAAACATACTAGACACAGACCACAGGGACACAGACACAACTAACACACGCACACCAACAGAGATAGACAGACAGAGGCAGGGCAGACAGGCAGCCAGACCACACACAGAGATAGACAGACAGACAAGCAGACAGAGCAGTCAGACAGGCAGAAGGCAGACAGCACACAGACACACTAGACTCACAGAAGATAGACACACAGACAGGACACTACAGCATGGACAGACAAGACAGACAGACAACAGATGGACCAGAACTGACAGACAGACAGGACAGACAAGCAGACAGCCATATGATTTCAAAATTTCATAATTAGAAAAAAAAGACCTCTAGCTGACCGTTCATCAGAAAAGTCAGGTATCACGCACATCCCGAAGTCAGATTGCGGCTAGCCTACCTTGAACCTCGGAGCTCTAGCCAGAACGCAATCAGGGGAATACATGGAGTCCACACACAACGACAGTGATGCGTTTTGCTATGCCACGCATGAAATTCTGGAAACGACTAAATGAAGCAACTTAAACAAAAGAAGTTAAAGCAGGCTACATTGTAACATGCATTTTTGATTCATGGCGTGCAGTGATGCTATTAGAGCAAACAATGTCAATAGATAATGTTCTGTTCAATTCTTGATGTTATTGATTGTTCATTATTATATATTCTTTGAATTTCGAGGGATATTGAATAAGCACTCATGCGCTTTTCTTTTTACACCAATCTCCGTGTGTATGCGTTTTTGTAAGTTTTATATCCGTCTACCGGTCAAGAATGGCCTCTCTTTCGAAATGAGTAACCAGTATTAAGGCGTGGCGTGCAAAATGATGTTCTGCGTGTTGTTCGCACACAAAAGAACTCGGTTTATAGTTCTCATCCGAATGAGTGTTGGGTGGGAAGTGGTGTTGCACTATTTAAAACACTTAACACCAGTATTTTAAGATTTGCTCTATCCTTAAAGTAAAAACATTCAATCGCAAACAAGAAAACAAAACAAAAATAAAAACCAATCCAAACTTATCACAAAGCATTCTTAACGTGTTTCATTCTCACGCCGCATCAGGTTGTCCTGCGGTGTGTATGGTCTGCAAGGATTTAAGGTTAAAAGGTAAAGGGTCCATAACCTATGTGGTTCGTAGGGGAGCGAGGCATCATGAGGACCTCATCTTCTCAGGGACCAGACAGTATTGAGGCGGCGCCCATCTCCTCTCCCTCGCTGCTTTAACCTTCCCTGACCCTAATGAGGGAGGTAGCGTTTACTGCTGGGTGAACTAGGAGACTCTACTGAGCCAAAGGCGCCGTTGTAAACGGTCACCCATCCATGTGGTAACCACGACCTCAATGCGCTTAACATTAGGCTGGGGAAAGCGACGTGCTCTGACCATTGACTATCCAGTCCCTTGCCAAGGTATGGCATTGGTAAATACTTGGCTATGTAGCGCGCCCTAAAGGGTGTTTTGTTTATTGTTCTTTGCGTTGAATGTTTACCAAAAATAATTTGCTTCTTTTTTTAGCTTGCTGTTGAATTGTTTACCCCAAAAATAAGTTTGCTTTTTTTTTTTTTAGCTTTGCGTTGAATGTTTAACAATAATTATTTGCTTCTTTTTTAGGCTTGCGTTGAATATTTACCAAAGAAAAATTTTGCTTCTTATACTTGTGTTGAATGTTTACCAATAAAATGTAGCTTCTCTATTATTTGCGTTGAATGTTTTACATGTAAATAATATCTTTTCTTATTATTTGCATTGATGTTTACCAATAAACTTTTTGATTTGTTCATATGTGTTCATTGTTTACCAATACAATTTTCTTTGTTCCATTTTTTGCGTGGAGCGTTGACGTACCGATTTTCTTTGTTAATCTATTTTGATTCTACCACTTCAAGCCACAGAGACTTTTCTGCGATGAAATTCGGGTGCTCTCCCGGTGTAATCGAGCGCGCCGCACAGAGCAGCGCCACCATTTTTTTGTTCTTAATTCAGTCTGCACTGTCTTTTTTTCCTTCCGGTTGCTTTTTTCTACAGATATTTTGCCTGGGACAACTCCCTCGTTGCCGTAGTTCTGTTACGTGCGCTAAATAAGGATTGTGTAACAACACGGACCTTCGGTTTATGCATCTCACCCAAAAAGAACTAGCACCCAGACCAACCACTAATGGATGGGGGTGAAAAGTTTAGGACCCAAACGGGGATCGAACCACCGCACACTTTCCGACCTGGAACTTGTCGCTTTCTAGGCAGGCGCGTGACCTCTTAGACCCCGATTCCCAGCACCGTACTCGTGTGCAGTTTGGAAGCTGGGAATGTATTCAGGCATCATGTTAGTTCGCTGTGCCTCTCCTGTATTGTGAATCTCTGTTCCCTTTTCATGTGCACATACTTTGTTACTCTTTCATTTTTGGAGCGAGTTTGTGTTGTGAGTATTTTTCAACGCCCACATCGCAAATTGTGATGGCTTTTCGTTAGATTTCATGCGACCCCCTTGGGGGAGGGAGTGGGGTGTCTCTTGAAATACTGTCTTGAATCTTGGTTGTCTTTGCTTTGGTGCATGTTGACCGCCGCCCGGGTCGGTGTCTGTGGTGGTGAAGGCCTGCCTGTGTGGTGTGTGGGCAGGAGCAGCAATGAGGCACTTCGATTTCCGCCATGGCTCTCCTGCAGCAAGTGTGGGGCCTCGGCCCCTTTTTCTGTCAGAACGGCTTGTGTGGTCAGTCGCTTAGCCACACAATCATTTACATGCGCACATACACACAGCGCGCACACACGCACGCACCACGCGCATGCCGCGCACACGCTCAGAACACATGCGCGCACGAAACATGCGCGCAACACTCCTGGCGCACACAGACACACACCACAGACACACACACACACTACATAATGCACGCGCGCGCTCACAGACACACAAACACACACCGACACTCACACGCAGACACACAGTCACACACACCAGACACACACACAGGACACCCACCCACCATCCCCACACACACAATTACACACACACAGACACACAGACACACAGACACACACAGACACACACCACACAACACTTACACACACACACACTTCACAACACACAAACACACGCACGCATGCACGCACAACACACAGACACAACCCATACACACAACACACACGCACAACAAGCACACACACACACCCACACACACTCACGCACACACACACACTTAACACGCACGCACGCACGCCACACACACACACACTTACACCAGACACACACACAGACACACAGACACACAGCACACACACGGCAGACACACACAACACAGACACACACACAGACACCAACACACCCACACCCACCAATCACACACACAAGCAACGACACGCAGCACACACCACACTTACACACACACTCAACACACACACACACACACACACACACACACACCACACACACACACACACTCACACACCACACACACACAAACACACACACACACACACAAATACACACACACACACCAACACACACACAAACACACCCATCACACACACCCCACTAAAAAATACACACACACATGCGCGCGCGCGCGCGTACACGAACAAAACATGCAGTTCGCGCAAGGACACCACGCTTCGCGCGTGTACGCACAATGCACACCATCACACATGCACGCGTGCGCGCACACAATTGTTAAGCTAAAGAAAAAAATGATGAACTAATGTTTTAATTTACTTCACTGTGTCCAAAAAAATTCTGTGATTTCTTTTTCTCGTCATCATCTTTGGCTTCATCTTTGCTTGGGTCTTCTTCTTCTTCTCTTTCTTTTCTCTTCTTCTTCGTCTTTCTTCTTCTTCTTCTTCTTCTTATATCTTTCTTCTTTCTGACTTCTTCTTCTTCTTCTTCTACTTCTTCTTCTTCTTCTCTTCTTACTTCTTCTTCTTCTTCTTCTTCTTCTTTCTTCTTCTTCTTCTATCTTCTTCTTCTTCGTCACTTCTTCTTCTTCTTCTTCTTTCTTCCTTCTTCCTTTCCTTCTTCTTCTGCTTATGGCTTCTGCGTGCTTCCTCCTCTATCTTGATTTTATTCTAATCCCCCTCATTATCATCCTGATCATGATTATCATATCATTGTCTATTACCGTTATCAATATTATTAAACTACTTACTACATACTACTACTACTACTACTACTATACTTACTACTGCTGCTGTTGTGCTGTGTGCTGCTGCTGCTGCCTCTGCTGCTATACTACTATCATCCTCATCATCCTCATCATCATCATCATCCATCATCATCATCATCAATATATCATCATCACTGCTGTCTTTGTTTTTTATTTTCATTTCAGCTACTGTCACGAGTCAGGACCCTTGTAATGCGGTTAAGTACACTGTGTGTGTGTGTTTGATGGGTGTGAATTTGTATTTGTATGTCGTGCTTGTATATATGTCGTGTGTGTAGTGGTGTGTGTGTGTGTGTGGTGTGTGTGTGTGTGTGTTATGTGTGTGTATGTGTGTGTATCGTGTGCTGTGTGTATGTGTGTGTGTCTGTGTGTGTGTGTCGTTATGCTTTATGTAGTGTATGATGTGTGTATCAGTGTGGTGTGTGTGGTGTGTGTGTGTGTTGGTCGTGTATGTGTGTGTATGTGTGTGTATGTGTGTGTGTGTTATGTGTGGTTGACACATGGGTAACGTGTAGTGCCTGTGTTATGTGTGTGTTATGTGTGTGTAAGTGCTGCTAAGAGTGTTGTCCCCCCCCCCCCCCCCCCCCCCCCCCCCCCCCCCCCCCCCCCCCCCACCCCCCCTAAGTTGTGTGTGTGATGGTGTGTGTCTGTGTATGTGTGCTATATGCTGTGTGTGGTAGTTCTTTCGGTCCTGAAAAGAAGGTATTTTTAGTGTTGTTGTTGTTTTCATTGTATTTCGGAGGGGCTATTTCTAGGGGCTGCAACGTCACACTGGATCATGAACGTGACATGGGTAACGGAGGATTACCCTGCCGTCCTGCTAGAAAGATACCGCCTGCTTTTGTCAGACAATACCTTGGAGTTGTGGGGTGGGGGGGGGGGCGGGGGGGAGGGGTGAGCGAGGAGGGGGGAAGAGGAGTGAGGGGGGAAAGTCGCCACTCGCATAGACTCACGTTGGGTGAATCAGAGTCGAGCTGAGGAAGGAAAGAAAGAACCCCAACCCACTGAAGTACACGGTCAGCCTAGGCAAAATAGTCCCGTTGTGTTTAGAATGTCCCAGAAGCCTGTTTTTCCAAGTATTTCTCTTCAGTTCCTCAATCCTTCAATCTAATCCCTTGTCTAGTTGACAGTTGGGGCGCACTGAAGATCTTCGTAACCATCTTCCTCCACTCTCGAGGTTTTCAACTTTCACGTGAGAGTGTTGTTCCACCTAAGGATCAGTCCTTTCTCTGATGTTGTTCTTCCTTGTTTTCTCCTGTCTGCCTCTTTAGTACTCCTCCTTGGTACGTGTTTGTCCCTGTAGGACAGTCTTGGCCAAGTCCAGATGTTTCGTTGTTGTAACGGGGGCGAGTTTGAGGAGCCTCAAGACCTCTTGTTCATTGATCTCAGGGTTGCAGTATTTGTTAGTCCATTGTTCCCCTTTCCCAATTTCTTGCTCGCCGTATGGCTCCTTTATCTCTGGCGTTACAGATCACCCTGAAAATTCAGTGATGTCTGTAACATTTTGAGTCTGGTCTATGAACCTCTTGCCCCCCCCCCCCCCCCACCCCCCCCCCCCCGCCAGTTGATCGTTAGAAATCTCGATGCCCTCCCTTATCGCTGCCAGCTATAGTTAGTTGTTGGCAAACATCTTGGATAAGGAGCGTGATACTTAAGAACGATTTATAGTTTTTAACACCTTTTTATATAAAAATAATATTGTTAATTGTGTTCTCTTTATTGGTCATTTCATCTTTAAATATAGCGACGCTGCTAAGGAGTTGGAAAACGTCATTTCCAAGTGACGGTTAAACCAAGGTTCGCGCAGTTGAAGGCCCATAAACAAGTAAGCGACAGTGAGCGCTGTTTGAGGACACCTCTCCCCGCGCCTCTAAGGCGCTAAAAGTGAGGTACGGAGGCTTTTTGCCTTCACTGATATATTCACTGTGGACCAAGGCCGCAGTGGACGGCCTTAAATCAAGTAGGGACAAGAGCGCTGTTTAATGGACACCTCTACCCCGCGCCTCTAGCCCTTATAGTGAGGGAGTAGCGCTTTTAGCACGTCACTGTTGGATCGGTGTCTAGAGGGGTAACGCGCCTGTCTAGAAAGCGAAAAGTTCGGGTCGGGAATGTAGGCGTGGTTCAAATCCCGTTTGGACCTGAAAATTTTTTTCTCCCCATCACTAGACCTTCGACTGTGGTGGTCTTGGGCGTAGTCTTTCGGTATGAGACGATAAACACAGAGGTCCCTGTGGATCGCCCCCCCTGTTTGTTACACAATAATTATTTAGCGCACGTAAAAAACCCCCCACGGCATTGCAACATAGGAGGAAGTTTTTTTTTTATATTTTTATTGTTTTTTTTTAGTCCCTGGCAAAAATTCTGTAGAAAAAAAAAAAGCCACTCTCGATAGGGAAACAAATAGCAGTTGTAGACAGGGGGAGAAAAAAAAAAAAAAAAAGAAGAATAAAAAAATGGGTGGCGCTGCTCTGTGGCCGGACGCGCTTACCCCGGGGAGAGAGCAGCCCGAATTTCACGCAAGAGAAATCTGTACGTGACTTAAAAGTGAATATAAATAATAAATAAATAAATAAATAAATATAAAATTAAAAAAAATATCGGTATCTTTATCAGCCCATCTGTGACAAGCGTCGCAGTAGAGATGTACGCAAGTTCTATGTATATTGATAGTGTGCATTGCAGAGTGCCGCAGACCCTGTGTCCAAAGAAGGCGTTGGGCAGGGCACGGTTAACTCCACCTCCTGTACCTGGACTGCCAGTACGGCCTGGTGGG
This sequence comes from Rapana venosa, assembly GCA_028751875.1. Classification (NCBI taxonomy): domain Eukaryota; kingdom Metazoa; phylum Mollusca; class Gastropoda; order Neogastropoda; family Muricidae; genus Rapana; species Rapana venosa. Next base: position 49,695,086 of record CM054156.1, read on the forward strand.
TCCGAACTGTGATGTGATAACTCGGTGTGTGTGGTGTTATGTGTGTGTGTTTGTGTCGATCGTTGTTGTGTGTGTGTGTGTGTTTGTGATGTGTTTTGGTATGTTGTGTGTGTGTGTATGGTGAGTTTGTGTTGTGTATGTAGTGATGTGCGTGTGTGTGTGTGTTGTGGTGTCATGTGTGTGTGTGTGACGACTTGTCCCCCCCCCGTGTTTGCCGTGTGTGTATGTGACTGTTTGTGTATTGTGTGGTGTGTGTTGTGCGTATGTGCATGTGTGTGTGGTCTGTGCTGTAGACTGCAGTACGGCATGGGTCCGAACTGTGTGTGTGCAGTGTGTGTGTGTGTGTGTGTGTGTGGTGTAGGTGTGTGCTGGCGTCGTGTAGTATGTGTGTGATGTGTAGTGATTGTGGTATGTGTGTGTCATGTGTGTGCGTTGTGAGTGTGTGTGTGTGTGTGTGTGTGGTTGTGTGTGACTGCCAGTACGGCCTGGGTCCGAAACTGTGAATGGGTGAGAGTGTGTGTGGTGCTGTGTGGTGTGTGTGTGTGTGCACATCATTATGTCTGTGATGTGTACCCCCCCCCCCCCCCCCCCCCCCCCCCCCCCCCCCCCCCCCCCCCCCCCCCCCCCACCCCCCCCCCCCCCCCCACTACTCGTGTAGCCGTGTGTAGTATTGTGCGTATGTGTGTGTAGGTGTGGTTTAGTGTGTAGTCATTGTGGTTGTGTGTGACTGCAGTACGGCTGTGTCCGACACTGTGATGGTGATGTGGTGTGAGTGTGGGTGTGTGTGTGTGTATGTGTGGTGTAAAGGTGTGTGTGTATGTGTGTGAGTGTGTGATTGTGTGTGTGGTGTGTGTGTGTGTGTGCATTGTTGGTGTGTGTGTGTTGTGTGTGTGTGTGGAGTGTGTGTGTGTGTGTGTATATGTGTGTGAGTGTTGTGCATTATGTGTGCTGTGTGATGTGTGTGTTGTGGTGGTGAGTGTTGTGGTTGTCCGTGTGTGTGATCGTGTATGTGACTGCCAGTACGGCCTGGGTCCAGAACTGGTGCTGGTGGAGCTGTCGTGTTCGCTGTGTGTGTGATTGTGTGTGTCTCGTGAGTGTATGTGCATAGGTGTGTGGCCGGCTTGTGTATGTGCTGTGATCTGTGTCGTAGATTGATGTGTGCTTGTGAATTGGTAGTGTGAGTAGTGACTGCCAGTACGGCCTGGGTCCGAACTGTGATGGTGAGTGTCGTGTGTGTGTGTGTGTGTGTGTGTGTGTAGTGTGTGTGTTGTGTGTGTGTGCGTGTGTGTATGTGGTGAGTTGTTGTGATTGTGTATGTGAGTGTGTATATGTGTGTGTATGTAGTGTGTGTGTGTGTGCTGTGATTGCTGTGTGTGTGTATGTTGTGTGCGTTTGTGAGTGAATGTGTGTGAGTATGTGTGTGTTTGTGTGTGTATGTGTAGTGTGTATAGTGGTATATGTGTGTCGCTTACAAAGGTGGTGCTGTAGTGTGTGTGTGTGGTTGGTGTGATGCCCCCGTCCGGCCTGGGTCCGAACTGTGATGGTTGAGTGAGATCTATGATTATGTGGTGCCTTGAGTAACTTAACACCTATTCGTGTATGATGGCTGGATATACTGTCTCTTGAAGTCCTTACCCGTGAGGGCCGTGTTGTGTATGTGTGTGAGTGTGGATTGTGTATGTGTGTATGATGTGTGTTGTGGGTGTGTGTGTATGTGTAGTGTGTGTTTGTGTTTGTGTGTTATGTTTGTGTGTGTCGTGTGATGTGTGTGAGTGTGAGTACGAGATGTGTAGTGTGTGTGTGTAGTTGTGTGTGTTTGTGTATGTGTTGTCGAGTGTGTGTGTGTGTAATGAGTGTTTGAGTGATGTGTGTGTGTGTGGGGTTGTTGTTGTTGTTGTTGTTTTTAGTTGTCTTCAATTTAAACGTCTATTCACCTAAGTGATATTAGACAAATGTGTGGGTCGTGTTGGTGTGGGTGATGTGTGTGGAATTGTGTTGTGTCTAGTGTGTGAGTGTGTGTGGTGTGTGCACTGTATCGCTGTGTGTGAGTGTGTGTGTGTATGTGTGTTATTGTGTGCGTGTGTTGTGTAAATGGGATTGTGCTTGTGGTTGTGTGTGTGTGTGGTGTGTGTTTGGTGTGTTTATATGTGTGTGTATTGTGTGTGTGTGATGTAGAAGTTTGGTGTGTTGTTAATGTGTGTGTGTGGGTAAGGTTGTTGTTGTTGTTGTTGTCTTCATTTAACGTTATTACTCTAAGTGATATTAGACAATGTGTGTGTATGTGTGTGTGTGTGGTGTGTGTGTGTGAGTTTTGAGGTGGTGGTCCTGGTGTGTGTGTGTGTATGTGTGTGTTATTATGTGTTGTGGTTTGTTCTTGTGTTGTTGTTGTTGTCTTCAATTATAACAGTTCTATTCACTCTAAGGTAATAGATTACGACCGAATGGTGTGAGCTGTGGTGGTCGTGTGTGATGTGTGTGTGTGTGTGTGGTTGTTGATTGGTGTTTGAGAGTTGTTGTGTTTTCGTGAGGTGGTGTGCGTTGTGTTGTGAGTGTCGGTGTGTGTTAAATGGAGTGTGTGAGGTCTGGGTGTTGTGTGTGGGGTTGTTGTTGTAGTTGTTGTTTTTGTTGTCTTCAAATTTAAGTCTATTCACTCTACGTGATAATTAGTACAAATGTGTCTGTGTATGTGTGTAGCATGTGGTTGTGATGTGTGTGGTGTGATGTGTGTGTGCTGTAGTGTGTGCATGTGTTGTGTGTAGTGGCTGTTGTGATGTGATGATGGTTTGTTTTGTTGTTGTTGTTGTTGTCTTCAATTTAAAAGTCTTATTCACTCTAAGTAACTATTAGCCGAAAGGTGGGTGAGTGTGTTGTGTGTTAGATTGTTTGTGAGTGCTGTTAGTGAGTAGTGTTTTAGTGTTTTGTGCAACGAGAGTCTATGTAATCTGGTGGTTTGTGTATTTATGTTGTACCATCGATTATATTTATACATGCTATATTTCACGTATGATGTAGCTCTGTATTTTCAGTGATAATTTATTAATAATTCATATATAAATATCTTCTATATATACTCTCTATCACCCCAAAAATAACACCACCAACCCTTTCCTTTCCATCTGACGATCTCTAAATGTGGATAGAAACCCCTGTATGGTAATTTATTCGAACTCTTGTGATTTTGATTATTTCTTATCAAAAACCCCCCCCCCCCCCCCCCCCCCCCCCCCCCCCCCCCCCCCCTTGTGTGCGTGCGTGTATGCTTGTGTGTGTGTCGTGTGTGGTCCATGAAAGTGTGGTTCCCGACTGAGCCCTTGGTGCCCACCCCCCCGTCGCTATAGTAGTGGGTAGTTGTAAGTTGTTGTTGAGTTAGTGTTGTTCTTCAATCTTAACTCGTCTATTTCACTCTAAATGATTTATTAGGACAAAGATGCTGTTTGAAGCGAGCCTCCTAGTTGTCAGCTAGTTGCTTTCAGGACAGTATCCTGTGGTGGGCCGTGAGCGGGACCGTGTGGACTGTTGGAGCATATTAGCGATGTAGTGTGTTGGTGTGTGTGTGGTGGTATGGTGTGTGTGGTTGTGTGTGTGTGTGAGTGGGTATATATCGGCGTGTGTTTGGGGTATGGGTCGGAGTGTGGAGGGGTGGTGGGGGTGGGAGGGGGTGTAGGGGGGTGGTGGGGGTGGTAGTGTGTGTGTGGGGGGGGGGGGGGGGTGGGGGTGGAGGGGGGGGGGGGGGCTGGGAGGGATGGGGGGTGGGGTGGGGGGGATCTGGGGGGGTAAGGGGGGGGGGTCTGTGGGGGAGGGGGGGGGGGGGGGTTGGGGGGGGTGTGTGGGGGGGGGGGGGGTTGGGGGTGGGGGGGGGGGGTTAGGGGGGTGGGGTAGGGGGGGGGGGGTGGGGTGGGGGGTGGGGGGGGGAGGGGGTGTGGTGGGGTGTGGGAAAAGGGGGGGTGGGGGGTGGGGGGGCGGTGAGGGGTGTGGAGGGAGGGTGGGGGGGGGGTGTGGATGGGGTGCGGGGGGTGGGGTGGGTGGGGTGTGGGGGGGGGGGTGGGGGGTTGGGGGGGGGGGTGGTGAGTAACATATTGGGTGCGAAGGACGGTGGATGTGCCGTCTGGGTGGTGTCTAGTCAAATTTTATTTCCAGATGGTACATTGAATAAACATTGGCAAGTGGATGGGGGGGCTGCATAGAATTCTGTCCTTGGTGTGTGTGTGTTTTTTTTTAAAAACCCGGGGGTTTGGGTAGGGGTGTGTGTGTGTGTGTTGGTATTGTGTGAGTTGTGTTGTGTGGGTGTTGTGTTGTTGTTGGTGTCTTCAATTTAACGTCTATTCACTTAAGTGATTTTAGACAAATGTGTGGTGTGTGTGGGTTGCTGTGGTGTTGTTTTGTGTGTGTGAGTGTGTGTATATTGTGTGTGTGTGTGTGTGTTTTGGGTGTTGTGGGGTGTGTGTTTGTGTGGTGTGTGTTATATATGTGTGGTGTGTGTGTGGTTTGTGGTGTTGTGTGTGTGTGTGTGTGTGGTTGTGTGTGTGTTGTGTGGTGTGTGTGAGTGTGTGGTGTGTGTATGGTGTGGAGGTGTTGGGGTGGGTAGTGTGAGTTTTGGTGTGTTGTGTGTGTGTATGGTGTGTGTATGTGTGTGTGTTAGTGTGTGTATGTGTGTGTGGGGTGTGTGTGGGTGTGGATTGTGTTTGTAATGTGGTGTTGTATGTGGGAGTGTTGGGGATGTGTTTTTGTATGTGTGTGTTGTGTGGTGGGTGAGTGTGTGTTTGTGTGTGTGTATGTGAGTGTGTGGTGTGTGTGTGTCAAGTCAAAATTTTATTTCCAGATGGTACATTGAAAAAAACAATGCATTTGCTTTTTCTCAAGCCATCTGTGTGTGTGTGGTGTGTGTGTGGTGTGTGTTTTATTGTGTGTGTGTGGTGTGTGTGTGTATGTATGTTTTATTTATTCATTTATTTATTTATTCTTTTATATCGAGGAGATGTGTGTGTAGTGTGTATGTGTGTGTGATATATGTGTCTGTATGTGTGTATATATGTGGTGTATATGTGTGTGTGTATGTGTTGTGTTGTTGTGTGTGTATGTATGTGTGTGTATGTGTGTATGTGTATGTGTGTATATGTGTGTATGTATGTGTGTGTATATGTGTGTGTATGTGTGTGTATATGTGTGTGTGTATGTGTGTGTGTATGTGTGTGTGTGAACAGTGATGCAATACGATGACTAAAAGGTAAAGGTGGTCCCATAACCTATGAGGTCGTAGGGGAGCGAGGCGTCAGAGACTCAACTTCTCTAGGGGCCAGCATATTAAGGGTGGCACCTATCTCCTCTCCCTCTTACCTTCCCTGACCCTAAAGAGGGCAGGTGGCCATTTACAGCTGGGTGAGCTGGGGGACTGTACTGAAGCCAAGGGGCACAAAAGGGTCACCATCTAAGTGGTAACCACGCTCGATGCTGCTTAACCTTGGCTAGGGAAAAGCGAGGGCTGTGACCACTGGCTAGCCCGTCCCCAACGGTTACCATGTTGCATAAATGGCACAGAACGTAGCTGAAAATGCTTTTTCACTTCAGCTGAGCTTTTTACAGCACATCAAATTTTTGGGCGTTGTTTGTTTGTTTGTTTTTTTATTGTTGTTGTTTGTTGTTGTTGTTGTGTTGTTTGTACTGCTCCTGGGGTTTCAGCTCCGAGATTCACCAAATGGTGAGATCTTGCATATGCGCCCAATTTTTGACCCCCACGAAGGTAGCCACATTCAATTTCGGGGATGTATGTGGATACGTTCTTTTTCCGTATCCCATCAAACGCTGAATGAATGGCGGGATCCTTTAAAACGTGCCGTTTTATCGCATTGTTTGTTATGCCAGAAAGGAATTAAGCACGGGCCAGGTCTACATTGGAGTTGATCTGGAGATGGTAAAAATTCCCCACCCTTAAATTATAGGGACTCCACCGAGATTCAAAACCACGACTTCATGGACCCAATGGGATTGAAGTCGAACGGTCAAACCATGGCTAGTGTGGGTCAGATGACAGTAAATGGAGCTGTACTTAGGGGTACGGGACAGCTGGAGTTGGCAAATGCAAGGATTTCAAGTAAACTAAGAGAGGGAGAGGAAAAGAGAGAGGAAGAGAGGAGAGAGAGAGAGGATGAGAGAGAGATGAGAGTAGAGAGAGAGAGGAGAGAGAGAGAGAGGAGATAGACAGACAGAGAGACACCATACAGCCCAGAGGAGGAAGGAAGGTGGCAGGATGGTTAAGACGTTCGCCTGCCAACAAGTAAACATTGAGGTTGTGGGTTCGATTCCCAGCCTCGCCCTATGTTCCCAGTTTGACAAAAAAATCGAGTGAATGTCAAAGTCCTTCGGATGAGACTATAAACCGAGGCCCTGTGTGCGAACGCACGCAGAACATCTTGCGCACATGTTAAATCCTTTTCCACTTTTCAAAAGAGTAGGCCATTGTGTGCCGGTGGGAACAGATGACAGAAATGACAAAACCGCATACACACGGGATGTAAAAAAGGGACATTAGTGCTTATTCATTATTCTCGATATAAAAGAATAATATAAATAAATAATAAATAAACAGACAGACGCAGACAAGGGCAGCAGGACAGTTTTTTCTTTTTTTCCAAAACGAAATCTGACCTTGTCATCTTCTGTTTCAGAGCCCTGTCGAATCCACGCAACCTGATTGGTCTGAACGTGTGTTTAGAGGTCACACAACCGGAAACTCGGATCGGAAAAATGGGGAGCTCTGACCCCTCTGGACTGTAACCTCTTTGGTCACTTCTGCCCGGAGCAATGCTTATGCTGTGAGGGGACCCCCCCTACTTTCTCTCCCCTCTCTCTGTCTCTGTATGGTTTGTCTGTGTGTCTGTTGTGTGTCTGTTTCTCTGTCTCTGTTGTCACTGAATGTCTCTGACTGTCCTCTGTTTGTGTGTCTCTGTCTATTTCTCTGTCCTTCTTGTCTGTCTGTTCTCTGTCGTCTCTGTCTTTGTCTGTTTGTCTCTGTCTGTTGTTTGTTGTTGTTTTGTTGTAGGTCTTTCTGTCTGTCTCTGTCTGTTGTTGTTGTCTGTCTGATTCTCTATTGTTGTTCTTTGTTGAGTCGCCTGTCTGTCGTCCTTATACTGCCCCCCCCAATTTTCCCCCATCCTTTTTGTATTATTTTGTCCTTTATCTCGAAAAACCAATCGTGGCCACATTCGAAAGCAAAAAAAACTATACTGTTGTCCTGTTTTTTTTAGCTTCCTAGCATCATGTTTTACCTTTAAAAAAAACAATTTACATTGGCGTCTAACACAAACTTGTACGCAGATTTTAGATACTTTAAAAACTCTGTTCCTTTCCCAGTGCTGGTTTCTTCACCTTTTGGTTTTATCCGTCATCTTCGTTTTTTTTGAGCCTTTCAAAAAAAAAAGTGTCGGTGGGGGGGGGGTAGCCAGGGGCAGGCATCGTTTCCCCCCAGCTCAGTTAAGCAGCATCGAGCGTGGTTCCCAAAGCGGAGGGGTGACCGTTTCCCGCTGTCGCTTCAATCTGTCCCCCCGTTCACCCGCTGTAAATGGGGACCGCCTCTTTTGGGTCAGGGAAAGGGAAAGCAGGGGGAGAGGAGATGGGGCCCCCCCCTCAATAGCTGGGCCCTGAAGAAGCCGAGGTCTCTGACGCCCGTCCCCAACGACCACATGTTATGGGAAACACCCCTACCCCTAGTTTTTTTTCACGGTGGAACCCCACTCTGACCAGAAACCCTTAGGCGCAACTCGACAGGTGCGAGACTGACGGTATCACGCGTACAAAAGCGGCATGATCAGTCAAGGTCCGGGACCCAGTGCTCAAATAATCACACGCTTTCCTTTTTCCTTGTCCAAGTGCGGTCAGTTCTGCTTCATAGCTAGCCCCAGCTGGGCTGGGCTGGCTGGGTAGAGTGGAGTGGGGAAAGTGGGGGACTGACCGCTGTGGGGTCCTTATTGCCCTTACTAGCGGCTGTCATCGTGCAGAAGCTTCAGTGTATTTGTCTGTAGCAGCTCTGAGTGTCTTTGTCTTTAGCTAGCTATCAGTGTCTTTGTCTTTAGCTAGCTCTGAGTGTCTTTGTCTTTAGCTAGCTGTCAGTGTCTTTGTCTTTAGCTAGCTGTCAGTGTCTTTGTCTTTTAGCTAGCTGTCAGTGTCTTTGTCTTTAGCTAGCTCTGAGTGTCTTTGTCTTTAGCTAGCTGTTCAGTGTCTTTGTCTTTAGCTAGCCTCTGCGTTAGAGTGTCTTTTTGTCTTTAGCTAGCTGTCAGTGTCTTTGTCTTTAGCTAGCTGTCAGTGTCTTTGTTTTTTAGCTAGCTTGTCAGTGTCTTTGTCTTTTAGCTAGCTTTCTCAGGTGTCTTTGTCTTTAGCTAGCTGTCAGTGTCTTTGTCTTTAGCCAGCTCTCAGTGTCTTTGTCTTTAGCCAGCTGTCAGTGTTTTTGTCTTTAGCCAGCTGTCAGTGTCTTTGTCTTTAGCCAGCTGTCAGTGTCTTTGTCTTTAGCCAGCTGTCAGTGTCTTTGTCTTTAGCTAGCTGTCAGTGTCTTTGTCTTTAGCCAGCTCTCAGTGTCTTTGTCTTTAGCCAGCTCTCAGTGTCTTTGTCTTTAGCTAGCTCTCAGTGTCTCTGTCTTTAGCCAGCTCTCAGTGTCTTTGTCTTTAGCCAGCTCTCAGTGTCTTTGTCTTTTAGCCAGCAGTCAGTGTCTTTGTCTTTAGCTAGCTGTCAGTGTCTTTGTCTTTAGCCAGCTCTCAGTGTCTTTGTCTTTAGCTAGCTGTCAGTGTCTTTGTCTTTAGCTAGCTGTCAGTGTCTTTGTCTTTAGCCAGCTGTCAGTGTCTTTGTCTTTAGCTAGCGAGCTGTCAGTGTCTTTGTCTTTAGCTAGCTGTCAGTGTCTTTGTCTTTAGCCAGCTGTCAGTGTCTCTGTCTTTAGCTAGCTGTCAGTTTCTCTGTCTTTAGCTAGCTCTCAGTGTCTTTGTCTTTAGCAGCTCTCAGTGTCTTTGTCTTTAGCCAGCTCTCAGTGTCTTTGTCTTTAGTAAGCTCTCAGTGTCTTTGTCTTTAGCTAGCTCTCAGTGTCTTTGTCTTTAGCTAGCTCTCAGTGTCTCTGTCTTTAGCTAGCTCTCAGTGTCTCTGTCTTTAGCTAGCTCTCAGTGTCTCTGTCTTTAGCTAGCTGTCAGTGTATTTGTCTTTAGCTAGCTGTCAGTGTCTTTGTCTTTAGCTAGCTCTCAGTGTCTTTGTCTTTAGCTAGCTGTCAGTGTCTTTGTCTTTAGCCCAGGCTTTTCAGTGTCTTCTGTTTTTTTAGCTAGCTGTCGGGTGTCTTTGTCTTTTGCTAGCTGTCAGTGTCTTTGTCTTTAGCTAGTAGCTGTCAGTGTCTTTGCCCTTTTAGCTAGCTGTCAGTGTCTTTGTCTTTAGCAGCTCTCAGTTGTTCTTTGTCTTTACCCAGCTCTCAGTGTTTTTTCTTTGCCGCTGTCATGTCTTTGCTTTAGCCAGCTGTCAGGTCTCTGTCTTTAGAGCTTCAGTGTCTTTGTTCAATGTCTTGTCTTTGCTAGTTCGTGTCTTTGCTCTCAGGTTTTTGTTGTGCCAGCTTCAGTGTCTTTGTTTTAGCCGCTGTCGTGTTTTCTTTAGCCAGCTCTCAGTGTCTCTGTCTGTTCCCAGTTTCCCCCGGTGGTCTCTGTTTTTTCCCCCCCACTTTTGCAGGCCCGGGCCGAACAGTGGGAGAGGCAGGAGGCGCCTCGCGACACCCCCACCCCTGACAGGCTGGGTACGTGGACGTGGAGGAGGACAGCTCCTCTTAATCCTCAGAACCATTTAGTGGCCCTGAGGCCCCGCCCTCACGAAAACCCCATGACATTTTATACCTTCGACCCCCCTCAAGATGACGCCAGTGACGACACAGCCCGCCCGACGAGCTTACGCTTGTCCACTTATGACGTATATGACGTCGTTGGCAGCAGACGTAAAGAAGGGGCGGGGGGGAGGGGGGGGGGGAGAAAGGGTGACGTTGGGTTTGGGTTTCCCCCAAAAAAGCGCTGAAAAGGGGGGGAAAATTTTTTGCGTTGTTCCCAAAAAGGCTGTCCAGAGTTTTGAACAGAAAGTAACATTTACATTGTAACAGCATCAACGCAGATGTCCCACCACCCAAAAACCCTCTGGGAGTATAAAAGCGATATTTTTTGTATTGTTTTGACAAAAAATTCGTAGCTTGTCCCCTCAATGCCACACCCCCCCCCCCCCGCCCCACCACCCACCCAACCCTCCTTCACACGAAATTTTTTCAGGTTTGTTCTTTAAAAGGCTGAGAAAACGTTGACCATTTTTTTTGTGACAAAAAAAAAAGAAAACTAGAAAAAAAAAAAAAAACAAGCGTCGCAACCCCCCCCCCCCCCGCGCGCGCACATACCCACCACGGCGCGCCGCGCGCCGCGCCCACCAACCCCACCACACACCACCACACCACACACACACAACACACAACAACCACACACCACACACACACACAAACACAACAAACTGTTAAAATAATGATGCACACAAAAAAGAGTTTTTGATATTTTTTGGTGGTGATCTTGTCTTTAAAAAAAAAATATTTTAGTGTTATTTTTAAAAAAAAAAAAGAGATTATCCGTGTTATTGATATTATTTTGCTTATGTTGTGTATTATGTGGAGAAAAAAATCTGAGGAGATAAATGGGCGTTGACTGTTAGTGTTGTTGTCGGTGATGTTATATAGCGTAATGACCACCCCCACCCCACCCCAACAGGATTGAACCGAGACTAGTGATTCATACTTCCCTCTGTTTTACCCACTGACACACCACCCTGGCAGTTTTATAAACTCTTTCCTTTCCAGGTGGGACGTAGCGGAGCCCATTCTTCTCCAGGTGCAATATGGCATGCTGGCACTTTGGGTCTCACCCTTAACACCGGCCCAAATCATTGGCTGACTTTGTGTTGTTGTTGTAGTTGTTCTTGATGCGACGAAAAGCGGACAAAATTTTTAAACGTGTGTGTATTGTGTGTGTTTTTGGTGTGTGTGTGTGTGTGTGTGTGTGTGTTTGGTGTGTGTTTTTGTGTGTGTGTTGTGTGTGTGTTTGTGTGTTTTGTGTGGGTGTGTGTGTGTGTGTGAGGGTGTTATGGGTTTGTGGTGTGTTTGTTTTTTTGTGTTTTGTGTTGTGAGAATGGTTTAGGGGGGGGGGGGGGGGGGGGTTAAGAGTGGAAGGTTTTTAAGGAAATGGATTTTTGAATAAAGCTAGCTTTAGGGGAAAAACCCCAACAAAACCTTCTCCTATGACTATACGTTTACTGGGTAGGAACCACATTTAAGGCCGACATTATCTTGATTTAAGGACATGGCTGTGCCAAGCTCAGCAGGGAAGTGGAGGTGGCCATGCCTATGTTGCACAGGGCACGTCATACTTGGGTATTGCCCGAAGTCGAAATACGGCTCCCTTCATGGTGGGGGGGGGGGGGGGGTGGGGGGTAAGGGTAAAGGAAGGGTTGTACCAAAAACCTAAAAGGGTTGTAGGGGGAGTGAGGGCGTCGAGACCTTTTCTTTGGGGCAGCATATTGAGGGCGGCCCATCCCTTTTCCTCGCTGCTTTACCTTCCCTACCCTAAAGAGGCAGGTATCCATTTACAGCTGGTGTGACTGAGGACTTACTGAAGCCAAGCGCGCAAAAGGTCACCCTTTCCCAATGGTACCACGCTCGACGCTGCTTAACTTGGCTGGGGGAAAGCGAGGCTTGACCCCCGAGCCCCCCGTCCCCCATGGCGGGGAACAAACAAAAAGGTGCATACCCAAAAAATGTCTCCCGGTTGAAAGTGGGGAGCTGTATGCGAGGAAAGGAAAATACGAACACACACAGGGTATGTTGGTTTTTCTTCCCGGGCTGGGCTTTATCCCAGTTTGGATTAAAGCCATTGACGCTGGGGGCAACAGCATAGTGAGAGACTGTATGACCAGTGGCTTTTCCACTCATAGAATTCCACTTTACAGCTTAGTCTTTAGTGATTGACTATGACTCTCTGACTAGGAGGCTGACTTGCATGTTCTTATGTGCTGCAGCTCTGGGGGCTGGTTGGGCCTTCGGAGAACTTCTCCAACGCTGACTGTCCTTACGCCCACTTGGCCGAGAGAGTGGGGATGTACTGTGGGCAAGGCATCTCCACTAAAGATCAAATTTCCAAAAACAGCAACTGCTTCCATTGCTGTTTTAGAGGTCATCGTCGAACACGACGGACAAATATGTAGAAAATGGTGGTATTAACCGTACTACTGCCCACAGTCGCCTCACTCTCCTGCCAGTGATCAGTGGGGGTTTTCACGCGTACACAAATGTTATGCCCGCATGGTGTGTTCGCACACGGATCTCATTTTACAGCTCTATCCGTAGGAAAAGAGTAAGAATGCATACGGACTCAATGGGGGCAAACAAATCTCAAACGGGCATCGCGGAGATTCAACCTCCCGGGATTCAGTAGCTGCGAGCTTGATGCTCTAGCCAAAGCCGTTGTAACCTCGCATCCCCCTGGTGTCAGCTTCTGTGGTGCTCGGCAACAGTATACTGTCTGCAGGCACCTTTTTTGGGGTTTTGATCAAATGAAAAAATGGATGGATGGATGGATGGATGGATGGTGGGTATTGGATGAGCTAGACAGACGTGCGACGAAAGGGTGGATGGATTTTAGATACATGGAAGGGGGATGCATGGGTAGATGGGTGGCTGGGTGGGTGGCGTGATGAAGGGTTGCATGTATAATTATGATGTGTGTCTTTACAAAAAGATTTGGAGGATGTATGTGCATATAAGCATGGACACATGTTTTATTTGTGTGTAATTTTTTTTATATTATTTTCCCAAGGTTTTCTACCAGTGTATGCATTCCAGACAGAAATCTAAAGCGATTCCACTAAGAATAAAAGCCCTGGACTTGGAGGGTATATGTCAT
>CM054156.1:49708520-49723520 GCA_028751875.1 Rapana venosa
TTTTTCGATAAGTATAAAATGAAATGGGTTGAGATTTGCTGTACTCTGAATTGCCACACACCACTGTTATTAATGTTATTAATGTTATATTATAACATTGTGCTGTCACTGTCCATTATGAATTTATGTGTTGTGTGAATGCGTGTGTCGGCATTCCAAGGTTGTGAATGCCGGAAATCATCTCCTCTGCCCATGCTCCATTAAAGCATCCGGATTAAAGTGCACTAGCTTTAATGGAGCTTGGGCAGAGGTTTTGCACTTTTTTTCTGTTTTACCCATAATTTTATAGTTTTACCCATCAAAAATAAATTAGTATTACTTTCAGTTTTAGTAGAGAGATAGGGAAAAAGCCGAGTCAAGGTAAACTGCTTAGTTTTTATATAAAACTATGCAAGTTTTGGTTCGATGAGGCGAAGCCGAATCGGACCAAAGTTGCCTGGTTTTGGATAAACAGTAAGTGGTTGAGCTTGACTCGGCTTTTTCCCTATCTCTCTCTCGTGATAAAATCATGGACAGCTCTCCCTGATTGAGAAAAAATAATAGCATTGATTGCAGTCCCCGCTGTCTCCATGGTAACTCAGCGGTGGATCAATAACAGCAACATAATGATACAGTTACTGGGGGTGGGTGGGGAGGGCGGATGGGGGGGGGGGGGGGGGGTAGGGTAGCCTAGTGGTTAAAGCGCTGCGCTCGTGATCTGACGGCCCGGGATGGAGCCACCATACAGGCAGCTATTTTAGGGGATTCAGCAGCACGAGGCAAAGAGAAGGAGAAGAAAGGCTGCAGCCAGGCAGACAGACAGACCAGCATTGTCAGACTTCCTCTGTGCCTTCCTCTGCCATAGGCACTGTCTGTCATTCCCGTGTGGGACTGGCCAGCCACACCCGACGCTGTACCAGAATGAATAACACCTAGAGCACAGCAACTCCAGAGTCTTCCGAGAGTAAAGGTTTCCAAGAAGGACCCTGGAATTGAACTGTAAAGCAGACCCCACTCTCCCCAAAAGTCTAGTTGAGTCTCTAAACCGAAGCCGCCCCGTGTGCGAACGCACGCAGAACATCTTGCGAGCACGTTCAAAACCCGTTCCACCTTTTCTGAAGAGTAGGCCACTTCACGCTAGTAGGAACGAATAACAAACAAACACAAAAAATCCCCCCCCCCAAAAAACAACAACAACCAAACAAACCCAAAACCAACACCAAACACATGCACGCAGGCATCGTGTTTAGACAGACACCAGTGCCGGAATCGGAATATGGCTACCTTAATGGTGGGTAAAAACGGTGGTAGAATTATGCACACAAAACAATCTCACCATTAGGTAAACCTCGGACCTCTAGGCGAGGACTTAAACAAACAAAAGATCCCCCCCCCCCCCCCCCCCAACCAACTCCTTGCTCTAGCAGCAGCTAAGGAGGGAAGGTGGTAGGATGGTTTAGACGTTTGCCTGCCAACAAGTCAACCGTGAGGTTCTGGGTTCGATTCCCAGCCTCGCCCTTTCTTCACAGTTTGACACATACACAAAAATCGAACTGAATGTCAAAGTCCTTCGGATGAGACTATAAACCGAGGCCCCGTGTGCGAACGCATGCAGAACATCTTGCGCACACGTTAAATCTTGCTTTTCGAAAGAGTAGGCCATTGTGTGCCAGGTGGGAACAGTTGACAAAATTTATTAATCCGCATACACACGGGGGACTGGATGTAAAAAAACACATGAGTACTTATTCCATTATCCTCGATATAAAACAATAAATAAATAATTAAATAAATAAATACAGCTACAGCAAAAGAGACCGTCAGACAATCCCCAGCCTCTCCTGATCCCCTGCCCAAGCTGTTTCAATGCAGGAAAGAAAAAAGACATAAATCAGCTGCTGACTAACACTAACGCCACTTCCATGGCCTGCCTTCGTTCAGGCTCTCCCCCCCCCCCCCCCCCCCACCCCCCGCCCCCTCCTCATCCCTCCCCCGCCGTCTCTCTCCTCCCCCTCCACCACCTCTCCCCATCCTTCTTTATGACCTCATCCCATTCTCCTGAATGCCTTGTCTGTGTGTCTGTCTGTGTGTCTGTCTGTGTGTCTGTGTGTCTGTCTGTGTGTCTGTCTGTGTGTCTGTGTGTCTGTCTTTCTCTGTCCGTCTGTCTGTCTTCTCTGTCTCTGTCCGTCTGTCAGTCTCTACGTGTCTGCCTGTCTGAATCTGTCCTCTGTCTCTGTGTCTTTCTCCATGTGTCTCTGTCAACCTGTCTGAATCTGACTCTCTCTCTCTGTCTCTTTCTCTGTCTGTCTGTTTGTCTGTCTCTCTCTCTCTGTCTCTCTCGCCTCTCTCTCTCTCTCTCTCTCTCTCTCTCTCTCTCTCTCTCTCTCTCTCTCTCTCTCTCTCTCTCTCTCGCTCTCGCTCTCTCGTTCGTCGATGTATGTCTCCGTCTCTTTCTTCCAGTCTCTCTATCTCTGTCCGTCTGCGTTTATCTGTCTCCCTCCATCCCTCCTCCTCCCCCTCCAACCCCCTCCCCCCCCCCCCCCCCCTCTCTCTCTCTTTCGTTCGTCGATGTCTGTCTGTCTCCGTCTCTTTCTTCCAGTCTCTCTATCTCTGTCCGTCTGTCTGTCTATCTGCCTCCCTATCTCCCTCTATCCCTCCTCCTCCTCCCCCTCTACCACCACCCCATCTCCCCCCCTCTCTCTCTCTTTCTCTCTCTCTTCTCTCTCTCTCTCTTCTCTCTCTCTCTCTCTTTCTCCTCTCTCTCTCTCTCTCTCTCTCTCTCTCTCTCTCTCTCTCTTCTCTCTCTCTCTTTCGCCAGTTTGCAACAGCTGTTGCCTCCTCTCCAGATGTCCTCAGACTGGCTGCACGTGCAGTGACAGCTTAAGTCGATGAGGACATGCTACCTACCCCCTGCCCAGCCCTCTGTCAGCCAGGGAGTGTTCAGGAGTGGACGGGCCGATCTCGGGTCTGTGGAGACTATGGCAGTCTGACAGTATCAAAAGATCGGTACCGTCGCCTTCAAAAGACCAGATGGTTTTCTTGAAGGGAGTAGTTGGGTTCTATGGTAAATTGATTCTTTATTTGTGAGACTGTTGACTTGTCGCTTTTTGGTATCCTATTTTTGGGGGTCTTCTCTTTTTTTTCTCGTTCTTTTTGTTTATTCATTTTGTTGTTGTTGTTCTTCTTCTGGATAATCACTTGCAATATTGATAGTGTAGTGATACAACAAGATTGGATTGGATTGAAGGCAGAGAGGTGTAGATAAGGATTATCTCTCTCTCTCTCTCTCTCTCTCTCCTCTCTATATATATTATATATATATATATATATATATATAGATATATATATTATATATATATATATATATATATATATATATATATATATATATATATATATATATATACATATATATATATATAACTTGAAAAGGATCGCGTTGTTGTAATGATGACATATTTTTCAACTGTAAAATGACTGGTTTCGTGTTGTTTGGTCTTAGCACACGCTGTAAATTATTATTTGCACGCTGTTTATTCTAACGGATTTGTGTACGATCTCCTCTATTCTGAATAAAAGATCTATTGAAACCAAAGGCAGACAGGGTCCTGTTTACTATGAGAATAGAAACCGTGTACCGTTACCGTTTCTGTAACGTTTAATTTTTCGAATGGTTTTGGTTCGTAAAGGGTAAGCATGCCCAAAGAAAAATAGAAGCTTTCAATTATTTATTTATGTATTTATTTATGTATTTATTTATTTATTTATTCATATTACTTAAGGTAACGAGATTTATCTGCATGAAATTCGGGCTGCTCTCCCCGGGTGAATGTGTATTTTTGACCAGACTCGAGAACAGCTGACGCTGTATGAGCAGAATGTATCATCTTCCTTGTTATCAAAATGACAAATCTAGAAACTGTCTACCTTCTTTATCAAACTGTTAAATGCGCTGTTGAAAAAACCCAAACACATTGTGATAAAGCTGAATATTGATAGACGGATTAAACAGTGTTAACATTTTATCATTTTGATGTTGCAAAACAACAGCTGTACAGGACAGTTTCTGTTTTCTGGAGACAGGAGACTTCATACAGTAAATGGTACTTTATCATGGCACAGACCATCTCGTCATTTTCTTCTGACGCTAAATCATGGCAACATGTCGGAGTCAAAACATAGTGAAATTGCAAATTGGACATCAAAGAGTTTCGAAGCGTTTTTTCTTTCTACTTCTTTTGTTCTTTCTTCTTCAATCTTTTTTTCTTTCTTCTTTCTTCCTTCCTTTCTTTCTTTCTTTCTTTCTTTCTTCTTTCGCAATTCTTCGTCTTCTTCTTCTTCTTTCTTCTCTTCTTCTTCTTCTTCTTCTTCTTCTTCTTCTTCTTCTTCTTCTTCTTCTTCTTCTTCTCTTTCTTCGTCTTCTTCTTCTTCTTCTTCTTCTTCTTCTTCGCAATTCTTCTTCGCAATTCTTCTTCGCAATTCTCTTCGCAATTCTTTTTTTCTAATTCCTCTTCTTTAAGTTCCTCTTCAAATTCTTCTTATGCTTCGTCTTCTTCTTCTCTTCTCTTCTTCTTCTTCTTCTTCTTCTTCTTCTCTCTTCTTCTTCTTCTTCGCAATTCTTCTTCTTCGCAATTCTTCTTCTTCTTCTTCTTCTTCTTCGCAATTCTTCTTCTTCGCAATTCTTCTTCTTCTTCTTCGCAATTCTTCTTCTTCTTTGCAATTCTTCTTTTTCATTCTTCTTCTTCTTCATTCTTCTTCTTCTTCTTCTACGCAATTCTTCGCAATTTTTTTGCAATTCTTCGCAATTCTTCTTCTTCGCAATTCTTCTTCGCAATTCTCTTCTTCTTCGCAATTCTTCTTCTTCTTCTTCGCAATTTTTTTCTTCTTCTTCGTCATTCTTCTTCTTCTTCTTCTTCTTCGCAATTCTTCTTCTTTTTCTTCTTTGTAATTTTTATTCTTGTTCTTGTTCTTGTTCTTGTTCTTCTTCTTGTTCTTCTTCTTCTTCTTCTTCGCAATTCTTCTTCTTCTTCTTCTTCTTTGCAATTCTTCTTTTTCGCAATTCTTCTTCTTCGCAATTCTTCTTCTTCACAATTCTTCTTCTTCTTCTTCTTCTTCTTCTTCTTCTTCTTCTTTCTTCTTCTTCTTCTTTTTTGCAATTCTTCTTCGCAGTTCTTCTTTTTCATCATCTTTAGTTTCTTCTTCCTCGTCAAACACTCAGACATCGGTTGTCAGCCATTTCCCAGCTTAACTCCCTTCGAAGTCACCCAGAATGTGCACTCTGACTCGCTCATCCCACCTGGGAATCACTGTGAGATAGGGAGTACACACAGAAGTGTTGCGGGTATGACTGGTTTTGCAAGTACCTCACCATATAGGCAGCTATACTCTGACTTCAGGGGATTCTGTTTCTTTCAAGAAGAGTGTACGTTGTTATGATAAAATCTTGTCGTGACTGAAAACAATGTTAACGTGATATTTTGAAACATAACACAATGTAAATGTAAGCCCAGACGCTTGGCTCACATCATTGATTGACAAGAGCATTGGCCAAATGACTGGCTTGATTTTGAAAAATTGTAATACTAATTTTAAATAGAAAAAGGTTAAGGTCTCCCATAACCTATGTGGTCGTTGGGGAGCAAGGCATCAGAGACCTCAGCTTCTCTAGGAGCCAGCATATTGAGGGCGGCGCCCATCTCCTCTCCCTCGCTGCTTTACCTTCCCTGACCCTGAAGAGGGCAGGTACCCATTTACAGCTGGAGGAACTGGGGAACTGTATTGAAGCCAAGGCGCACAAACGGTCACCCATCCAAGTGGTAGCCACGCTCGATGCTGTTTAACCTTGGCTGGGGAAAGCGAGTGCTCCGACCACTGAGCTACCCGTTTATTTTCATATCTGTGGATACATTGTCCATTACTGTGCCTAAGTTTTTATCTCGGTGGTGGAACTCAGAAATACCTAGAAGAAAAGGGGTAGACAGGATGAATGTGCCTGTTGGAATCATCGAATGATTATTTATCCTGAGTGGATGGGTTAGTTGATGGCCCAATTGTTCACACTTTCTTTTATATATATATATATATATTTAATATATATATATATATATATATATATATATATATATATATATATAGATAGATAGATAGATAGATAGATAGATAGATAGATAGATAGATAGACAGATAGATAGAAAGATAGTTAGATAGATAGATAGATAGATAGATATCACAGTAATTGTAGTGAAAAAGCAAAGCCAGATTTTTTTAACACTTCCTTTTCCTTTCTCCTTATTTCACAAGATTTTCAATGGTGGTCTGTGTGCTAGTCTTTGTATATACGAAAAGATATGATAATGGTCCTTTGCGAAAATTATTCATCTTCTTTGAACAGCAATCTGGAGAAAAGAGAGAGTTTTTCTTTGCAGAATTTCGAACCATAGGAAATAAACGTACCACAACAAAAACCACAGGCATTAAAATAGAGATTTATGCAGCAAGGGGGTTGGGGGGGGGGGGAGGGGTGTGAGGTGAGGGGTGTGTGTCCTTCGGATGAGTCTATAAACCGAGGCCCCGTGTACGAACGCATGCAGAACATCTTGAGCACACGTTAAATCCTGTTCCGCTGATCGAAAGAGTAAGCCATTGTGTGCCGGTGGGAACAGATGACAAAATTTAAAAATCCGCATACATACGCATACATTAAAAAAAAAAGTCATCTGAGCGCTTTGATTTGTTGCTTTACAAGATTCAGCGCTATATAAATTCCATACATTCTTCTTCTTCTTCTTCTTCTTCTTCTTCTTCTTTTCTTCTTCTTCTTCTTCTTCTTCTTCTTCTTCTTCTTCCTCTTATGTGTGTGTTGTGTGTGTATGTATGTGTGTGTATGTGTGTGTGTGTATGTATGTATGTATGTGTGAGTGTATGTATGATGTGTGTTGTGTGTGTATGTGTATGTATGTATGTATGTGTGAGTGTATGTATGTGTGTGTTGTGTGTGTATGTATGTGTGTGTTGTGTGTGTATGTTTGTGTGTGTTGTGTGTGTATGTATGTGTGTGTTAGGTGTATGTATGTACGTGTGCTGGGTGTGTGTATGTGTGTGTGTTGTGTGTATATGTGTGTGTTGTGTGTATGTGTGTGTTGTGTGTGTATGTATGTGTGTGTATGTATGTATGTGTGTGTTGTGTGTGTTGTGTGTGTATTGTGTGTTGTGTGTATGTATGTGTGTATGTATGTGTGTTGTGTATGTATGTATGTATATATATATATATATGTATGTATGTATGTATGTATGTATGTATGTATGTATGTAATGTATGTATGTATGTATGTATGTATGTATCAATGTATGTGTGTAGGCATGTATGTGTGTATCGTGTGTGTATGTATGTATGTATGTATGTATGCATGTTGTACGTATGTATGTATGTATGTGTGCATGTATGCATGTAAGTAAGTATGTATGTATGTATGTATGCATGTATGTATGTATGTATTTGTGTATTTATGTATGTATGTATATACGTGTGTGTATGTATGTGTGTATGTATGTATGTATGTATGTATATATGTATGTATGTACGTGTGTATGTATGTATATATGTATGTATGTATATATGTATGTATGTATGTATGTATGTATGTATGTATGTATGTATATATGTACATATGCATGTATGTATGTATGCATGTATGTATGTATGTATGTATGTATGTGTGTGTGTGTGTGTAAACAATATCGCTCCATCCTGTTGGTATGCTCAATGGCAGTCATAATGCGCCCCTCCTTCCACACCCATACATACCTGACCCAGGCCAAAAGCTGTGTCAGTTATTGATGTCAGCTAAGTACTGCTAAGGCTGACAATACATTAACATGCTGTTGTGGTGTATAAGGGGACGGGAGAGCTCAGTGGTCGGAGCACTCGCTTTCCCCCCAGACAAGTTAAGCAGCGTCGAGCGTGGTTACCACTTGGATGGGTGACCGTTTGCGCGCCTTGGCTTCAGTACAGTCCCCCAGTTCACCCAGCTGTAAATGGGTACCTGCCTCTTTAGGGTCAGGGAAGGTAAAGCAGCGAGGGAGAGGAGATGGACGCCGCCCTCAATACGCTGGCCCTAGAGAAGTGAGGTCTCTGACGCCTCGCTCCTCTACGACCTTATAGGTTATGGGACACATTTACCTTTTTTTTATTGGTTGTAAAACGTTGCGTGGGTTGAGATTCTCTTCATCCATGGCATGCTTTTAGCGTTAACGATCTGCATTATCCTTTATTAAAAGGAGAGCACAAATCCTCTGAAGTCGGACAATGGCTGCCTATGTGGTAAAGTACTTGAAAAAAAAGGATTCTCAGGTTGGGGTGAGTGAGCCAGTGTGTGTGTAATGGGTTAACCCTCAGGTTTTAAACTAAGAGAACAGGCAAACACATCAAAAACAACAGCAACTGGCTTAGCTGACATCAATAACTGACACAGCTTTTGGCTGATAAAACTAAGAGAACAGCCAAACACATCAAGAACATCAGCAATTGGCTTAGCTGACATCAATAACTGACACAGCTTTTGGCTGATAAGAGAACAGGCAAACACATCAAGAACAACAGCAGCAGCATCAACAAAATAGAGTTTTTGTTTCAAGAAGTAGCCTGTACAAGTTAATTCGTTTCATACTTACAAAAAAATGGGAGCTATTAGTCCTGGAAAAATGCAAAACAAAATGGATTTAGAGATGTCAGTGCAAAGTCCTCATTACTCCACCCCCCTTCCCCCACACCCCCGAGGGGGAAAGCTAATGTTCAGGAAGTCCAGTCATCGGTTTATTTATTTATTTATTTATTTATTTGTTTATTTTATTCATTCTTCTACATCAAGGATAATGGAACAAGCACTCATGTGCTTTTTCACATCCAGTACCCGTGTCATCTGTTCCTCACCGGCACACAATGGCCTACTCTTCCCAAAGTGGAACAGGTTTGAACGTGTGCGCAAGATGTTTTGTGTGTGCGTGTGTGTGTGCGCGCGCGCGTGTGGGGAGGGGTGGAAGGAAGAGAGGAGAGAGAGAGAAGAGAGAGGAGAGAGAGAGAGAGAGAGAGAGAGAGAGACAGACAGACAGACAGACAGACAGACAGACAGACAGACCAGAGACAGATGGATAGGCAGCCAGACAGCCAAATAGACAGCCAGCCAGACAGGCAGAAAGAAAGAGATAGAGACAATTATAGAGATGGAGAGACAAATAATAATAATAATAATAATAATAATAATAATAATAATAATAATGATGTATGGAATTTATATAGCGCTGAGACAGACAGACAGACAGGTACAGTCTCGTAGACAGACAAAGAGCCAGCTAGCCAGTCAGTCAGTCAGTCAGCCAGCCAGACAGAGATAAAGATAGAGATATTAGAGTGGCAGAGACAAGCTCACACACCGACAGACAGACAGACAAAGAACCAGGCAGCCAGACAGCCAGACGGACAGACAGAGAGAGAGAGGGCTGGGGAATGCGAAGGGGAGGAGATGGGAGGACGAGGGATTAGCGGCAATGGGGGTGAGGGGGGAGCGGGGGGGGAGGAGGGGGGGGGGGTCAGGGAGTGGAAGATGTTGGGGTTATGAATGTTTGGGCTGTCACCAGGAGTCCGGTTGGCTCATGACTGCATCAGCCGCTAGCTGTTCTTGCAAGTCAGCTGTCACTTGAAACAAAGTGCCCGCTTCCAAACAAAGCCACGCAAAACATGGTAATAGCAAAATCTACAGACACACCCGCACGTACTTACACGAGCGCGCGCGCGCGCGCGGTTCCACACGCAAACACGCTCGCGCGCGCGTGCGCGTGCGCACATAGACACGCGCGCGCGCACACACATGCACGCGCGCACACACACGCACACTCATAATAATACGTACTCGCACAAACACACAAACACACACACGTGCGCAGACACATTCACACACACACACATTCACACACACACACACACCACAACACACACACACTACAACACACACACACACACTACAACACACACACACACACACACGTACACACACACACTCACTCGCTCACTCGCTCACTCACTCACTCACTCACTCAAACACACACACACACACACCACACACACACACACACTTGCGCGCGCGCTTACTCACTCACTCTTGAAAAACACACACACACACACACACACACACAACGCACAACACACACACACACACACACACACACACACACACACACACACACACACACACACACACACACACACACACAACGCACAACACACACACACTACAAAACACACACACACACTACAAACACACACACACACACACACACACACACACCACCACCACACCACACACCACCACCACATATCACCACCACTATTATACGCCGTTAACGTTAATACCAACCACCAACGCACCCTACAACCCCCATTATTTTCTGTCGTTTATTCATTTATCTTCCTCCTCCTCCTCCTCTTTTCTTCTTCTTCTTCTTCTCTGTTAATCTCCCTCATCTGTCTTTTGCAACTTCATCCTCTGTCCGCTTTGCCCCGCTCTCATAAAGTCCCCTCATTCCCCCCCTGCACAGTATGGAACCATTTATGTGTCTAAAGATCGGCTTTGCAATTTTTGTTTGTTTGTTTGCTTTTACAATGTCAGCATTTATTTATTTATCTATTCATTCTTTTATATCGAGGATAATGAAATAAACACTCATGTGCTTTTTTTTTACATCCAGTCCCCGTGTGTATGCGGTTTTTGTAAATTTTGTCATCTGTTTCCACCGGCACACAATGGCCTACTCTTCTGAAAAGCGGAACAGGATTTAACGTGTGCGCAAGATGTTCTGCGTGCGTTGGAACACGGAGCTTCGGTTTATAGTCTCATCCGAAGCATTCGTACGATTAGCGAGAAAGTGATGCCCAGTTTGTGTTATGAAATGAGCGATTAGGTTGATGGATGATTTTCAAAGCCTTTATGATTATACGCTAACCAATCCAATCCAGTTGTATTGTTTGTAGGCCCGCCGACCACAAAGGCCGTTTCAAGGTGTCGCTTTGTCAAAACCCTTAATCTCAGATTAAAATTGTACAATTTTATATCATCAAAATTTCCCTCGTGGGAATCCCGGGGGCATGTCAGTATAAAATAGTATCCCCACATTCCGGAAATTCTGTGCTCGAAATTTACTATTTTCTATCACTCTCTTTTGTTTCTCTCTTGTTCCTTTTCTTTCTGTTTCTTCCGTCCTGTCTATTTTCTGCGTTCTTTGTCTATTCTCCCGCCTTTTTTCCCCCCCAGAAAGACTTGAAAGATGATATTATCTCTCATAGGATGCGCTGGGCCTGACTTGTCAGGCGTTTAACGGCAGCGTAACGAATATTCGCTCATATGACAGACAACAATAGTCGCTCTCTGAGCGTTCGACGACGAAGAAGAAAAGAGTTTTGTATGTGTTTTATGTAGTAAAAGATATGGTAAAGGTAAAGGTGTCCCATAATCTATGTGGTCGCAGGGGAGCGAGGCGTCAGAGACCTCAACTTCTCTAGGGGTCAGCATATTGAGGGCGGCGCCCATCTCCTCTCCCTCGCTGCTTTACCTTCCCTGACCCTAAAGAGGGCAGGTACCCATTTACAGCTGGGTGAACTGGGGGAACTGTACTGAAGCCAAGGCGCGCAAACGGTCACCCATCCAAGTGGTAACCTCGCTCAATGCTGCTTAACCTTGGCTGGAGGAAAGCGAGTGCTCTGACCACTGAGCTATCCCGTGTCCCTAGATATTTAATACGCTATGAAATA
Source organism: Rapana venosa (assembly GCA_028751875.1). Taxonomy (NCBI): domain Eukaryota; kingdom Metazoa; phylum Mollusca; class Gastropoda; order Neogastropoda; family Muricidae; genus Rapana; species Rapana venosa. The sequence goes on from CM054156.1 coordinate 49,720,300, forward strand.
CAAATGTAGACCTTTTGACACACACAGCAAACCATACTATATGTTGCGTTTTTTTGTCTTCTGAGCGGAGACTATGAGGAAAAGAGCAAGAGGTGGGAGGACGGGAAGAGGGGATTTCCCGGAGAAAGGGATGGAGGGGGGGGGGGGGGGGGGGGGGGGGGGGGGGGGGAGCAGGGGGGGGGGGGGGGGGGGGGATTAATGATGAATAATAAAGGGGATGGGGAGAGTGTATCAGTGTGCTGATAGGTTTGGGCAATCTGTGTGTGTGGTGTGGTGTGTGTGTGTGTGGTGTGTGTGTTGTGTGTGTGTGTGTGTGTTGTGTGTGGTGTGAGTAAAGTGTGTGTGTGTGTGTGAGTGAGTGTGTGTGTGTGTGTGTGTGTGTGCGTGTCTCTTTTGTGCGTGTCTGTGTGTTGTGTGTGTGTATGCGTGTCTCTGTGTGCGTGTCTGTGTGTGTGTGTCTGGTGTCTGTGTTTTGTGTGTTTTGTGTGTGTGTGTGTGGTGTGGTGTGTGTGTGGTGACAGAGAGAGGGAGAGATAAAGAGAGAGAGACAGACGGACACACCGACAGACATACTGACAGACAGGCAGACAGACAGGCAGACGGACAGGCAGACGGACAGGCAGACGAACATAATAGATGATAAAACCCGCACCCCCCCCCCCCCCCCCATCCCCCGAAAGTAAGTACGTTGCACAGGAAGTCGTTCCTTTCAATTTACGAAACAGGATGATGTGTTGTTGTTGTTGTTGTTGTTGTTGTTGTTGTTGTAGCTGCTGTTGTTTGCTAAGTTTTTGATATACGTTGTCTTTTGATATAATGCGATCATATTTAAGTCATATATGCATTTCACAATACCTTACATCTTCACGGATAAGAGAGACAATGACAATGACAATGACAAATCCTTTTATTTCGAGAATAATGAATAAGCACTCATGTGCTTTTTTACATCCAGTCCCCGCCCGTAGGGATACATCTTAATAATAACCCAATACTTATACAGTCTCACAGTAGAAACATGGGGAAATAACCCTTTTCAAAGCAGCCCCCCCCCCCCCCAAAAAAACTCCCCCCTCCCCCCCAAAACAAACTAGTAAAGAAAACCCTAAAAACATCCCCCATCACCCCCCCCCACCCCCCCCCCCCACCCCCCAAAAAAAAACAACAACCAACCCACAACCAAACAAACCAACAAAAGAGAAAGAAAACCAAACCACAAAAGAAGAAAAAAAGAGAAAAAAAAAACAAAAAACAACAACAAAAACCAAGAAGAATAACAACCAAACTTAATAAGTCACAAAGAAAAAACATCTACACATTATCAAAGGGTACATATACTTGTTACACATAACAATAAGATATTGAAAATAGGGACTCGTTAAGACTTAAGTGCAGAGGAAAAGTCCAATAAGTATTGAAAATATAAAATATGAATCCTTCATCAGGATACACCATAACTATAAGCAAAACGATAAAAGGTGGGGAGAGAGACAGAGACAGAGACATGTGTGTGTGTTTTGTATTTCAAAGATAATATCCAATTTTTTTATCCAAAACAGTACACGCACCATCAAACTCATTTTTGATTATTACTCGTTTTCAAATTATATGTCATGATAATGAAATAAAATCAATACTCATTATTACACAATAAAAACAAGAAACAAAACAAAAAGAAGAATCAACCTTAACAGTCATTGGGAGGAATGTGAGTGATGTGTGTGTGTGTGTTGTTGTTGTGTGTGTGTGTGTGTGTGTGTGTGTGTGTTGTGTGTGTATGTGTGTATTGTGTGTGAGTGAGTGTGTGGGGTGTTTTGTGTGGGGTGGTGTGTGTGTGTTGTGTGTGTTTTGTTGGTGTGTGTGTGTGTGTGGTGTGTGTGTGTGTGTGTGTGTGGTGAGGTAGGATAATACTAAATATATAATACTCAAAACACACGATCAACAACACCAACACTGTTTAATTATACTCATACAAAAATGAATGTCATTATAAAAAAAAAAAAGTGCATACCCATACACTCACACAATAAAAGGGGGAACTCAATAAAGTCTAAAAAATCTAAACATTGTAATAATAGAGACAAATTTTTTTTTCCAGGATAATGAATAAAATACTCATGTGCTTTTTAAACACCCGCCCTAGGTACATGTAATAATGAACAAGTAACATACTTTAAAAAAGGAAGCAAAAGAAAAAATAAAACAACCGAAAAAAAGAAGGGAAAAAAAAACAAACAACCCAGACAAACAAAAAGAAAACAAATAAAACCCAGAACCACCCCCCCAAAAAAAACAAAACAACAAAAAAAACCCCAAAAAAACAAAACAAAAAAAACAACAAACCCCAACCAAACAACGAAAAACAAGAAACAACAAACAAACAAATGAGGAAAAAACAACAAAAAACACCCCCCAAAAAAACCAACCACACCGTCCAACGCCCCCCCCCCCCCCCCCCCCCCCCCCCCCCCCCCCCCCCCCCCCCCCCCCCCCCCCCCCCCCCCCCCCCCCCCCCCCACCCCCCCCCCCCCCCCCCCCCCCCCCCCCCACACCCAAAACCAAACAACAACAAACAACAAAAAACCCAAATCAATCAACAAACAACAAAACACAACACAGCAGTATATAACAACAGCAATAACACAAAGAGAGGAGAGAGAGAGAGAGAGAGAAAAGAGAGGAAAAGAGAAGAAGAGAGAAAGAGAGAGTAAGCCAAACATAGATCATAAATGAACACTTCTATTGCAGAATAGTACAATAGTTGTAACGTAAAATAAGATATGAAATAGGCCCTTTACTGGAGTTCAAGTACAGTCAACAAGCCCAAATAATATTGAAAATAGAACGAGAAAAAGCCCTTTATTAGAAGACAACAAAATATAGAAGGAGAGAGAGAGAGCAAGAAAAATGACAATGAAATGACAAATTCTTTTTTTTCGAGGATAATGAATAAGCAACATGGCTTTTTACATCACCGTCCCCGCCGTTAGGATACATCTTAATAATAATAACCAAACTTTATACATTCACAATAAAACAAGGGAAATAACCCTTTCAAAACAGCCCCCCCCCAAAACCCCCCCCCCAAGCAAAAAAATTTAAAAAACATAAAAAACCATAAAAATACCCCACCCCCACCCCCACCCCCAAAAAAAACCTTAACCAAAACAAACAAACAAAAAAAAGAAGGAAAACCAAACCAACAAAGATGATAAAAAAAA
>CM054156.1:49726020-49743520 GCA_028751875.1 Rapana venosa
GTGTGTGTGTGTGTGTGTGTGTGTGTGTGTGTGTGTGTGTGTGTGTGTGTGTGTGAGCATTTCACAATACCCAGGTATCTTTACAAATAAGTGTCTGTGTGTGTGTGTGGTGTGTGTGTGTGTGTGTGTGTGGTGTTGTGTGTGTGTGTGTGTGTGTGTGTGTGTGTGTGTGTGTGTGTGTGTGTGTGGTTGTGTGTGTGTGTGCGCGCGCGTATGTGTGTATGTGTGTATGTGTGTGTAAGCATTTCACAATACCATGCATCTTTACAGATATGTGTGTGTGTGCCCCCAGCGCGCGTGCGTGCGTGCGTGCATGCAGAGCAACACAGCCTTATCATATGTTGGTTTTCTCATGCACGGATCTATATAATATGCAAACAATGTTTTGGGGTAGAAAAGCAGGGGGGAATAAACAAACAACATACGTACAACCCTGCAACGGGGATCGACACGATCAGCATGAACGTGTGTATGCTGGAGAGGTGGCACTCTGAATAAAGAGAACATCATCAAAGAGATGCACCTTTGTTGTTATGGACATGCACATTGTTGGCTTCGGCCCTTTGCTTAACGACAAGCTAACAATACCAACAAAAGATAAAAAGAAAAAACCCACCAAGAAACCCAACAGATATCAGCGATGAAAATGTGTATCGCCGTTTCCCAATACTCTTACAATGGAAAGTTCAACAAGGGAATATTTGAATTGGGGATTAGATAATTTAGTTACTCGGTGACTAATTTAAATTTTTAATATAAATATATATATATTATAAGAAGAGAGAGAGAGGAGAGGAGAAAGAGAGAGAGAGAGAGGAGAGAGAAGAGAAGAGAGAAAGAGAGAGAAGAAGAGAGAGAATTCTTCTTTTTTTTATACGAGGATAAGGGAAGTAAGCATCTTATGTGTTTTTTTGATATCCAGTCCCCGGGATGGGGGTTTTTTGTAAATTCGTCATTGTTCCCCCCGGGAAACAATCCCTACTCTTAAAAAAAAGAGAACCGTTTTTAGCGTGTCGCAAATTTTGCTGCTTTCGCCCCGGGCCCCCGGGGTTTTATAGTCTCATCCGAAAGACCTTTTTGGGGGAGAGTGGGGCCACTGTTTTAAAATCCAGGGGAAATATCCCCCTTAAGGGGAATCAACCCCCGGTCGTCTTTGCGAGCGAAATGTTCTAACCACTAGGCTACCCTTTTCCCTTATCCCACATCGGTAGAAAGAGAATTTTTATTTCATTTTATACTAATGTTTTGATCGATTTTTTTAAGTCTTAAAAGGGGAAATCCCCCCCAAAAATTTTTTCGCTCGATTTTTGTTTGCTTTTTTCCCCCTTTGGCTGTTTTGTTGTTTTTGTTTTTGTTTGTTTGTTTTTTTAGTTGGGAGAGGGTTTTGCTTGTTTTGTTATTGTTGTTGTTATTTTCGTTTTTGCATTTTAAATTTTTCATGTTTTTGTTTTCTTGTTTGTTTTATGTTTCGTGATGCTTTAACAACAAAAACAAAAAAAATTTAAAATAATAATAATAATAATAATAAAATAAAAATTAATAATAAAAAAATAAAATGGAAATAATATAATAATAATAATAATAAAAAAAACAAAAACAACAACAATAAAAAATAGATAATAATAGTAATGATATATAGATAGATAGATGAAAAATAGATAGATAGATAGATGAAATAATAGATAGATAATAGTTTTTTAAATACCCTGTTCTTGCAAAAAAAACCCCAAAGCCTTTGTATTCACCTACTTTACAAAATATGCACCAAAAACGAAAATCAAAATTTTTAAAAAACAAAAATTTAAAAAACATGGTACCGCAATCAAATCATGAAATAGAAATTTACGATAGTCAAAACCAATTTTTAAAAAGCCACACACACCCCACACACACACACACAACACACACACAACCCACAAAAACCCAACACAAAAACCATTTTTTGTGTGCTTTTTTCTTTTGTTTTTTGGGTTTTGTTTATTATTATTATAATTTATTATCACACACATCACATCATCTTATGAAAACCCTTTAACCTTGTTCTTATAAAACCCTGTCAGTTTGACCGTTTTTTCAGTACCTAAACCCTACAGGCGCCGTACTCCGCTTCAGAATACTAGTGTTGTTGGAGTCCCGTCGTTTGTTATCCGAAGCTTGTCCGTCACAGAAGGCTGACCGAATGAACACGATGACAACACATAATTATTTAGCCACGTAAAAACCCCCGGGAACAAAGAGTTGTCCCCCGGGAAAAAAAAGTAGAAAAAAGCCACTCGAAGGGAAACAAAAACTGTTGCAACAGGGAAAAAAAAAAAAAAAATGGGTTGGGGCTGCTCTTGTGGGACGGCTCTCCCCCCCAGGGGAAACCCCGAATTTCAGAGAGAAATCTGGTACTTAAAATGGTATAAAAAAATAAAAAAAAAATAAATAAATAAATAAAAAAAAAACATAAGAACATTCCATGCATGGGGCTGGGTTTGGGTTGGGGGCCCTTTGGGTTACGTCAGGTTTTATAAAGCGGTTTTTTCGGGGGGGTTAAGCTGTTCGTTGAGAGGGTTTAAATTTTTTTTAAATAAACTCCAAGAAAAAAAAAACACAAAATGCGCGTGCGCGTGCGCGCATACACACATAAACACATACGCGCGCGCGCGCAAAACCCCGCGCGAACAACACACACTAACTCGCGCGTCCAAACTAAACACATACCCACATTAAAACCCCACACACCAACATACACCACACACCACAAACAGACACACCAACCCACATCAAACACAACACAAAACCCCCCCTCCCCCCCCCCCCCCCACACACACTACCCCCCCCTTCCCCCGGACAACACCACAAAAACCCTTTACCCCCCCCCCCCCCCCCTTACTCCCCACCCCTCCATCCCCCCCTCCTCCACACACATACACACACACACACCAACAAACACCAGCACACAACACGACACATCACTTGGGGAATATATAAGGCAACGATGTTTACATCCCTCCCCCACACCAAACAACACACCACACCACAACACCACACAACACCCACCCACCACACCATTTCACACCACACCCCCCCAACCCACACACCCCCACCAAAAACCCTTTTACACCCCACCACGCACCCAACCCCCACCCACCACACCCAAACCCCTTTTACACGACCCCCACACCACAAAACCCCCCCCCACCCACCCACCACACCACACCACCCCCACCCAAAAACCCCACCACACCACACCCCTTAAAACCCCACCCCCACCCCCACACCACACCCAACCCCCACACCAACCACACCACACCACACCACCCCCACACCCCACCACACCCCACACCCCCCCAAAACCACCCCCACCAAAAAAAAAACCACAAAAAACCCCCCACCACACCCCCAAAAAAAAACCAAACACACCCAAATTCCCCAAAAAAAACCACAAAACCCACCCCAACCCCACCCACCACACCACACCACACCATTTTCACCACACACCACACACCACTTACACCCACACCACACCCCACCACTTACACCCCACCCCCCACCCCCCCCACCCACCCCACAAACCAACCACACCACACCACACCACACCACACCACACCAACCCCCCCACCCCACCCCACACCCAACCACCCACACCACACCACACACACCACACCACACCACCCCACACCCCACACCACCCCCCCACCCCACCCCACTACACCACCCCCCCACCCCACCCCCCACCCCCCACCCACCACACCACACCCCCCCCACACCACACCCCACCCCACAAACCCAACCCACCCCCACCCCACCCCCACCCCAACCCACACCACTTCACCCCCCCCCCCCAACACCACCCCCCACCACACCACACCACACCAACCCACCCCCCCACTCCCCCCACACCACCCCCACCACACCACCCCACACCACACCAACCCCACCACACCACCCCACCAAAAACCCCCACTTCCCCCACCCCACCCAACCCCCACTTAAACCCCCAACCACGACACCAAACCCCCCCAAAACCACACCCCCCAAACACTAAAACCACACCCCACCACACTACCAACACCCACCCACATACCCACACAACACCACCCCACCACACTAAAACCCTAGTCACCACCTGAAAAGGGGGAACGACGGGTCGATAGCGTGTTCCTTGTGTATGTCGCTTAGCAAAAAACAGTCCCCCTTAAACCCTCGCACTAAATCAGACTAAACTGCTCTGTCAGCTAGTTATTACTTACAGTTACTGAGAAAAGTTAAGTATTAAAGGAGAGAAAAGGGGGGGGGGGGGTGCGTGGGGGTGTCGGTAGCCTGGGGTTAGAGTGATGGATTCGCGACCCCTGCTGCCCCCGGGTTTCCCAATCTCGTTCAAAGGATTTGTTTCCTCTGGAGTTAACGTGATTGGACCCCACTCTCCCCCAAAATCCTTCAGGTAAGACTCAAAAACCGGGCCCCGTGCGCAGAACTCTTGCGGACACGTTAAAAACCCTTTTTTTTTCAGGGGATACCATTTTGGTGCGGGTGGGAAGGGATGACAGAATTGACAAAACTGCTCACACACGGGCCGGGGATTTTGTTTAAAAAAAAAAAAGGACGTGAGTGTTTATTCTGTTTTCCCTCAAAAAAAAAAAAATAAATAATTATAAAATAATAAAAAATAGATAAAGAACAAAGGGCAAGGCTATACATGTAAAACGTCCTAACTTTAAACTCTCGGGAGATTGTTTCATCAACAAGCTTCCGCGGACGTCTGAACCCTCGGCCTTTCTTTCCTTTCATTTCTTTTTTTTTCTTTTTTTCTTCTTTTCGTACTTTATTTCTTTAGTTCTTTTTTTCACATTCTTGTGTTTTCTTTCTTCTGTTTTTTTTATCTTTCCGAGAAAAGGGGAGGAGGGGGGAGGTGTTCATTCTTCCAGCATACCAAGCACTAGACCCTAAAACAGAAGACTGACAGACAGAATGACTGACAAAAGACAGACGACAGACAGACCATCAGCAACAGGCCGCACACACATACAAAACCGACGGCTTTAGAAAAAAACAATTGCATTTTTATTTATTACCACCATCTGGAAAAAAAAATGGACAGACTTGAAATTTCACACAAACCCCAAAAAAACACCACACACAAAACACACACACACACACACACACCCCACACACACGCACAAAAACACACACAACACCAACACCACACACACACACACACACACACCACCAACACACACACACACAACACACCACTTCCTTTTTTTAAGAAAAAACTATACCCCCAACTGTTAATTTCTGGGGGTTTTTCTGACTCCTAAATTGTTTTGTAAACTACACATATACTGAATAAAACAAAAAAGGGGTTTAAATTTTCTAAAAATTGCGTGTAACAACCCCTGGGGAAAGACACAAAAAACCTTATAATTTTACTACTTCTTTTGCCCCTCAAGCTAAAATAATTATATCAAAAGTTTTTTTTTTTTTTTTATGCCCACAATACTTGTTAAATAAATTTTCAAACGAGGCAGTAAAGCACTCAAGTTATCCTTGGAAATTCCTTTTATGATCTATTTAAGGCCTTGCAAGGGCACAGGTGTTACCTCTTTTACGAACACAGAGAATTTTCTGCAAAGTAATTTGAGATGTTATTCAAAAGAAAGCTATCCCAAAAAGGGAATTAGCTTAAATCAACATAGACTTTGCTAAAGGGCTAGGTCATCACATGACACTATAAAACGTTCAATGCTGATATCTTCAAACTTCTAAATAATAAAAAAGCTATTTTTTTAATACCCTGAAAGGGAAAATGAATAAACCTATTCGCAAAAATTTTGTCATACAAAATTTTCCAAAAAAATTCCCTAACCCTTGCAAGCTTAGCGAAATTTTCGTATTGAACCTCACATTCGACCCCTTAAAAAAAATATACACAAAAGGATCAAAACTTGATAACAAAGGGGTGCGCCTTCGTTATACCCCCCATAACATTGAAAAATTTTTAAACTATAACTGTGGGGGTTTTTTTACTTTACTGCAGAGTCTTTGATATTTATGGTCTCAACTTTTTGGTCCACTTCCCCCACAAAGATTTTAAAATTGTATATGGTTGATTCTAAAATTTTATTGTGCGCATTAAATTCCTTTTAAATCAAAATTTAGGTAAAATGATCACCGAAATCAAAAAATGCTGTTTAGATTGTGGTTGAAAGGGGTCAGTGTTATTTTTGCTGGTTCCTTTTCCCCTGTGGGATCATTGCTAACGAATGGGTCGATAGAGCTGCCGACGAGGGGCACCCAAAATTGAAGGATCACTTTTTATCAATATTCCGTCAGACTTCGAGAGGTTATGCAATTTTTTAAACAAATTCCCATAAAAAGGCCGTTAAAAAAAAATTGCAACATTTTAATTGTCTTTACACACAAAAATTGCCCAAAAAGACGATTTTCAAAACACTAACGTTTTTCTGTGCAAAAACCACATGTCGCTTCCGAAATATATCGAGCTTGGGTTTTCAATTCCGTTTAAATGCTCTTCGCACAAAAAACGCAAAACATACTATTTATTGTGGGAAAACAAATTAGCGTCAGACATCTACTTACTGGTTGTCCTAGAATTAAAGAAATCATTTCTCTCACACTGAAAGATCCCTTACTTTTAGAATCATCTGTAACGCTTAAAAGCATCCTAGACAATGATATACTTCTCTGCAGAATTTCTTAGTGTCTGCTTCACAGCCCAGCCGGTATCTTCCTGTGATTGATCACCCTGTTTTAAAGCCAGTCATTTATGAAGTGTTCTGTAAACCTCTCTAAATGCCCTTGGTTGCTGGTTGTTGTTTGGTTTTTTTTACTCCACACTTTTTGCAAACATCTACCGTACTATGCGTTAACGTTCCCAAAGTCCAAACTTGTTGGCATGTTATATAGAAATATGTGTTAGATAATTTTCGGAGTGTTTTTGTTTGTCTTACTTTGTTATCTTTGACTGGTCGAAGGTTTAGAAACATGTCCCTATAGTCCTTACTAGCAAATAGGCCTTCATCTCTTCATAGATTGTTGTTTAGGTTATTCATTGGCACACACGCACACACAAGCGTGCACACACACAAACACATACACACAGAGACTTACACACACACACAGACTTACACACACACAGACTTACACACACACAGACTTACATACAAACACACACCACTTTTACACACACACAGACTTACACACACACATACACACACAGAATTACACACAACATACACACACACGCACACACGCACACACACACACACACACAACACACACGCACGCAAAACACACAGACTTACACACAGACACATAACACACACGCAAAACGCACACACACATACACAAAATACACACACACATATACACACACACCTTCACACACAGACTCACACACACACACCACACACAAACACACACACACACGTACAAACACACACACACCAAGCGTGCACACACACAAACACATACACACGACACTTACACACACACAGCTTACCACACACAGACTTACACCCCACACAGACTTACATACAAACACACACACATACACACACAGAGACTTACACACAACATACACACACAGAATTACACACACACATACACACACACGCACACACGCACACACACACACACAAAACGCACGCACACACACACAGACTTACAACACACATCACACCACCGCCCCACGCACACACACATACACACACCCCATATACACACACATTCACACACACAGACTTACACACACACACACACACACAAACACACACACACGTACAAACACACACACACACACACACACAGAACCACAGGTACGGGACATGAAGGAATCGATGGATGGATGGAGAGCTGTCTTTGTTGTTCTGCCTCATGTTGAGTCGTGGGTTTTTTTCTGTCTTTCTATTTTGCATTCACAGTGTTATTTTTCTTCTGACTATTATTGATCCATGTTTTCTACACGTGCTCACAATTTTGCACTGGCATGTGTGTGTGTCTGTGTATACATTGTGTGCATGTGCGTGTACGTGTACGTACGTGGACGTATATGTACATGCGCATACATATATATCTATATATATATATATATATATCTATACAGATAGATAGGTATATATATAATTATATATATATTATATATATATAGCTAGAGGAGAGAGAGAGAGAGAGAGAGAGAGAGAGAGAGAGAGACAGACAGAGAGAAAACACACACACACACACAGGACAGAGAGAGACACACACAGACACAGACAGAGACACAGAGAGAGACACAGAGACAAAAGAGAGACACAGACACAGAGAGAGACAGAGACAGAGAGACAGAGAGACAGGAGACAGAGGAGAGAGAGAGAGAGAGAGAGAGAGAGAGACAGACAGACAGACAGACAGACAGACAGACAGACAGACAGACAGACAGACACAGAGAGAGAGAGACGGAGGAAGAGGAGAAGATCAGGCTTTATTTCCAAGAATAACCGACAGATAACGCCCTTACATCTTACATCCGGCATGCTCTTTACAAGAGTAAAGTAAAATAAAGAACGAAACAACCAGCCGTCTCTTTACACCGACACGAATTCTTCGACAACAACAGCAACAACAACAACAACAACAACAACCACAACAACAACCAAAAGCAAAGCATCCGCAACACAACTGAATGGAAACATTCCATCCTTTTGATGATATCTGCTGTCGTTGTCTTTTTGTTGGCTTGTTTGTTTTGGTTTGGTTTGTTTTTTGGTCTTGAATAGCTTTAGCCTTCTTTAATCCATATATGGCTGGAATGGTTTTTTTTAAACCAATATGAAATGTAGCTTTTTGTGTCTTGCGAGATTATGATACGTATCAATGTGCCTTGACAGTATTGTAACTGCTCTTCATGGGACCATTCAAGTGTTTTTGACTTGACTTGACTTGACTTTTTAAGGTATCCAAAAGAAGAGAGATAGAGAGTGGGGGGTGGGGGTGAAGGGTGGCGGGGAAGGAGGGTACCTGAGTTGGAGAGAGACGATGATGAGGATGATCATCTCTGTTTTCAAGGGAATGGATAAGACCTAGGCGGGGATGGGGGGAGGGAGGGGGGGAGGGAGAGAGAGAGAGAGAGGGGAGAGAGAGAGGGGAGAGAGAGAGAGGAGAGGAGAGAGAGATGAGGGGAGAGAGAGAGAGAGAGAATCTTAAATCCCAAGGGTTACAGATAAGTAATCACATACTTTTTTTCATCACAGAGAGAGAGATTCTCTCTCACACACACATACACACACACAAGACATTCATACACGCGCACACACCTACATACAACACATACAACATCTTGCGCACACGTTTTTTCCGCTTTTCGGAAGAGTAGGCCATTGTGTGCCGGTAGGAACGGATAGCAAAATTTACAAAACTGTATACACACGGGGACAAAAAAAAAGCACAGGAGTTTTTATTCCCTTATCCTCGAAATAAAAGAATAAATAAATAAAGAAATATACCCCCCCCCCCACACACACGTACAAACACACAAACACACATATTATTTGTTTACTTGCACTCTTTTAATTCAATACCAGTTCATTCATAATTTACTCTATCTATAGGTTGCAATAGCATTTTTGTTTAAAACTGTATAATGCCTCTGAAAAATTCACAAATGCTTAAGATCATGCAGTGGAATGCTAGATCAATTTCCACTAATCTGCCATATTTAATTCAACATCTTTCAAATAACAGGTATCAAGTTCTTATGTTACAGTCCCTGAATGTAAAGAAATGTAAACTACCTTAACTTCAGGGTTACTGTTATCCACCTGTACATGAACATGTAGATGCTGTTGATAAAATCAACACAGCAATATATATACAAGAAGGAGTAGATTATAATGTATGTTGTTCACCAATGCCTAATAACATTCCAGATTCATATTCATGTGCTGCACGTGTAAAGTTTACAAATGATTTAGTCATGATATCGTATCGGTTTATTTACCGAAGGGAGCTAATGATTCTAATACAGAGTGGCTGCATTCACTACAAGATAATCAGAAGTGGCTGGTAGGAGGAGATTTTAATGCCCACGCGCCTTTTTGGGATAAAGGAAGTATACCCATTTCCTGCAATCGTTTTTTAGAAAACATAATAGACTCTTGCCTGTGCCTACTAAATGATGGTAGTATCACGAGAATACCTGACATTTGTACTCACAGAGCATCAGCATTAGATTTGTCTTTGATATCTTCTGCTCTTGCTCCAGAATGTACATGGGTAACAAGTGAAGATACATTGGGAAGTGATCACCTACCTATTGTAATAACTTTTAATGAAATGCCAATCCTCTGTGAAAATGAAAAAGACTAATTCCAAAATTTTAAAATTTTTAAAAAGGGGCCGTTTGGGAAAATTTTTAAAAAAGGACCCTTCCCGCCAAACAATAAAAACCCCTTTAGATTCGGGTTTAAATTTTGCCCAAATTTTTTTATTCCACTTTTACAAATGCCATTTTCAAGCTGGCACCTATCAATTCCATCTTTTAAATCATTTTAAATAAAAAAAGTGTTAAGGGAATTTTTTGGTGGACCCCGTTTTGTTGCAAAAGAAGCATGAAAAAACAAGCATTTAATTTTAAATTAGGAAAAAAACCAAGAACCCAAAAAACCCAAACGAAAAACAGAAAAAGGGGCCCAAAAAAAATTTTTAGAAAAAATGGTCATAGCTAAAGGCAAAAGAAAAATTTTGGTCGTTTTTTGTTCCAGGGGACTTTTCAAGTATACAATCAAAAAATATGGGGAAAAAAATTTCCCATGAAATGAGAAAGGTTTTTGACAAAAACCAAACTTTTTCCCGTTTAAAGCAAAAAAACAAGGGAATTTTCCATCCAATGCGAAAAGGTTTGAGGTTTTTTGGCGGGTTTTTTTTAAAATTTTTTTCTCAAAATCCAGGCGATTAAAGGGTTCCCTCACTTAAAAAGCAGAAAGTACAAAAAAATCTGAAGGAACAAAAAAGAATATGAAAAACCCACTTTTAATAAACCAAATACATCAATCCCCCAAAAAACAACCCAATGAAGAAAAAAGATGTATTACATTTCTTTCCTAATAAAAAAAACCTTCTTTTGGATTAGATGCCAACCCAATGATATGTTTAAAAAATTTTAAACCAAAAAAATTTTCAATTTTTCTATTACATAAATTTTTTCCAAAAGTTTTTTTAAACTGAAAGTTTTTAAGGGCCAATAAACCCTGGAAGCAGTCCATAAATTGTTCCCTTTCCCATAAGAAAGGGGAAACCCAAAAAAAAGGGAAAAAAACTAGTTAAAAGCCCCATAGCGCTGATTCTAACCGGGTTAAGCTAAGGGAGCGAATCTTTTCTAAAAAGGTTTGTGTTTAATTGTCAGAAAAAAAGGTAGTTCCAATCAATAAAGGGCGGGCCTTTCAAAAAGGCAGATCTGAAAATTGATAACCCTGTTAAACAAACAACAAAAGCCCAAACAAAGTTTGCAAGAAAAAAAACTTACTTGCAAACTTTTTTTTGTTTTTCAGAAAAGCCTACGATCTTTTTGGGCATGCAAATTTTTATGCATAAATTGAAGACTACGGATTTTGGGCATTTTTAAATTTTTTATTCAAAAGCTTTTTATGTAACAAAAGATACAAGGGAAAATTGGGGAATACATATTCACACCTGGGTCACTCCATAGGGGTTTCCCCACGGGGTTTCTTTTTATGGGCCCCTTTTCTTTTTAAATTTTATACTGTTAAACGATCTACCCAAAAAAATGTCTAAAAATTTTTACCCTAGTAAAATATGCGGATGTTATTTTGTGGATGAATGTCACTATAAAAGCGCATTTTCAAAAAAGGGATGTTTCATTTACCAGAAAAATCTATCAAAAAAGTTAGTTTAATTTAAAAAAAATATTTTTGAAAAGGGTTTCTGACTTTTTCAACAAAAAAACGAACTTTATGCTTTTAAAAAGGGCCCATGATCCGATACCTACCACATTTTAAAGATTGGGGGGGAGCTAATTCAAACACAAAAAACTGTAAAATTTTTTTGGGCTTTATTACTTACATAAAAATTGACTTGGAATGCCATTTTGGAAACTTTTTTAACAAAAGCTAAAAATGTAAAATTTTCTTAAAAGGTTCCCAGCATTCGGGGGACAAAAATATAGCACCTAAAAATGCTTAGCTACGTCACTTATCCGGTCCAAGCTGTCTTTTGGACAAAAGTTTTTTTTTAGTGCTCCCAATTATTTCCCAAAAAAAAAAACCCCAAAAAAGTTTTAACTTTTAAAGAAATATAAACTTGCACTTGGTGTTCCTTTCCAAACACCTCCCCATGGGAATTTTAAAAAAAAATTTTGGGAATTTTCCCCCGACCAAAGGGCCCAACTTTCATTTTCCAAATTTTTGTTTTCCCCGGCACAAAAACAAAAAAAAACTTTGTTTCTAGTGAAAAAACATCGAAGCAAAAAAAAAAATTACCCAAAAAGGGCTAGACACATTTCGTTTTTTAACGCCTTTTTGGTATTTTGGGTATCAAATTTTTTCCAAAAGTCGGGAAATTTAAATTTCCGTATAAATTTTGAAATGCAGAAAAAACTTTCCCAAATCCCTTTTCGTGGGAAAAAAATTTAAAGCATATTTTGATATAGAATGACAAAATAAAAAAAAAAAAACAAAAACCAAAATTTCGGGTTGCAGATACCAAATTCACAAAATTGAAAATAAGTATACTAAAACTTAAAAGTATATACGAGGGGTCAGTCTTAAAAAAAATAAGGGAAGCGGGTTCAGCCATTTTCATCCCAGCTCTAAAAACAGAAAAAATTTTACAAATCTTGGTAAACACCCATTAAAATATTTACAGCTAACTTATTGCAATTTTTTAATGGCTCTTACATATTTTTTGATTTTGCTTTTCCCCACTTTCCCTATTTTTCTTTGTGTAGATTCAAGTCGGTACTGTATGCTACCCAAACCCCCAAAAACCCCAGGAAATTTATCCAAATCATTTTTAAAATTTAAAAATATGTCATAAAACCTTTTTAAAGGGTTTAAAAAGCTTTCCTGCCCCTTTTGTTGGGTCCCTTCGCACGTTGGATTTTTTTTTCAAAGGGAGTTGGGGGGGCCCAGAGCTGAAAAAAAAGGGGGGAAAGACATTTTTTTGAATCAAAAAGAACTGCTTGTCCCTTTAAAATCTTTTACGGGAAAGGGATACAGTTTATTAGAACAGACGTCGTGGAGTAAGTGGAAGAATCAGTTCAATTCAAGGAACATCTTTTTAAAAAAATTGCCTGACTAAAGGCCTTAGTTTATGTTACCCTGACCCTTTTTAAAAAAAATTTAATTTTTGCAAACCCCAAGAAGAGTTAAGGGATTTTTTTAGATTAAAATTTAAAAGCATTTATAACAAAATTTTGTAAAAAAATTTTAGGTCCTCTGTGGGGGAAAATATTTCCAAAAAACTCACTCATATTTTTAGTGTTCAATTTTTAAAACCTTTTTTTAAACCCCCCTTTTGTGAGCAGTCTGTGGGAAAATGTTTTTTAAAAAAACCCAAAATTAGCCTTTGCCCTTTTTAAATGTCTATTGCCCCCAGCCCATTTGAGGATTTGTTGTAATTATTTTATAGAGTTTCATGTTAACCCAAATTTTTTGGGAAATTTTAAAAAGTTTTTCCATTTTAAGATTCCCCCCACCCCTTTTAAAGGGATGAAAATACCAACACACATGTTACCTAATCAGTCTTTTCTCTGTACATTCCCCTCTTTCCCCTCCCTCCACTAAAATTTTCCACATCCTTTGTCTTAAAATCACTAAGAGTGAACAAAACGTTTTTAAAATTTAAGACAACAACCCAAAAACACAAAATATAAAAAACACATATAAACACACATCCACACACAAAAACACACCAAAAAAACACACCCCACACACACACACCGCACCCCCCACACACAAAAAAACGCCCCAAAAAAACCCACACAAACGTATACAAAAACAACCCCAAAAGCCCCAACCCCCCCCTCCCCACACACACCCCAAAACCCTACCCACACACCTACCTACCCTCCCCCCCTCCATTACACACCTTCCCCCCCCCTTCCCCCCTCCCTCAATCCCTCCTTTTTTCCACAACCCCCCCTTTCCCAAAATAAACAAAAGAGTTTCAGGGGATAGATAATAGAAGAAGTAGATGATAGGGAGATAAATAGGGGAGATAGATAGGTGAAAAGATAATTTGATAGATAGATAGATAGAAAAAGATAGATAGATAGAAAAGATAGGTAGATGATTGGGAGATAGATAGGTAGATAGGGTAGGAGGAAAATAATAAAATTGATAATAGGGAAAAAAGATAGATAATAGGGTAGATAGATAGGAGATAGATAAAGGTTTGATAGATAAGGGGGGTAGATAGATAGATAGATGTTTGAAAGGGAGATAGATAAAGATAGATAGATAGGGAGGTAGATTTGATAGATAATAATAGAAAAGATAGGAGAAGAAGGGAGATAATAGGGAATAGATAGAAAGATAGAAAAGAAAGATAGAAGAAAAAGAAGATTGATAGATAGATAGGGAGATGAAGGTAAAATAGATAGGGGAAAAGATAGTTGATAGATAGAAAGATAAAAGATTTGATGGGTGATAGTGATAGATAGGTAGATAGATAGGTAGATAGATGGTAGTAGATAGATAGATAGAAAAATAGGATTGATAATAGATAGTAGATAAAAGGGGGTAGGGAGGGAGATAGAAGATAGATAAATAATAGATAAAAAAGGAAATAGTTTGATAGATAGATAGATAGATAGATGTTTGATGATAGATAAAATAGATAAAATAAATAGAAAAAATAGATAGATAATAGATAATAGATAGGGTAGGGTAGAAGATTGATAAAATCATTATCACACCCTGGGGATAAAATAACTAAAAGAACCCACGGATCGCAAGGAACTGTGTAACAGCCAAAAAAATTTAGACGACAGATGGTAAGAATTTTTTTCTCTCTCTGTCTCTGCCCCTTTCTCTTTTTCTCTCTCACCCCTCCCCACTCTCTCTGTTTTCCCTCTCTCTTTTTGTCTCCCCTCTCTGTGGGGATTGGATGTAAAAAAGCACCGAGGCTTATTCTTTTTTTCCCCGAAATAAAAGAAATTTTTCATTGTCATTTTTCATTCTTTTTCTTTCTCTCTGTCTCTCTCTCACTCTCTCTCTCTCTTTTCCCTCTCTCTCTCTCTCTCTCTCCCCTCTCTCTCTCTCTCTCTCCTCTCCCCTCTCTCTCTCTCTCCCCTCTCCTCCCCTCTCTTACAGTTTATAGCCTACACAGAGACGATAAGGGGCCGTGGCTTTTTCGTTCGATACTTGTCAATAGGGGCCCCCACAGCTGTTCAGCTCTTGTTCCTTTTGTTATTGTCTTTGTTTGTTGTTGTTGTTTGTTGTGGTTTTTATTTTCTCCACCCCCGTGTCAGTGGTGACAGTGCATTTCATTGGGTCTATCCAAGTTTGGTGTCGTTGTTGTGGTGGTGTTGGTGTTGGTGGTGGTGATGGTGAGGGTGGGGTGGTGGTTGGTGGTGGGGGTGGTGGTTGGTGGTGGTAGTGGTGGTTGGTGGTGGTATTGGGGGTGATGGTGGGGGTTGTGGTATTGGTGGTGATGGGGGTGGTAGGGTTTTGGTGGTATTGGTGGTGAGGGTGGGGAGGGTGGTGGTGTTGAATCGTTTTGTTCTTCTGGGGTTTTTTTTGTTTTATTCTTGCTTGTTGTTTTGTTGTTGTTTTTTGTTGTTCTTATTATTATTATTTTTTCTTCTTCAAAACTTCTTCTTCAAATTCTTCTTCCTCTTCTTCAAATTCTTCTTCTTTCTTTTCTTCTTCATATTCTGCATGACGTTACAACCGCTGTAAATTTTTGTAAACAATGATGTTGTCATGACAACACATGTTCTTGTACTTTCTGGTTTTTTTTGGTTTTGTTTTGTATGATGTGTTTGATCGTCAATATATTTGTTCAGTGGGGTTTGGCCATTGTCCACAGACATTTCTGCCCGTGTTTGTTTTGTCATTAAATTTGTGATGGAGAGCGTGCACACTTTTGGCGTGTTGCGTGATTGCTGGTACGTGCGTCGGGTTGTGTGTGCGTGTGTGTGCTTGTGTGTGCGTGTGTGTGTGCTGTGTGTGTGCGTTTGTACTGCTTGTGCTTTGTGTGCGTGTATGCGTGTGTGTGTGTGTTGTGTTGGTGTTTTGTGTGTGTGTGTGTGTTGTGTGTGTGTTGTGTGTGTGTGTGTGTGTGGGTGGGTTGTGTGTGTGTGTGTGTGTGTGTGTGTGGTGTGTGTGTGTATCTGAAGCAGAAGTCTGATGTCATCAGTGAGCATCTGTGATTGATTACTTACTGTTGCGGGTCACCCCGCATGGCACTTCAATGCAGCCTGACTGCGCATTTCTGTTACACCCACCCACTCCCCCTTACCCTTCCCCCCACACCTCTCACTCCTCCTCCCCTCCCTTCCCCTCCTGCCTTCCTCCTACCTCCTTACCTCCCCTGGACGAGGTAGCGTAGTGGGTAAGACCTCACTGACTTTTTGTCTTCTTGAAACTTTTGAAGAGTCTCTGAAGCATCTCTCTCTCTCTCTCTCCTCCTCTTCTCTCTCTCTTCTCTCTCTCTCTCTCTCTCTCTCTCTGTGTCTCTGTCTGTGTCCTCCGTCTCTCTGTCTGTCTCTTTCTCTCTCTGTGTCTGTGTCTGTGTCTCCATCTGTCTGTCTGTCTGGGCTGTCTGTCTGTCCCGTCTGTCTGTCTCTCCCCTCTCTCCTCTCTTTCTCTCTGTCTTTCTGTGTGTGTGTGTCTCTCTCTCTCTCTCTCTCTCCTCCTCTCTCTCTCTCTCTCTCTCTCTCTCCTTTGTCTCTCTCTGTGTATGTGTCTCTGTTTTTTCTCTGTGTCTCTGTCTGTCTGTCTGTCTCCCCCCCCCCTCGTCTGTGAGAGAGAGAGAGAGAGAGAGAGAGAGAGAGAGAGAGAGAGAGAGAGAGAGAGAGAGAGAGACAGAGACAGAGAGACAGAGTGAGACAGAGACGAGAGAGATACAGAGAGTGAGACAGTGGTGAGAGAAAGACAGAGAACATAGTTTGGGTGACCCTAAGAGTGTCAAACTGGAAAACGACCAACCCTCAAAACATCACCAAACATCATCATCATCAATCATCATCATCACCCCACCATCATCATCACCATCATCATCATCATCATTCACACATCATCACCAACATCATCATCACCATCATCATCAATCCCTCATCACATCATCACCACCACCATCATCATCACCATCATCAACATCATCAACAACACATCAAGAACAAAAAATAACAACAACAACATTTAACAACAACAGCAACAACAACCCGCAACAACACACCAAGAACAATAACAACAACAACAACAACAACAACAACAACAACAGCAACAACAACAACAACAACAACAACAGCAACAGCATGTGTTGGAACTCA
>CM054156.1:49753133-49765633 GCA_028751875.1 Rapana venosa
TTTCCCCAAATTCTAATTGTTAATAAAATCAAAAAAGGGCCTTTAAAAATGGGGGATGTAAAAAACACTAAGCGTTTTTGGGGCAAAAGGGCACCTATGTTGCCCTTTCCCGAAATATAAACAAAACTGGGGTTATTGGGTTCCGTTTAAATTTCTGTTAAAACCCAAAAACCCGCAAGAACATTAAAATTTTTTGGGGTTTGGGAAAAAAATTAGCGTCGCATTATTTTTCTGGGTTTTCCTAGAATTAAAAAAAAATTGGGTTTTATGGGCCGAAAAATCCCTTTCTTTTAGGGAATTTATTGTAACGCTTAAAAGCATCCTTAAAAAAATGTATACTTCTTTGCAAAATTTTTGGGAAAGTCTGTTCCAGCCCCGTCCCGGGATATTCCTGGGATTTATTTACCTTGTTTTCAAGTCATCATTTTTTTTTCTCTTTTGAAAACAAAAAAACCAAAATCAAAACCTTAATCCATTCAGCAAAGACAAAGTTTTTATCTGCTCAAATTCTTGAGTCGTTTCCCGGAAAAACTTTCTTTTCCCTCACCTCCCAACTCTTTGGGATCCGCAAAGGGGAACCCCTTATCCACTGTTCACAGCCCCCGAACTTCCTGCTTTATTTTCTTTATTCTTCTCTGAAAAATTTCCCCAAAATTCGGTCCAGACTGGAAAAGACTTCTTTCCAACCCGCCCTCCCCGGGTTCCCCCTTTTTTCTGGCATTCCTTCTTTTTTTCATCCAACCCCGTGAGGAAAAGAAACAAAGACAATTCTTGGTGGAGCAGGGACAAAACATGCTGAGTGTTTCCTGCCTTTCCTGATCTCTTTGTTGGGAAACATGGTTCCTGCCATGTATGTGACGCCAAGGATCCTTCTGAGGCAGCGTTGGTGAAGGTGTTCGAGCCCTGCGTTATTGTCGGGCGTTTAGAATCCAGCTTCGCTACCGTAACAGTAATGTGCTCAGCACTCAGGCTTGATACACTTGGGTTCTTTGTCTTGATGGTGAGCATGGAGTTCTCCATATCTCTTTGACTGACGAGCCATTGCTGCTGATTGATGCCTTGCCAATTCTGGAGTTCAGCTCGGGTGTCCAGCGAAGGCTATGGAGATGGCAGAGCCAAGGTACGTGAAAGTTTTCACGAGTCGAGGGGGCTGTCGCGATGGAGATGGTAGGGGCGGAGCGACATCTTTGGCCCAGGGATGTTCGTACTTTTTGATGCTGATCGTCAGTCACGAATCAGTGCAGCATGCGCAAAGCTGTTGATGAGTTTCTTGGAGGCCAGCCTCAGTGTGTGCTGTCATGGCGACGTCATCGGCGACAGCATTCTCGTATGAGGGACTCTGCGTACCTTTGTCTTTGCACGAGGGCGCTGTGAAGTTGAACAGGCTGCCGTCGCTTTGGGTGTGCCAGGTAGAGCCACGTCTTCGATTGTCTCAAGGCGTAGCGCAGCTGCAGTGAGAACAGGATGCGAATAGCGTCGGAGCGAGGACACAGCCTTGCTAAACTCCTGCTCTTGGATGGGAAAAGGGTCCGTGGAGGAGCCATCGTGCTGGACGGTGCCTTTACATATTCTCATGTCTAGTTATCATTTGTACCTGTTAATTAACAAGGAAAAGCCTAGAACGATAAAAACAGTTACAGACCTATTGCTCTTAAATTCATACATGGAATCTCATGGGAAAGAATTATTTTAAAGACGGCTTATTCATCTTTGTGAAAAGCATAAATCATTCTGTGAATCAAGCTGGATTCAGGAAAGGTCGAGTCGGCTATTGAACATCTAGTTCAAAACTCACAACACAAGTAAAACAACCGTTGCCAGTCGTAAAAGAATTCCTGCAACTTTTTTTTACGTAATAAAAACCATTATGAGAAGTTGGCACAGTCGACTTTTACCATTAATGTAAATATGTTGAATTTCGGGTTGTTATGTTTAATTTTCATAACATTTTCTGTGTCAGATGATCTATTTAGGCAAGAATAGGGTTGCGTATTCAATTACAAGAACTTTGGATATGGGTTTACACCAAGGTTCTGTAATTGCCCCAATTTTAATTTAATCTTACTAATAGGGGTTTGGATATTTACCCAATAATGGTTGTCAAAAGATTTCAGTTTTAGTTCAGTATGCGATGACATTTGCTTGTGGATGAAGGTGACATTAAAACGTTAGACTCCACTTCGAACTATAAAATATATAGAGAAACTTTATCAGTCTGAACTATGTGTTGATTCTAAATCTGTATTGTGCGCATTAAATTCCTTAAATCAAAATATTAGAGTAGAAGTGATCACTGAAATCAAACATGCTGTTCATTTATTGTCGTTGAAAGGCATCAGTGTTACTTTTTGCTGGGTTCCTTCCCACTGTGGGATCATTGCTAAATGAATGGGTCGATAGAGTGGTGACGAGGAGCACGCAAATGTTAAGATCACATATAGTCAATATTTTCGTTAGACTTGCGAGAGGGTTATGATCTTTTTAAGCATATCTTTATATAATAAGGCCATTTAAAATTTGTAAAATCTAATCTGTTATTCTATCAAAATTGTTCTAATTATGACGATGTACAAAACACTAAGCGTTTCTGTGCAAAGCCACCTATGTCTGACTTCCAGAAATATATCAAGCTTGGTTTATAGATTCCGTTTATGCTCTTCGCACAAAAATACTGCAAGACATAATTTGCATGTGTGGAAAACAAATTAGCATCAGGACATTTACCTTTACTGAATTGTCCTCGAATTAAATAAATTGTTTCTATGACACTGAAAGATCCCTTAACTGTTAGACATCAGCTGTACGCTTAAAAGCATCCTAAACAATGATATTCTTCTTTGTTTTTTACAAAATTTCTGATGTCTGCTTCACAGCCCAGTCGGTATATCCTGTGATTGATCTCCTTGGTAAAAAAAGCTTCATCATTTAACTCTCGAAATCAATCAACAAATCAAAACGTATCATTCAGCAAAGGACAAAGTTATTACTTGCTTCAAGTTCTTGATGCTACGTAAAGAAATCTCTCTTTTCCTCACCTCAACTTTTCTGGGATCCGAAAAGGGAAAACCCCCAAAACCCCATTTTCAAAAAACCCCTTTTCCGAATTTCCCTTTTTATATTTTTTTTCTTTCTTTCTGACAAAGCCCCGCAAAAAATTCGTTTCCAGACTGGATCAGATTTTTTTCCCCAAAGCCGCCCCCCTCCCCCAATTCACGGCCCCCCAAATTCCCTCTCCTTTTCTTTCACCCAAAAAGGGTGAAAATTTGAAATCAAGACAATTCTAAAAAGAAATAAACCAAAAAATAAATTTTGACCCCTGGGAATTCCTTTATACCTGCTTTCTTCTCACTCATTACATTCCACAGTTTTATCCCCACTATCACGAAAATAGTAAAACCCCTCTCTTCTCCCCAGGAATTTTTCCAAACACTCTAAAAACTGCTTAGTTACACAAAAAATAAAAAAAGCACGCCCTCGACTCTAACTTTCTAAAGGGAAAAACGGCCTCTTTCTAACCTCCCTTTTTTTATCCTAAAGCCCTTTGTAAAAGTTGTTCTGAACAACCAATAGCCATCTTCATTCCAAAAAATCTCCTTCCCCCTTTTTAAGTTTTCCTATCGTCCCAAAACCAAAAGCACCGGGGGACCCCCCAAGTCCACCCCTTTAAACTGTTTTTTCCCAACGCTTCTGACTCAAAAAATATCCCTTCTAAACCCCTTCCTCGACTTGTCGAAACCTTTGAAAATATAGACCCCCTAAATTTTTCCCTTTTCCGTCTCCAAAACTTTTGGTATTAAAGACACACCCCCTCCCCCGGGTTTTCGTTCATCCTTACAAAACCGTTCCCCCACATTTTACGTAAAAAAGATTAAAATCAGCCCCGCCAAATGGAAGGGTGGGCCCCAAAAAGGGGGGTCAGTTCTCGGCCCTGTTCTTTTCCTCTTTACACCCCCCCAACTTTCACATAAAAAAACCGTCTTTCAAATCAGCCTTTCCATTTTTAGGCAGAAATTTTCCAGATTTTTAGCATGAAACCCCAAAAACGGGTCTTCTCTTTGACAAAATTTTTTTTTTCCTGGCCTTCAAGATACCAAAAAAGGGATGATAAGAACAATTTTAAAAACTAAATGCAGATAAAATCGAACCCCTTGCTTATGGGGACCAAACAAAAAACTCTCTTCCATAACAACACTTCAATGGGAAATTGGGCAATATTCTGTCCCTCTTTTCCACTGAAAGTGAAAAAATTTTGGGGGTAGTTATCGATAAACGTTCCCCAAAGCAAAAATTCATCCCCCAAACCTCCAGTCTTGCTACAAACAATTAGGGCCCCCATTAGTGCAGTTAAAGATCTGCCCAAATGATGAAAACTTCCAAACAATTTACTTCCCCCTTTTTTCCCCTCATTCTAGACAAATTGCAATTCTTTCCTTGGCGGGTTTTCCAAGCATAAACTATCCACCCCTTAAAAGGGTATAAAAAAACTCGGCAGCTCGACAGTCCCAAAAAAAAAAAATTCTGAGAAACATTACTCCTCTCTTGCAAATTCCCCAAAATTTGGCTCCCTGGCCACAAAGAATAAACTATAAAAACTGTACCCCCCTGCTACAAAAGTCTCCACAAACCCGCCCCCACTTCCAACCTTGTGTATTCTTCACCTGTACACCCCTTCCCTTTTTCCCCTCCGCTCTGCTGCAAATCCCTTTGTGTTTAAAAAAACCCTAGATTCAACCAGTCCACTGGGGGCCGTCGCCTTCTCGTTTCGGGCCAGTAAATCTGGAACGACCCTCCCCTCTCCTTTTCTAAAACCCTTACTTTTGTTTCTTTTTAAATCCAGCCAAAAGACAAAATTTTTTCAAATCTAAGATTCCCCCCCTCTTGTTTATCTCTTTTCTGCCCTTTGCCCTCAAAAACCCCAACACTCCCCCCCCCCCCCCCATCAAACCTCCCCGAGTTTTAAAACCTTTGGTTGTGTGTGTTTGTGTTGTGTGTGTGTGTGTGTGTGTGTTGGTGTGTTTTGTGTGGTTTGTGTGTTTTTGTTTTTTGGTTGTGTGTGTGTTTGGGGGGGGGGGCCCCGGGGTGTGTTTAAATTTGTATTGAAAAAAACTTTTAAAATTGTGCTTCGTGGGGGTGTTTACTTTTTTACCCCTTTTTTGTTATTATTATTTTTAATTATTTTAAATTATTAAAATTAATTTTTTTTAATTATATCTTTCATCATCATCTTTAATCACCCATCTTTATTATATTATTTTTATTATTATTTAAAAAAAATTTTTCTTTTAAACCTCTCTTAATCCCCTTTTTTTTTACCCCATACTTTGGAAATATCACGAAAGAATATGTTATCTTTCCCCAAGGGTCCAAACTTGTTGTTATTTAATATTATCAAATTGTTAGTTTTAAAGAGTTTTTCTTTTTTCTATTTGTTATCCATGACTGTTTAAAGATTTGAAACATGTTTTTGGGATTTTTTCCCCTATATTTTTTATTTTTATTTTATTATTTTTTTTTTTTTTTTTTTTAGAAAGGCCCCAGGTTTTTTTAAAACTTTTGTTGCTTAGGTTTTTTTTTACTGGCACACACCCCCACACACACACACACCACACCCGCAAAAACGAAACGCAAAAACCCCCACACATATTACATTTTCAAAACCCAAAAAAAAGCACACCACACCACCACACACACACACACGCATACACCCCACAAACACCTTTTTAAAATCCATAAAACCGCACCGTGCACTCCGCACCACCTCCACCCGGGCCACATCGGAACAACATACATAAAAAAAAATTTCTCTGATTTTATTTCTTACCCCGCGGGGCGCGCCGAAACCACACACACAACCACACACCCCCACAAACCCACACCACACAACCACAACCCCAAAACACGCATACACACAAAAAACCCCCCATAAAAAAATCATCCACCACGCTGCCCCAACGCCCCCACACTCATCCCCCCCACAAAACAGGAACACACATACAAACACAATTTTTTTCTAAAATTTTTTTTAAATTTACACACCGCGCGCGCACGCACACACAAAACAACACACACACACACACACAACAAAACACACAAAACACGCGCGCCCAAAATTTCACTCATAAACTCACCCCCATTCACACAAAAAACACACACACCACTTACACACAAACACACACACACCCCCCAACACACACCCACACCCACCTTTCACGCACCACGTACTACACACACACTCATAATAAAAATTAAAAAAAAAAATTTAATAATATAGGGGAATTTTAAAAATGCGCTAAATTTTTGAAAAAAAAACAAACAAATCGAAGGGGCTTCCATCAAAACATTTACAGGCATGCAACTCCCCTTTAAAACCCTAATAAAATAAAAATTTAAAGATTTCAAACCCAATGCACGCACACAAAAGGGCACGCAGCACGCACGCACGCACGCACACCCACCATCGGCAACATTTGAAGGTAAAAAATGTGTTGAAAAAAAAAGGACAGATAGTTGGGGGGAAAGTTAGGTAGGAAATAAGGGGTGTTTGAGGTTTGGATTTTAAGGGGTAAGCACACACATACATGCAGGGGACGTATACCCACCCTCATACCACACTAACCCCACACACATGCACGCACCGCCGCAAAACACACAAACCCCACACAAAACCACACACCCCACACACAACAACACACACACACACACAAAACGTTTGATACCCCTTTTTGGGTTTTAAAAGGGCCTTTTAAATTTGAAGAACAAACTAAACACAACACACACACACACCCCCCAACACACACACCCACACACACACACACACACCACACACACACACACAAAACAAACCCACACACACACCCACACAAAGGTCACACCCCCCGGCGGGCGAAAAGAATTCGGCTTTTAAAAGGCAGGGAAAAGCTTAAAGGGGGGGAAAAGGGGAAAAAGGAGAGGAAAAATCCAGGGGTTTTTTTGGAAAAAAAAAGGTCTTGGGGATAAATTTAAAAGGGAAAAAGGGGTTTTAAAAGGGGAGGGGAGGTTTGAATCAGGGGAAAAAAAGGAGGTTTTTTGGGGGGTTTTTATTTTTTTAATTTTTTTTTATTTTTTCCAAAAGACAAGCTTCTGCCAGACGGGGGGAACGAGAAGGATGTACGGGTTTAAGAAAATCACAGAGGGGGAGGGTGCGGGTTTTGGTGGGACTTTTTTGAAAAACAGAGGGTAGATTTTAAAGTTTCTCTCTGTGGCACAGGCACCCCAGTAAAAGGTCCCCGGGGGGGATTCATTTTCCCTCAATTTTTTTTTTTTTCCCGGGGGACAAACCGAGCTGCAAGTTTTAATAAACATAAAGGGGAGTTTTAATAAAGCGGGGCAGACCACCCAAAAAAAAAATTTGCCCTTGCCCAGACGTGAAAAATGAGAGACGCGACGATTTTGGGAAAGTTGCATCTGGGGACACCCGGGGTAACCCGTTCCCCAAATCAATGAGCAATCAGGAATAACTGGAATTTTTAGGCACGGCTTATTTTTATAAATAAAATAAAGGTATTCAAAAACCTATGGGTTAAAGGGGGGAAGAGGCGTAAAAACCCTCATTTTCTCTAGGGGCCAAAGCAAATTGGGGCGGGCCCCATCTCCTCCCCCTTTCGCTGTTTTAAAACCTTTCCCTGGAACCCTAAAGAGGCGGGTTTCCCCTTTTTTCAGCGGGGTTTAAAACAGGGGACGTACTGAACCCAAGGCGCAAAAAACAGTCACTCTTTCCAAGGGGTTAACCGCACCCCGATGCTGCAAATTTCAAAGTTTGGGGAAAAAGCGAGTTCTTGACCAATGAGCTACCCGTATGAAAAAAAATAACACTTTTTAAAGAAAACATCGTAAATAAAAGGGAAAAACCAACACGGGGTTTTTCGAAATTTCCCTTTTGGGGGCGTTTGTTGGCAGATAAAATACTTATCCCTAGATCATAAACACATGCCCCACTTGAAATTGATCAAATAAAAAATTTAGCGGGGGATACCAATTTTAAAATTTTTCCGGGGGAACAACCATTTTGTTTTTTCTTTTACCCCTTTTCATGCCCCAACGCAGACTTTTTTAAAAAACAAGGAAGAAAAGTAAGGGGTTAATTGTTCTTGAAAAAGATGAATTGTTGCACTTTGTTTAAAAACGTCTCAACTCCGATTTTTAATTTGAATTTTTTAAAGTTTAAATGTCTTTCAAAATGTTTGATACCTAAAGTATTTTTAATTTCTTCATAAAAAAATAATAAATATATGGGGAAAAATTTTAAGCCTGAATCTTGTAGGAAAAAAAACAAATCGAAGCGCTTGACCAATCATTTACGGCATGCAAAAATCTCCCAACAGATTTCAAATCCAGCGCGCGCCCCAAAACCGTGCACACGCCCCGCGCGCAAACACACAACCCCACAACACAACAACACACAACAACACACAACACACACACACCACGCAAAAACAAACAACATTAGAAGGTGAAAGATGTTGTTAAAAAATTTGGGAAAATATGTGGGGGAAAGTCTAGGTTTTGGGAAAAAAAGTGTGTTTTTTGGGGTGGAAATTTTAAGGAATCAAGTGAAGGCTTTTTCGAAGTGAAAGAGGGAGGTCATTTCCCGGTTGGGTGGGCCAGGGAAAAAGAGAAGGAGACGGCCCCAAAAGTGGTTTGTTTGAATTGGGTTTTTCGAAAGCACAAAATATCTCGGCCCGAACGAAGGGAACGAAAATTTTTGTGTACAGGGGAAGCCCTTTAAGAGATTTAAAAGGGTGCAAAATTTTGGGGGAACATTGAAAAAGAGGGTATTGATTTTTTACTCCAGTTTTTTGTGAGGGCAGGCAACCCGTGAAAAGATCGTAAAAAGGAGTGTTTTGTTCAGATTTTTTTTTTCTAAAAGGGCCAAAACCCAGCTGCAGGTTTGTATCGTTGAAGAGAGTTTGGGCAGATGATCTTGGGGGCCTGGGCCAAAAATGGGAAATTTCAGTAGTCTAAAAGTGAAAGAATGAGAGAAAAGTGACAACTTAAAAATTCCATCAGTGGGCAGTTAAATTTCGAATCGCGGGTTATGCGTCGTAATTTTTAGTAGCAAGACTGGCAGGTTGGGTATGGGAATTTTTTCATAGAGAGTTTTTGTCAAGAATACCCTAAATACTTTACCGAGTTGGGAAAAAAGGAAAAATGAGTATTTCCCGAATTCTATTGAAGTTTTTTTGATAAAAGGAAAGTTTATGTTTGGGCCCAAAGAGCATGGCCTTTGGTTTTTTTGGCTTTTAATTTTAACTTTTTCTGGTTTATCCCGTTTTGAATGTTTTTGAAGGCAGTTGGACATATTTGTCAGGAGGGAAAGGCCAAATTTTCAACAGTATCGCTGCACTGAAGCGAGAAAACATCGGCATAGAAAAAATGATCAATAGGGGGGTTGTTTTTTATATGTGGGGAGTGGAGCAGTGTAGAGAGTAAAGAGGGAAAAGGGCCCAGGACTGATCCCTGCGGGAACCCCCATTCCATTTTGACAGGTTTTGATTGAATTTTGGGTTTTCAATAACTTTTGGAACCTGGGTTAGGTTTTGAATTAAACCCGGGTTTTGGGGGGTGCCAAAAATACCAAACGTTTTATGGGGGCGAGAAAGAAGAAATGAGTGATCTAATTTGGGATCAAAGGGCCCCCAGTAAGTCAAGAAGAGTGAGGAGGGGGATTTTTCCGCATCAAACAAGTAGAATTTTATCTAAAGTATGGGGCAAGGGTGGTTTCGGGGCTGTGGTTGGGCGATAGGCCCAAATGAAAAGTGGGAAGAAAAATCATTGGAATTTAAGGGACGTTGACTGTTTTTTGGGAAAAACTTTTTCAAGAAATTTAAGAAAAAAGGGAAGTTTGAGACAGGCCTATAATTTTTTCAGAATGTTTGGGGTCGAGGGGTGCTTTTTCAGTAAGGGTGGGCTAATTTCTGTTTTTAAAAGCTGATGGAAAATTTCCTGCACAAGAGTGGTTTTAAATATTTTTTTGTGAAATTTGGGCCAAAATTTTTTGGAAAAGGGTTTTTTTAGAAAACAGGAGCAGGGGATGGGATCAAGGTCGCATGATTTTTTTAGCATTTTCCCTTTAAGTTGTCATGATTTCTTTTTTTCTTGTGGGAAAAAGGAAAAAAAGAGGATGCCATGAACTGGGGGGCAGGAGGGGAGGCTGGAATTGATTTTATCAAATCTGGGGCGTATGTTCGAAAATTTTACTGAAAAAAAAGGCAAAAAATATGGATGGAAAAATTTTGACAGGCTGGGGGGGTGTTAGGGAGAGGAGTTTTTTTGCAGATCCCAAAGGGGATTTGGAAAGTGAGGGAAAAAAAAAAAAGAAATTTTTTGGATGTAACACAGAGAAAATTTGGGGGAGAGTAGTCTTTCTTTTCTGAATGGATTTAAAAGTTTACTTTGTTTTTTTTTTTTTCGGGAAAAGCGTTTGTTGAATTTTGGGTTTTTACTTCCGCCACTGCCGTTTTTAAATTGCCGGCGTTTTCGCTTCGCTATCAAGAGGTCTTTTGGGGATACCCTTTGGGGCACAGGGGCCTTTTTCGGGGGGGAAAGATCAGTAGGGGGTGCATGTCATCAAGCAGTTTTGGGGGGAGAAAAAGTATTATTGTGATCAGAGAGGTTTATTTTTGGTCAGAGTTTTTTGAAAAACTTTTGGAAAACTTGGAAGGGGAAAGGGAAAAATGTTTTAAGGGCCTTTTAAAATTGCGAAAGAAAAACATATTTCTTTTTTCGGGCAGGTTTTTTAAAGGTTGGGGATGGGAAAAAATGGCGGGAAAAGATCAGAAAGCATTTGTCGGGACCGAAAAGAGTTACAAGATTTTAAATTTAAGCAAAATTAAAACCCTCAAAAAATGACCAGATCTTTGCGTTTCTTTGGTTTTCCCCTTGAGAGAGAATGGTTGGACAGGGGAAAGGAAAGACGTTTGAATTTGGGGGAAGACCCTTTTTTTCGAAATGGAATTTTTTGTCACCAAGGAAAATTAAAAAGTTTTTGGGGGAGGGGGCTTGTAGGGTCGAGGGGGTACGGAATTCTTTTTTGAAAAAAAGTTTTTAAAGGGTTTTTTTCGGTGGGGGGGTGGACGGTTTAAAAGGGAGCAATATAAAAGAGTGGCCCGGTAGGTAGATTGATTTTGCCCAAAATTCAAAAAAATTATGTGAGAATTGAAGGTTGGGACTGAAAAAAGAGATTTTTCTAATAAATCCTACCAAAAAGCCCCCTAAATTGGGTACCGCCTTCTTAAGGGGCGGGGGGTAAAGCAACGAGGAGATGAGATGGGGGGGCCGGGCCCCCAACAACCTGGCTCCTTTAGAAGCGAAATTTTCTGATGCCTCGGGTCCCCTACGACCACAAGGTTTTGGGGCCCCTTTCCCTTTACCTTTTTTCTATCAAAACTAATTACTGTTCCCCAAACCATGGAACGGGGAATTTTACAGATAGCACCCCCCACGTTGAGCGGGACATGCGTGAATTGTTTGGGAAATAAAAAACATGCACATTTCCAACATATACAGTGTGTGAAAATCCCAGAACGAAGCAAACAGCCGTTGGGAATTTTTAGGGGGAATTGTTTTTTCTTGGAGCGAGGGCAACCCTTAGTTTTAAACTCTAATACTGATGTTTCCAATGCTCCCGTTTTGGAAAAACTCACAATATCGCAGTTTAAAACAGTTTTCGGGGAAAAAATTTTCTACGTTTTTGTACAAAACTTCGATCTGTTTATACTCAATGGCTCTACTGCAGGGACCAAAATGATTTCCCTTTGGGATTTTCTTCCTACGGGAAAAAACTTTATAGATTATTTTCTATTTTTCCCGTAAAGTGTGCACCTTCTTTTTTCTATCCGTAACTTTGGGGGACCGTTTGGGGTAAACCCCTGAAAAATTTTGGCCCGCCACTTCCCCCTCCTCGCGGTTTTCAGCTTTCCGCAGCAAATCGTTCTACTCAAGGCCAGTCCATTCTCTGATGTTGTCTTCCCCTCGTTTCCTCTGTCTGCCTCTTCGTCTCCCTCCTTGTACTGTTCCCTGTAGGATAGTCTTGGCCAGTCCAGATGTTCGTGTGACCTGCCTGTACCACGTTATGTTAGTTTGCTTTTTTTCCACTGAAGTCAGGAGCACTTCATAATATGGTCCAATGGTGTTTTTAATTCTGGCCTTCACTTCCTCATTAGTTATGTGATCTATGTTTGAGATACCAAGAAGTTTGTGAAAGTATCTTATCTCCATTGCCTGTATGCTTCTTTTAATGTCTGCTGTTATGTTCCACGTTTCACATGAGCAAAAAATATGGACATGATCAGGGAACGCATTAGCGTGATCTTGAAGCTGATGGCGATGTTCTTGTCGTTCCAGAGGACTTTCAGTTTGGTTATTGCAGCTGTGGTCTGGGTTTTGATCCTTGATCCGATACTATATTGCTCCCAGATACTTAAATCTGTGGACGGTCTCAATTTTCTTATTGTATATGATAA
>CM054156.1:49767188-49784688 GCA_028751875.1 Rapana venosa
AAAGTATTACAAGGCTTTTTTTCCTTTGCAACAACAACTTTTTCTTCTATCTTGTCATTTGTTGTTATTATTATTATTATTATTCTTTTCTTTCCTTTTTTTTCTAGACAAACAATTTTTTTTCAAACCTAAGTTTTTTCCTCTCCTTTTTCTTTCTAGCGTCCCTGTTTTAAACACCCCAAAAACCCATCACCCTGCCAAAGGTAAACCGGGTGGGGGTTTGGTGTGTGTGTGTGTGTGTGTGTGTGTGTGTGTGGGTGTGGTGTGTACATTTGGACTGTTAGAACTATAAATTGCTATTGTGGTATGACTTGAAGAATGAGTTGAGTGCAAGCGCTTTGTTTTGTCTGTGCAAGATACAGCATCATCTCATCATCACATCATCCATCATCATCATCATCATCATAAACCCTCATCATCATCATCATCATCACACCCTAAACATTTAAAACAAAAAAAAAAAATAATAAAAAAAATTAAAAAAATTAAAAATATTTTTATATTATTATATTATTATTATTTTTATCATTTTATTTTATTATATTTTTTAATTATTATTATATTATTATCATTAATAAAACCTACTGATTGCTACTCCTTTTCAGCTTTTAAAAAATACTTGCAATGTTTTGAAACAGGACATTATACAAAATGACAATGTCACAATTACATACGCAAGGAATTGGGTTTTTTTTGTTAATGAGGGGGGATGGGGGTCTTGATGGAAAAAAATAAAACCTCAATGCAAGGGACAGACACACAGCGAGCTGCAAAAATGCGGTCAGACACAGGGCGAAGGAGGCCAAAAGGCAAAAACAGATTCCCCAAGTGGTTGGGGCGGGTCAGCGAACTCTGGACCCAAGACGTCCTACGGGGAACAGTACAAGGGGGGGAGACGAAGAGGCAGACAGAGAAAACGAGGGGAAGAAACACAAGAGTGGCTAGCCTTGGGGAAACAAATTAGACAAAAGCAGAGGGTCACAGGAGTGGGGGAAGTGTTGCAAAAATCTTCATTATGCCCCCACGGCCATGGACAATGGGGTGGTGAAGGGGAAGGGGAGTGTCAATCCCAAGCAAGGAAACATGCGGGAATTGAATTTTTTTAAAAAGGCAAAAACGAGCGGCTGGTTGTCATTTTGTTTCTTCTAAAATTTGTCTTTTGAAAACCCAAAACATCGCGGAAATCAATTTAAGAAAATTCCCAATCGGTATGCGGTACCTTATGGGCAAAAACCGCATTTACCGAAATTTCCCCCATCGTTAACCCCCGAGTTCTAGCCGAAAACTAACAAACAACAAGCAAGAAAAATACAAAGATGAAGCTTTAGTACTTTACGCCAGAACCCAAACAAGTCCAATATTTTCGAGATTTTTCTTGGTAAAAAAAATCCAAAGCAGAAAAAACGTAGGGGAAAAAGATTTAATCTAATTTTTTAAAAATAAATTAAAAAAGCATCTTAAACAATTTCAAAACGCCATCGTTAATACTTTAAAAAATGCCCTTAAGATTTTGATTTTTTTTTAAGAAGATCAAGCTAGGGGGAGATACACAAAACACTCACCATTGGGGAACCTCGGAGCTTTAATGAGGGGCGAAAGAAAAAAAAGAGGAAAAAAAGGATTGAATAGGGCACTAACAATAAGCTCCGCCAGGCCATACAATGTATGACTGTAGGCAACAGAAAAATAAACGCCCTAAGGGAAAAGAAAGGGAAAATCCTAGGGGATAAAAAGACAAAAAATAAATATCAGTAAAAACAAACCAAAGCGCTTGGGTTTACCATTACTACACTGAAACCAATAACAAATTAATTTGCGTTAAAAAGATTCAATTTACACACACACACACACACACACACACACACACACACACACACACACACCACACACCACACACACACACACACACACACACACACAAAACCCCAAAAACACACCCACAAGACACACACACACACACACACAAAGAGGTTATCCACTTTGGTGGGGTGATGGGGATTTTGGCTGTTGAAGGCAGGGACGGATATGGGGTGAAACAGGAGGGGAGAATCTTAGTTTTGAAAAAGGTATGTCTTGAGGCTGGATTTAAAAGCGTCATAAGTAAGCTTTTAGCGAAAGGAGAGAGGGAGGTCATTCCAGATTGATGGACGTGAGTTAGAGCAAGAGCGACTGGCCAACGGTGGAGTGGTTGAATCTCGGTACTCGTAAGCACAGAGTATCTGCAGCAGAGCGGAGGGAACGAGAAGTAGTGTACAAGTGAAAATATTCACAGAGGTAGGATGGTGCAGTTTTGTGGAAACATTTGTAAAAGAGGGTACTGATCTTATACTTTACTCTCTGGGGCACAGGCAACTAGTGGAGAGATCGCAAGAGAAGAGTAATGTGCTCAGATTTTTTTTTCCGAGGACCAGTCTGCAGAGTTTTGTATCCGTTGAAGGGAGTGGATGGATGATGCTGGAAGACCAGCTAAAAGAGAATTA
The DNA here is from genome assembly GCA_028751875.1 of Rapana venosa. Lineage (NCBI taxonomy): Eukaryota > Metazoa > Mollusca > Gastropoda > Neogastropoda > Muricidae > Rapana > Rapana venosa. The sequence continues at coordinate 49,769,669 of CM054156.1, forward strand.
CAGTAGTCTAAATGCGAAATAACGAGAGACGTGACAAGCTTGGATATTGCATCAGTGGACAGGTACTTGGAAATTGCGCTTATACGCCGTAACTGACAGTAACAGGACTGGCAGGTCTGGGTGATGAGGTTTTGTAATAGACGTGTGCTGTCACTAAAACACCTAGATACTTTACAGAGCTGGACAGAAGAACTGATGTGTTGCCGAATTCTACTGCAGTTATTGTAACTGAGAAAAGTTTATGTTTGGTCCCTATGGGCAAGGCTTCAGTTTTATCTGCATTCAGTTTGCAAGTTGTTCTGAATCATCCAGTTTTGAATTTATTGAAGACAGTAGGACATATTTGTCAAGAGAAAAGGCAGATTTTCGAGAGTAGCACTACTTTGAAGCTGAGAGAGTCATCAGCATAAAAGTGGTGATTTATCTGATGACGGCTTTAATAGGGCCCAACACTGATTTCTGTGAGACCCCACATTCTAGTTTGACAGGTTTTGATAGACTGTTGTTTACAACTGTCAGGATCGGTTTGTGAGATATGAACTAAACCAGGAGAGGGCTGTGCCTCTAATGCCATATGTGTTTTGAAATCGGGAGAGAAGTGAGTGATCTATAATATCAAAAGCTGCTGATAAGTCAAGAAGAGTGAGAGGGGAGATGGTTCCCGAATGAGAAGCAAGAAGAAGAGGATCTGACATATGGACTAGAGCTGTTTCAATGCTGTGGTTGGCACCATAGGTGGACTGAAAAGGAGGGTAAAGACTTTTGTAATAAAGATGGTTGTTAGACTGTTTCAGAACTACTTTTTCAAGTACTTTGGGAATGAAAGGGAGGTTAGAAGCTGGTCTTTGACTCTTTAGAATGTCGGAGTCAAGGTCGTGTTTTTTTTTAAGGAGAGGCCTCACAACTGCAGTTTTGAGAGTAGATGGAAAATGTCCTGAAAGAAGAGAGGAGTTCACTATTTTAGTGATGCCGGGTAGAAGCTGTGGAAGACACTGTGAGAAAAGATAAGCAGGTAAAGGATCAAGCTTGCAAGATTTTGTTGTCATTTCTTTCAGAATTTCTGGATTTCTTTGTCACTTGTAGGATGGAAGAAATGGAGAGGAGTGGCAGTAAACTGGGGGACAGGAGGAGCAGACTAGAAAGGAATCTGATCCAGTCTGAAGCAAATGTTGCGGACTTTGTCAGCAAAGACGTCCTGCTACTATCAATTACGGCGTACTGGTGCAATTCGAAAGTACCTGTCCACAGATGCAACATACAAACTTGTTATGTCTCTCATTTTTTCACGTCTGGACTATTGCAATTCTCTGTTGGCTGGCCTACCAGCATTATCAATCCAATCCCTTCAACGTTAACAAAACTCTGCACCTCGACTAATCCCCAGAAAGAAAAACTCTGAGCACATTACCCCTCTCTTGCAATCTCTCCACTGGCTGCCTGTGCCACAGAGAGTAAACAATAAGATCAGTACCCTCTGTTACAAATGTCCCCACAAAACAACACCCGCCTACCTCTGTGAATGTCTTCACTTGTACACTCCTTCTTGTTCTCTCCGCTCTGCTGCAGATACCTTGTCCTTATGAATACCTAGATTCGACCAATCCATCATCGGCCGTGGCTCTTTCTCTGTTTCTGGAATGACCTCCCCCTCTCTCTCTCCGCTTAAAAGCCTTCTTATGACACTTTTAAATCAAGCCTCAAGACATATTTATTTCAAACCTAAGATTTTCCTCTCCTGCTTCATCTCATTGCTTTTCCCTGCCTTCAACAGCCAAGAAATTCCCATTTCCCTTCCAGGTGTGTGACCTGTGTGTTGGGGTGTTGTGTGTGGGTGTGTGTGTGGGGGTGCGTGGGTGCATGCATGCACTTTGGACTTGATGGAGCTATTAATTGTTACTGGTTTGTATACTGTGTAAGAATGAGTTGAGACAAAATGCTTTGATTTGTCTCTGCAAGGGATAGCGCTATAAAAATTCCATTTTTTATTATTATTACTTTTATTTTTAAAAAGAGGGGAATTTCTAAGGGGCTAAAGTTTGAAGGCAGAGCCTTTGTTTTTCACGGACCAAAGAGACTTGGGGAGACAGAAAAAAAAATTTTTAGGATGAGCCAAACATTTGTAAAAGAAAAATAGTCGCCCCTTTGCTGAAGTAATTAGTTTTTTTTACGTTATTTGTTTCCGAATTTGTCGCTTGTTGATTGAAGTTTTGTCAACCACCTTTGCCGCCCCAAAATTGCCAGCTTTTGTGTTTTCCCCACCACCGGCATGGGTGTACCAGGGTACGGGGTGACTGTGCGGTTTCGTGCCCCTTTTTAATCTGCCCTACTGCCGTTCAACAAATTGCCGTGTTTCCCAACTGACACCAACCCCATCAATCAGTCAGTGTTGTTGTTCTGAAAACCTGGCAGTGAGAGCCGGGGACATTAGACTATGCTGCCCCTAATTTTGTCAAAAACGTACACCTTGCCCCTGATATTAAGCAGCCAAAACCATTGGGCATTATCGCTGCAAAACCAACGAACAGGGACAACCCGACGTCATCGCCATGGTGGGTTCCCTTCCCTGCCCCCCCCTCACCTCTAGTCACTTCGTACCCCTGACAACGCTTTTCCCCTCTCCCGTCCCCCCGCCCCTTCATTTTTTGATTGTTCTGTTTTTTTGAAAATCTGATAATTTTTTTTGTTCTGAATTATATGAAATTTCATGATGTTTTCAAAAAACCGAAACCCCCCCCCGTTTTCACATTTTTTCACATCTTCACCCTGATTCCCACCCAAAAACTTTTTCTTTCCCCGATAGCCATTTTCCACACCCCTTCGCCCCCCTTTCCTCTGTGCTTGTCCAAACCACCATTTCATCTTCAACCTCTCACCTCTTCAATCCCCTTTAAAGTTTGTTTGTTAAATGTGCGTTGTCTTCCAAAGGAAAACCGCTACATATCTTTTTTTCCTCGAAAAAAACATTAAATTAACCTTCTCACCGAAACTTGGCTTAACCACGGGCCTGACCAAAAACAAAACAGCGACCTTCCGGAATAAAACCTTTTCTTTCCCCCGATCTCTCGAGGGGGGGGATTCCCACTTTCTCAAAGACATTTGGAACCATTCTTTCTTTCATCACAACCCTTTCAATTCCCATAAATCTTTTGAAGTTTGCGAAACAATCTAAAACCTCCCGGGGCCATTTCTATTACTACGCTGCCTTTTACCCCACCTCTCGCCCGTAAAAAAATAAATCTTCTCTTTTCCCCAAAATTCCATCACTCCTCCCCCACTACAGCCTCTCTCCCAAAATTTTAAAATTCTTGGTGACTTCAATTTCCCAATTTCGCCCACCATTTCTCCAGAGGGCAAACGCTTTCTCTTTCCTGCCCAACATTCTCTCTCTAACGGGTAACAAAAAACGCACAATCTGGTCAATTTTAGATGGCTGATTACAATCTTCATTCAATTTGTCAATCTTTTCTGTCCCGACGAACTGCTTCTCATCATTCCGCCATTTTTTCCATCTAAACATCACAAAACCTTAAAAAAGAAAATATGTTACTGCGCAATTTAAGGCCTTAACTTCATACCTTCTCTTCACAAGCTTCCAACGTTTTTCACAAACCTCTGACCACACTGACTCTCGATCAAAAAACACTATTCCCGCCAACTGCTTGTGACAGCACCTCCCACTGATATCTCCTCCCTGACAGCCCTGTGCGCCATGGTACCCAAGACATCTTGATAGCAAGCGCAAAGCCGGCAACTAGAACGGGGGTGGCGGAAGTCAAAAACCGAAATCAACAAAAACTTTTTCCGAAAACAAATAAACAAAGCAAAATCTTAATCCAATCAGCAAAGATGACACTCTCTCCTAATTCTCTGTGCTTTCACCCCAAAATTTTTTTTCCCCACCTAAATCTCCTTTGGGTCTGCAAAAAAATCCCCTTTCCTAACACCCACACCCCGTCTGAACTTCCTCCATATTTTTTTGCCTTCTTTCAAAGTTCGAAACATACGCTCCGACTTTTCAAACTCAAATTCCCCCTGGGCCCCCCTGACCCCAGTTCACTGGCACTCCTCTCTTTTTTTCCCTTCCCCCCCACAAATGAAAAAAGAAACATGACAAATTTGAAGAAAGACAAAAAAATCATGCGACCTTTATCCCATACCTGCTCCGTTTTCCCCCAAAAGCCCCCACAACTTGTGCCTTATCACTAAAATGTAAACTTATCTCTTTTATCAGGAAAAATTTTCCTCAGCTCTTAAAAAGCAATGTCAACCTCTACGAAAAAAACACACCTCGATCCCAAAATTCTGAAAATTATGGGCCCGTCTCAAAAATTTCCCTTTGTCTCTAAAGTACTAGAAAAAGTTGTTCTCAAAAAGCTCAAAAGCAAAATTTTCCAAAATCTTCCCCCTTTTCAATCTGCCTATCGCCCCAACCACGCACCGAAACCCCCTAGTCCCCACTTAAGATAACTTTCTTGCTTCTGATCAGGAAAAATCTCCCTCCTCATCTTCTTTATTTTTATTGCAGTCTTTAACCATAGCACTCAATTTTCTTTCCGCCCCCCAAAAAAACGTTTTGGGTTAAAGACAGCCCCCACCTGGTTTACTTCAAACCCCACAAACCTTCCAGAAAGTTATTGTAAACAAAATTCAATCAAAACCTTCAAAATGGAATGTGGGGTCCCCAGGGGGGAGTCCGGGGGCCCCGTTTCTTTACTCCCTTTCAAATGCTCCCACCCCCCTATAATAAACAACCCCCCTTTGGGGTCATCATGATGCCGATGAAACTCAACTTTATCGCGATAGTTTTTAAAATTGCCCCCTCCTGACAAAATTCCACTCCTCAAAAATTTTAAAAATGAGACCCGCAAGTTTCAACTTAATGCCATTAAAAATGAACCATGCCATAGGGGCCCAACAAAAATTCCCTACACAAAACTCAATAAAATTCGGCAATCGCATTCCTTTGTCCAAATCGGAAGTATTTTGGAGTATTTTTGACAACACATCCTATGAAAAATTCACACCCAGACCTGCCCGTCTTGCACATCAATTACGGGGCTTTAAAACCATTCCAAGTATCTGTCCCCTGATCAACTTCCAAACTTTCACTCTCTCATTTTTTTTTTCACGTTTAACTACGTAATTCTCTTTTTGGGTGGCCTACCACATCACTACCACCTCTTTAACGCAACAAACCTGCAGCTCGACTGGGCCTAAAAAGAAAAAATCGAACCAAACACTCCTCTTTTTGCGATCTCTTCACTGGTCCTGTCCACAAAGAGGTAAAAAAATCAATACCCTCTGTTTCAAATGTCCCACAAAACCACCCCCTTATCTCGTAACTGTCTTTAACTTACACTCCATCCCGTTCCCTTCGTTTCATCGCGATACTTTTCTTTTCGAAAACCCAAAACAAACAAAAACTGTTGGGCCCTCGTCCCTTTTTCTGTTTCGGCCCCCACCGAAATTACCCCTTTTCACTTCGTCAAAAGCCTTCACTAGATACTTCAAATCCAGCCTCAAAACACACTTATTTCCTACCTGAGACTTTGCGCCCACATATCTGTCCCTAATTTTCAACAGCATCTTTCACCTTCTAAGTGTTGTTCCGTGTTTGTGTGTGTGTGTGTGTGTGTGTGTGTGTGTGTGTGTGTGTGTGTGTGTGCGTGCGTGCGTGTGCGTGCGTAGTGCGCGCGCATGGATTTGAAATCTGTTGCTCATTATGTTTAAGGAGAGTTGCATGCCTGTAAATGATTGAGTGCAAGCGCTTCGATTTGTTTGTTTTTTTTACAAGATTCAGCGCTATATAAATTCCATATATTATTATTATTATTAACATTAATCCTTCCATCAAAGAATAAATTCAGGCAATATAAAGCCACCCAGTAATACTAACATCAGGAATAACAATTTAGGTAATCTAATACAATGAAAAAGCAAATAAATAGCGACAAAATAAAATAAATCAGCATATTTTTGTGTAACACAAAAACGTAAAAAGCCCCAAAAAAACAAGAAAGTAAAAATCCAAAACCGAACCAATTACCAACACCCCCCCACTCACACACGTGCACACACACACACACACACACACACACACCCCGCGCGCGCGCGCGCGCACGCGCGCGCACGCACGCACACACACACACGATTCAAAGCGTGTTGGGGTCGATATCATATCAACCAATATGTAGATCAATGCTTACACATGTACTCTATATGATTATGAAAAATTGGGTCATATATGATTTTAATGACAAGAATAACATCAGTGACACTTTAATTACTCTCTTAAGTTTACAAGTCGTGTTCTGAACTTTTATTCATGAAATATCTTTTTAGATGCGTTTTATACTGAGTTGTGCTTTTAATACATTTCGAATTTTTTTTGAGTTTATTCCATAGGTCACTGCCTGAATAAAAGAGGCTCGATTTATATAGGTTATTTCTAGGTCTTGGAAATGTTAGCAAATGGTTGTGTCTATGTTGGTTAACTTTGAAAGCTTTGGTAATCTTCGGAGGTACATTTTGATTAACAACTTTTGCATAAACACAGCTTTATTGAATAAAAGATGGTTTCGAAATGTCAGGTCATTTATTTGAATATAATCCTCAATTGTCAGGGTGCTTGTTTTTAACAATACAAGTTTTACTGCTCTTTTATATAAACGATGAATGAATTTCAAGTTCGTTCCACTGCAGGTATCACAAATAGTTGACACATAGTCAATGATTGATAGAATGTGACCGCAAAACATAATTTTCGAGAATGATTATTTAGAAAGTGTTTTGTTTCGGATAATTGAAGTAGCCTGTGAGCTAGGCGTTTACCTAGTGACATTATGTGATCAGTCCAAGTAATATTTTTGTCAATGGTAACACCTAATATTTTATGAGAGTCAACTTCTTCAACTATTCCGTTATCCAATAACAGAGGTTGAAACCTATCGTTCATTTTTTGCCTTTTCTGTCTTGCTGATACCTACAGTACACTTTGGTTTTTGTGCATTTAAGGACATGTGGTTTAGTTGAGTCCAAATAATCAATCTGTCAATACTGTATTGAAGTTTGCGAGTTAGTCTACAGGAGTCTGAATCACTACAAAAGAGAGTGGTATCGTCAGCAAACATATCACAGCTACATTTAATAAAACAGGCTAAATCATTTACATAGACTGAAAACAAGAGTGGTCTCAATACTGAGCCTTGTGGTACCCCATATCTAATGGGTAGTAGTTCTGATGTTTGATGATTTACAGATACAAGCTGCTGCCTATTAGACAGAAAATTTTCTAGTAGTTGGATAACTTCAGGTGGCAGTTTGTACAATTCTAATATGCGCAATAACAAAGAGTGGTTGATCACTTCAAATGCTTTTTCAAAGTCAACAAAAAGGAGGCCAGTAAACTTATTGTCATTTATATTGTGTAGGAGACTGTCAGTGAGATGAGTTAGAGCAGTGTGACAGGAATAGTTTTTACGAAACCCTGATTGATCCTCGTGCAAGAGACTGTTTTTTATAAAGTAAGAATTTAGGGATGTTTGTATGTGTTTTTCAATGGGTTTAGATAGTACAGAGAGAATTGAAACTGGCCTGTCATTTAAAGGAGAAGAACAGTTGCCTGATTTATGGACAGGTATAACTTTTGCCTTTTTAAACTTGAGAGGAAAACACCTTTTCTCAATACACAAGTTGTATAGATATGTCAGCGTTTCAACAATAAACCGGACTAGCGAGTTTTATAATCCGCGCATCTAACTTGTCTAGATCACATGTTCTAGAATTCGTTTGCATTTTTATGCTTTCTAATACGTCAAAGATTGTCATTGGCTGGAGATGAAATGGAAAGTTAATATGTTTTGAGTTAATATATTGTTCTAGGTGATGAAGATCATTTTCGCTTGACTTGTCACATGTTATAACTTTATTTGCTACATTTGAAAAATGGCTGTTTAATTTATCAGCTGATATGTCTTTAATGAACAGCTGACTTTTTGAAACATGTTTATTACATAATGTATTGATGGCTTTCCAAATCTGGCGGGAGTCACTAGTGGTAATTAACAACTGTTGAAAGTAATTACGCTTTGATCTGCGTTTAATGGAATTCACTTTATTCCTTTGTGTCCTCAATTGTTTATTTGTACGATGGGTTTTCAGGTGGCTTCTTAAGTTTATCTCAGATTCTATATCTTTTGGTATCCATGGAGGTTTGCTTTTTTTCTTTAACTCTTAAATTTTTTTTTTTTTATAAAGGGAGCATGTTTGACATACACTGAGATAAATGTGTTAACCCAAACTTCAGCAGCTTCATTGGGGCCTCTGCTTTGATATACATCGTGTAATGGTGAATTCATCAGGTCTGAAAGAAAATTATCCTCACAGAAGTGTTTGAATTGTTGGTAATATATAGTTTTATGCCCAACTTTAGGAATTTTTATGCGACGTTTAAACCAAGTACAGCAGACAGGATTATGATCGCTGCATCCACATGATGGAGCACATACTTCAGCTATGTGTTGTTTCGCATTATTGTACACATGATCAATTAAAGTTACTGAGTTATCTGTTATACGTGTGGGTTTATCAATTAGTTGTTCCAGATCAAGTATCATATAGTTGTGATTTCATTTCGGTTTAGGTTTGAGTAAGTCTATGTTAAAATCTCCAAGAATAATAGTTTCACAAATTAAAAGTGCAACTTTATCCATTAGACAATGGAATCTATCAAACCAGTTAGTGGTTTCTGACGGATTTCTGTATATGAACCCTATCAAAAGTGGACTAGTGTGCTTTAATTTCATTTCTACCCAAATCGATTAGATATCATACACATCAAAATTGTATAGCCTTTGACAGCATAATGAAGATGCAAAATATGTTAATAAACCTGTAGTTTTCGGTTTGTAGGCATCTTGGCAAAATATTTGGTATCCTAGAATGTGCATGTCTGCATCAGTTATATTTCAAGAAAAGCGGGATTCAGCAAAGCCAAACAAATGAAACTCATTCCCATCATTAAATAGTATGCTAGCAATGTCATCATTTTTATATTGGTTGCATTGTTTATGTTGAGGTAGCCTACTGGTAAACCATGTTTTATTGGCCACCTGTCTGAGGTAAGAGACATGACGTAGAGGGAGGAGTGTGGCTAATAAGCTGTGTTAGAACTTCAGGTTTAAGAGAGCAATGGCACAAAGAAAAAACAAACAAAATAAACAGATATAGAATTAAAACCCCCAAAACAAACACGTAATTGAAATATAAACACTCAATAAGATATACAGATATGATCTTATAATAACTGTTCTGTAACAAAATTAAGTAATTAACAAAATAAATATATACACATACACGCACGAGCGGGCCAATAATTAAAAAAAAGCAGTGAAGAGAGGCATGTGGTGCTTGTCAAAAGGAAGACAGATTAACCAGCTGCCCAGGAGTTTAGGAGTCCTTTGTCAGCACAATTCTTATAGGATCCGTCCACACGCAGTTAGTTTTTGGGTTCTTTAAATCCTCCACACGCTTTTAGTTTGGTTATTTATAGGACCTCCACACGCAGTTAGTTTTGGTTATTAGGCCCCTCCAAACGCAGTTGTTTTGGTTACAGATAGGATCCGCCCACACCCCTTAGTTTTGGTTACTTATGGGATCCGTCCAAACGCAGTTTTTTGGTTACGAAGGTCTGTCCACACGCACTATTTTGGGTTTTACAGATGGGTAGGAGGCCTTGAGTTTTGTTGACTCCATGACTCTCCTCTCTTCCTCTCCTCCTCTCCCCCTTTTCTCTCTCTCTCTCTCCTCCTCTCTCTCTCCTCTTCTCTCCCCTCTCTCCCTCTTTTTTCTCTCTTTTCTCCCCTCTACATCTTCTACTATTATCAAATCTATCTATCTATCTACTATCTATTTCTATCTATCATTACTTCTATCTACTACTATTATCTATCTTCTATCTATCTTCACTACTAACTCTGTTTTTTTTTGTGTAGTGTTGAGTTTTGGGTTTTTTAATTGAGATGCCCTACGGGGGGGGGACTGGAGTAAAAAAGCACATGAGTCTTATTCATTACCCCCGAAATAAAAGAATTTGTCATTGTCTTTTGTCTGTTGTCTGTCTCTTTCTCTCCCCCTCTCTCCTCCCCCTCCCCTCTTCTCTCTCTCTCCTCTCCCCCTTCTCTCCCTCTCTTTTCCCCTCTCTCCTCCCCTTTCTCCTCTTGGAGAATATATATACCCCCCCTTTTCCCACTTTCCCAAAAACCCTTCATTTGACACTTTCAAATCTAGCCTCAAAACGCACTTATGCTCTACTTATTTCATTTAAAAATTTTTTTTTTATTTATACCACTTTAAGTCACGAGATTTCTCTGCGTGAAATTCAGGCTGATCTCCCCGGGGAGAGCACGTCGCCACAAGAGCAGCGCCACCTTTTTTTTTTGGGTCTGCATCTGTATTTCTTTCCCTATCAGAGTGGCTTTTTTCTAAGAATTTTGCCAGGGACAGCTCTCTTGTTGCCGTGGGTTCTTTTACGTGCGCTGCATAATTTTCTGTAACACACGGGACCTCGGTTTATCGTCTCATCCGAAAGACTAGCGCCCAGACCACCACTCATGGTCTAATGGATGGGGGAAAAGTTTCGGGCCCAGACGGGATACGAACCACGCACACTTCCGACCCGGACTTTTCGCTTTCTAGACAGGCGCGTTACCTCTAGACCACCGATCCACTTGAGATCTTCCCCTGTTATCTGTTCCTAATTCACCTCCACCTAAGCGTGTTGTGTGTATAAATTTGATATTTGTGTATCCTGATATTTGTGGACGGTTGCATGCGTGTGAATGATTTGAATGCAAGCGCTTCAATTTGTGTACTTTACAAGATTCAGCGCTGTATAAATCCCATACATTATTATTATTGTCATTATTATTATTATTTTTATTATTAAAATTGGTCCTTGGTGAATTGGGTAGCTTTAGCCGAGGAAAAAAAACCCACTATAAAAAAGCCATGAGAGACAGGTCAATTTTATTTCCTCCAAATTTGCTACTTTGACGGAGGTGGGGGTGGGGTGGGGGTGGGGGGGGGGGGGGGGGGGAATGGGGTGAAGACGGGATAGCCTGGTGGTAAGAGTGATGCGCATTACACTCGTGATCTGCTGACCCGGGTTCGATTTTCGTTCAAGAAGATTTTTCCTCTAGAATTAACATCAGTGCCGACTCCACTCTCCCCAAAAGTCCTTCGGATGAGAGGTCCCGCGTGTGAACGCACGCAGAACATCTTGCGCACAAGTTAAAACCTGCTCTGCTTTTCGGAAGAGTAGGCCATTGTATGACGTTGGGAACGGATGACAATTACAAAACTGCATACACACGAGGACTGGTTGTAAAAAAACCCCCACACGAGTGCTTAGTCCATTATCCTCGAAAAGTCCTTCGGATGAGACTATAAACCGAGGCCCCGTGTGCGAACGCATGCAGAACATCTTGTGCACACGTTAAATCCTGTTCCGCTGTTCGAAAGAGTAGGCCATTGTGTGCCGGTGGGAACAGATGACAAAATAAAAAACCCCGCATACACACGTATAAATAAAATTTTAAAAAAATGTCATCTGAGCGCTTTGATTTGTTGCTTTACAAGATTCAGCGCTATATAAATTCCATACATCATCATCATCATCATCATCATCATCATTATTATTATTATTATTATTATTATTATTATTATTATTATTATTAAATAAATGAACATAATTAACAATTGTTCTGGAAAGAGAACTCAAAGAAAAAAAATGTCCCCCTTCTTCCAGGTAGAACTAACCCCCCCCCCCCCCCCCCCCCCCCCCCCCCCCCCCCCCCCCCCCCCCCCCTAAACGCACAAATGAAAAGAAACTTCTTGCTTACTGCTATGACGTTACCCGACACACTTTTAATGGATAGTCAGAGTCGTTTAGAGGAAACTACAAAACCGACGACCAGTGAGCGAACGCACGCAGAGCATCTTGCCCACACCTTGTTAACCCCTTCCACCTTTCGGGACAGTAGGCCATTTCGTGCCCGTGGAAGCGGATGGCATGGATTGAAAAAAAAAAAACGCCGCATGCAGGATGGTGTCGTGTTTAGACATCATCCCCGAAGTCGTGATACAGCTACCTTCATGATAGGTAAAACCGATCGCATACGCAAAATCTCACCATTGGTAAACTTGGGAGCTCTAGCCAAAATAGGATCAGAATAAAATTCATTTATCACCACCCCCCCCCCCCCCCCCCCCCCCCACGCAGATGGTGTTGTGATCATTTTACGTAAGCGTGTCTATTAAGAGGTTGTTGATAGAGAGGTTAGTACGACATCAAGAAAGACTCATTCGTTTAATTAAAATAAAGTGAACATTACGACTATAGTAAGAATCAAACTATCTAGCTATAGAAATGGTAGTGGGGGTTTGGGCGGGGAGGGGGTGGGGTTAGAATAATTCGTTTAATCAAAATCAAGTGAAAATTACGACTCCGGTAAGAATCAAACTATCTAGCTATAGAAATGGTAGTGGGGGGGTTTTGGGGGGGGGGGGGGGGGGGGGGGGGGGGGGGGGGGGGGGGGAGGGGGGGGAGGGGGGGGGGGGGGGGGGGGGGGGAGCACAATCGCAAAAAACGCAAAAATCTTACCATAGGTGAAACCTCACGGAGGGAAACAAAATCGCATATTTCTTCTCTCTCTTCCCCCTCCTCCCCTCTTTTCCCCCTTCTCTTTTCTCTCTCTCCTCTCTCTCTCTCTCTCTCTATCTCTTCTCTCTTTTCTCTTCTTTCCATCTCTCCTCTCTCTCTTTTTCTCTCTCTCTCTCCTCTTCTCTTTCTCTCTTCTCTTTCCATCCTCTCTCTCTCTTCTTTCCCCTCTCTCTCCTCTCCCCCCTTTTCTCTCTCTCTCTTTCTCTCTCTCTCTTTCTCTCTCTCTCTGTCACAAAAAAAATCATTCTGTTTGCACTAATATGGTGCAGAGTATGCCAAAGGTTATAGAGTTTGTTAATGTCTTCATAAATAATTTTGCATTCGTTCCAAAACACACACACAGACACACACAGACACACACAGACACACACAACAGACCAAAACACAGCACACACAGACCACACAGCACAAAACACACAGACACACACAGACACAGACACACACACCACACACAACACCACACACACACACACACACACACACAAACCACACACACACACACACACACCCCACACACCACACACACACCACACACACACCACACACACATCAGTATTTCTAGGAAATTATTTGTGGCACTAACTTTGTCTTAATAAATCGAGGCTTCTTCGTTGAGCGCTCAGACAGCAACTATTATCTGTCATATGAGAGAAAATGCGTTGTGCTGCCGTAAAGCGCCTGACAAGCCAGGCCCAGCGCATCCGACTTCAGCGTGGGAAATAGCTGCCATGATTTAAGTCTTTCCAGTATATAAAGGCATGAGAATGGACCAAGAAGACAGAAAATAGACAGGAAGGAGTCGACAGGAAGAAAAGGAGCAAGGCAGAAACAAAGAGAGGAATAGAAAAGAGGGAATTCCTAGCACAGAATTTTCAGAAGGTGGGGATGCTGTTTATACTGACAGGTTTCCGGTCTGCCATCAGGGGCAGTTGAGGCTTCTCTTTCATTTCACAGGAGAATGACCTGGAATTTTATCTTCATCACCTCAACATGATATGCAAACTATTTCATAACCTACTTGCTGAATAATGTCCTTATGATGATTATGTCACTTTGCAATCAGGCAAGCTGATTAGTTTTGACACTTACGGACCGTTTATTTAATGAGAAACTAATAGGATTAATAATGTAACTGTTAATCTGAATAATACCAATACCACAGCTTTTATGCAAGAAAGTCACGTAGCAGAAAGAGAACAATGATTAAATTGTGGCAAGTGAAAACACGCAAATTAAAGTGATTCAGGCACGTCACACGGACATCTGGACTGGCCAAGACTGTCCTACAGGGAACAGTACAAGGAGGGAGACGAAGAGGCAGACAGAGAACACGATGGGAACACGATGGGAAGACATCATCAGAGAGTGGACTGGCCTTGAGGGGAACGACTTGCTACGGAAAGCTTAGGACCGCGGGGAGTGGAGGAAGCTGGTTGCAAAATCTTCATTGGTGCCTCCACGGTCCATGGGACTACGGGATAGATGAGGGTGAAGGGGGATAAGAAAGAGAGGACGACAAATTCTTGAAAACCTCTAGAATTGTTTCTGATTCTATTTCTTTCGTTCCTCTGCAAGAGCTCGAGGTCACCAATGGTGAGATTCTTGTGTACGCAGCCGTTTTCACCCATCACGAAGGTAGCAGTATTCCAACTTCCGAGGTGGTGTCTAAATGTGACACCTGTGTGTATGCGTATTTTTTTTTTACAATAAAATTTGGCATCTGTTCCTACCGGCACGAAATAGCCTACCCTTGCAAAAGGCGAGCCAGGCTGTTAACGGTCTGCATGCGTCCGCACACGGGGCTTTGGGTTACAGGTTTACCGGAAGGACTTTTTGGGGTGTGGAGTCCGTACTGATGTGAACTCCAGGGTAAAAGGCCACCAATACCTCTAAAGGAAACTGCAATGTAGGACGCAGAGAGAGAGAGAGGAGAGAGAGAGAGAGAGAGAGAGAGAGAGAGAGAGAGAGAGGAGAGAGAGAGAGAGATGAGAGAGAGAGAGAGAGAGAGTAAGTACTATCACGATTTTTATAATCACTAGAAAACTGTTTTAGTTGAATCTATCATTTGAGGACACTTGAGGGAGGGAGGAAGAGGCAGGGGCAGACAGACAGAGGAAGAACTGGAGGATGCAGAACTAACATCACACACAGACTGGACCGGCCTGGACATGGCTGTAGTGCTGTAGCTGTGAAAGGCTGAAGACAGACAGACAGACCGGCCTGGACATGGCTGTAGTGCTGTAGCTGTGAAAGGCTGAAGACAGACAGACAGACAGACCGGCCTGGACATGGCTGTAGT
>CM054156.1:49789688-49797188 GCA_028751875.1 Rapana venosa
TCAACCACCCAGATTTCTCTCTTCCACTGAAATGACAACAACAGCTGCAGACATTCGAGCTTTGCTCCCACATGGGTTTTACCCCATACCAAACAGACTAAAACAATATATTTTAACCTTAGGAATCAACCGCTGCAAAACGAGACGAGGTACACGTGCCGGCAGACGTCATGGCCTACGGTACCATGGTTCCGTCTCTGCCCTCACTTCTGATGTCACTGCCGCCACTACCACTGTAACCAACGACAACACGGCTTAGCTTCCCTCTGATGCCTCTTCTTTTGTTTATGACTCTGACAAAACATGTTCTGATTGCAATGTGGACAATGGTGTGCATGAAACTGCAAATGTTAAAACTAGCTCAATTCTTTCACAATCCGCCACACCTGACTCTCAATCCAACTTTGACTGCTCTACCTCTCTAATATCCCTACCATACTTCATCATCTTCCTCTGACAATTATCCTTACTCACAGCAATCATAATCAAACCTCTCGCATCCTACATATCTTCTTAACTTGTGTTGTTCAAATGTGCAATCTGTATGTTCCAGATTGCGAAAGATGACCTAATTTCTGAATTCATCTCTGACCAGTATAATTGATAATACATTTTCTCACAGAACTTGTTATAACCAAATGGTCACGAAACGAATATAAAACAACTGACACCACCTGTTATTAAACTCTGTCTTTCCCAGACCCTCCCGTGGACAGGTGGCATTGCCGTCGTTTTTTAAAGATACCTTGAAACTGTTCTTTCTTTCGGTCCACTCCCTTACTTTCTCACCTGAATCCTTTGAAGTTTGTGAAAATCAACCTCAAACACACCTGGCCACTCTATTACTTTCTTGGCTGACTTTTCGTCCGCCTCCAAGCCGTAGGAATTTAATAAGGACATCGTCCCCATCTTCCATCTAGATATCAGGTCTATCTAGATCACTACAGCCTCTCTCCCAGAAAGCTTATTATTTCGGTGACATTTAACTTCCACTTCGACAACAAGTCTTATCCTGGATGTAAAACGTTTTCTCTTTCTTTGTCCAACCCACTCTCTTTCAAAGCTATTACTGAAGCAACACAACAGATCTAGGACATATCTTTGAATGGCTAATTTCATATGTTTCACAAGATTTGGTTTCATCTGTATATTTCACTGTTGAACTTCTTTCTGATCATTCTGCTCTACCTCAATCATTGCAAATCCTATCTGAATGATGTATATGTGTCACCACGTCGCATTATCAAGGCTATAGACGTTGAAACTGTCTTCTGCCACAAGATGCTGACGCGGACTATCACTAACCCTGACAACACTGGACCCTCGCGTAACACTACAATACTGTTATCAGCCAACTGCTTGATGAGCATGCACACTCCCACTGGACCGTTCTGCCCGACAGGCCCTGTGCCAACCATGGTACACCAACGACTTACTAGGTTGCCAAAGCGCAAAGCTGGCAGCTTAGAGCGGCAGTGGCAAAAAACATAAACGGACAATCAACTTACAGCTCTTCCGAAAACAAATCTTCAAAGTCAAATCTTTAATTCTTTCTGAAAAAAACAAAGTTCTATCTTCTCAAGTTCTTGATGCCTCGTCTATGAAAATCTCTCTTTTCCATAACTTCTCATCTTCGTGGATCTGCGAAGGCAAGCCCTCTGCCTTCAATCCATACAAACCACTCTGAACTTCATTCATATTTTCTGCATTCTTTTCTGATAAAAATCGTAAACATCAGTTCCAGGGTTGGATCAGACTCCTTTCCAGCCTGCACTTCCTGTTCCCCATTTCTCTGGTACTCCTCTCCTTTCTTTCAGCCAACAATGTGAGAAAGAAATTACGACAATTATGAAAAATGACTTTAAATTCATGCGACCGCGATCACATACTGCTTCTCTTTTGTACAGTGCCTACCACAACTTTTAACCGCTATACGAATATACGTGAACTCATCTCTTGTTTCAGGAAACTGTTCCCTCATCTCCTAAAAACTGCGATAGTTACAACCTATACTCAAAAGCATGACTTGACCCAACATTCTGAGAAGTATAGACCTGTTTCCAACTTACCTTTCTATCTCTAAAGTCCTTGAAAAAGTAGTTCTAAAACAGCTCAATAACCACCTTCTCTCCAACAGTCTTCTTCCTGAGTTTCAGTCTGCCTATCGCGTCAACCATAGCACTGAAACTACCCTAGTCCATACCCTAAATACACTTCTACTTGCTTCTGACTCCTGGTTCAGTTCATACCTCACTGACCGATTCCAGACAGTCGCAGTAAACAAGATACAGTCAATACCTGCCAAATGGAATGTGGTTGTCCGCAGGGTTCAGTTTCGGCCTGTATTCTTTTCACTGCTCTATACTGCTCCACTATTCACATATAATAAACTGTCATTCATATAACTATCACGTTTATGCAGATGTTCTCAGCTTTCAAAGTAGTGTTACACATGAAAATCTGCCTTCTCTCTTGACAAAGATGGCCTATGCTTTCATGTTATCCAAAACTGGATGATACAAAACAAGTTACAGATAAACGAGATAAAACCGAAAGCCATGCTTGTAGGGACCAAACACAAACTCTCTTCATTACAATAACTTCAATAGAACTCGGCAATACTCGGTCACTTGTCACTGCTGTGAAGTTTCTAGGAGTTGTTATCGACAACACACTGTCTATGCAAAAATTCATCACCCAGACCTGCCAGTCGTGCTACTATCAATTACGGCGTATCAGTGCAATTCGAAAGTACCTGTCCACTGATGCAACATCCAAACTTGTTGTGTCTCTCATTCTCTCACATCTGGACTATTGCAATTCTCTTTTAGCTGGTTTGCCAGCAACATCTATCCACTCCCTTCAACGTATACAAAACTCTGCAGCTCGCCTAGTCCTCAGAAAGAAAAAATCTGAACACATTACTCCTCTCTTGCGATCTCTCCACTGGCTGGCTGTGCCACAGAGAGTAAACTATAAGATCAGTACCCTCTGTTACAAATGTCTCCACCAAACAGCACCCTCCTACCTCTGTGAATGTCTTCACCTGTACACTCCTTCTCGTTCCCTCCGCTCTGCTGCAGATACCTTGTGCCTACGAATACCTAGATTCAACCAGTCCACCGTTGGTCGTCGCTCTTTCTCTATTTCTGGTCCATCCATCTGGAATAACCTTCCTCTCTCTCTTCGACAGAGGTCTACATATGACACATATAAATCCAGCCTCCAGACATATTTGTTTCAAACCTAACTTTTTTCCTCTTTCATCTCAAAACTGCCCCTGCCTTCAACAGCCCAAATCCCATTACCCTGCCAAAGCCTACAGCCTGTGTGTGTGTGTGTGTGTGTGTGTGTGTGCATTTGAATTTTGTTTAAGCTTTTGATAGTTATTGGCTGCATGACTCTGTAAGAATATGTTGAATGCAAGCGCTCTGATTTGTCTTTGCAAGATATAGCGCTATTCAAATTTCATTTATTATTATTATTATTATTATATTACCAAATAAAGCATGGTGCCAGTTGTCGGGTTACCAACAACGCTGGAAGTGACGCTAGGTGCCCTGCTGCAACAACCCTGCATCACCTCATGGACAGTCTGTGGAGAAGGCGAGCAAACGACTGTTGTGCTTCGACTGAAGGCTGGCTCAAGTGATGGGAACATGGCTGGTCAACAAACCCCTGTGTACTTCTGCAGAAAGCCGCCCAGTCAGACCAACAGGGACGAGGAAGGACAGAGGAGAGGAGACAGGCAGAGGAGAGGAGGCGGGCAGAGGAGAGGAGACAGGCAGAGGAGAGGAGGCGGGCAGAGGAGAGAAGGCGGGCAGAGGAGAGGCAAGAAGACAAGGCAAGTACATTGTTCCCATCAGAAAAGTTGCCAAGTTTGTTTATTGCTCCCCCCCTCCCCCCACCCAATCTGTCTCACACCAATAGGCCTTCCTCTCCACACAACACACTGCAGCCATTGTTGCTTCCTGCACGTGATTATCTCCCTGAACGTCATGTGCTGTCACGTGTTGGTAGCTGACACAGTGGCTGAATAACAACAAATGCAATTGACGGGGTTGACTGCCTGCACTGGACATTAGGATGGAAGTGGAGGACTGTGACGAATATTTATTTATTTATACCACTTTAAGTCACGGCAGATTTCTCTGCGTGAAATTCGGGCTGCTCCCCCCATGAAGAGCACGTCGCCACAAGAGCAGCATCACCCATTTTTTTTCTTTTTCCAGTCTGCAACTTATTTGCTTCCCTATCAGAGTGGCTTTTTTCTACATAATTTTACCAGAGGCAACTCTCCTGTTACCGTGGACTCTTTTACATGCGCTAAATAATGATGTGTAACACACGGGACCTCGGTTTATCGTCTCATCCGAAAGACTAGCGCCCAGACCACCACTCATGATCTAATGGATGGGGGTAAAGTTTCGGGTCCAACCACCGCACACTTCCGACCCAGACTTTTTCGCTTACTAGACAGGCGCGTTACCTCTAGACCACGATCCAAATCATATTCGGCATGTAAAGGAACAAATCAAAGCGCTCAGATGATTTTTTTTATGCGTGTGTATGCGGTTTTTTAAATTTTGTCATCTGTTCCCACCGGCACACAATGGCCTACTCTTTCGAACAGCGGAACAGGATTTAACGTGTGCGCCAGTTGTTCTGCATGCGTTCGCACACTTAATGTAATCCTGAAACCTATGGAAACAATCTTGAAAAGTACCAGCTCTGGGACAGTAGATTAATCAGTTCCAAACAAGACCAGTAAGCGTTGAACTTGAGATACTATAAAGGACTATGTGGGCGGGCTGAGAAACAAATCCCTGCAGAGAAATCTAAGGAACACCTCTAGAAACAAAGACTTCGCTCAGGTGTACATCTCTGATGACGTACTTGGCACTATCTTATGTGAAAGTGGTGACATGATTTTTCAGTTTACCTGGACAAAATTAATGACTCTTACAACCCTGCAGATTACTTTTGGTTTGCAAAACGAAACATCAGGCAGATGACTCCGAATGAAAAAGACAATTTTTCCACGCTGCAGCTGTGAACACCTGCCGATCGTGAAAGAATCGACAGAATTAGTGCTGGTCTCGATATTCTACATGTTATGATGGATGCTATCAGATTTTCTCTGGGTTAGATATCACATCTAGTAATCACTGTGTGTGTGTGTGGGTGTGCGCGCGCGCGTGCGTGCGCAATCCTTGTGTGTGTGTGCACGCGCGCACATGTGTGTGTGGGTGTGCGCGCGCACCTCTTTGCGTCTGCGTGTGTGTGTTGTGTGTGTGTGTGTGTGAGAGAGAGAGAGAGAGAGAGAGAGAGAGAGAGAGAGAGAGAGAGAGAGAGAGAGAGAGAGAGAGAGAGAACAGGACAGTTGGGCATATTGTGAGTAAGGTTGTTCCCCTTGGCCAGGGCAGGAGGTCAGAGGTCAGGCAGAACCTGGCCGGCCACTTGAAGCCCTGTCACAGGCCTGGTGTTGGTGTGGTGTTTGGGCTGTGGTGCCCCTCCCCCTTCCCCCATTTGGTAAAGGTAAAGGTAAAGGAGTCCCATAACCTATAAGGTCGTAGGGGAGCGAGGCATCAGAGACCTCACGTCTCTAGGGCCAGCATATTGAGGGCGGCGCCCATCTCCTCTCCCTCACTGCTTTACCTTCCCTGACCCTAAAGAGGGCAGGTACCCATTTACAGCTGGGTGAACTGGGGGAACTGTACTGAAGCCAAGGCGCGCAAACGGTCACCCATCCAACTGGTAACCACGCTCGACGCTGCTTAACTTGGCTGGGGGAAAGCGAGTGCTCCGACCACTGAGCTATCCCGTCCCCAATTTGAAGTGGTCGAAATTGTTAGGCAACAGTTGATCTGAATCTTAATATAAATCACTTCACCATGTCGTGGATCGTAGAATCCATGCCATGCCGAACATTTGGGCTGTAGAGACCGCATTTTGATTTCTGAAAATGTGTGTGTTTTGTGCCCAATCCCCTTCCGCTGTCCCTCTTGTGAATGGGCCTCTCTCTCTCTCTCTCTCTCTCTCTCTGTGCTCGTGTGTTTAGCTACACTCCACATTTTGTTTCAGGGTCAAATAGTATCTCTATACTTTTTTGTACTGATTTTCACAGATTAAAAAAAAAAAAAAAGTATGAAAAAAGGCAGTGTGTAGTTGTGATGGGGATTGAGAACATAGAGCAATACCAGGTGGTCACGAGAAAGTTAGAAATGATCATTAAATGAGGATTGCTTGTGTTCCTACAGTGTTGACCCTTCACATGCATATTGTGGTTAGGAAGCTAGCAGACGATACAAGACTGAGGAGGTACCTGTTTGGTGAAAAACCCTACGAAATTGGTACAAATACACACGAGTCAGAGGCTATTCTTTGACCCAAAGATGGGTTAAAAGAGATATTTTAAATTTCTGTGGATGCCTCAGTATATGCGGTATGATGAATGCATGAATAATAATTATAGGAAAAAAGGTAAAGGTGTTCCATAACCTATGTGGTAGTAGGGGAGCGAGGCACCAGAGACCTCTCTTCTCTAGGGGCGAGTATATTGAGGGCGGCGCCCATCTCCTCTCCCTGGCTGCTTTACCTTCCCTGACCCAAAAGAGGCAGGTACCCATTTACAGCTGGATAAACTGGGGGACTGTACTGAAGCCAAGGCGCACAAACGGTCACCTATCCAAGTGGTAACCACGCTTGATGCTGCTTAGCCTTAGCTTGGGGAAAGCGAGTGCTCTAACCACTGAGCTAGCCCGTCCCCTAAACTACTACTACTACTACTACTACTACTTCTAATAAATGGAACTTATATAGCGCTATATCTTGCAAAGACAAATCAAAGGGAAACAGAAAGAAAAAGGGACACAAATTTAAAGGGGGTGTACAACCTTTGGCCAGGTGGTGGACTGACAGAGGAGATAAGCAGTAAAGCATTGAGTTCAGTGTGCTACACACACATGGACACACATATACACACACATGGACACACACACACACACACAGAGCTAAGTACTCCTTTGGTCAGCGATGGTCAAGGCATTTCAGGGTAACTGTGGACGCTGGACTTTGGGCTAGTTCTGGCACCCTCTTTCTCAGCAGGTGGACTTGGGGGAGGGGTGGGGGTGGGGAAGGTAAAGGAGTAGTAGGTAGGTGGTGGGGGAAGAGAAATTTACAGAAAAGCAGTGTGGGTAGTGGTGTGGGTGGTGGTGTATTGTGACAAGATTGGCCTAGGTGGTGGTGGTGGTGGTGGTGGTGTGTGTGTGTGTGTGTGTGTGTATGAGTGAGCTGTTTCTACAATACTCACAAACATGACCTCGACTGTACAACCCCCCCCTCCCCTCCCCCTCGCAGAAGTGAAGCAAATACCAAGCAGCCTGTGACATACACGTTGAACTCTGACGTCTGTAGCACCTGCACAGAAACAACCACAGCAGAAAAGGTTGGGGGGTGGGGGTGGGGAGGTGAGGGGGGAAGGAAGGAATGGAGAAAGTC
>CM054156.1:49819688-49822188 GCA_028751875.1 Rapana venosa
GTCTGTCTGTACGGTCATGTCGGTATGCTATCTGTCTGTCTGGTGTACCCTTGTCGGTATTCTGTCTCTCCATATCTGCCCCCCCGCTATGTCTGCTCTCTTTCGGATGCTCTCATCACTCGGTCCCGGTTCCCTCTATTTTGCCCGTCTAAAAAATCTCTGCACAATGCCCGGTTAGTTGCAAGATTCGAGAAATTATGTCATTGAAGGAAACAATTCAGGTTCAAAAAAAATAAATAAAAAAAAGGAAGTTTGGCGCGTATGGCGACGGTTTCGGTAAACCCAGTGTTCAACACCCGAGTTACACGGACCTGGAATGCTGCCAGACTTGGAAGTGATTGTAGAAATCTAGAACCTAATTGGACTTAAAGATTTCAACTTAAATCCAACAAACCATTTAAATCTCCATTCTTTCTGTTCTTCTCTCTTCTGTCTGTCGTCTGTCTCTTGCAATATTTCCACTCTCTCTCTCTCTCCTTCCGAGCTGACGCTTGTCCTTATGTGCCTGTTCCGGTATTCCAAAGCAAAAGAAGAATTTATCAGAATTTGGACATATACTTTGGCTTTTAGTGGCCTATCAAAGTCTAACGACCTGCTTCTAAATGCTTACAACGATGAACGACTCAAGCCTTGCACTTTAACCATACTAAACTTTGGGATTTTACAAACAAATCTATCGAGGCTATCATTACTGCCATGTACTATTGTCCGTATCTCGAAAACAAACATCGTGGCGACATTTCCGAGAAGCACAAACTATACTGTGTCCTGTTTTCTTAGCTTCCAATAAGCATCATGGTTTCTACATTTAAAAAACCGGATTTAGTGGCTTCATAACACAAACTTTACGTCAGTATTTGAATACTAACAACTTGTTCCTTTCACAGGTCTGGTTTCTTCACCTCTTCTGTTTATCCTTTGGGATGCTGCGTTCTCTTCTGAGGACTCGATGTGTAGTATTCCACTTTCGAAAACAACAGATCGTGGCCTACATTCAGAAAGCACAAAACTATACTGTTCGTCCTGTTTTCTTAGCTTCCAATATGCATCATGTTTCTACCATTTAAAAAACAAACAAACTTACATTGGCGTCATAACACAAACTTGCTACGCAGTATTTTAGATACTTTAACAACTCTGTTCCTTTCCACGTGTCTGGTTTCTTCACCTCTTCTGTTTTATCCTGTCATCTCTGCGTCTCTTCTGAGACTCGATGGTGTAGTGTCCTCACCTTTCGGAAAAAAAGTCGTACGGTGGGACGGGGTAGCTCAGTGATCAGAGCACTCGCTTTCCCCCCAGCTCAAGTTAAGCAGCATCGAGCGTGGTTACCAAGCGGATGGGTGACCGTTTCCGCGCTGTCGCTTCAATCTAGTCCCCCAGTTCACCCAGCTGTAAATGGGTACCTGCCTCTTTAGGGTCAGGGAAGGTAAAGCAGCGAGGGAGAGGAGATGGGCGCCGCCCTCAATATGCTGGCCCCTGAAGAAGCCGAGGTCTCTGACGCCTCGCTCCCCAACGACCACATAGGTTATGGGAACACCTCTACCTCTAGTTTTTATCACGGTGGAGACACCCGACTCTGTACCAGAATACTCCTCTAGAGCGCAACTCGACAGGCTGACGAGACTGACGGCTATCACAGCGTACAAAGCCGGCATGACTCAGTCAAGGTCCGGGACCCAGTGCTCAAATAATCACACGCTTTCCTTTTACCTAGTCCAAGTGCGGTCAGTTCCTGCTATACATAGCTAGCTCCAGCTGGGCTGGGCTGGAATGGGTAGCAGCTGAGAGTAGGTGAAAGTGGGGGAACTGACCGCTGTGGGGTGCCTATATCTGCCCTTACTAGCGGCTCTGTCATCAGTGCAGAAAGCTCTCAGTGTCTTTGTCTGTAGCCAGCTCTGAGTGTCTTTGTCTTTAGCTAGCTATCAGTGTCTTTGTCTTTAGCCAGCTCTGAGTGTCTTTGTCTTTAGCTAGCTGTCAGTGTCTTTGTCTTTAGCTAGCTGTCAGTGTCTTTGTCTTTTAGCTAGCTGTCAGTGTCTTTGTCTTTAGCTAGCTCTGAGTGTCTTTGTCTTTAGCTAGCTATCAGTGTCTTTGTCTTTAGCTAGCTCTGAGTGTCTTTGTCTTTAGCTAGCTGTCAGTGTCTTTGTCTTTAGCTAGCTGTCAGTGTCTTTGTCTTTAGCTAGCTGTCAGTGTCTTTGTCTTTAGCTAGCTCTCGGTGTCTTTGTCTTTAGCTAGCTGTCAGTGTCTTTGTCTTTAGCCAGCTCTCAGTGTCTTTGTCTTTAGCCAGCTGTCAGTGTTTTTGTCTTTAGCCAGCTGTCAGTGTCTTTGTCTTTAGCCAGCTCTCAGTGTCTTTGTCTTTTAGCTAACTGTCAGTGTCTTTGTCTTTACGTCAGCCTGTCAGTGTCTGTTTGTCTTTAGCCAGCTTCAGTGTCTTTGTCTTTAGCAGCTCTCAGTGTCTTTGTCTTTAGCTAGCTCTCAGTGTCTCTGTCTTTAGCCAGCTCTC
>CM054156.1:49827188-49832188 GCA_028751875.1 Rapana venosa
AACTGCAATAAGATCCGTTGATGACAGCCCTTATTCTTTTTACAAGAAATAAAATCAAAAGTACCTTGGTGTGGCTAAGAAACCAAATCCAACGGTCTTGCGCCAACATTTCCCAGCAGTGAAGTTGTTGAAAAAGGAGACATAGTGGTAAGCAGAGAAAAGGATACGATGGGCCGACATACTCTGTTCATATCCACTTGCAGCAGGTGTTGTTGCTTTCAAAGTAACTGCTATGTCCACCAGCTGCCAAACGAAATGTGTCACGCTTTTCCTGTGGAGCACGCTATAAGCCGTTGGCTTGTTGTTGTTGTTGTTGTTGTTGTTGCTCACAATGCTTACCACCACGTTGTTTTCCGAATAAACATCTCTTCAAAGCATGTGACACAACGATCAGAGAAACCATCTGTAGAAACCTATGCCTTGGCATATAACCGACATCACGAGAGGAGTTCGGCAAACAGATGTTCACAGTAGTGTTCTAGAGACGACGCCACAAAACGTGGAAGAAGACGACAACGATGACGATGATGATGATGATGAAAAAGAAGAATGCGAAGAAGAAGAAGAATGCGAAGAAGAAGAAGAAATGAAGAAGAAGAAGAAGGAGAAGAAATGAAGAAGAAGAGTAGTTGTAGTAGTAGTAGTAGTCGTAGTAGTAGTAGTAGTCGTAGTAGTAGTAGCAGACGAAAAAAAAAGAAGAAAAAGGAGAAGAACCGTTATGTACTTTTTGCACGAATAAATGCATGTAAGTAGTACACATTAATTCTGTTCTCTCTCTTTCCCTCCCTTGTGTGTGCATGCGTGTGCGTGTGTGTGCGCATGCGTGTGTGTGTGCTTTGTTATAAGTTACACAGATGGATATATTCTACTAATTTTATATCGTGCGTGTGAAATTGCCAAATCTGCATTTTTTTTAGAATAAGAAAATAACGGGTTTTTTTTCACAGAATCATTTGTAAGGTGTCAGTTTTCATTTCATTTTTTTCGCTTCTGTCAGATAATAATTATTATCTCATCTCATTTTTTTGGCTTCCCTGTTCCTGCCAGATGATAATTATATAATCTCTAATTGTTTTTGCATTTTGAAAGATGATAGTAATCATCTTACTCTATTTTTTTTATACTTAGATTCGGCAATTATATCGCAATTATATTCTATTTTTTATACTTAGATTCGGCAATTATATCGCAATTATATTCTATTTTTTATACTTAGATTCGGCAATTATATCGCAATTATATTCTATATTTTATACTTAGATTCGGCAATTATATCGCAATTATATTTCCCCTCCTTCCTCTTTAGTGGGAATACCTGGGGCTCTTTCAGTATAAACAGCATCCCCACTTTCTGGAAAGTCTGTGCTAGAAATTTCACCTTTTCTATGACTCCCTTTGTTGCTGCCTTTTCTCTGACCTCTCTATCCCCACCCACCCCCCCTCTCTCTCTCTCAGGCTTATTTTCTGCCTACCCAGCCCATTCTCCTGAGAGAGAGAGAGAGAGAGTTTTCCAGATTTGACTGTTTTTAAAACTCTCTTCAACGTGCTTTTGGTCTGTCTGCCTGTCTGTCTGTCTGTCTGTCTGCCTGTCTGTCTGCCTGTCTGTCTGTCTGTCTGTCTGTCTTTCTGTCTGTCTTTCTGTCTCTGCGTCCATCCCTCCATCTCTCATCTCATCTCATCTCATCTCTCTCTCTCTCTCTCTCTCTCTCTCTCTCTCTCTCTCTCTCTCTCTCCCCCTCCCTCCCTCCCTCTCTAGTTCTCTTCTTCCATCATATCTCCCTTATCTCATAACAGTGATATTATTAAATGGCTTTTTTTTTTAATTAAAAAAAAAGGGAGATCACCAAGGAAAAAAAAGAAACCAAAAGAAAGTGATGGGTGCAAAACGAGGACTGCAAGAATGGCTACCCGACCCTCCCCATGAAATAATAATAATAATAATAATAATAATAATAATGTATGGAATTTATATAGCAGCAGCATGGTATTGTAACTATAAGCGTTTGTGTTAAACAGACCACTGTAGCCAGTCTCAACAGTGTCCTACTCCATAATTAGGAACTTTCAGCCGCTAAAAACTGGAGAATCCAACCTGAAACAAAAATGCCTCAAAGACCGTCCCCCCCCCCCCTCCCCCACTCCTTTTTTATTTTCAGTTTGCATGAACAAAAGTTGACATTTTATTTCGTAAAAATGTGCCTATATTCTTAAGCTGCTAAGGTTTTAATCATGGAGGTTAAGAGTATGCCGAGAATGACTTCTCAAGACTCTAGCCCCTAGAAATGTAAAATTAAAAAAAAAAGTATTTGTTGTGATGTTGATATTTTCTGCGATTACCGTATTGATTTTTCTGGGATTACCGTATTGATTGAGATGTCATATTTTCTCCATATCGTCGTTGTTTATTTTTTGTGTCCTCCGCTTATATTTGTGCATTGTCCGATGGCATTTTGTGAAGTGACATTAAATGTTTGGCTATATCAAGCGAATAAAAGGAAGGAAGGAAGGAAGGAAGGAAGAAAGAGACGGGGCTTGTGTGGACTGTTGTGCAAGAGTGGGTTGTGGGTTTCTTGAAATGGCTACTGGTACACCAGTGTGTTGTGGTGTGTTGGGGAGACAGTGTGGATCTACCGTGTGTGTGTGTGTGTGTGTGTGTGTGTGTGTGTGTTGTGTGTTGAGTGTGTGTTGTGTGTTGAGTGTTGTGTTGTGTGTGGGTGTGTGTGTGTGTGTTGTGTGTGTTGAGTGTTGTGTTGTGTGTGTGTGTGTGTGTGTGTGTGTGTGTGTGTGTGTGTGTGTTGTGTGTTGAGTGTGTGTTGTGTGTTGAGTGTTGTGTTGTGTGCGCATGTGTGTGTGTGTGTTGTGTGTTGAGTGTTGTGTTGTGTGTGTGTGTGTGTGTGTGTGTGTGTGTGTGTGTGTGTTGTGTGTATGTGTGTGTGTCAATGAATGAATCAATCAATGAATCAATCAATCAATCACATTTATTCAGTTTTTGCAGGCCATAATACCAATATGAACACAATATGAAAAACAACCATGTGTTGTGTGTTGTGTGTGTGTGTGTGTGTGTGTGTGTGTGTGTGTGTGTGTGTGAGAGAGAGAGAGAGAGAGAGAGAGAGAGAGAGAGAGAGAGAGAGAGGAGTATGTGTGTGTCTGAGAGAGAGACAGTGTGTGTGTGTGTTGCTGTTGTTGTTGTTGTTGTTGTTGTTGTTGTTGTTGTGTTGTGTTATGATGTGTGTTGTGTTTTGTTGTGTGGTGGTGGTGGTGGTGGTGGTGTGTGTGTGTGTGTGTTAGCTATTCTTTTATTTCGAGGATAATGGAATAAGCAATAATGTGAGTTTTTACATCCAGTCCCCATGTCTATGGGGTTTTTGTAAATTTTGTCATCCGTTCCTACCAGCACACAATGGCCTACTCTTTCGAAAAGCGGAACGGGTTTTAACCTGTGCGCAAGATGTTATCCGTGGTTTCGCACACGGGACCTCGGTTTATAGTCTCATCAGAAGGACCTCTCTCTCTCTCTCTCTCTCTCTCTCTCTCTCTCTCTCTCTCTCTCTCTCTCTCTCTCTCTCTCTCTCTCTCTCTCTCTGTGTAAAAAAATCAAAGTCAAAGTAAAGCCGAATTCAAATGTTATTTCCAGATGGTAAATTGAATCAGCAATGCATTTGCTTTCTCTTACATCACGCCATCTGTCGAAAAACAAAAATGAATTTCATAAGTAGCATGAAAAAACAATATATTTACGACAACCAAATATGGCACATTGACACATGCGCACACACACACACACACACACACACACACACACACACACACACACACACACACACACACACCACACACACACACACACACACACACACACACACACACACACACACTGTCTTTCTCTCTTTCACAGACACACACTCACACACACACACACAAATACAAACGCGCTTATACACACACGCACGCACACGAATACACATACACGCACGCACACACACATGCACACACACAAGATTCAAGTATCTACATTTTATCAAGAAATTTAATCGTTTATGGAGCAGAGATGATAACTGCAGAGTTATGATATTTATAGAGTAATATTGGAAGGACGGTGGCAGGATGGTTAAGATGTGCCTGCCAACAAGTAAATCATGAGGTTTTGGGTTCGATTCCCAGCCTCGCCCTTTCTTCCCAGTTTGACCAAAAAATCGAACTGAATGTCAAAGTCCTTCGGATGAGACTATAAACCGAGGCCCCGTGTGCGAACGCATGCAGAACATCTTGCGCACACGTTAAATCCTGTTCCGCTGTTCGAAAGAGTAGGCCATTGTGTGCCGGTGGGAACAGATGACAAAATTAAAAAACTGCATACACACGCATAAAAAAAGCGCTTTGATTTGTAGCTTTACAAGATTCAGCGCTATATAAATTCCATTTATTATTATTATTATTATTATTATTATTATTATTATTATTATTATTATTAATACTCTAAGTAACTATCAAGACAATGAAATTCGTCATGAACGATGATTAAGGTGGTAAAGCTTTCCCATCACCTATGCGGTCATGGTGAGAGAGGCGTCAGAGACCTCACTTCTCTAGGGGCCAGCATATTGAGGGCGGCGCCCATCTCCTCTCCCTCGCTGCTTTACCTTCCCTGACCCTTAAAAGGGCAGGTACCCACTTACAGCTGGGAGAACTTGGGGACTGTACTGAAGCCAAGGCACGCAAACTGTCACCCATCCACGTGGTAATCGCATGCAGAACATCTTGCGCACACGTTAAATCCTGTTCCGCTTTTCGAAAGAGTAGGCCATTGTGTGCCGGTGGGAACAGATGACAAAATTTACAAAACCGCATACACACGGGGACTGGATGTAAAAAAGCACATGAGTGCTTATTCCATTATCCTCGATATTGGAAAACAAAGTCATCTGAGCGCTTTGATTTGTTGCTTTTCAAGATTCAGCGCTATATAAGTTCCATACATTATTATTATTATTATTATT
>CM054156.1:49837188-49859688 GCA_028751875.1 Rapana venosa
CATGGCCTTTGTTTCCATTAAATCCATTCTGTGTGATGATTGTGAGGAATTCACACAGGGAGTACTGGAGGTGTACTGGTAAAACAATGTGTATGTGTATACAAAGATATTTGTTTATAACTGATTTTGTCTTGTTGCCTTGTCCCTCCATTTGGGAGGGTCTGGC
This sequence comes from Rapana venosa, assembly GCA_028751875.1. Classification (NCBI taxonomy): domain Eukaryota; kingdom Metazoa; phylum Mollusca; class Gastropoda; order Neogastropoda; family Muricidae; genus Rapana; species Rapana venosa. The sequence goes on from CM054156.1 coordinate 49,837,355, forward strand.
TGGCTGTGGGGTGTGTGCAGTGCAGTGGTGAAGTCCATGGTTCTGGTCAGTGTGGAGTCAGCTGGTCTCCTGCTTTCTGTGCACTTTATTCAACCTGCCTGCTTTTGGTGCTATGCTTGTTCAAAATTGAAGGCGAGATTTTTTTTGGCCTTACCCCTTACTGATGTGTGTGTGTGTGTGTGTGTGTGTGTGTGTGTGGTGTGTGTGTGTGTGTGTGTGTGTGTGTGTGTGTGTGTGTGTGTATGTGTGTGTGTGTGTGTGTGTGTGTGTGTGTGTGTGTGTGTGTGTGTGTGTGTGTGTGTGTGTGTGGATATTTTATTGCCATTTAAGACATGTAGACGTATTTGACACAACAAAAACATCAATTATAATTATCTATTTTGGATAAAAGTGATGTACACTAAAACATGTTGCATTCTACTTCTCTTTTTGTCTTTTTTCAAAACACTCATACGCATATCTGATGATATCTGCTTGATATATATCAACTGTAATTATGTCACTTAATTTATGTACACAGTTTTTGCGTTCTTTGTCTTTGGTTTTGATTTTTAATAACAAATCATTTCTGAGTTAATCATATAAAATACATTCATCGAGTAAATGAAATTCATCTTCTATTTTGTTTGTTACAGTATCTACATTTTCTGTCCTCTCTGGATATATTTCGGTGCCTCCCTTTCTCTATCATTAAATTGTGACAGCTTGTGCGAAATTTACAATACGTCTTATGGGTTTTGTTTTCATAGTTTATTAAATATGGTTCCAGTCTGTATTCTTTGGTAGCATAATCATAAAATGTTAGTTTTGCAAACTCTTTCTTCTGGTAGATCCAAAATGTTTTATACATGTCCTCAAGCTTTCTTCTAACAGCATAACTCAACCGATGAACATTAAGAGTACTTTGGTTCTTCCAGACATGTTTGAATCCAATAGTGTACAAAATATTTTTCACTGTGTTGATCCATTTATCATATGTATTCGCGTGATACATATTATCGTATACTATTCTAATATAAGAGCCTGGTTCTGATTCTGTCAAAGGAATCCAAAACGATATTATCTGGCATATGATTTTAAGGGTCAGTGGAAATCTTCCCAATTCACCCAAAGTGGGTAGTACTAATGTTTTATTTTAAATGAACGCCTAGTAGTTGTTTACAAAATTATACATGAAAATTCTCACACAAAAACTGATTGGATAAGCATGCCTTGAACAGTTTATTAATATGAAATTCTGTCTCCCCATTAAAACAAAAAGGAAACCAAACTTCTGCTCCATAGGTTAAAACAGGGGCTTGCCTGAAGTCATGTTTTTCACTGAGATTATTATCATCGAATTCTTCTTCTTCTTCAGTACTTTGAGTTCAGAGTACCATCATCATCTGTAATACAATTCCTATCTTCTTGTTTGGTCTTGTCATCGCATAGATCTAGTAGAGGGAGGCTGTTTTCTGGAACTGTCATCGGTGTACATTCTGTCAAGGTTGTTATGGGTTTTTCGTTGTTCTCAATCTTTTTTTTTGTGCTGTCTTGTTTTGATTTTTGTATGAGGGTTTTCTTTGCAGCTCTTCGCTTTCTTTTTTGGCTGTCATTACTTTTCCGCGTCCTGTTTGCTGATGGTTTGTGTAATTCTTTTTCAGAGACTGCGGCATTGATGTTTTGAGGTTCTGAGTAGTACCATGGTCTGAATGATGAGTACAAGTGCTCTGCTAGTGTGTTGACTGCCTTTTCTAGGTTACAGACCATCGCTGAATTCACTGAATTTGGCTTCAAAGATGATTTTGTCATCACCTGCATATGACTTTAAAAAAAAAAATGATTGAGGTCATTTCTTGGTTTGGTCATTTGTTATTTCTGTCTGTCTGTCAATCTCTTCTAAAACTTGTTCTGATGTAAGCTTTGCCTCAGCACAGAGCTGGCATGTATAAAGTCTGGAAGATTTGGCAAAGACACAAATCTGGTACTTGGGCAGTGAGGTACAGGTCCAATGGATTTTTCTATTGCACTCACTGCACTTTAAGGTACGTCCTTCAACTGCTCTGCTGCATATGCAAGTCGGTCCATTCACCGTCGCAAAGTCGTTTCTGTCAGTTTCTTGAGTGTTGTCGCTTTCTTCATCAATTCTATATTCATCATCATCTTCTTTTTCTTTGTTTTTGTCACTTTCGTTTTTACTGTAGCCATACACTGGCGGATACCTAATTCCAGATTGCTTCATTGCTTCAATGGCTTTTTCTAAACTGTCATAGCTTTTGTGCCTGCTCCCTGGTATCCTAAAACAGATGTACTTTCCCCAAGTAGTGAATATATATTTCCTTTAGTCACAGCGTAGAATTTCGTGTCACATCCCTTCTTTTTTCGTGACATTTCAGCCACGATCACCACAATCACCAGATCTCTGTGTTCACGTAGAAATCTTAACCTCTGTTAGTGGCCATCGTGACCGGAAGTGTGGATGTGTGTGCTGCTGGTGTGCCTGTGTGGACGCTGCCTGTAGGTGTATGTGTATTCCTGTGTGGACGCTGCCTGTAGGTGTATGTGTATGCCTGTGTGGAGCGTGCATAGTATATTGGAAGACTGAATCATACTTTCTGAAGAACGATGGTGGAGGTTTTGTGTGTGTGTGTGTTTTTGTTTGTTTGTTTTTCCATCCCACGTTTGTTTACATCGCGCTCTCCCCCCCCCCGCCCTCTTTTGTGTGTGTGTGTGTGTGTGTGTGTGTGTGTGAAATACGTGCTGGGGGGCACGTTCATTTGGTAACATCTGCTCACGTTCCCCCTGGGGTTGGTGTGTGTGTGGTGGTGCACTGTCTTCCAGCTCCTTTTGGGAACTGTCTTTCCTTTTGATGACAATTGTACGTGCATGTCTCCTCCGCCCCCTCCCCTCACTTTTTTTGGGGGGTGGGGGTGGGGAGTGGACAGCTCTTTCCCTTCAAAGGGAATAATATTCTCTCAAAGTCATGTACAGTAACATTTCCTTTATTCATTATCTTTGTTATTGTCTTCTTGGGGCCTTGGACACTGGGATGGACACAGGTCTGCTGGGTTTTATTTTGCCCAGGTGGTATACTTCACATGTAATAATCATGTATGGTCTTCGGTGTTGACAACAACCCACGAGCAAGAGAAGAAATTGAGGGCCTAGTTGAAGAATTGGGTTTAGCAGACGTTTGGAGAGAGAACAATCTGGAAAGTAGGCGTTACACATGGCGTAAACCAATGCCCCTGAAGCAAGGCCGGCTTGATTTCTTTTTGGTGTCAGATCACCTATACTGGTGTTTTAAAGACGCTGGTCTATATTGTTCTGGGCTATCGCTCAGATCACTCAATGATTACCTTAACATTACAGTTTTGTACAAATGAAAAACACCATACATTTGGAAGTTTAATTCATCCTTACTTAAAGATATACAGTTCGTGGAGGAGATTGATAAAGAGATCACCAATGTGTTATTAGAATATGCAGCGGATTGTTATGATAAGGAAAATACAGATGAAATAGAAAAAGCTGATATTGAATTAAAGATTTCAGACCGGGTGTTTTTGGATTTTTTGCCAATGAAAATACGGGCTAAAACTATTGCATATGCCTCAATGAAGAAGAAAAAGACTTTAGCAGCCAAACATAAACTTATCAGAGATATAGAGACGTTAGAAAAAATTGAAAAGAAAACAGACGAAAACATTCAGCAGATTCAGGAAAAGAACCAGGAATTAAGAGCAATCAGAGTCAAAAGAATGGAAGGAGTTCTGTTAAGATCCAGGGCAAGATGGATTGTTGAAGGGGAAAAAATTTCAAAGTACTTTTGCAATTTAGAAAAACGGAACTATGTTGTATGTATGTATGTGTATGTTAGTCCGTCGTTTTCGACGATGACCTCCAAAACAGCAGAGGAGGCAGCTGCTGTTTCGAAAATTGGGCAGAAATTTGATTATAGTGGAGATGCCTTGCCCACAGTACATCCCCACTCTCTCGGCCAAGTGGGCATAAGGACAGTCAGCGTTGGAGATGTTCTCCAAAGGCCAACCAGCCCCCAGGGCTGCAGCACATAAGGACTGTGCAAGTCAAGCCTCCTAGTCAGAGAGTTATAGTCGATCACTAAAGACTAAGCTGTAAAGTGGAATTCCATGAGTGGAAGAGCCACTGGTCATACAGCCTCTCACTTTGCTGTTGCCCCCAGCCTCAATGGTTTAATCAAGAACTGTGATAAACCCCAGGCGCTGACGGAACTATGTTAGCAAGCAAATGACAACGTTGATAATTAGTGACGGGGAGGTAATAGAAGACCCCACAGACATAGCAAGTGAAGTAAAAGCATTCTATGAAACATTGTATAAGAAAAGAAATGTAGAAGACTGTGAAATAAGTAAGCTTGTCAAAAAACTTCCTAGATTATCCCATGAGCAAAAAAATTTAATGGAAGGAAATATCACTCTTGATGAAGTAAGTCAGGCATTGAAAAACATGAAAAATGGTAAAAGTCCAGGCACTGATGGGTTTACTGTCGAATTCTCTAAACTTTTTTGGACACGTTAGGCCCCTTGTTGTAAGTTTTTAAAAAGAAGCTACAGTGGTGACCGCCTGCAACACAAAAAAAAGGTGTTTCACTTGTTTTCCCCAAAGCGATAAATCAAAAGAATAAAAAAAGAAGGGGGCCCTATCTCTCACTTAAAACCGTTTGTATACAAAATAGGATTTTAAACCCTTTCCCAAACAAAATAAAACAATTTCCCAATCCTTTACGTGAAGCCAGTGGTTTATAAGAACAAAATTTTAGGGCGATAATGTAAGATTTTTTACGACAAATTTTACTATTTAATTAAAAAATTGCACGGGTTTGTATCTTATTGATTTTGAAAAAGCCGTTGCCCAAAAAAGGGTTTGTTTTTTTGTTTAAATTTTTGAAAGGTTGGCTTTGGCAGTATATTTGCTTTGGAGGAAAACTTTCATAAGGATATAAAGTCAAAGGGTTTAAATGGACGGGGGGCAGGGGTTTTTAAAATTGAAAGGGGCTCGCAGGGGATCCAGTTTCCCCCTTTTTTATTTATCCTTGTGCAGAAATTTTATTTTAAAAATAAAAAAATAAAATGATTAAAGGAAAATTAAGATAATGGTAAAAACATAGGATTCTACATTTCTGATGACCTAACTGTTTAAAAAAATTTGGGATTTTGGGTTTCTTTTGAACAATCAATATTTCTTCTTGAAGATTTTGTAGGTGTCAGGTTTATTCATGAAAATTGTGATAAAACACAAATTGTATGGTGGGAAAAAAAAGAAGATCTAGGGAAAATATTTTTGGGTTTTTTTAAAATGATTGGAACCATCAAATCTTAAAACTGGATTGGTTACTGATAAGTTTAGTAGACTGTGAAAATATCAACTATAAAGTAAATTAGGGAAGTGAAAGTGATGTTTAAACGGGCCCAAAAAGACCTCACCAATTGGAAAAGGTTGTTGTACTAAAAAACTCTTTTTCTGTCAAAGATAATTCCATCCTGTTCTCACGGGTCCACTGACCTTTATACAGAACTCCAAAAATTTGCTTTCAGTTGTTTGGAACGGAAAAAACGATAGAATTAACAGGAAAAAAGATTTAAAAAAGATTAAAGAAGTGGATTAAAAATTCCCGATATTAGAAAAAACATTTTTGCTTAAAAATTTTCGGATAAGAAAAGAAAATACAGGCACAAGTGGGAAAATTTGCTATAGAAACCTACCCATTTTTTGAAAACCTGAATGTATGGGCCCAAAATTACCTAAATAGCAAGTATTTTCCCGTTTTGGCCATGTTTTTAAAGCATATAAAGAATTTTACACAAATCAACACGCCCCCCAAGCTTTTGAGGAGCCAATCCCGTTAAAAGAAAATATTAAAGTAGGAAACGCTACAGTTAAATAGGATAAAATGATAAAGAAAGGGGTATATTCTATAAAACACTTTATTAAAGAAAATGGAGAATTAGTCAAATACTAAGAATTCTTAAATGATACGAACTTTTGTATTGACTTTATCCCTACAATGGGTGGATATCTGCAATAAAACAATATGTTAAAAAAACGGGAATTCACATAGATGATAAAACTACTCAAAATGGAGGTATGTTTTGTGCAATAAAGTGTATAAAAATTATTAAGTGTACATAAAGGAGCAAAAAAGTACTATGGAATCCTAACATCCGATAACAATAAACCAAAGTGTTGTTCCAAATGGTCAGAAAAAATAAATGCATGTATACCATGGGAAAACATTTTCAGAAAAATACACAGAACTAGAGATGTACAATTTAAATGGCTACAAATCAGAATCGTGCATACAATAACTGCCACTAACGTGATTCTTCATGCTATGGGTGTAACAGATACTGCACAATTTTCACTTTGTCAGAAGGAACGAGACTCTATTGAACATTTTTCTTATGGAACTGTGACTTTGTACGTTCTATTTGGAATGCTGTTGAACACTTGTTGAATGAAAAATGTCACAATATTCACTCTCTCAAGATGTCACGATAACTGGTAATTTTTGGAGTTGATCAGTATCTAGAAACAAATGATGCATTGGATTTTATTTTAATGTTTGGTAAACTATATACATTTAAGTGTAAAATGACTAGAAACCCCCCAAATATGTTTGTATTTCAAAACCAGCTAAAAGCTAGATAGGCAATAAAAAAATATAATGCAAGAATAAGTGGTAAATTGACAGACTTTCACAATGCATGGAGTGCATTTGAACCAATTGTACTCGAAACGAATCAGACCAATATATAAGAAAATCTGACAAACTTGTGAGAATATTGCAAACCCATTGGAGTATTTTTCATTGTTATGATAGCTGTTTACATTGAAGAGTTTGTTCACATCTATCCATAGTTGCTGATTGTTGAATGTCTCATGGCCTTAATGTTCCTATGTGTGCGTATGTTGTATTATATATGTAAAATGTTTGCTTTAAAAAAGATTTTATAAAAAGGATGTAAACCTCTCATTTGTGTACAGCGCGATGGCTCTAGGCGTTTTGAAACCAGACTCTCTCTCTGTCTCTGTCTCTGTCTCTGTCTCTCTTTCTCTGTGTCTGTCTGTCTCACTTTATATGTGAGGTGTTCTTTTGCACGTTATATCTTGGTTTGTTTGTTAGTAATAGCTGTATCTTCAGGTGAGAGAGGTCTGTGCGGGTGTTTTGTCACATGTCATTTACCTAGATGATCATACAACCTGGAGATGTACTCTCTCTCTCTCATCGGATAAATTCCTCTTATGTTCCGATGTATAATTTATTAATTATTATAAAATCAAGCAAAATGGCTTTCCAAAGCATCTGATCTCGCTCATAGCAAATTTGTATCAGATCGGAAGGCAACCATCCCATGGGAAAGCCAGCACTGTCAGTTCTTTGACAGAAAAAAGGAAGTCTGTCAGGGTTGCATATTAAACCCGCATCTGTTCATTATATATACAGAAATGATCACGAGAGAGGCTGACTTAGTTGATAGGGGCATTAACATAAGAGGCAGACCATCACGCACTAACCCCAGGTCTGCTAATGATACAAGCCATGGCCAGTGATACCACAAGTATGAGAAGGATTCTGTGCAGGGTCGATGCAGAGGGCACCACTGCTGGCTTTGAGTTCACTGCCAGACAAGGCCAGAGTGATGCACGTTAATGGCACAGTCATCCCTCAGAGCATCAAAATCAAAGGAACACATCTGGAATACATTCAAGATTTCAAGGTTTCAAGGTTCAGTTCATACCTCACTGACCGATTCCAGACAGTCGCAGTAAACAAGATACAGTCAATACCTGCCAAACTGGAATGTGGTGTCCCGCAGGGATCAGTTCTCGGCCCTGTTCTTTTCACTCTCTATACTGCTCCACTATCACATATAATAAACCGTCATTATATCAACCATCACTTTTATGCAGATGACTCTCAGATTCAAAGTAGTGTTACACCTGAAAATCTGCCTTCTCTCTTGACAAAGATGGCCCTACTGCTTTCAAGATAGTCCAAAACTGGATGATACAAAACAAGCTACAGATTTAAACGCAGATAAAACCGAAGCCATGCTTGTAGGACCAAACACAAACTCTCTTCCATTACAACTTCAATAGAACTCGGCAATACATCAGTCCCTCTATCCACTTCCGTGAAGTATCTAGGTGTCGTTATCGACAACACACTCTCTATGAAAAAATTAATCACCCAGACCTGTCAGTCGTGCTACTATCAATTACGGCGTATTAGTGCAATTCGAAAGTACCTGTCCACTGATGCAACAGCTAAACTTGTCACTTCTCTCATTCTCTCACGTCTGGACTATTGCAATTCTCTTTTAGCTGGTCTGCCAGCAACATCTATCCACTCCCTTCAACGTATACAAAACTCCGCAGCTCGACTAGTTCTCAGAAAGAAAAAATCTGAGCACATTACCCCTCTCTTGCGATCTCTCCACTGGCTGCCTGTGCCACAGAGAGTAGATTATAAGATCAGTACCCTCTGTTACAAATATCTACACAAAACTGCACCCTCCTACCTATGTGAATGTCTTAACCTGTACACTCCTTCACGTTCCCTCAGATACCTTGTGCCTACGAATACCTAGATTCAACCAATCTACTGTTGGCCGCCGCTCATTCTCTATTTCTGGTCCATCCATCTGGAACAACCTTCCTCTCTCTCTTCGCCAGAAACCTAGTTATGACACTTTTAAATCCAGCCTCAAGACATATTTATTTCAAACCTAAGACTTCCCCCCTCCTGTTTCATATCTAACCCATGTTCTATCACCCTGCTAAAGTATACGGCCTTTGCGAGTGTATGTGTGCTTTTGAAAAACATTTGACTATCGAAATTTTATTTCATAGATTTTGTCTGCATCGCACCATGTTTGTAAATATCTGTTTGTTTAAACTTTTGATTATTTATCATTGATTGCATGACTGCGTAAGATTAGGTTGAATGCATGCGCTTTGATTTGTCTTTGCAAGATATAGCGCTATATAAGTTCCATTTATTATTATTATTATTATTATTATTATTATTATTATTATTATTATTATTATTATTATTATTATTAAGATTTCAAATATTTAGGCTCTGTAGAAGAGAATAATGGCTCCTATCTACAAGATGTCAAGGGTGAAATCAATACGATATAACCAAGCAAAAGGTGATTCAGTTAAACAATATTTGGAAAGACAGAGGCATGCCTAAATTTATCAAAAATTAGAATGATCAAAACACGAATCTGACCTGTGTTACTATAGGGTCAGAAGTCTGAACACTACGAACATCAAGGGGGGGGGTCACTACGAACATGGGGACCCCCCACTCCCAAAGTAAACACAACCGAAATGCCGTTCTACAGGTGACTTCTAAGAATCAAATGGTCAGAAAGAAGAACTGAAAGCATTCTTGATGAACTCTCAGGGAAAAGACAAATGTTGGCTGAAATTGATAAGCGCAGACTGGGATATGTTGGTCATTCAAACAGAAACACACAGACAAATCTGATGACGGCAGTTCTCCAAGGCAAGGGTGAGGGCAGAAGGAAAAGAGGCAGACCACCAACATCCTACATTGCCAACATCACTGAGATCAGTAGTCTGGGAGGAGGGCTACAGGAGATGGTAGAACTCAGCAGAGATAGAGAGAGATGGTGAACCCTGGTGGTGGCATTGCGTGGAGCTCCTACCGACGACAGCGGTGGTGAAGAAAGTTGATGTTGAGTTTAATTTTTATTAAGTTTTCATTCATGAATACAGTGTTTTCTGCTTGTTGTATCGCATTGTATCGTATTGAATTGCATCTTATTGTAATGTAACGTGTTGTAGCATATTGTATTGCATTGCATTGCATTGCATTCTGTTGTATTGCATGTATTGCATTGCGTGTTGCATTGTCAAAGTCTAATTCAAAGTTAAACTTTTATTTTCAGATAGCACATTGAATAATGATTATGGGGACGGCATAGCTCAGTGGTCGGAGCACTCGCTTTCCCCCAGCCAAGTTAAGCAGCGTCGAGCGTGGTTACCAGTTGGATGGGTGACCGTTTGCGCGCCTTGGCTTCAGTACAGTTCCCCCAGTTCACCCAGCTGTAAATGGGTACCTGTCCTCTTTAGGGTCAGGGAAGGTAAAGCAGCGAGGGAGAGGAGATGGGCGCCGCCCTCAATATGCTGGCCCTAGAGAAGTGAGGTCTCTGACGCCTCGCTCCCCAACGACCTTATAGGTTATGGGACACCTTTACCTTTACCTTTTTACATTGAATAAGCAGTGCAATTGCTTTTTTCATCAAGCCATCCATCTAAAAAAATGAAAATCAGAAAAAAATACAGAAGAACCAATTAATAATAATAATAATGATTCATATGGTACATGAAACAAAAAACCTAAATAAAAATAAGCCGCACAAATCAAACAAGTAGAGTAATTCTTGTAAAAATACAATCTAGGGTGCGTGGCCTGTTTACATGGACATATATGTGTTCCCTGATAATTTCCATATTTTTGTACACACGTGAAACGTGGACCATAACAGGAGACATTGAAAGAAGGATGCAAGCAATGGAGAGGAGGTGCTTTTGCAAACTCCTTGGTATCTCACACAGAGATCACATCACTAATGAAGAAGTGAAAACCAGGATTTAAAAACGCCATGGGTCCATATGAAGAGTTCCTGACTTCAGTGAAAAAACGCAAACTAAAGATGTACGGGCACGTCACGCGAACATCTGGACTGGCCAAGACTGTCCTACAGGCAACAGTACAAGGAGGGAGACGAAGAGGCAGACAGAGAACACGATGGGAAGACAACATCAGAGAGTGGACTGGCCTTGAGTGGAACGATTAGCTACGGAGGGCAGAGGACCGCGGGAGTGGAGGAAGCTGGTTGCAAAATCTTCATTGGTGCCCCCACGGTCCACGGCACTTCGGGATAGGTGAAGGGGAAGGAGATATAGCGGGTTTGGGGTCAAGCAGTAACGCACGCATTTTGATAGAGAAGTCTTGGGTTCCACTCCTGTTTAAACATGCCGTTCATGTCCACACACCCCCCCCCCCCCCCCCCACTCCCCCACCTGGGGGATGCCGGGCCTGTCAGTAGAAGTAGAACCCCCACTTTCTGGAAATTCTGTGCTAAGTATTTCCTCCTATTTTTATCTCCCCTTTTGTTTCTGCCTTGTTCCTTTTCTTCCTGTTACCTCCTTCTTGTCTATTTTCTGCAGTTTTGGTCTATTCTCCTGGTTTTTCTCTGCCCCCAAAAGGACTTAAGATATAACAATTCTCTCCCATGCCGAAATCGCGTGTGCTGGGCCTGACTTGTCAGGCGCTTCACGGCAATGCAGGGCATTTTCGCTCATATGTCAGACATCACTAGTTGCAGTCTGAGCGTTCGACGTTGAAGAAGTAAGAATTCCATTTACATGTCATGCTGTTTATCGTCCCACCGACCACGAAGATTCCGTCAGCGCTGGTGGTCCAGGCGTTGGCGTTTCGGATGAGAGCATTAAACTGAGATCCCGTGTGCACCTCACATTTAGTGCATGTTAAAGAATCCACGTCAAAACGAAGGTTGTCCCCTGGACAAAAATAAACTCTGACGAAAAGAAAAGACAGCCATTCTCAATGAAAAGAAAAGAGTCATTCTCAATGAAAAGAAAAGAGAGTCATTCTCAATGAAAAGAAAAGAGAGCCATTCTCAATGAAAAGAAAAGAGAGCCATTCTCAAATGAAAAGAAAAGAGAGCCATTCTCAAATGAAAAGAAAAGAGAGCCATTCTTAAATGAAAAGAAAAGAGAGCCATTCTCAAATGAAAAGAAAAGAGAGCCATTCTTAAATGAAAAGAAAAGAGAGCCATTCTCAAATGAAAAGAAAAGAGAGCCATTCTCAAATGAAAAGAAAAGAGAGCCATTCTTAAATGAAAAGAAAAGAGAGCCATTCTCAAATTTAAAGAAAAGAGAGCCATTCTTAAATGAAAAGAAAAGAGAGCCATTCTTAAATGAAAAGAAAAGAGAGCCATTCTCAAATGAAAAGAAAAGAGAGCCATTCTTAAATGAAAAGAAAAGAGAGCCATTCTTAAATGAACAGAAAAGAGAGCCATTCTTAAATGAAAAGAAAAGAGAGCCATTCTTAAATGAACAGAAAAGAGAGCCATTCTTAAATGAAAAGAAAAGAGAGCCATTCTTAAATGAAAAGAAAAGAGAGCCATTCTCAAATGAAAAGAAAAGAGAGCCATTCTTAAATGAAAAGAAAAGAGAGCCATTCTCAAATGAAAAGAAAAGAGAGCCATTCTCAAATGAAAAGAAAAGAGAGCCATTCTCAAATGAAAAGAAAAGAGAGCCATTCTTAAATGAAAAGAAAAGAGAGCCATTCTCAAATGAAAAGAAAAGAGAGCCATTCTCAAATGAAAAGAAAAGAGAGCCATTCTTAAATGAAAAGAAAAGAGAGCCATTCTCAAATGAAAAGAAAAGAGAGCCATTCTCAAATGAAAAGAAAAGAGAGCCATTCTCAAATGAAAAGAAAAGAGAGCCATTCTCAAATGAAAAGAAAAGAGAGCCATTCTCAAATGAAAAGGAAAGAGAGCCATTCTCAAATGAAAAGAAAAGAGAGCCATTCTCAAATGAAAAGAAAAGAGAGCCATTCTCAAATGAAAAGAAAAGAGAGCCATTCTCAAATGAAAAGAAAAGAGAGCCATTCTCAAATGAAAAGAAAAGAGAGCCATTCTCAAATGAAAAGAAAAGAGAGCCATTCTTAAATGAAAAGAAAAGGGAGCCATTCTCAAATGAAAAGAAAAGAGAGCCATTCTTAAATGAAAAGAAGTGCACACCCAGACAAGACAACGGACAGGACAGACAGGGGTGGTGCTGCTTATCTGTCTCAGGTCGCCGACGCGTTAATCTCACCATTGGTGAACCTCGGAGCTCTAGCCCAGGAACGAAAAAAAAAGAAGAAAAGAAATAAAACTATTACGCCCACAGTACAGGTGAAGCCCAACTCGTGTTTGTGAAGGCATGTACAAGCTATGGCCATCAATACCAGCACATCTAAATTAAATAAAAACTCTTTTTACATACGTTTATTCCATCATGTCATGATTCATTAAGTATGTTTTCATAAGTTAAAAAAAATTGAAAATACGTGGCTACTTTGGGTAAAGCCATGCTAGTTTCTCCACCTGCTGTTAGTAATTCGAGAGCGTTTTAAAATTTGTGTGGCATGTAGGCACTTAAATACTTTCAGGTGTTAAAATCTAGTAGAATTCAATTTCTAATACACACCTGTGGTCAGGGTCTTTTTACCACTTTTTGTTAATACAATTCTAAAAGCTTGTATGAATGTACACGCTTTTAAGGGTCATGTACATCTGTCGAATCTTGTCAGTTTCAGCCCACACTTTACACATGGTATAAAAGAATGGAAATATACTGTTCGATATCAACGTTATTACGTTTCGACAATCCACCACGTTTTAAAAAAGATTTGCTTACAGTTAAAGTTAATGTACATCATTTTTTCTGATTTTTTCTAACACCCCCATCCCAACTCTGTGTTGTACCATTGATTGAATTTGTGGAAAAAAGGGGAGGGTCATTCGAAACTGTGACTTTTAGCATGTCTTGTTGTAGGGTACCAGTTTTGTCTGTGTTGTGGCGTGTTAACTGCTCTGCCTAGAAAGTATTGTGTATCATTTTGGTGCACAAAAATGAAAAAAAAAAACACAACCCCCAGCAAACCCCACCAAAAACCACAATAAAATAACACCAACTTGTAAAAAAAAGATGTTATATCTTTGCTAGGCATTCTACATTCGTATCTCCGAAGAATACGAATAAGTGTATATTTTTGTTCTGCAATGCACAGTTAACGTTGTTTCTTATTTGCAGAAATAGATAGCAGGATATCTAGACATAACTCTCCCAACACACACCTTCCCTGCCTCATGTGGCCAGCTTTCATTTCTCAACAAAACAGCCTTCCTTCACCTCACTTCACCTATCCCCGAGGTTTAGTAGACCATTGGGGGCACCACTGAAGATTTTACAGCCAGCTTCCTCCACTCCCCGCGGTCCTCTGCTTTCCGTAGCAAGTCGTTCCAGTCAAGGCCAGTAGTCCACTCTCCGATGTTGTCTTCCCCTCGTTTTCTCTGTCCGCTTCTTCCTCTCCCTCCTTCAGCATTGTGTGCCAGTGGGAACGGATGACAAAATTTACAAAACTGCGTACACACGGGTACTGGATGTAGAAAAGCACATGAGTGTTTATTCCATAATCCTCGAAATAAAAGAATAAAATAAAATAGAATATCTCATAAGACCAACTTCACTAGCTGATTCATGAGCATAAGATTTTCGAGAACAAAACATGTACTTCTTTTTAAAATAAAGCGTACTTTGATTCAAAAGACCCCCCTTCCCAAGAAAACCCAACAACCCACCAACCAAACAACAACAACAACAAGAACAACACACCAACAACAAACAACAACAACAGCAACAAAACAAACAAACCAAAAACCAACCCATCGAAAGCTGGAATAGGACTGCCAATATGACTTAGGTTCTTGAAAACAGTCACACAAGCAAAGTTCTTACACAGTATGTATTTACTGGTCCCCTAGTAGTCAAAGGAAACCAGTAAGGTTATGGTCAGGGAAGGTAAAGCAGCGAGGGAGAGGAGGTGGGTGCCGCCCTCAATATGCTGGCCTTAGAGAAGCTGAGGTCTCCGATGCCTCGCTCCCCTACGACCACATAGGTTATGGGACACCTTTACCGGTTTTTTAAATATGTTTTTTAGTGATGGTACCTGAGAGTGATGAGAGGACAGTGCACAGGAGGGTAATAACCCCTAGGAGCTAAACTGAGGGAATAACCCAGTCAACTACGCAGTAGTCTGACAAGGAAGTCGGGATATCGGTCCTGTCTTTGCAGGCTTGCCATGCCAACGAACAGAAAAAGGAAAGAAACATGAGCGAACTTGACTCAGATGACATTTGTCTCGTAGCGAGAACTGCATTGATTTGGGGGTGTTGTTGTTGTTGCTGCAGTAGCGTCCGACTGCGGGTCTGGTTTCAGTGTTTGTGGTTGGTTTGTGTCTTTTCTCGGGTTTAGTTTGGGTTTTTCTTGGTCCTCGGTTAGAGTTCCGAGTTTGTTTGTTTTTTAAAACATTCTTTTATTTCGAGGATAATGGAATAAGCGCTCATGTGCTTTAATTTAAAAAAAAAATTCCAGTCTCCGTGTGTATGCAGTTTTGTACATTTTGTCATCCATTCCCACCTGGCACATAGTGGCCGACTCTTCCCAAAAGCAGAACGGGTTTTAACGTGTGCGCAAAATGTTCTGCGTGCGTTCTAACACGGGACCTCGGTTTATAGTCTCATCCGAAGGACTTATGGGGAGAGTGGAGTCGGCACTGATGTTAACTCCAGAGGAAAAATCTTCTTGACGAGATTCAAACCCGGGTCAGCAGATCACGAATGCATAACTCTAATCACCAGGCTAACCAGTCCCCAGAGAAAGAGAGAGAGAGAGAGAGAGAGAGAGAGAGAGAGAGAGAGAGAGAGAGAGAGAGAGAGAGAGAGAGAGAGAGAGAGAGAAAATGACAATGACAAAGGTTTATTGTGTTAGGCAAATATGCCCATTCACAAGGGGACAGTGGGGTTGGGACTGGGCACAAAATACACATATAATTAATAACACAATCAATCATACCCTGCATACAACAGCACATAATTAGATTGCGTAAAACTTTCGCCCATTGGAAAGGGACCGGGGTGGGGGAGGGTGAAAATACACTAAACACACAATCCATTGACAACACAGCACAAAATATGAAGTCGGTGACAAGGTTTTCAAGACACTGCGTTCTGTCCTTTTAGCCCACTGGCTCATGGCATTACGTCACAGGTAAGCATGTCACAGATGTACCTACAAAACTTCACTTGGTTTCCACATCTCTCTCTCACACACACACACACACACACACACACACACACACACACACACACACACACACACACACACACACACCCAGCAACCACACACACACCCAGCAACCACACACACACACACTTACTCACACACACACTTACACACACACACACACACTTACACACACATTTACACACACACTTACACACACATTTACACACACACTTACACACACACACACACACACACAACACACACACACCCCACACACACACACACACACACACACACACACACACACACACACACACACACACACACCGCAACCACACACACACACACACTTACTCACACACACACACTTACACACACATGTACACACACATGTACTCACACACACACACACACGTGCGCGCGCGCATGCATGCATGCATGCATGCACATAGGCGCGCGCACTCACACACACACACACACGCGCACGCAACGAGTTATCATAACTAATCAAGGAAATGTCTCACAGCCCCCATTATCATATTCATAACACAAATTCCAGCACTGATTTTGTCTCTAAATTTTTCTGGATCGGCTGGTGTCTACTGTCGTAGCCTGGAGTAGACTGTCCGTTCTTCCTGAGTCATGTGCTTTAAGCTTGTTTTGCCAACCAAACGAAGTCTGACGGTTCGTCACTTGCTGCTGCTGTCCAACTGAACTCGAATACCATGTCATCGTTTTCACAGATTACAGTTTCAGGATTGTCATTGGAAACAAAAACCTGGACGAAATCCTGGTTTCTTTTTGTTTTTTCTGAGTTTTTTCTGTAGCGATCGGTCAGTCAGTTCAGCGACATAGTCTCGTATTAACTCCACACCGTATCCAGCGTCACGTACCTTGTCCAAGCAGTCCTCACTGTCCTCTTCCAGCGCAGCGGCAGCATCAGCGGTAGGCATGGCAACAAGGTTGATTTCGCTTTGCTGATCAGCTGCTGTGTTGGTAGGCATGGTGACGTCAGGGGATGAGACAGCGCTGGTTGCTGGGGGAGTAGGCATAAACAATAAATGCCCAGAGTTTGCATCATTTGAAACTTCACATGAAGTTTCAGCAAACTCCTGTTTCCTAGCTGCCTGTCTCCTCTCCTCCAGTCGTTTCTGGTCTCTCTTCAGTTGACTTGGCGGCTTTCTGCCATAGCACTGGAACTGGGAGGCTGACTGCTGCGCTTGTTGACAGGCCATGTTGTCAACTTCAGAGCTAGTTCTCAGTCGTAATACGACAGTCATGTTGTCGCCTTCTCCTGTGACTTTCCAGGAGGTCAGGTGACTCCCCTCTAGCAGAGCACTCAAGGTCTTCTCCAGCGCTGTTGGAAGTCCGACAACGGGCATGGTGCTGCAGAAATTGGTGTTTTACTGCAATTTGGTGCAGAGCTCAATTTTGCTGGACTATATCCAAGGGAGATCACCGAGAGAGAGAGAGAGAGAGAGAGAGAGAGAGAGAGAGAGCGAGCTATGTAGTGCAAGGCAGATAGTATCCAACACAATTCTCGAGTTCTAATGCCAGAATCAATCTTTATGGTTATACTTATTGAACTATGGTCATAAAATCGAACATCTCCATATAGTATTTATAACAAACGTAGATATTAAACTAAAAAAAAAAGAAATAAAAATTGTCACAAAAATTAAGTTACAATCGACACACATTAGGACTGAGAAAATAGAATATGAATAAACCTTTGCTCTGAATACAAACGGTAGAGAAAACGATTACAAGTCTATGCAAAATATTCAAAAAGGAGAGAGAGAAAAGAGAGAGAGAGAGAGAGAGAGAGAGAGAGAGAGAGAGAGAGAGAGAGAGAGAGAGAGAGAGAGAGAGAGAAGAGAGCGAGAGAGAGAGAGAGAGAGAGAGAGAGAGAGAGAGAAGAGAGGGAGAGGGGGGGAGAGAGAGAGAGATCTAACAGTGAGCTGGTTTGGTCAAAGACAAGCTTGTCGCATGATAGCCAGCTTGTGTTCTCCTCTCACAACATCAGAACTGTCAACATTTAAAATGCTGCTATTATTATTGTTGTTGTTGGTCTAGAGGTAACGCGCCTGTCTAGAAAGCGAAAAGTCCGGGTCTGAAGTGTGCGGCGGTTCGTACCCCGTTTGGACCGGAAATTTTTCCCCCATCCATTAGACCGTGAGTGGTGGTCTGGGCGCTAGTCTTTCGGATGAGACGATAAACCGAGGTCCCGTGTGTTACACGTAATTATTTAGCGCACGTAAAAAAAACCCACGGCAACAAGAGAGTTGTCCCTGGCAAAATTCTTAGAAAAAAGCCACTCTGATAGGGAAACAAATACAGCTGCAGAAAAAAAAAAAAGGTGAAAGGGTGGCGCAGCGCTAAGTGGCGACGCGTTCCCCCGCTCTCCCCGGGGAGAGCAGCCCGAATTTCACGGAGAGAAATCTGCCATGACCTTAAGTGGTATGAAAATAAAAATCTGAGCGCTTTGATTTTTGTTGCTTACAAGTTCAGCGCTAAATAAATTCCATACATTATTATTATTTATTATTATATTAATTATTAGTATTAAGTAGTAGTAGTAGTAGTAGTATTTATAGTAGGTTTGTAGTAATCCTTGCCGTTTTTTATTATGATCATGATTATTATTTTGTTGTTATTATTATTAATATTGCTATTATTACTTGAATGACTTTACTTATCTATTTTGGCAATCCTTAAAAATTTTGTATGCACTTTTGAACAGTTTCAAACAGATGGCTTGTTGTATGTCACATTCCAACGAAAACGGTTTGTTTTCAGACATTTTTTTAAAATTTCACTTAACATATATAAAACCATCAGTGATATTTATAACCATGTACATCACTGTTCAATGGAAGTCACCCTCACAACGTGTGTATGTGAAGTGGCAAGACTATTATATAAATTATTTCTGCCTGCCAAGTATCGCCTTTTAAATTGACAAATTTTAAACTAGATTCTGTTAAAACCAAAATGATAGTAAATAATTAAACCACCCCACCTTTCTTGTTAAAAGAATTGTTAAATCACCGTTTCCCAAATGGAAACCCTTTTAAGAAATCTTCCTGACTGACACACACACACACACAAACAACGCACGCACGCACGAAACACACGCACGCACGCACACACGCACCCTCACGCACGCACGCACGCACGCACGCACCACACACACACAACCACACCCACACCACACGCTTTTCGAAAGAGTAGGCCATTGTGTGCCAGTGGCAACAGATGACAGAATTTACAAAACCGGGATACAACGGGGAGTGGATGTAAAAAAGCACTTTAGTACTTATTACATTATCCTCGATATAAAAGAATAAAATAACACACACACACACACACACACAACACACACACACACACATACACACACACACCCCTGTGGTACTCGGTTGGTTGGAAAGTATTTTTTCTTCTTACCCTGGAATGCACAGCCTCTGAAGGCTGGGATCCTCATGGAATTTCCTCCACATCATTATTGCAGTTCATCCCGGCCGCTCCCCCCCCCCCCCCCCCCCCCCTTCCCCTTATCCCCAATCCTGGGGATGCTGGGCGCCCTTTCAGTGTAAATAGCATCCCCTCCCCTCATATTCTGGAAATTCTGTGCTTGAAATTCCCTACCCCCTCTCTCCCTCTCTCCCTCCCCCCTCTCTCTCATGCTCTTATGCTCTCATGCATGAGGACGGGACAGCCTGGTGGTTAGAGTAATGTATTCGTGATCTGCTGACCCGGGTTCGAATCTCGTTCAAGAGGATTTTTCCTCTGGAGTTCACATCAGTGCCGACTCCACTCTCCCCAAAAGTCCTTCGGATGAGACTATAAACCGAGGTCCCGTGTGCGAACGCGCGCAGAACATCTTGCGCACACGTTAAAACCCGTTTCGCTTTTCGGAAGAGTAGGCCATTGTGTGCCGGTGGGAACGGATGACAAAGTGTACAAAACAGCAAACACACGGGGACTGGATGAAAAAAAGAACATGACTGCTTATTCCAATATCCTCGAAATAAAAGAATAAATGAATAAAATAAACGCTTACATTCTGCTAACCTAGCCCAATCTCCTCCTCTGTGTGTGTGTGTGTGTGTGTGTGTGTGCGTGCGCGTGTGCGTGCGTGTGCGTGCGTGCGTGCGTGCGTGTGTGTTTCTGTGTGTAAAAGGTAAAGCCTATGTGGTCGTAGGGGAGCGAGGTCAGAGACCTCAGCTTCTCTAGGGGCCAGCATATTGAGGGCGGCGCCCATCTCCTCTCCCTCACTCCCTTTTACTTCACTGACTCTAAAGAGGCAAGTACCTATCTACAGCTGGGTGAACTGGGGGACTACACTGAAGCCAAGGCGTACAAAAGGTCACCTATCCACTCGGTAACCACGCTTGATGCTACTTAACTTGGCTTAGGGAAAGCGAGTGCTGTGTGTGTGTGTGTGTGTGTGTGTGTGTGTGTGTGTGTGTGTGTGTGTGTGTGTGTGAGTGAGTGGTGTGTGTGTGTTGTGTGTGGTGTGTGTGTGTGTGTGTGTGGTTGTGTGAAGGTGTGTGTGTGGTTGTGTGAAGATTTAATATATGTTTATTTTATTTATGTGCGATCGCACGCGTGTAAATGATTTGAATGTAAGCGCTTCGATTAGTTGCTTTACAAGGCTCAACGCTATATAAATTCTATACATTATTATCATTATTATTATAATCTCTGCCACGTGTTCACTTCCTATTAACTTAATCAATGCGTCATCTGCCGGCGTGATAAGGGAAGACAATCGCCAGTATATCAGCTCATTAAACTAATTTGGACTTCTTTAAATAAAGAACAAAAATACTATTTATATCGTATTTTAATGTTTTATATTCTGACGTCACCACGTGCATCTTTTAGCCTTTATATGTTTCTCAGGGCATCAGTGACACGTGCAGGTTGAAATAATCCAGTTTCTAGGCAACAGCGCGTTGACTACCATCATTATCTGTACATCTCAACTCATCTCGTCTGCTTCCAATTCCATAACCCCCTCTAGGGTCGTATAGTACTGCGGTGACGAATGTTGCACCGGTTGGCTCCATTTGCGGCGGTTGTGGGCAAGAGCCTGGGTTGTGGAGAAGCTCTTCCCGGTCCATTCAGTGATGTTGTCTGCCCATTTCTTCCTCTGTCTGCCTCGCCTTCTCTTCCCCTGCACTGTTCCCTGCAGTATGGTTTTGGACAGCCCGTCTGATCTAGTCACATGTCCATACCATCTGAGCTTCGTTTTCTTGACT
This sequence comes from Rapana venosa, assembly GCA_028751875.1. NCBI lineage: Eukaryota > Metazoa > Mollusca > Gastropoda > Neogastropoda > Muricidae > Rapana > Rapana venosa. The sequence continues at coordinate 49,858,549 of CM054156.1, forward strand.
GTTGTCAGCTGTTATCTGTACATAGCACTTTAATCCGCCCCCCCCCCCCCCCACCGAAAAACCCGAAAACAAAAAAACTACTAAAAACAAACAAACAGGGAAAACGCTCTACAGTCACGAAAAAAACAATGTGAATCAATGGTTTAAATAGATTTTTAAAATTCAGAAATGAGAATAAGCATAAAAAATTGGTGGATCGGTGGTCTTGAGGTAACGCGTCTGCCTAGAAATCGAAAAATCCGAGTCGGAAGTGTGCGGTGGTTCAATCCCCGTTTGGGCCCGATACTTTCCCCCCATCCATTAGACCATAAATGGTGTTCTGGGTGCTAGTCTTTTGGATGGGACGATAAACCGCGGTCCCGTGTGTTACACAAAATTATTTAGCGCACGTAAAAGAACCCACGGCAACAAGAGAGTTGTCCCTGGCAAAATTCTGTAGTGGTATGAAATGAAAACAAACAGCATTTTGGAATCGCGGCAACACCAAGCTTGTAGCTTATGGTGTGTTCAATTCAACAATGAACATCAACATGAACATGACCGCTGCTGAGCTTGCAAAGTTTAGGTAAACCAGCAACAACGAACATTTGCACTGTTTGCAATCCTTGCTAATGTAATAGAAAAAAGAAACAGGAAAATAACACAAGGAAACACATCTGTTTGTAGAATAAACACACAAAAAGTAGTGGGGATAGAGAGAGAGAGAGAGAGAGAGAGAGAGCGAGAGAGAGAGAGAGAGAGAGAGAGAGAGAGAGAGAGAGAGAGATTCTTTGACAAATGACAATGACAAATTCTGTTATTTCGAGGATGAATAAACATCCATGTGCTTTTTTTACATTAATTCCCCGCCCTTAGGGATACATCATATGCTACTGAAGTAAACCCAACACCCATACACTTGCATAGTGAAGAAAACAACAACCCTCTCCTACAAAAATCCCCCACAAAAAATCGAAAGAAAGAAAAAGCAAGCAAAAACACCAGAACAGGAAAAAATCCCCAAAACACATAGACACACAAAGATAATAAAACAATCAGCAAAGAAACCAAAAGCAGAATAATAATAAGATGGGGGATGGGGGGTGGGGGTGACAACCAGATAATCCCCACAATTAACTCCACAATCTAAGGCAGGATACA
>CM054156.1:49864688-49872188 GCA_028751875.1 Rapana venosa
ATGTCAAAACTGGCATGACCATGTCGAGAAGTGACAGATTTGCAGAAATTTAATATTTGAACACACACACACACACACACACACACACCGTCGTGTTCGACGATGACCTCTAAAACAGCAGAGGAGGCAGCTGCTGTTTCGTAAACTGGGCAGAAATTTGATTATAGTGCAGATGCCTTGCACACAGTACATCCCCACTCTCTCGGCCAAGTGGGCATAAGGACAGTCAGCGTTGGAGATGTTCTCTCCAAAGGCCAACTAGCCCCCCAGGGCTGCAGCACATAAGGACTGTGCGAGTCAAGCCTCTTAGTCAGAGAGTCATAGTCGATCACTAAAGACTAAGCTGAAAAGTGGAATTCCATGGGTGGGAAAGCCACTGGTCATACAGCCTCTCACTTTGCTGTTGCCCCCAGCATCAATGGTTTAAACAAGATCTGGGATAAAGCCCAGGCGCTGAACTCACGTACGTCCCCTCCCTCTCCCTCCCTCCCTCCCTCCCTCGCTCCCCCTCCCCCTTCCCGGGGGGAAAAACCTTTCAAACTAAAGGAGGCTTGACCCATTAAAAAAAAGTGTTGGGGGCGAATCGGTCCACCTTTCAGGAAGATTTCAAAGCAACAAAGCTGACTGGCGAAAATCACAATAAGAAAAAAACATTGCCACGTGGGGAGAGAGAGAGAGGAAAAGAGAGAGAGGAGGAGAGAGGGAGAAGAGGGGGAGAGAGAGGAGAGGGAGAGAGAGGGGAAGGAGAGAGGGAAAGAGGAGAGAGGAGAGAGAGAGAGACAGAGCGAGAGAGGAGAGAGGAGAGAGAGAGGGGGGGGGGTCCCGATAGCAAATGGCCCGTGATTGAAACCCGTCGCTTGCAAGCCACACACGTGCTGTCTGGAAACCCACATTGTGACCCTACAAAGGGCCTTTTTAAATTACGTGAGGCTTGTGGTGTGCGAACGCCCCCAGTACCCGAAGTCGCAGTGCGGCCCTTTTATGGTGGGGAAGAAAAAGGGCGATCCCGAAATCCCCCAAGTGGTGAACCCGGGTTACCCCCAGAGTGAAAAAAAAAGGACTTTTTAAAAACAGAAATGAGAGTGGAAAAGTGTCCCATCCTGAAAGTGGCATGGGTGTGTTCCCACCCTAAAAGTGGCATGGGTAGTGTCTCCCTTTCCTGAAAGGGCATGGTAGTGTCTGCCCTAAAAGTGGCACAGTTAGTTTCCCATCCTGAAAGTGGAAGACGGGTCTGCCATTGAAAGTGGAAAGATAGTTTTCCCCACCCTGAAAGTGGCACAGACATTTTGCCACCTAAAAGGGCACAAAACAGGTTGCCATCTGAAGTGGCAAGATAGTGTCTGCCATCCTGAAAGTGGCACAGATATGTCTGCCACCTAAAAAGTGGAAGATGTGTCTGACCCTGAAGGGACGTAGTGTTGCCATCCTAAAAAGTGGCACGATATGTCTCCCCTCCTGAAAGTGGCACGTTGTGTCTGCCACCCTAAAAGGGCACAGTTAGTGTTCCATCTGAAAGGGCACAGATTGTCTGATCGGAAAGGGGCATAGATAGTGTTCCCAATGAAAGTGGCACAGAAGGTCTGTCATAAAAAATGCATAAATGTTCTTCATTTGAAAGGGGCAAAAACGGTGTCTGTCATCACCATCAAATGGTAATAGTGTCGTCACATCAAAATGGCAAAAAACAGGTCTACCGTATATAAAAAATGGCAAAAACAGTGTCTCCCACTCAAAAAAAATGGCAAAAAAACAGTGTTCCCTATCATAAAAGGGCAAAAAACAGTGTTAATATCTGAAAATGAAAAAAAGTTTTCCCAGTCAGGGAAAGGGTTTTTAAAAAAGTTTCCTTAAAAAAATCGCCCAAAAATAATGGGTTTTTTATCAAAATTTTCGTCAAAATGGAAAAACGGTGTTCCCGAAATTTTATAAAAAAAAAACCGAAAAAACAGCGTTAACATAAAATGGCAAAAAAATTTAGTGCGCCATGGAAAATGGAAAAAAAATGGTGTCTTTTGTGCTGGTGCCATGGTGGGGAAAAATGTGAAAAACTGTTGTTGTTTGGAGTGAACCTTTTTAATGAAAAGTCCTATGGGGCATTTGTTGTAGTGTTAAGTCATCTAGCTTTTTACAACTTATTGTTGTAACCCTTTGTTTACCCCTTTTTTTGTGTATGGTTACGTTTTTTTGATGAGATACACATTTTCTGAACCCCCCATCAAAGTAAGTCCCCCTCCCCCCCCTTCCCAAAATTACTATCACTTCGTGAAAAAAACATAAAATCGGCGCAAAAAGGGAAAGGAAAGAGGGTCGACGGCCTTTAATGGTGGTAAAAGGAAGAAAGTTGGTTTATGACTTAAAAAGAGGGTGCCGTTGGAGGGGGTGATAAAGGGAAGTAAAGGTATGAAGGGAAAGAAAGGAAGGACTATTTTCGTCTGTCTGTCGTCTTTCTGTCTGTCTGTCTCTGTTACCTCCCCCTCTCTTTTTCTTTTCTATCTCTCTTGTCTTTATGGATGAAAAAAAAAACTTTTTACTTAATCTATTCCTCGTGAAATAAAATTGGGTTTGCGTTTGCGTTTGCTTTCTCTCTTTTCTCTTCTCTCTCTCTTCTTCTCTCTCTCTCTCTTCTTCTTCTCTCTCTTTTCTCTCTCTTCTCTTCTCTCTCTTTTTTCTTTTCTCTCCTTCTCTCTCTCTTCTCTCTCTCTCTCTCTCTCTCTCTCCTCTGGGGTTTTCTTGGTTGTTTTTTTTTTTTTGTGCTTTTTTTCCTAGTTAATCAGGGCAAGGGCCCGGGTGAAAAAAGTATGTGAATGTTTTGTAACCCTTTAAAAATAAAGATTTTCATTCATTCATTTATTCATTCGTATTCACTCACTCATCACCACCCCCACCCCTCACTCACTCACACTCATTCATTCATTCTTCATCATTTATTCATTCTTTTTCTCTGTTGTTGTCTGTTGTAGAAAGTTTCCCCGGGAAATATTTGGGAACGTGCTGTGATTTAGGTGTACATTGTTTTGTGACTTCTGACTAGAGGTGTGCAGGGATCAAATGACGCTTTACAATCTCTTGGGTAAGTAGGATTTTTTGAACGGTGTCGGCAGATGTTTTGTGGCTTGCATTCCCGACCGCTTTTAAAATTTTGGTTTGTTTTGGCTTTTTTTTTCGAACGTTTAAAAGTATATGTTCTAAGAAAATTGATATTGTTGGCTAATTTGGGTTTTAAAAAAAATGTGCCCTTTTTTTTATACAAAACCCGTGGGAAGAAATGCCTTGACAGACATGAAAAGCTATCAAAAAAGAAAAAGGTAAAATATGTATTTTAAAAATCATTTATATAAAAAATAAATAAAATGAATTATTGCCTTTATTTTTATTGTTATAAAAAACAAATTTTTCTATAGCAACAGCCCCCTGGGTAAGAATATACCACCCCCCTTCCCAAATGTCCCCCTACACGTTTCCCCACAAAGTTTTTGTACTTTTTCTGGAAAAAATAGACAAATACGCGTGATTTGATCAGCGACTTTGTTCACCTATTTTCCCATCGTATGATGGTCCCATTTTGTTCTTTAACCGTTTCTGGAAAGACACCCATGAAGTATTCTGCCCACCCAACAAAAAGGTGTTTTTTTAGCTCTGCCCACTGTTTTGAAAAAGCAAAAACCTTGATTTTTGGCACTATGGAAAGCCCATCATCAATGATTTCTTGGGCGGGCTTGTCCTGTAGTTAAAAAAATGCTTTGTTATCCCCCCCCTAAAAAAAAAAAGGTTAGAGCATACTATAAAAAATTAAGGCCGGTTTCCCAAATCTTCCTTTCATTTCAAAAGTTTGGAGGAGTTGCCCTCAAACAGTTCAAAAGCACCTAACTTGTCCCCCTTTTTTGGGAAAGATATCGTCAGGTTAGGGGGGTACGCAGGGACTGCCGTTGAGTGCACCAGCAGTGCTTTGCAAAAGACGACCGAGAGTATCAGTCAGGGGCTTTTTGGGGCTCAGTGCGGCATTCGACCGCTTGCCCACTCTTTTTTGCTCAAAAGATAAAAACTCTTTTGGAATAAGGGGTGTTGCCTTGGCGGTTTCCCTTTTGCCCTTGATGGTCGCAGAGCGTGCTGTAGGGGGGAGTTAAGCAAACCTGCCCCCCCTGTATGGGCCCTAAAGGGTTTCTGTTTTGGGTGTTTGTTCACACTAATTTCAGCCTTGTCTAATGTGATGCCAAATGTTCCCGTTTATAAATAGCGGGATTACGAAAATTTGGCAAAGAACCCCTAAAAATTTTTCAGACGCCCCCACATGGCAGTTGCACGCACGTGTTTTTTGTGGATGGACGAAAAATCAAATTAAATACGAAAGACAGAAGTTATGGAGTTGGTTCCCCATTAGTTTTATGCGGTGTCGGGGGTTTCTGTGGTCTTGGGTGGCTGTGACATAGCTTTTCAGAGTTTGTGCGGTAGGGTGTTTTAGCTAGTTCTACTCTCCCCATAAAAGACCCCATTAGTAAGTCGCAGAGTGCTTTTAGAGCTGCGCCGTATTGCAACATTAAGAAATTTTTGCCCGTGTGCAGGATCAAGTTGTTTCGGCCCGTTTTGTCGCGATAAAATTTGCAACCCCTGTTTTTCGGTATAATGATGACCAGTTTACACCCCTGCAGCAAATTCAGAACTCTGCTGCCGGTCTTTGGAAAGAGAAAAGGGGGAATGGATCCCATGTTGGGGGTTTTTGGGTTTCCTGAAAAGGGACGCTGCAGTACAAAGTTGCGGTTTGGGCATCCCGTCATCTAAAGGTCGTTGCCCCTCTCTGTCAGCCCCTTGAAATCAGCACAAAACTAAAACCCCTGCGGTTTTCGAATGAAAAAATTTATTTGTTGTCCCCATTAAACTCAAAACCCAGGTGTAGATTTTTTGGTGTTGCTGCCCCCACGATGGAACTCTCTGCCCGGTTTCAGACTGCCCCCACTTTACCCCGTTTGTCTCTTTGAAGAAAACCCCTTTTTTAATGTATTTCTTAGTTTTTAATATTTTGTGTTGTCTTGACGGTCGCCGTTTGCACATGTAGGCTACTTCTGTGCTGCGGGCTGTTGGTTATGGGTTTTGTTTGTTTGTTAGTTAATTTTGTAGTGCCCTTTTTTTTGAGTGTACTTTAAAATTTCCTGTGTGTGTGCCCCGGGCGAAATGTGTGCCCCTACAGTGCGATGGTATCTCTGGTAAATTTTTTTTGCGTTTGAAAATGTAAATTTTCATTGTTGTTGTTGTTGTTGTTGTTATTTTGTGTGTGTGGGAGTGTATAGATGGATGGGAGAAAGCGCATTTAGTCATTGCTTTGAGAAAATGTGTATATAAAAACTATTATTATTATTTTTATTTTTATTATTTATATGATTTGGCAAGTCTGTCAAGAGTCCCCCCCTGGGTTTTTTATCAAGCATCTGAAGTTCAAGGCAAGGAAAAAGGTTAACGCATTTGAAAAAACCCTGAGGAAACAGTCAATTGAAGGGAGGGGCAAATTAAAAAAATTTCCTTTTGTCGTGACATGACGCCCGCTGGAAAAGAGCAAGGCTAGTAATGGTCAATCCCCCGTTTAGCCTCTTCGGCTAATTATGGATCAGTCAGTGCGGTTATGACTTTTGCCAACATTTAGCGCCAAATTTCAGCGCCCTACATTTTAGCGCCACTTTCAGCGCCAAATTTCAGCGCCAAATTTCAGCGCCGTAATTTCAGGCCCAAAATTTCAGCGCGACATTTCAGCGCCAAAAATTTTGCGCCCAAAATTTTTAGGGCCCCTACATTTCGCGCCAAAATTTCGCCCGTACATTTTGGCAAAATTTCAGCGCCAACATTTCAGCCGGGGACATTTCGCGCCCCAAAATTTCAGCGCCCAAAATTTTCAGCGCCCTACATTTCAGCGCCAACATTTTTGCGCAAAATTTCAGGGGGCCGTACATTTTTAGCGCCCAAATTTTGCGCCAACATTTCAGCGCCAACATTTCAGCGCCGTACTTTTAGCGCCGTATTAGCGCCCTCATTTAGCGCGTGCATTTTAGCGCCGTTTCATTTTAGCGCCGTTCATTTTAGCGCCCTGCATTTCAGCGCCGTGCATTTTAGCGCCCTACATTTCAGCGCCAAAAAGATAGAGAGAGAGAGAGGGGGGGGGGGGAATAGCCAAATCATAAACACACACACACACAACACACCCACCACACACACACACACCACAACACCACAAAACACCAAAACACACACACACACACACCCAAAACCCACACACCCCAACAAAAACACCCCAACACGGGAATATAACCAACATCCTTGTTTTTTTTCTGAGTTCTTTTTTTTTAAATTTAAATTTGAGTTTTTTTAATTGAACTTTAAAAAAAAAAATCACTGAAAAAATTTAAATCATGAATTATGAATATGCTCGTTTTGGGGCCCCTCCTAAAAATGAATGCAAAAAAAATGCCTCTGGCATGAGGAAGATCCCCCGCGTTGTACTGAAAATGTGGTTTTGAAAGTTTTTGTAGGTCTTTGTACTTTGGCGCTGTGACAAAAAAGAAGAAACGGAAGGGAGATGAGATAGGAAGGGGAGGAGAGAGAGGAGGAGAGAGAGAGAGAGGAGAGAGGGAAAAGAAGAGAGAAGAGAGAGAAAAGAGGGAGAGAGGGGAGGAGAAGGGGGGAGGGAGAAGAGAAAAAGAGAGAGAGAAGGGGAGAGAGAGAGAGGAGAGGAGAGAGGAGAGGAGAGGGGGAGGGAGAGAGAAGAGGGGAGAGAGAGAGGAGAGAGAGAGAGCCCCCCCTAAAACACACCACAAAACCCACACACACACCACAACACACACACAACACACACACCCAAAAACACACACAAAAGAACACAACACAAACACACAGCACATACACACACCAAAGAGATACAACAAAACAACGCACCACACACACACAAAGAAGGGAGGGGAGAGAGGAGAAGGGGAGGGAGAGAGAGAGAGAAAAGAGAGAGAAGAGGAGAGGAAGAGAAGAGGAGAAGGGGAGAGAGAAAAGAAGAGAGAGAGAGAGAGGAGAGAGGAGAGAGGAGCACACACACTCCCACACACATTCACGGAACACACAAACAAAAAAAAACAAAAAAAACCAACACACACAACTTAACACACAAAAAACAAAAAATCCAAACGCACAAACCCCCCTCAACTGCCCCCCTCCCACACACAACCACAAAGACACACACCCCAAAAAAAGGACACAACACACACCGCCACACACAAAAAAAGACACAACACAAACACAAGCACACACACACAACAAAAAGTACACACAACTGAACTGTACGCGCTAACTGTAAAACCCCACACACAAACACAACACCACAACACCAACACAACCCCACAAAAAAGAGATAAAACACAAATGAACTTGGCGCTGAACTGTCGGCGTGAAAAAGTACGGCGTGAAATGCACGGCGCTGAAAGTTACGGCGCTGAAATGTACGGTGTGAAAGTTGGCGTAAAAAGTTGGCGT
>CM054156.1:49877188-49894688 GCA_028751875.1 Rapana venosa
ATATTTCACTACAGTGGATAGAGGGACAGACGTATTGCCGAATTCTATTGAAGCTTTTGTTATGGAAGAGAGTTTGTGTTTGGTCCCTATAAGCATGGCTTCGGTTTTATCTGCATTTAGTCGTAACTTGTTCTCTATCATCCAATTTTGGATATCTTGAAGGCAGCAGGACATATTTGTCAAGAGAGAAGGCAGATTTTCGGGACTTTCACTGCTAAGAATCTGAGAGTCGTCTGCATATAAATGATGGCTGATTTGATGACGGTTTATTATATGTGAAAGTGGGACAGTGTAGAGAGTGAAAAGAACAGGGCCGAGAACTGACCCTTGTGGGACTCCACATTCCAGTTTGGCAGGTGCTGATTGAATCTTATTTACTGTAACTGTGTGGAATCGGTCTGTAAGGTATGAACTGAACCAGGTGAGGGCTGTGTCTTTAATACCAAACGTGTTTTGGAGACTGTAGAGAAGAATTGTGTGGTCTATAGTGTCAAAGGCTGCAGACAAGTCGAGGAGAGTGAGAAGGGATATTTTTTCCTGAGTCAGAAGTGTGCAAAAGCGTGTTTAAGGTGTGGACTAGGGTGGTCTCGGTGGTGTGGTTGGCACGATAGGCAGACTGAAAAGGGGGAAGGAGATTGTTGGAATGAAGATGGCTATTGAGTTGTTTCAGAACAACTTTTACAAGGACTTTAGAGATAAAAGGTAGGTTAGAAACAGGCCTGTAATTCTTCAGAATGTTAGGGTCGAGGTCGTGCTTTTTGAGTATAGGTGTAACTATAGCAGTTTTTAGAGCTGATGGAAAAATTCCTGAGAGAAGAGATGAGTTTACTATTTTCGTGATAGTGGGTATAAGCTGTGGAATGTACTGAGTGAGAAGAGAAGCAGGTATAGGATCGAGATCACATGATTTTATTTTCATTTATTTCAGAATTGTCTTGATTTCATTCTCACTTGTTGGATGAAAGAAAAGGAGAGGAATGCCAGTAAATTGGGGATCAGGAGGTGCGGGTTGGAAAGAAGTCTGATCCAGTCTGGAGCGAATGTTGCGGACTTTGTCAGAGAAGAATGAAGAAAATATAGCAGGAAGTTCGGAAGGGCTGTGAACAGTGGATAGAGGGGTTGCCTTTGCGGATCCCAGAAGAGTTGAGGTGAGGGAAAAGAAAGATTTCATGGACGTAGCATCAAGAACTTGAGCAGAGTAATACTTTGTCTTTGCTGAATGGATTAAGGTTTTGACTTTGTTGATTTGTTTTCGAAAGAGTTTAAATGATGAGCTTGAAAACAAGGTGATCAATCACAGGAATATACCGACTGGGCTGTGAAGCAGACATTCAGAAATTTTGCAAAGAAGTATATCATTGTTTAGGATGCTTTTAAGCGTTACAGATGATTCTAAAAGTAAGGGATCTTTCAGTGTCATAGAAACAATTTCTTTAATTCTAGGACAACCAGTAAGTAGATGCATGACGCTAATTTGTTTTCCACACATGCATATTATGTTCTTGCAGTATTTTGTGTGAACAGCATTTAAACGGAATCTATAAGCCAAGCTTGATATATTTCTGGAAGCAGACATAGGTGACTTTGCACAGAAACGCTTAGTGTTTTGTACATCAGTCATATTTAGGCAATTTTGAGTGTAGTAACAATTAGAATTTAGCAATTTTTTATTGGCCTTATTATAGGAAGTATGCTTTAAAAGTTCATAACCCTCTCGCAAGTCTAACGAAATATTGACTATAAGTGATCCTTCAACATTGCGTGCTCCTCGTCGCGCAGCTCTATCGACCCATTCATTAGCAATAATCCCACAGTGGGAAGGAACCCAGCAAAAAGTAACATGATGCCTTTCAACGACAATAAATGAACAGCATGTTTGATTTCAGTGATCATTTGACTCTATATTTTGATTTAAGGAATTTAATGCGCACAATACAGATTTATAATCAAAAAACCCCACCGAAATTGTTTTTTTTTGGGGAAAAAGGGGGTGGGCCCCCCCCCCCCCAAAAAAAATTTAAAAAAAAAGGGTCAGGGGGTGGGGGGGGGGGGGGGGGGGGGGGTTTTTTATGGGGGGCCCCAACAAAAAAAAAAAGAAAAACGGTTTTTTAAATGGGTTTGGTGTTTTTTAAAAGCACCGGGGGTTTTAAAAAAATAAGGGGGTTCTTAGAATAAAAAACGGAAAAAAGGGAGGCCCAGGGGATTTTTTTAGGTATTTTAACAATATTAAAAAAATATGGTAAAGAAAAGCTTCACAAATGGGGTGTGTTTTTGGGGAATTTTGAAAAGGGGTGGTTTTTTATTTTCTGGGGAAAGGGGGCGGGGGGGGGGGGGGGTTTTTGTTTTTTTTTTGGGGGGTTTTTTAAGAGTTTTGTTTTTTTTTTTGGGGGTATTTGTGGGGAGATGCCGGAGTTTGCACGCGTGGGGGAAATGGTTTTTGGGTGTTTTTCGTAAAGTTTTTTGTTTGTAATGGGTATTGTTTTTCCCCGGCGGTTTTGGGGTAAAAATTTTTGGGGAGCTTGTTTCCCCGAAAACCCCCCTGTTTTACAAGGGGGGAGGGCAGAGTTTTTTGGTTTTTTTAAAGCTTTTGTTTTGGGGGTTTGTTTTTTCCCTTAAAAATTTTTTTTTCTCCCTTTTCTTTTTTTTTTTTTGGGATAGAAGGGCCCAAAACAAAAGGGGGCAAATTTTTTTTAAAATTAAGGTTTCCCCAAAAATGTCCTTTTAGAGGAAAAATTTTAAAGGGGGAAAAGAAATGAAAAAAACACCGGGTGCCGGGGAAAAAACCCCAGTTTGCGGGTATTTTTAAAAAGTAATGGGGTTCCGAATTTTTAAATAAAAAAAATTTTTTAAAAAAGTTTTTGGGATTTGGAAAATTTTATTTAAAAAAATTTAAAAGGGGGGGGAACCGAAAAATTAAAGGTTTTTAATTTACCCGGGGGGGGCACAAAAGGGAAAACTAAAAAAAAAAAAAAAAACAAAAAAAAAATTTTTACGGGGATTTGGGGGGAAAAAGGGGGGAAAAAAAAGGGGAAACCAAAAAGGGCAGGTGGCTTTAGTTTAAGGGTTTTTAGCCTTTTTTAATATAAAAAAATTTTTAGAGAAGGGTTTTTTTTAATTTTTTAAGGGGGGGAAACAAAAAGAAAGGGAAAAGGGAGGGGTTAAATTTTTTTAAAATTTTTTTTCAAAAAACTTGAATTTTCCAGGGGATAAAAAAAAAAGGGGAAGGAATGCCGAAATTGGGGTCAGAGGGGGGTTAAAACCCAAGGGCCCCATTTGGGACGGGAAAAAAAAAAAAAAAAGAGGAAGTTGGAGGGGGAATTAAAGGGGGGGTTTTTGCGGACCCAGAAGATTTGGGTTTGAGGGAAAAGAAAGATTTATGGAGTGCATAAAAATTGAAGAAAATTTGTTTTTCTAATGGTTAAGGTTTTGACTTGTTTTTTTTTTTTTTAAAATGTTAAAAAAACCCCGGGGATAATTTCACAGGAATAAAAGGGGGGTTTTGGAGTTGTTTTGAAGAAGTTTTTTTTTTAAGCTTTGGTTCGATTTCTAAATTGGGGTTTTCGTTAAAAAAAAACAAATTTCTTTAACGGAAACAAAAAGTAGAGAAAAATTTTTTCCCCAACTGAAATTTTGGGGGTTTTTTAATTTTTTTTTTAAAATTTTTTTAAGGAATTTAAGAAAAAAAAAGGGGCTGGGGAAAAACCCCGGAAAAAAAGGCTTTTTTTTTTAAAGTAATTTTGGAATTTTTTTTTGAAAGTAAAAATTTTTAAAATTTTTTTTGGTTTTTTGGGAATATGTTTAAAGTTCAAAACCCCCCCAAAAAAATTTTTTTTAAAAAAAATTTAAAAAAGGGTTTTGTGCTTTCCCCCCGTTCATTAGAAAACCCCAAGGGGAAGGAAAAAAAATCTTTTTTAGACAATAAAAAATTTTTTTTAGTAATTTTTTGTAAAATTTTATTTTGGAATTTTGGGTTTTTTCCCATTTATAAAAAATAAAAAAAATTTAAATTTTTGGGGAAAATGGAAAAAAAAGTTCCATTTAAAGAAAAGAATTTCGAAAGAAAAAAAAAGATGTTTTTAATTTTTTTTAAATTTGGGGGTGGTTTCACTCCCCTTTTTTATAAGGGGTTTTTCTTTTTTTTTTAAAGGGTTTTGATTGGAGGGAAACAAAAAAAACCCAAGATTTTAAGGGGAAGTTTTTTGAAAATTTTTTGACAATGGAAAAATTTGGGCATTTTTTTAAAAATTAGGGAAGGAAAAAACCCAAAAATTTTAAGGGAAATTTTTTTTTTGGAATTTTTTGTTTTTGATGTTTTTTTTAAATTAGGTTTAAAAATTTTCGGTTTAACAAATGTTTGCCAAATTTTAAAATTTTTTTGAAAAATTTTGTTTAATTTTAAACTAAAATTTTTCGAAAAATTCTTATTTTGTCAAGAAAAATGCCTTGGTAAGAAAAATTAAAAAAAAGCCCAAGAAAAAAAATTGTTTCTATTTTTTGGTTAAAAAATAATTTTGGGGGGGGAAAAAAACCCTTTGCCAATTAAATTTTTGGCCCAAAAGGGGGGTTTTTAAAATTTTTTTTTCCCCTTTTTTTCCCCAAATTTTTAAAAAATTAACTTTTTTGTTTACTTATATTTTTGATTATAAATTTTTAAAAAAAAAAACCCCCGGGGAATTTTAAACAATGGGGAAAAATTTTGGGAAAGAAAAGAACGGGTTTTTGGGGGAAAAATTAAAAAGCATTATTTGTTTTTCCGGAAAGTAAGTTTTTTGCAAAATACGATTTTTTTGGTTCAACTGAAAATTTCTCTATAATTTTAATTTCAAGTGGAGTCTAACGTTTTTTATTCCCCCAAACAAAAAACCCAAAAAAAAAAAATTTTTTTAAAATTTTGGGGTAAACCTTTTAGTTTTTAAATAAAATTTTTAAACCCGGGGGGAAAAAAATTTTCCGTTTTGATTTTTTTTAAACCCCTAATTTAAAAAAAAAAATTTAAAAAAATTTAGAAATTTAAAAAAAAAAAATTAAAAATTTTACCTTTTAAAAAAAATTCCCAAACTTATCAAGGGTTTTAACTGTTCAAGAAAAACACTTTTTTTGGAACTTTTTGATTGGGTTTGATTTTTTTTCAACAAAAATTTTTCCCAAAAATTTTCCCAAATTTTTTATGCTTTTAAAAAAATAGCCTTCTTTTTTTCTTCCAGTTTTTCATGTTATAATTAAGAGAAGGCAAAATTTTTTTTTTTCTTCCCCCTTTTGTTTTTACTTTCCCTAAGAAAATTTAATAAAACCCCCCCAAACCCGTTCCCGCCTTTTTCCACCCGGGGGGAAAAAACGGTCTCCCCCTTTCCCCTGGTTTTTGGGGGCCATTTTTAAAAAAAACCCGGGGCCCCAAAAAAAGCGGGCACCCGTTCCCCCGGCCCTTGGAAACAAAGTAAGATTTTTAGGGGAAAGTTTTCCCCAAGGCGCCCAGCACAACGAGGTGCCCTCCAAAAAAATTTCCATTTTTTTTTCCCAACCTCCCGTTTTGGGCGCCACCCAAAAAAAAACCCCCTCCAATGCCCGTTTCCCCTCCGCCCCAGCCCCTCCCGGTAAAAACTTCTCCGGCCCACCCCAAGCCCACACAGTTTCCCTTTGGGCAAAGAGATTGGGAGCTCCGCCCCAAAAAAAACCCCCAATTAAAGTGAGTCTGAGAAAATTTTCCAAGGGAAAAGGGAACCCCCCCCAAAAAGGCCCTAAAACCCCCCAAAAGGCCCCCAAAAAGGACCCTTTGGGGGGGGGGACCAAATTTTTCCCAAAGAGACTGGGGGGGAAAACCCCGCTGTTTCCGCCCCAAAGACTTTTTTTTGGCCCCGCCCCCAAAAGCCCCCCAAAAAACTGAAAAATGGATGAGGCCCCGGCCCAGAAAAAAGGGGCCAAAAGGGGCAAACAAAATTTTTTGGACGGGACGAAGGCGGGGAGAGCAGGTTGAAGCAACGGGGGGGGCCCACCCCGGGCCCTCAAAAAAAGGGCAAAAAAAGGGATGGGGGGGGAAAAAGAAATCGGGGGGGGGGTTCAGCACCACAGAACCCCTTTTTTCCCAAACCCAAAAAAACCCCCCCAAAGGGAGGGCCCCCCAACCCCCTACCCAAAGAGACCACAAAAACAAATTGAATTAAGCATCCCAAAGCGGGGGAACCAGAAAGGCCGTAAAAAATCCCCAAAAAAAAGGGGGGGCCCCCAACAAAAAAAAAAATTTTTAAACCCGGAAAGGGGGTTTTTTAGATAAACAGGAAGGGGGGTTTGAAAACCCGGGAGAGCGCCCAAAAACCGGAACTTTTAAAAAAAAAAACCGGGCGTTTGGAGGGGGACCTTTTTGGGGAAAAGGGAAAAAAAGGGGGGTTTTAAAAAGAACCTTAAAAGGGGGAAAAATGGGAAAGGGGAAAAAAAAAACCCCCGGGGCTGGGTAACAAAAAAAATAAAAAAAAAAGGGCAAAAAAGGGGGAAAAGGGAAAGAGTCTCCCTCCCCCCAAGGAAAAGGAAATTAATAAAAAAGAAAAAAAAGGGGGAAACTAAAATAAGGGAAACCAGAATTTTGGAAAAAACACGGGGGAAAAAAGAAAACCCAAAACCATAAAAAAAAAAAAAAAAGGGGGGAAAATTGTTGGGGAAAAAAAAAAAATTTTAAAAATTTTAAAAAAGAAAAAGCTTAAAAAAAAAAAGTTTGGGGTTTAAAAAAACCCTTTTCACCAAGGGGAGTGAAACATGAATTTTGGGTGGGAAAGGGCTTTGAAAGGAAGCGGGGCCAACCTTGACCAACCCCGGGCTGGGAAAAAAATTCAAACCGGGTTTGCCCAATAAGGGCAAAAGGCCCAAACCCCCTCCCTTTTGAACCCCAAAAGAGAAAAAGGGAAGAAAGAAATATTTTGAAAAGGTTTGGGAAGGTTTAAAACCCCCTTCCCAAAAAAGGCTTTCAATCCCCCGGGCGGGCCCCAAAGGAAGAAACCCCAATTTCCAATTCACACCAAAAAAAAATCCCCCCCAACCCATCCCCCAGAAAACCTCCCCAAACTAAGAAAGCCCAAAAAGAAAGTAAAAGCGCCAAAAAGGGAAAAAGGGGCACACAAACCCCCGGGGCCCCTCCACAAGGGGGGGAAAAAAAGGGGTTTTTCCCCCCCCCAAAATTTTAAAAAAAAAAGGGAAAGCTTTTAAAAAAACCCCTGAAAAACCCAAAAACCCAAAAAATTTTATTTTTTTTCCCAAAAGGGCCCGGGGCCCCGGGCCCCGTTTTCCCGGGCAACCCCCCGGGGACAAAAGTTTTAAAAAAACCCCCACCCTCGTAAAAAAAAGGGGAAAAAAAAGGGTTTTTAAAAATTTTTTCCCAAAACCCCCCAAGAAAAACCCCCCCTTTTTCCCTTTTTGGTTTTGGGGGTTTTTAAAAATTTTTTTTTTTTGGGGTTTTTTTTTTTTTGGGGCCCTGGTGTGGGGATTTTTTTTTTTTAAAAATCGTTTTTTTTTCCCCTTTTTTCCCCCGTTTTGTTTTTCTTTTTTTTTTCCCCCTTTTTTCCCTTTTTTTTTCCCATAAAAAAAAAATTTTTACTTGTTTTTCCCCCTTTTTTTTTTGGGGGGGGGCCCTTTTTTCCCCCCACCCCCCCCGGGGAAATTTTTTCTCCCCCCCCCCTTTTTTCCTTTTTTTTTTAAAAGGGGGGAAAAAGTGGGTTTTTTTTTTTGGGGGGGTTTTTTTTTTTTTTCCCGGCCCGGTTTTTTCCTTTTTCCCCTTCCCTCCCTACTTTTTTTAAAAAATTTTTTAAACACTCCCAAAAAAAGGTGGGGGGCCCCCCCGGTGGGGGTTTGGTTTTCTTTTCTCAAAAACCCCCCAAACCCCAAAAAAAAACCCCCCCCCCAAAACCCCAAAACACCCAACCAAACGCACCCCCCTCACCCCCCCCCCCCACCTTTCCCCCTTCCCCTCACATCATCTTTCTCTTTTCCCTTTAACCCACACCCAGCGAAAAAGGGGTTGGGGGGGGGCCTTTTTTGGGGGTGCGGGGTTTCTGTCTGTCTGTTTCACCTTTTAAACCACAACACCATTCCGGGCCGGCTGCCCTTTTCGCTTTTTTCCCTACGACTACAGCCAGGGCCCCGAGCTGTTTTTTGCTTCCCCAGCTCAGCCCCAGCCATGTCCGGGGGGGGTCTGTTCTGTCTTCCCCTTAAACCCCAAAACCAATCCCCGGGTCTTGGGTTTTCCCCTTTTTGCTTTTCCGCCGCCTCACCAGCCGGCCCCCTGTCGCTTCTTCCCTTTTGCTCGCACCACCTTAGCCGGTTGTCTGCTTCTTCAGCCTTTCACACCCCTCAGCCGCCCGGGCGGTCTGTCTTTGTCTTCTACCTTTTTTTCAGCCACAGCCATCCCGGGGGTCTTTTTTCTTTTTACCCTTTAAACAAACAACGCCTTTCCCGGGGGCCATCTGTGTTGAGGGTAGTTTTTCCCCCACTTCCCCCTCTGCCTCCCCCTCCCTCTTCCCCCCCCCTCCTCCCTCCCTAACTCCGCTGAGGAGAGTTTTGGGTAAAAAAAAAACCCCAGGGGAAAAAAAAGGGGCCGGGGGGTTTACAATTTTGCCCCCTTCCCCGGGAGGCCACCCCCCCCTTTTAAAGGGGGATTTTTCCCCCTGGAGTTAACCAAAACTGACTCCATCCCCGAAAGTCCTTCAATAACAAAAAACGGGCCCCGTTGGGGGAACACACAAACCCCAGAATCTTTTCCCACACTTTTTAAAAAAAACCCCGTTCTGCCTTTGGAACGTAGGCCCTTTTGGCCCCTAGGAAGGATAAAAGATTTTTTTTTAAAAAAATACACACAGGTGTGTGTTTTGCACTATCCCCCCATGGAATTGTGGGTACCTTCATGGTGGGTTAAAACGGGGTGTGACCCCAAAGCTCCCATTTTTTAAACCCCAGGCAGCCGAGACGAAAAAAAAAAAAAAAAAAAAAAACCACTCCAGTTTCCCCTTGACAACACCAGAAAGAGTTTTGGTGGCCCCCCTTTCTGTCTGCCCCATGATCGTTGGGGTATAGTCCCCCGTAGATAGAGCGCAGCAGTAGTAGTAGTATTATAGTATAGTTGTAGAAGTAGTAGAAAGAAATAGATGTAGTAGTAGCAGAGCGCGCGCGAAAATTTTAGTTTAATAGTGTAGCTAGCAACAGCAGTAATAGTAGAAATAAAATGGGAATAGTTTAAAAAATTTAATAAAGGGTTTTTGGCAAAACCAAACAATTTAAAGAGTAAAAAAAAAAGTAATATTATATTTTATAGTAGGGCCCGAAATAGAATACAGTAATTTTTAAAAGCAGAGATATAGAAAGGAGAGTAAGTATTTAGGAAAAAATTTATAGTATAAAATATATACGGGTAGTTTTTGGGTAGGCCAGGTTTTTTTATAGCCCGCACAGAATAGTTTTTTAGGGTTTGTAGTAGAGGGAGAAAAAATGATGTAGCAATAAGACGTATGTTTAAGACTAGTTTTTATAAAAAAAACAAAAGCAGAAGAAAGAAAACACAGTAGTATAGTTTTTTTTATTTGGATAGTTGGTAGTAGTTTTTTATTGTAGTAATAGTTGTTTTTTGTTTTTTTTTAGTAATAATTTTAAAAGAGAAAGCCAGGCAGATGGGCTACTCAATGACAAACAAGCGGTCACATCCTTTTTCTTTTTTTTTTTGGTGCTTCCTCATCTTTGTCGGAGCACTCCTTTCCCCCGCAAGAAAGCAGCGTCGAGCGTGGGTTTTCCGTTGGGGGTGGGTCCGTTTGCGCGCTTGGCTTCAGTAAAAAAAGTTCCCCCAGTTCCCCACTGTAAAAAAGGGTTTACTGCCCTTTTTTTTTGGGGGTCAGGGAAGGGGGGGGAAAGCAGGAAGGGAGGGGGGGATGGGGGCCCCCCCAAAATTGGCCCTAGAGAAGTGAAGCTTGACGCCCCCTCCCCTACGACCTTTTAGGTTATGGGACTCCTTTTCCTTTATTTCCCTTTCTTGGGGTTTCCCGGCCTGTGTTTTTCCCCGCTGCCCCCTCATCTCATTCTCCCCCCCCCCCCTGGGCCCCGATTCTTAGTTCCCCTCCCCCGGGTCGGAAACCCCGGGAGCCCTTTAATTCGGCCACCGTGAGGCCACCCGCCGAAGGGCCGCATGGTGGGGCACTTCACTGGTGCTTTTTCTGGCTTACATACGCTGGGGCCCACTACAAAGGCCCCCCAAAACAAGAAAATTATTTTCTCAAAGTACCCTTTTTTCTCTCACTTGGTGAAAACCGGGAGCATTGCAAAAAATACATTTTTCCCTTTTTGGGGGGAGGGAAGGAAAGGGTGTCCTTGCATTTTGTCACCAACACACGACACACAGAGTCACGACACACATAAATTTAACCAAACGACACAAGTACAAGGACAAACACACCCAAAAACACACACAACACCCCACAACAAACACAAAAACCATTAGACACAGACACACAGTACAAAGGACCACACACTTACCACCACACACACACACCCAAAAACCCCACAAAAAACAAGCCAACACCACCCACAACACCCAACAAACAAAAAAACAATCCCACCCCAAAACAACAAACACACACCAAATTTCCCCCCCCCCCCCCCCCCCCCCCCCCCCCCCCCCCCCCCCCCCGCCGCTCCCCTTAAACGTCCCAAAACCTCGATTTTGTCCCAAATGGTCAAACACCACTAATGGCGGAGGAAATTAAAAGAAAAAAAAAGGTCAAGGAAAAGGGAAAAACTAGTGCAGGGGGGGGGGGGGAGGGGAAAGGGGGACAACGCTTGTTCCCCCCACACTTCCACGTTTGACTCATCCTTAACCCCCCCCCCCCCCAACCGGGGAAAAGGGTGGGGGGTGGTAGGGGGAGGGTAGGGTGGAAATTATTTAGCATAATACTAGTAGGTCTTTTTTTTTGAAAATTTTGTACTCGAGGGTACATTTATTAGAAAAAAAAAAAGTAAAAGTAGTGGTTTTTATAGAAAAGTTTCAAATTGTTAAAAAGAATTTTTTCCCCCTATTACCCCTTAAAGGGGGGCGGGGTAGTCAGTGGCGGAGCACTCGCTTTCCCCCACCAAGTTAAACACGTGACGTGGTTCCCGCTGGATGGGTGACCGTTTGGCGCCTTGGTTCAGTACATTCCCCCCGTTCACCCACTGTAAATGGGGACCGCCCCCTTTAGGGAGGGAAAGGGAAAACAGCGAGGGAGAGGGGATGGGCGCCGCCCCAATATGCGGCCCAGAAAAGTAAGGTCTCTGAGCCCCGCTCCCCTACCCCTATAGGTTTGGGAACTTTACCCTTTTCCTTTACCTATTAAATATGAGTTTTTTGCGTATGCGACCGTTTTTTTTGCGTATTAAGGTCCACTTCCGACTTTGGGGTGATTTAGCAGACGGGGTGCATGCGGTTTTTTTTTTTTAAAAATACTAAACTTTTTTGCCATTTGTCTAATGGCAAGTAAGTCAAATCAAAATCAGTCAAAACCCCTTTTTTTTCCCATAAAACGTGTCTTCCGAAAGACAGAATGGATTATTTAAAGGTGCGCAAGATGGCCTCCATTTGATGTTAGCAATTGAGCGTGTTACCAAGTAGATGGGGACTGTTTGCGCGCCTTTTGCTTTTTTACAGCCCCCAGTTCCCCAGCTGTAAATGGGGGCCTGCCCCTTTAGGGTCGGGGAAAGAAGGGAGGGAAAAAGATGGGGCCCCCCAAAGTGGTTAAAAAGTGATTTAGTGTTTAAAAATTTATAAAAATTTTTTTTTAAAAAAAGAGTTAGTTTTGAAAGGGGGGAAAATTTTATTTTTTGTGGAAGGGGGTTTTTTAAAAAAAAAAAAAAAACCCCCCCCCCCCCGGGATTTGGGGGGGGTAGTGGGTTGGGAAAAAAATTTTTAAATAGAAGGGGTGGAAAAAGGTTTTTTTAAGTTTTTTTAGTTTTTGAAAAAAAAAAAAGGGAAAAAAAACCAAGGGAAGTGTGAGAGCGATTTAGGGTTAGGGGGAAAAAAGGTTTTTTAAAAAAAAAAAGTTGTGTTAAAAATAAAAAAAAAAAGAGGAAGTCCTAAAGAAAGATGGGGGTTTTTTTTTGTTTTGGGCAGTATTGCTTTTTTAGGAAACAGAGAAAAAAAAAAGAAGAAAAGAAAAAAAAAATTAAAAAAAATACCAAAAAACCCCCCCCCCCCCCCAACTACCCCCCCAAAAACTACCTCCCTACACACGGTACACACACCACTTACACCAAACTCCTCTCACTACAAATGAAAACTGAAAATTGCAAAATAAAAAAAAATACACTAACCCAAACCCTGATAAACACTACACTTCACACATACACCCAAAAACTACATCACTCATACACCTAAACCCCCAATAACTTTTCACTACACACACTACACTACAATACACTACAACATACACTAAAAAACCACTACATACACTCACCCTTTTTCCCCTACACTCATTACAACCCCCTACACTTAACTCCGCCCACTACCACTACCCACACACTACAAAACTACACAAAAAACAAAACCCCCCCCAAAAAAACAACACACACCGCATACATAATCAACACCCCGCACTACACTACACTTTTTCACTACACCACTACACACACACACGCCCCCATACAATAAAATCACTCAACCTACCCATAAACCCCTAAACCCTACAAGCACTACACTCCTAATCCTCATAACTAACGGGGACAAAGTTTGTGGTTAAACATGCATTTGCAATCTGGACGGGTTTCAACCCTTCAAGGGGATAAAACCCCTGGGTTTTAACTCATTAAAAAAAATTTTTAAAAAAGTCCTTCAAAAACTAAAACCAGGCCCCGGCAAAAACAAACCAAAAACCAACATGAATTTCTTTCGTTTAAGAAATGGCCATTTACCTGGGAAAAAATAGCAACCAAATAAAGGCCCCGGTTAAAAAACCCCCCCATCATTTTTTTCCCTCAAAGAAAAAAAAAAAAAATTAAAGTAATAACATTTCCACCTAACACCCAAAAACCACAAAAAAAACAACACAACACACAAAAATACACAACACCCCTTTCCCCACTTCAAAAAACCCCCCGCCCACCCCAACCCCAAAAACAACACCAAACACCCCCCACCCCCCCCCCCCTAGTGTATTTTTTTTGAAAGGGGATGCCCTTGGAAAAAATAGTTCCCAAATTTGCCAAAAAAAACCCCCACGCCCCCCAACCCCCAAACAAACCCTTTTTTTCAATGGGAAAAAAAAAGGGGGGGGGGGAGGGGGGGGGGGGGGGGGGGGGGGGGGGGAAGGGGGGGGGGGGGGGGGGGGGGGAGGAACGAACAGGGAAAAGACACAAGAGAAAGAAGGAAGAAGAGAAAAGGAAGATTTTTTAAAAGGGCCGGGCGACCCCCGACAAAAGGGAGGACTAAAAAATTGGACCGCCCCAACCCCCGGGGGGGGGGGGGGGGGAGGGTGGGGAGGGGGGGGGGGGGGAGGGGGGGAGGGAGAGAAAAGAGGGGGTGGCGAGGGAGATAGAACCAAAAAAAACAGAATAAAAGCCAACAAAAGGGGGGGAGGACCGAGGGGGGGGGACAGCCCCGGAGGCGGGGCAAGAGAAGAGAGAGAAGGGGGGGGGGGAGAGAGAAGAGAGAGAAGGGGAGTGGGAAAAAGAGGGGAAGAAGGAGAGAGAGAGGACGGAGAAGAGAGAAAGAAAGGGGGGGGGGAAGAGAAAGGGAGGAAAAAGCGGGACAAGAAAAAGGCGGAGGGAAAAGGGGGAAGAGAAGGAGAGAAAAGGGACGGGCAAAAAGAAGGGACAAAAAGAAAGAAAAAGGGTAAAAAAAAAAAAACAAAAAAAAAAAGGGAAAAAAAAAAAAAAAAAAAAAAGGGGGGAAAAAAAAAAAAACAAAACAAAAAAAAAAAAAAAAAAAAAAAAAAAACACAAAAGGAAAAGAAAAAATGCGGGAAAATGGGAAGGGGAAACCCCGGGGGGAGCGGTTGGGGGAAAAGAAAAGGGAGGGCCGGGGTGAACGGCCAAAAACAGCAAAGAAATCGGGAACAAAAAGGGGGGGAAAGGGGACCGGAGAAGGGGGGGGCAGGAAAAAGACAGGAAACGGGGGCAGGAAAAACCGGGGGGGGGGGGGGCGAAAAAATTTTTTTTAATCTCTTTAAAAAAAACCTGGTTTTTTCCCAAAATTTAAAAGGACACAGAGGTTCAGCGGGGCTAAAAAAAATGAGGGGCAAACCAGCAAATATTTATAAAGAAATTTTTTAGATTTAAAAATTCAAAAAAAAAAAAGAAAAAAAAAAAAAAAAAAAAAATAAAAAAAAAAAAAAAAAATTAAAGAGGAAGGTGAAAAGGGGGATGGGGGAGGGGTGAAAGAAAGGATAGGGGGGGAAGGTTTTAAAAAAGGGGAAAAAGGGGAAACTTTTTGTTGGGGGTGGGAAGGGGGGGGAATAAAAAGACCCACCCGGAAAAGGGAGGAAAAGGGTTTTTTTTGACCTCCCCGTCTTTTTTTTTTTTGGCCTTTTCCTGCCTTTTTTTTCCCCCCCAAATTAAAAAAATTTTCCCACCAAATTTGAGGGGGGGTGACTTGCACTTTAAAGGAACAACTGCGCCCAAACAATAAATTGTTTTTTGACGTTTAGGAAGAAGAAAAGGGGGGGGGGGAAGGGGGAAGGAAAAAAAAAACGGACAAAGGGAAAAAAAGGAGGGGAAAAAAAAAAAAAAAAGAAGGAGGGGAGGGGAAAGAAAAGAGGAGGGAAAAGGGAGGGAGAAAAAGAAAAAAAAAAAGGGGGGGGAAAAAAAAAGAAAAAGGGAAGGAGGGGAAGGGGGAAAAAAAGAAAAAAGGGGGGGGGGGGGAGGGGGGAGGGGGGGGAGGGGGAGAAGGAGGGGGAGGGGGGAAGGGGAGGGGGAGGGGGGAGGGGGGGGGGGACGGAGGGGGGGGGGGGGGGGGGGGGAGGGGGGGGGGGGAGGGGGGAGGTAAGGAAAAAAGGGGGGAGGGAGGAGGGGGAAAAAAGAAAAGTGGGGTGAAACACTATTTTTTTTTGAAATCAGCCAGGGAAAAACATCCCTTTAAAAGAAAAATAATTTACCAACAAATTTTAAAAAAAAAAGGGCTTTGCCCCTTTCCTAAAAGTTTTAAACTATAAAATTGAAAACAAAAAATAAACTCCAAATATTTGTTTTTAAGAATAGAAACTGGTCCCAAGCCCAAATGAGCCCCGGGCCTCAAAATTCCGAACAAAGAAATAATACAAGGGTGTTTTTGGATTCAAAAAATTAATTTCATTTTTTTGGGTTTTTACAAAACTTTAAAAATTTTAAAAAAAAAAAGAAGGTATTTTATTTTCCCCCAAACTTTCCCCAAAACAAACAAAAACATTTTGGATGGGAAAAACAAGTAAAAACCACGATTCATTTTGGAAAGGAAAAACTTATCATTTGGTTTATTTTTCAGAAGGGGAAAGTGGTTTGGGGTTGGGTGTGTGTGTGTGTGTGTGTGTGTGCGTGTGTATGAGTGCATGTATGTGTACGCGCATGTGTGTGTGCATGTGTGCGTGTGTGTATGTGTGTGTGTGGCGCGAGTGTGTGTGTGCATGCGTGCGTGTGTGTGTTTGTGTGTGCGTGCGTGAGTGTGTTTTGTGCTGGTGTGTGTGTGTGTGTGCGTGTGTGTGTGTGTGTGTGCGCGCGCGCGCGCGCGAGTGCGCACGCGTCTGTTTTATACTGGTTTCTAAAAGTTTTCTTGTGCGGAGACATTTGGACAGAATGACAATACTGAATATAGTTTGTTTGTTTGTTGTTTCTTTATTTTACAGCTATTTTATATGCAAATAAGAGTCTAGAAAAACAATCATCTCTAAAAGATAATCAACACAACAATGAGTAAATCCACAGAAAATTGTTGCTGGAAAACCTTCTCGGTGAGAAATGGTTTTTCACAATGTGTCTTGATATCAAAATGGGATGTAACAAAGGTAAAGGCGGCCCATAACCTATGTGGTCATAGGGGAGTGAGGCGTCAGAAACCTCAGCTTCTCCAGGGGCCAGCATACTGAGGGCGGCGCGCTGCTTTATCTCCCCTGACCCTGAAGAGGGCAGCGACTCATTTACAGCTGGATGAACTGGGGGACTGTACCGAAGCCGAAAATGAATTGTCTCAGGCTTTGTTTGTTTTTCCTTTTATTGCACAAACTTGTCTATTGCAATCTAATACTTCAGTCAAGTGAAGTGAGTGTTAAACCCAGAAGCATACAAGAGCAGCACTTTTTTCACTCGTGATATTGCACAAAGCATAGTATATACCACATTCATACTATCAAGGAGCGAAATAGCACTCAGTACTCGCAGAGCAAGTAACACACACAACATGATATTGTCAAAGTATGAATTTGGGCTAACAATAAGGTCGATTCAAGAGTAACATTAAAGGAAAGTATGCACGCATATATATATATATATATATATATATATATATATATATTATATATATATATATATATAATATATATATATATATATATATATATATATATAAAAAATCAAAGACAATGAAATCTATGAACTCCAAGTATCCAAGACTTACAAGTGGTATAAAATAAACTTTTAAACATACATCTGTTTCCACATTCAGAATCATGATACATGCAGACAGAATAAAACATATACATTTGGCCTCTGGCAACAATAACTTTGGGAAGAAACAGAAGCCTTCTTTTTTCACAGAAGCGAGGAAGCGGGGTTGTGGGAGGGGGGGGGGGGGAGATATTGAAGTAGGAGGGAAAGAGAGGGACAGAAGAGAAGGGAAAAAAGAAATTCCAATGACAAAAAATCCCAGATACATACACACAAACGGAATATTAATAAAACAACAAGAAAAAACCTCACCGAAGGAATATATGGAAAAACACATTAACAGACAGATATATCAACAAATGTATTCCAAAATCTTTTCATTCATGGCAATCCTACGCTCAACATTATATTCAATGTTGCAAACAGATTAACCAAAACCGTTAAAACAAGTGTCATAAAATCAAGACAACCAAAGAACAGGAAAACACGCAATAAATCTGACCTTTGAAAGTAACCCGGAAATAGCTCTTCACAGAAGAAGAACACTTTTGCCATGGTGTTCAAATAATTTGCAAAACTTTTGTGAAAGTTTCCCGGTTGCTAACGTAGGCTTTTTCTAATACATTTATCACATGCACCTGCCAAAAACCAGGGAGAAAGAAGTATCTTGATACAAAGAAAATTGCAAAACAAAACAAGACAGGATTATTTTGATCAATATAATGTAATGCGGAGACCACATACATACATTAAGGGACAAGCACTACTCAGCATGGTCTACTTTTCTGACGCTTTAAAGACACTAATTGAAAGACACCTATCTGTAACAGTCAACAGATAAGCCAAATTTATACATTTACAGATTTAGTGAACCATCAATACAAACTAAAACAACAACATCAACAAAAAAGACAGAATAACTTGACCTGTATCAAAA
>CM054156.1:49904688-49912188 GCA_028751875.1 Rapana venosa
TGTTAAAGGAGAAAAAACTCCTCTGAAGTCGGAGTATGGCTGCCTATATGGCGAGGTACTTGAAAACAGTCATACGTGAAAACTTCTCATTCAGTGTGCAATTTCAGTCTCATAGTGATTCCCATGTAGGATGAGAGAGAAAGAGTGCACATTCTGAGTGACCCCCAGAGTGTTAAGCTTGGGAATGTGCAACAACAACAACAACAACAACAAAAACAACAGCAACAACAACAACAGAAAGAATGTATGAATGATGTGAATGGATGTATGTTAAAGAATAATTATGTGTGTGGACGATGTGAATTTGAAAGAATTAATGTATATAAAGGAATATAACTAAGTGAACAACGTAAATCAGGAAGAACTATGTCCATGTACAAAGAATGTGTGTGAATGACGTGAACGGATGTGTGTGAAAGAATAATGTGTATGTATGTGTGTGGACGATACAAAATTTGAAAGAATGAATGTATATAAAAGAATGTAAAAGGATAAAGGTGTCCCATAACCTATAAGGTCATAGAGGAGCGAGGCATATGAGACCTCACTTCTCTAGGGCCAGCATATTGAGGGCGGCGCCCATCTCATTTCCCTCACTGCTTTACCTTCCCTTGACCCTAAAGAGGCAGGTACCCATTGACAGCTGGGTGAAATGGGAGACCGCACTGAAACCAAAGCGCGCAAACGGTCACCCATCCAAGTGGTAACCACGCTGGATGCTGCTTAACATTGGCTGGGGGAAAGCGAGCGCTCTGACCACTGAGCTATCCCGTCCCCAAGAAAGAATGCAACTGAGTGAATAATGTAAATCAAGAAAAACTATGTCCATGCACAAAAAAGTAATAAATTGCCTCTCCCTCTCTCCCTCTCTCTCCCTCTCTCTCTCTCCACTCTCTCTCTCTCCACTCTCCATCCACTTTTTCTCTCTCTATCACACACACCCACCACCCCCACACAATCACACCCCCCTCCCCTCAAATATAATACACACCCACAACCCCCTGCCCCAACTCTCCCCCCCCCCACCTACACACAAACACCCACCCCCCACCCACTCAACACCCCCCCCCACACCCACACCCAACCCCCTCCCCTCCCACACTCATCCTCCCCACTCCTACCTGAGGGGACAGGGCGGCCAGAAAAGCCTGACCGTTGTCCAGCAGATTATTCTGCTCCTGGGCAATGGCTTGACGGAAGGAGGGCAGTGCGCTATCGGGGAACCTCACCAGCAGCGTGACGCACTTCCGGCCCTCAGGCACTTCCATGGCCGCCAGCGTCTATCGCAGACGTCATTTTTATTATCATCATTATTCTTATTCTTATTATTGCTATTATTTGTATTATTATTGGTTGTTGTTTTTTTTTCTATGACGGGCAAGGTAGGAAATGTGGTAATGGTGTGTTACGGTAGTGCGGGGTAGCAAATGTCAGTGAAAATATTTCCCTGTGTTCCTTTGGTTTGATTTTCAGTCTGGTCGGCTGCCTGTTCGTTTGTTTGTCGTCTGTTTGAGTGTTTGGCTGTGTGTACTGTAGTCGTTTTCTTGTTGGTTGTTGTGTTGTGTTTGTTTGTTTAGTGTATGTTTCCTTTGTTGACGAAGTTCTTCATGATGAATCTGCACCCAAAAAAGACTTGTGCCATTAAAGCAGATTTGCACTGGATTTTAGTTTTAAATTGTTTTTCAGAAACATTTCTTTTACACAGCACGTAGGTTGAACGTCACTGTGCTCTATCTATATGAAACGTCAGCTTTTACACTACGAAAGAATGTTAACAAAAACAAACCCACTGATTTCCTACCTGAGACTTTCCCCTCATATCTGTCCCCACTTTTCAACAGCATCCTTCCTCTCCATCATTTCCACCTAGGTGTGTTCGCGCGCACGTGTGTATGTGTATGTGTGTGTGTGTGTGTGTGTGTGTGTGTGTGTGTGTGTGTGTGTGTTTGTGTGTGTGTGTGTGTGTGTGTGTGTGTGTTTGTGTGTGTGTGTTTGTGTGTGTGTGTGTGTGTGTGTTTGTGTGTGTGTGTGGATGTGTGTGTGTGTGTGTGTGTGTGTGTGTGTGTGTGTGTGTGTGTGTGTGTGCATAATTTGAAATATGTTAATCATGATATTTGCGAAAATTGCATGAGTATAAATGTTTTGAGTACAAACGCTTCGATTTGCTTCTTTACTAAATTCAGCGCTATATAAATTTCATGTACTACTACTACTACTACTACTACTACTACTACTACTACTACTACTACTACTACCACTAATACTAATAAAAATAATAATAACAATAATAATAATAATATCATCATCATCGTCATCGTCATAATCGTCATAATCGTCATCGTCGTCGTCGTCATCGTCATCGTCGTCGTCGTCATCGTCGTCGTCGTCGTTCTCATCATCATCATCATCATCATCATCATCATCATCATCATCATCATCATCATCATCATCACCATCATCATCCACGAAATAAAAGAATGAATCAAAGAGAAATACATGACGACCTGTGCAGACGCAGTTTCCCTCTCCTCCTCCATCTTCACCACATCCTCATAGGCAGGAGGCCGGTCTGTCTCTGTCTGGGGGCCCTGTAGCGGCGTGTATGCCGGCAGAGCGGGGGCACCTCCGCCATGAGCCCCTTTAGGCGCGGCGAGAAAGAAGAGATGTCATTTATTTATTATTTATTTATTTATTTATTTATTTATTTATTTATCTATTTATCTATTTATTTATCTGTTTATTTATTTATTTGTTTATTTATTTATCTGTTTGTATTTTTATTTCAAGGATAATAGAATAAGCACTCATGTGCTTTTCACATCCAGTCCCCAAGTGTATGCAGTTTTGTACATTTTCTCATCCTTTCCCACCAGCACACAATGGCCCACTCTTCCGAAAACCTGAACGGGTTTTAACGTGTGTAAAAGATGTTCTGCGTGTGTTCGCACACAGGACCTTGGTTTATAGTCTCATCTGAAGGACTTTTCGGGGGAGTGGAGTCGGCAATGATGTTAAATCCAGAGGAAAAATCCTCTTGAACGAGATTCGAACCGGGTCAGCAGATGACGAGCACATCACTCTAACCACCAGGCTATCCTGTGGTCAGATAGAAAGAATGACAGTCTTGTGGTCTTCTGATCAAAGCTGCAGGCCTTAAAAGTTGCAGAAAGACTAGGACTGCACAACTGACTAACATGTCAACCTGCAACTCTCTTTGATTAGTCAAGTCAAAGTCAAGTCAAAAACACTTTAATCATTCCACGAAGGGCAAGTACAATACTGACAGACACATTAATACGTGCCATTATCTCGAAAGACACAAGAAAGCTACATTTGATATTGATAGGAGAAAGACACTCTCTGAAGAAGGAGTAAGGATGCCTATAATCATAGCAAGGTCCTTAATAAGAATCGTACAGGCAAACTTTCCATCCAGTAGATACTTACAGCCTCACAGAGACGGGATAGTCTGGGTGGTTACAGTGATGTATTCGTGATCTGCTGACTGGGGTTTGAATCTCGTTCAGAGAGATATTTTCCCTGGAGTTGACATCAGTGCCGACTCCACTCTCCGCAAAAGTCCTTCCAATGAGACTATAAACCGAGGTCCCGTGTGCGAACGCACACAGAGCATCTTGCGCACACTTTTCGGAAGAGTAGGCCATTGTTGTGCTGGTGGGACAACATTTATAAAGCTGCATACACAAGGGGACTGGATGTAAAAAAGCACACGAGTGCTTATTCCATTATCCCGGAAATGAAAGAATGACTAAAACAGGGATTCCCGGATGAGAGGAGTGAGGCAGAGTGCAGACTGTGGGTGACCCCCAGGCTGCTCAGCCTGAGACCACCACCACCACCGTCACCACCACCACCCCCACCACCACCACCACCACCGCCACCGCCACCACCACCACCACCACCATCACCACCGCCACCGCCACCGCCACCACCACCACCACCACCACCACCATCACCACCGCCACCCGCCACCGCCACCCACCACCACCACACCACCACCACCACCACCACCACCACCAACCCCACCCACCACCACCACACCCACCACCACCCCACCACCACCACCACCACCACCACCACCACCGCCACCGCCACCACCACCACCACCCCCACCACCACCACCACCACCACCCCCACCACCACCACCACCACCACCACCATCACCACCCCCACCACACCACCACCACCACCACCATCACCACCACCACCACCAACCACCAATCACCACCACCACCACCACCGCCACCGCCACCACCACCACCCCACCACCAACCACCACACACCACACCGCCACCGCCACCACCACCACACCCCCCCACCACCACCACCACCACCGCCACCGCCACCACCACCACCACCAACCGCCACCGCCACCACCACCACCACCACCACCATCACCACCGCCACCCCCACCGCCACCACCACCCACCACCACCGCCACCACCACCACCACCACCACCACCACCGCCACCACCACCACCCCCACCACCACCACCACCACCACCGCCACCGCACCCCACCACCACCACCACCACCACCGCCACCACACCACCACCACCACCACCACCGTCACCCACCTGAAGTGCTAGAGAGAGAGAGAGAGAGAGAGAGAGAGAGAGAGAGAGAGAGAGAGAGAGAGAGAAGAGAGAGAGAGAGAGAGAGAGAGAAGAGAGAGAGAGAGAGAGAGAGAATCTGAAACTCAAATGATTGTTACTTTTTTTTTTAAGCAACAGCTCAACTATACTCTATCTTCGTGTACAGTTTTCAACGTCACTCAATGACGTAACACTCACCTTTTTCCACCTGTCGTGGTGTGGTGTTGACATCATCTTTCCTCGCAACGTCACTCAAGGACGTAACACCTTACCTTATTTTCTGTCAGTATGTCATCATTGGTGTGACATCATCATTCCCCAGCAACGTCACTCAATGACGTAACACTTACTTTTTTCTTCTGTCCTGGTCATCACTGATGCTGACATCATCATTCCCTCGCAACGTCACTCCATGACGTAAAACTGACCCTTTCTTTGTGGGGGTGGTCATCATCAGTGCTGACATCATCATCCCCACCCCTACACCCCCACACCACCGCAACGTCACTCCATGACGTAAAACTGACCTATTTTTGTTTGTCGTGGTGGTCACTGGGGCTGACATCATCACCGTTTCTCTAAAGTCGGAGTACGGCTGCCTATGTGGCGAGGTACTCAAAAACAGTCATACACGCAAACTTCTCATTCAGTGTGCAGTTTCAAATCTCACAGTGATTCCCAGGTGGGATGATGAGTGAGACAGAGTGCACATTCTGGGTGACCCCCAGAGTGTTAAGCTGGGGAACGCAAAACAACAACAACAACAACGACATCATCATCATCATCCTTCGGATGAGACTATAAACCGAGGCCCCGTGTGCGAACGCATGCAGAACATCTTGCGCACACGTTAAATCCTGTTCCGGCTTTTCGAAAAGAGCTACATGTGTCCGTGAGAACAGTTTCAAAATTTACAAACGCATACTCACGGGGACTGATGTAAAAAATGCACATGAATGCCTTTTCCATTTCCTCGAAAAAAAGAAGTCAATAAACGCTTTGATTTGTTGCTTTCAAGTTCAGCGCTATATAAATCCATACATCATGTTGTTATTATATTATTATATTATCACATCATCATCATTAGATTAACCACCTACCCCACCCCTCTCGAACTGCAAACGTACACTCCATGAGTAACCTGACCTTTCTGGGAAGCTGACCTTTCTAGTCCTCATCATCGAGTCTTGAGTGTCCCGACCATTCGCTGAGGGAGGGGGCCGCTTGTGGGCGGAGGGGGAGTGGAGGTGGGGGTCGGGTGGCGAGGGGCGGGGCTTCGGGCTTGGGTGTGGGGTCGGGAGGGAGGAAGACCGTGGAGGGGGTGAAGGAGAGGTTGGGAAGTTGCCGTAGCTCTTGGAGAACGTGGTACGTTACCTTTCTCGCACTCTCTGTAGGGATGGGCCTGTCGGTGCGGCTGTGGGTGCCGTTGGGCTGCTGCTGCGGCTGGCTGGCTGGTCCTGCGGCGGCTGCAGCCCTGCTGCTGAAGCGCCTTTGGAAAAAAGAAAGAAAGAGAGAGAAAGAGAGAGAGAGAGAGAGAAGAGAGAGAGAGAGACAGAGAGAGAGAGAGAGGAGTAGAGATGAGAGAGAGGAGAGAGTGATGGATGAAAAGTTAGGAAGGTTGGAATGGAAGACAACGGAAGTAAATAGGGATCAAAGAAAAAGAAATTCAAAAGAAAGATGAAAGACAAGGTAGAAAGGATGCCACCCTGTGGGGTTACAGGGTGGAGTAGGGGGTGGGGCTGTCGGTATAAACAGCATCCCCACCTTCTGGAACTTCTGTGCTGTTGTTGTTGAATATGTTTTTGTTCATGTTGTTGTTCTATTCCACTTTCAGTCCACCATTTGTTGTTTGATTGCCCAATTCTTCTTGACATGTATAAAAGGAGAGGTTTAGATATTCATAAGAAATATGCCACTAGTCAAGAAGTTTTATATGACTCTCAGCAATTCATAGTGTCAGTTGCTGAAGTCATATATTCTTCACCTGTAAAACCTTTACTGTAATTACACAACACACACACACACACACACACACACACACACACACACACACATCACACACACACACAACTACACTACACACACACAACAACATCAAATAAATATATATAATTATATATAATTACATATATACTATAATATATAATAATATATATATAATAACTTATGTGGTGGATGTGGGTGCGTGTAGAAAGAGAGAGAGAAGAGAGAGAGAGAGAGAGAGAGAGAGAGAGAGAGAGAGATGCGGTGTGTAATAATAGGTACTATGGTATGAATGCGGGTGTGTCTAAATCACCATGTAGTGAATAGACATTAAACAAAACAAAACAAAAACTTCTGTGCTAGCAATTCCCTCTTTTCTATCCCTCTCTTTGTTTGTGCATTGTTCCTTTTCTTCCTGTCACCTCCTTCTTGTCTGTTTTCTGCCTTCTTGGTCCATTCTCCTGCCTTCCCCCCCCCCCCCCCCCAGATAAGACTTAACAGATCACAATTCTCTCCCATGCCGAATTGGGATGTGCTAGGCCTGACTTGTCAGGAGCTTAACGGCAGTGCAACAGATTTTGGCTGATATGACAGTCAGTAGTTGATGTCTGCGCGTTGGACGAAGAAGAAGGAAGGATGGAAGGAAGACAAAACTGGTGAAAGGAAGGAAGGAAGGAACAAACCAAAACAAAAAGAAAAGAAAGAAAGATAGAGAGAAGAAAGGAAGAAAAGGCAGGAATGATGGAATGGAAGAGAACGGAAGAAAGGAACAAAAAAAAAGCCAGGGAAAGAAAAGAAAGAGGGAATAAAAGGAAGGAAGGATGGAATGAAGATAGAAAGAAAGGAAAAAGAGAAAAAAGAAGAAGGAAGGAAGGAAGGAAGAAAAAAAAAGTAAAGATGG
>CM054156.1:49922188-49924688 GCA_028751875.1 Rapana venosa
AGGCAGGTAGGTGGGTAGGTAGGTAGGTGGGTAGACCGTTAGTAAGGAGTTTTTTCCTCATTC
Organism: Rapana venosa; assembly: GCA_028751875.1. NCBI lineage: Eukaryota > Metazoa > Mollusca > Gastropoda > Neogastropoda > Muricidae > Rapana > Rapana venosa. The sequence continues at coordinate 49,922,252 of CM054156.1, forward strand.
CTCCGCTACAGCTCCGAGGTTCACCAATAGTAACATTTTGCGAATGCGACCGTTTTTGCCCACCATGAAGGTAGCCGCATTCCGACTTCGGGGATGTATGCTGGGTATGTTTGTGTCTCCAAAACCCACCGAACGCTGACGGACCTTTAGCGTGATATTCAGCATGTCAATATACAAGGGAAGTAAATTAAGGCAATGGCAGGTCTGCGATTGAAGTTGACCTGGGAGACGGTAAAAATCACCACCACTTTATTCACCAGACGTTGCTGCCGAGATTCAAACCTACGACTTGGTGGAGAAATTAATGGGATTGAAGTCGAAGGGTCTTAACCATTCGGCAACAGAGTCCTTCAGTTAGCTAACAGTCACCTCGTGGGTTGGTCGATTGGTCGGTTGGTCAGTTTGTTATCTATCTATCTATCTATCTATCTATCTATCTATCTATCTATCTATCTATCTATCTATCTATCTATCTATCTATCTATCTATCTATCTATCTATCTACTATCTATCTATCTATCTATCTATCTATCTATTATATATATATATATATATATATATATATATATATATATATATATATATATATATATATATATATATATGAACAGTAACCAGTGAGTACATGAGGTATGGGCAAATGATAGTGAGCAAGACATTCAGTCGCTGGGCTGCTTGGCTGGCTATTTGGTGACCTGAGGGACCATACCTGGCCTACTGACCTGCCCATGAAGGACAAACTCTTCAGACCCCTGGAGGGCCTTGCTTCAGCGCAGGCAGCATTTGTCAGGGCCTCGGGAGTTGCTGTCTGAGCGTTCGACGACGACGACGACGAATTTGGTAAGTTAGTTTTTAGTCGGTTGGTTACATTTTGTTTTGTAGTCATTTCGTTATTGCCCTTTCATCGCCCCTCACCACCCCTCACCACCCCTCACCACCCCGCTTCACCCCCACCCCCTCCCCTCAACCCTTCTCCTCCCATTTTTGGGGTTTATTTTGTTTTTGCTTATGCCTGATAGACAACATCGTGGATGTTGAGGAGGCTGAGGAGGAGGAGGGTGAAGGGTTTGTACCACACACACCTTTTACCCTCCTTCACCTCCCCTTCCACCCCCCTTCCCACGACTCACCTCCTCTCACCCCCCCCCTTCACCTTCCATGATTGAAAAGCATCATGATGTTGAGAAAGGTGGGGACGGGATAGCTCAGTGGTCGGAGCACTCGCTTTCCCCCAGCCAATGTTAAGCAGCATCGAGCGTGGTTACCACTCGGATGGGTGACCGTTTGCGAGCCTTGGCTTCAGGTACAGTCCCCCAGTTCACCCAGCTGTAAATGGCTACCTGCCCTTTTTAGGGTCAGGGAAGGTAAAGCAGCGAGGGAGAGGAGATGGGCGCCATCGCCCTCAACATCCTGGCCCCTAGAGAAGTTGACATCTCTGACGCCTCGCTCTGCTATGACCACAATGGTTACGGGACACCTGTACCTTTATCTTCACCTTCACCCCCCCTTCCCACCTTACCCCCTCTACCCTCCCTCCCCCCCTTGTTCATACCTGATAGACAGCGTCATTGATGTCGAGGTGGCTGAGGAGGGTGAAGGGTCTGTACCACTTGTTGTTGATGGAGGGGAAGGGCTTGTCCACCTCCACTTTCAGGAACCAGCGGATGGCCCCGTATTCCCCTTCGAAGGACGACGGCAACCTGCTGGCCGGCAGACGGAAGGCGAAGTTCCATCTGTGCTTGCCCACCGTCAGGGTGGGGTTAGGCCCTTCTTCCTTGACTGGGGGGGTGTGGGGGGGGGGGGGGGGGGGGGGGGAGGGGGGGGGAGGAGGGTGAAAGGTAAGGGAGGACAGAAGTAGAAGAGGAACCAGTTGTTTTAAATCACCATCTTCAACGTATGTTTATTTATTTATTTATTTATTGATTCATTTATGTATTCTTTTATAGCTCAGTGGTCAGAGCACTCGCTTTCCCCAAGTTAAGGTTAAAGCAGTATCGAGCGTGGTTGCCAAGCGGATGGGTGACCGTTTGCGCGCCTTGGCTTCAGTATAGTCCCCTAGTTCACCCAGCTGTAAATGGGGTACCTGCCCTTTTTAGGGTCAGGGAAGGTAAAGCAGCGAGGGAGAGGGAGATGGGCCGCCGCCCTCAATATGCTGGCCCCTAGAGAAGCTGAGGTCTCTGATGCCTCGCTCGCTCCCCTACGACCACATAGGTTATGGAACACCTTTACCGTTGAGGCTGGATTTCTATCAAACTATACTGCACTACACTACACTACACTACACTAACTACACACTACACTACACTACACTACACTACACTACACTACACTACACTACACTACACTAGACAACTCTAGACAACACTAGACTAGACTAGACTAGACTAGACTACACTACACTACACTACACATACACTACACTACACTACCAACATTG
>CM054156.1:49929688-49937188 GCA_028751875.1 Rapana venosa
ATAATAATAAAAAATAATAATAAAAAATGGAATTTATATAGCGCTGTATCTTGCACAGACAAATCGAAGCGCTTGCACTCAATTTATTCTTACACAGTCATGCAACCAATAGCAAGTAATAGTTCTAACAAGTCCAAATGCACACACACACACACACACACACACACACACACACACACACACACACACACACACACACACACACACGTTATACATTTTGGCAGGGTGATGGAATTTTTGGCTGTTGAAAGCAGGGATAGCTATGAAATGAAACAGGAGAGGAAAATCTTAGGTTTGAAACAAATATGTCTTGAGGCCGGATTTAAAGTGTCACAAGAAGGCCTTTGGCGAAGAGAGATAGGGAGGCCATTCCAAATCGATGGACCAGACACAGAGAAAGAGTGACGGCCAACAGTGGACTGGCTGAATCTAGGTATTCGTAAGCACAAGGAATCTGCAGCAGAGCGCAGAGAAAGAGAATGAGTGTACAGATGAAGACATTCACAGAGGTAGGAGGGTGCTGTTTTGTGGAGACATTTGTAACAGAGGGTACTGATCTTATAGTTTACTCTCTGTGACACAGGCAGCCAGTGGAGAGATCGCAAGAGAGGAGCAATGTGCTCAGATTTTTTCTTTCTGAGGACTAGTCGAGCTGCAGTTTTGAATACGTTGAAGAAAGTGGATAGATGATGCTGGCAGACCAGCCAAAAGAGAATTACAATACAATACACAACACAACGCAACACAATACAACACAACACAACACAATGTCTTTTTTTTCGCTCTTCGGCTAGACCATCAAGGTTCATCGTTGGTCAGATTTCGCGAAAGCGGCCGTTTTTTTTCCCGCCATGAAGGTACCCGCATTCCGACTTCGGGGATGTATGCTGGGTATGTTCGTGTCTCCAAAACCCACGGAAAGATGACATGAATGACAGGATCTTTAACGTGCATATTTAATCTTCCACATGTGTATATGCACGAATGGAATTAAGGCACTGCACTGGTGGGTCTGCACTTGAAGTTGACCTAGGAGATCATTAAAATCTGCACCTTTAATTCACCAGACACCACCAAGATTCGAACCCACAACTTCATGGATCCATGGGATTGAAGTCCAACAGTCTTGAAAAAAAAAGAATAACATTCAAAACGCATTGCCCAGGTTTCCTCACAAAAACTACGACATTACAAAAATGGACAATACCTACAAATCACTGCCTTGTTGTGACACTTGTTCTATTAATTAGGTGGATCGGTGGTCTAGAGGTAACGCGCCTGTCTAGAAAGCGAAAAGTCCGGGTCTGAAGTGTGCGGCGGTTCGTACCCCGTTTGGACCGGAAACTTTTCCCCCATCCATTAGACCATGAGTGGTGGTCTGGGCGCTAGTCTTTCGGATGAGACGATAAACCGAGGTCCCGTGTGTTACACGTAATTATTTAGCGCACGTAAAAAAACCCACGGCAACAAGAGAGTTGTCCCTGGCAAAATTCTTAGAAAAAAGCCACTCTGATAGGGAAACAAATACAGTTGCAGACATGGAAAAAAAAAAAAAAAAAAAAAAAAGGGTGAAAAGGGTGGCGCAGCGCTTGTGGCGACGCGCTCTCCCGCTCTCCCCGGGGAGAGCAGCCCGAATTTCACGGAGAAATCTGCCGTGACTTGAAGTGGTATGAAATGAAATCTGAGCGCTTTGATTTGTTGCTTTACAAGATTCAGCGCTATATAAATTCCATACATTATTATTATTATTAATTACGCGGTGTTCATTCTTTACAAGCAGAGGACATGCTGATTAGATAATGATCGGACTTGGTTGTCACCCACACGTGAAACGTTGTGACACTCATTATCTGAAAAGTACATTAATTTGCAAAATGAATACAATGCACCGACTAGAAGGTGTGATACGTAGATCTAGATTAGGTCCATCTGATTCAGATGTATATTGTTTTGTAGATAACGGTTGCATAAGTACTTGGATTGCTTTTCACATTTCGCAAAAATGAATACAGCGCAACAGGTGAAAAAGTAATGTGATAATCAGCCTTAGATTAGATCTGGCTGATTAAAGAGTATATTGTTTTTAGATGAAGATTGCACAATAATAACTGTGTTGATAAATTTATGTCTGCATTTTTTTTTATATTCGGCGGCTAGAACTGTGAGGTTTACCAATGGTGACATTTTATTATTTGTAATTTTATTTCATTTTATTCTTTTATTTCGATGATAATGGGATAAGCATTTATGTGCTTTTTTACATCCAGTCCCCGTGTGTATGTGGTTTTGAAAATTTTGTCATCCATTCCCACAGGCACACAATGGCCTACTCTTACGAAAAGCGGAACAGGATTTAACGTGTGCGCAAGATGTTCTGCGTGCGTTCGCACAAGGGGCCTTGGTTTATAGTCTCATCCGAAGGGCTTTTGGGGAGAGTGGAGTCTGCACTGATGTTAACTCCAGGGGAAAATATCCCATTGAACGGGAATCGAACCTGGGTTGTCAGATTGCGAGCGCAATGTTCTAACCACTAGGCTATCCCGTCCCCCGGGGCCCACGCTGTACCAGAGTGGTTAATGTAAAGTACAATACCAATAAAATGTTGTTGTTGTTGTTGTTGTTGTTGTTGTTGTTGCTGTAACTGTTTTGAGGTAGGCCTTGGCACTTTTGCTAAGTGACAAAGCTTCTGGACAGAGCCCAAAGTAAAGCACTAAAAAAACCCAAAATTAGTGCACATAAAGTAGTGCCTGCTGAGGCTGAATGTGTAGGTTTTTTTTCCTTTATTTTATTTTGTTGTTGTTTTGTTGTTGTTGTTTTGCTGGAGTATAACTATACAGTTGTTGTCTACAGAATTCACCTTTTCCATTATAAATTCTTGACAAAGACAACTCTCTTGCACAATACGCGCGCGCGCGCACGCACGCACGCACGCACGCACACAGACACACGCACAACCACCCACCCACCCACCAATCCACCCACCAATCCATCCCACACACCCACCCATACCCCCCCCCCCCCACACACACACACACACAACCACCCATACCCACCCACCAAAGACACACACACACACACTCACAAACACACACTCACAAACACACACACAAACACACACACTCACACACACACACAAACACACACTCAAACACACACACAAACACACACTCACACACACACACAAACACACACAAACAAACACACACACAAGCACACACACAAACACACACACACACAAAACCACCCCCCCCCCCCCCCCCCCACACACACACACAACCACCCACCCACCAATCCACCCACACACACACACACACACACACACAGACAGCAGAGAACTGAAGGGGCTACGTGACCTCAATACCGTGTAGCCATCGTGCCTGTCAGTTTGCTGACAGATAGCAGACTATGGAGTGACAAGTCCCAACAAAACATAGCCAGCAACACAGCCGTTATCTTCTTCTTCTTCTTCTTGGTCATCGTCGTAGTCAAACGCTCAGACAGCAACGAACGATTGTTGTCTGTCACATGAGCGAAATTGCGTTGCACTGCCATTAAACGCCTGACAGGTCATCCGACTTCGGCCTGGGAGAGAATTGTCATCTTGTAAGTCTTTCTGGGGGGAAAAAGGCAGGAGAGTGGACCAAGAGGTCAGAAAATAGACAAGAAGGAGGTGACGGGAAGAAAAGGAACAAGGCAGAAAGAAAAAGAGGGAGAGAAAGGGGGGGGGGGGGGGGGGGGGGGTGTAGAGGGGGGGTTGTATTCCTTGCACATAATTTCTAGAAGGTAAAAGTGCTGGTTATATTGACAGGCCCCCGACGACATCCCCACTGATGTATAGTATAGTATAGTATAGTATAATATGGTATAGTATGGTATAGTGTAGTGTAGTGTAGTATAGTATAGTATAGTATAGTATAGTATAGTATAATATGGTATAGTATGGTATAGTGTAGTGTAGTGTAGTGTAGTATAGTATAGTATAGTATAATATGGTATAGTATGGTATAGTGTAGTGTAGTATAGTATGGTATAGTATACTATGGTATAGTATGGTACAGTATGGTATAGTGTAGTGTAGTGTAGTATAGTATAATATAGTATGGTATAGTGTAGTGTAGTGTAGTATAGTAAGGTATAGTATAGTATGGTATAGTATGGTATAGTATGGTATAGTGTAGTGTAGTGTAGTGTAGTATAGTATAATATAGTATGGCATAGTATGGTATAGTGTAGTGTAGTATAGTAAGGTATAGTATGGTATAGTATGGTATAGTATAGTGTAGTGTAGTATAGTATAGTGTAGTATACTATAGTATAGTGTAGTATATACTATACTATACTATACTATACTATACTATACTATACTATACCACACCATACTATACCATAATTATAGTATACTATACTATACTATACTATATACTATACTATGTGGTGTGGTACGGTAGGTGTGGTGTGGGGTGGGGTGATATGGGGGTATAGTATAGTATAGTTTAGTATAGTATAGTATAGTATAGTATACTATACTATACTATTCTATACTAAACTATACTATACTATACTATACTATACTATACTATACTATATACTATACTATACTATACTATACTATACTATAGAATAACCTAGACTACTGTACTACATATTTCGCTGATCCGATCATTATACCTACTCTTCACATTTTTTCCCCCCACAGTTCACAATGGTTGATTCCCATTAACTCTTTTGAGCTTCCGAGAAACATACCGTATAAATAATTACCAGTAAATGAATGAATGAATGAATGAATGTCGGGTATACATCGATACTTGCATTGAAGAGAGATAACTGTGTTCACCACGTCGCTGCCTGAATCGAATGAATAACATTGGATGATGTCCCTTCAGCAGACAGGTAAACTCCGAGATATTCTTTTCTTTTTTTCTATTTCGAGGAAAATGGAATAAGTACTCGTGTGCTTTTAAAAAAAAAAATAGTCTCCGTATGTATGCAGCTTTGTAAATTTTGTCATCAGCTCCCACCGGCACACAATGGCCTACTCTTCCCAAAAGAGGAACAGGTTTTAACGTGTGCGCAAGATGTTCTGCGTGCGTTAGCACACGGGACCTCGGTTTATAGTCTCAGCCGAAAGACTTTTGGGGAGAGTGGAGTCTGCACTGGTGTTAACTCAAAATCCTCTTGAACGAGATTCAAACCTGGGTCAGCAGATCACGAACGCTACGCAACGCGCTTCACTCTAACCACCAGGCCATCCTGTCCCCCAGGGTAAGGGATACTTTTATTTATTTGTTTTCTTCTTTTACATCGAGGATAATGGAATAAGCACTTATGTGCATTTTTACATGCATGCGGATTTGTGAATTCTGTCATCTGTTCCCATCGGCACACAATGGCCTACTCTTCCCAAAAGAGGAACGGGTTTTAACGTGTGCGCAAGATGTTCTGCGTGCGTTCGCACACGGGACCTCGGTTTATAGTCTCATCCGAAGGAGTGTGTCTCACTTTCAGTCACAGCAGACTTTAATCTGCAATGATTTCACTCGGAATGAGCCTGTCGCCACAAGAACAGCGCCACCCTTTTTTTTTTCCTTTTTTCTGTTTTTCTAGTGTATTTGTCACTCTATCATACTGGCTTTTCTTTTTTTTACAAAATGTTACCAGGGAAAACTGTTTTGTCATGGGTTCTTTTACGCGCATTCATTGTGTGTTGCACACAGGACCTTAGTTAACTGTCTCATCGAAAAGACTAGCACCCAGGCCAGCGAGTCTAGCGGATGGGGGGCAAAGTTTGGGCTCAAACGGGGAATCGAACCCGAGCTCAGGCTGTCCACCAAAGTGCAGACCAGCTAGTGCCGTAGTTTTCTTTGTGTACATAATCATGCGCATGCAGAAAATCAAACATGCACGTTAAAGATCTCGTTATTCATGACAGCGGTCGGTGGGTCGAGGAATTACAAGCATACCCAGAATGCGTCCTGTACACAGAGAGGGATGGGCTCCGCCAGGTTCATGTTCAGTGCAGCGCCCCAACGACTACCTAGGGAGAGAAGAAAAGAGAAGAAAAGAGAAGAGAAGTGAAGAGAAAAAAAGAAGAGAAGAGAAAGAAAAGAAAAGAGAAGAGAGAGAGAGAGAAGAAAGAGAAGAAGAAGAGAAGAGAAAAAAGAAAGAGAGAAGAGAAGAGAAGAGAGAAAGAGAAAGAGAAGAGAAGAGAAGAGAAGAGAAGGAGAAAAGAGAAGAAAAAGAGAAGAGAGAAAGAGAAGAGAAGAGAAGAGAGAAGAGAACAGGAAGAGAAGAAGAAGAGAGAAGAGAAGAGAAGAGAAGAGAAGAGAAGAAAAGAGAAGAAAAGAGAAAGAGAAGAGAAGAGAGAGAGAAGAGAGGAAAGAAGGAAGAGAAGTGAAGAGAAGAGAAATGGAAAGAGAGAAGAGAAGAGAAGAGAAGAAAAGAGAAGAGAGAAGAGAAGAGAAGAAAGAAGAGAAGAGAGAAGAGAAGAGAAGAGAAGAGAAAAGAGAAGAAAAGAGAAGAAGAGAAGAGAAGAGAGAAGAGAAGAGAAGAGAAAAAAGAGAAGAGAAGAGAGAAGAGAAGAGAAGAGAAGAGAAGAAGGAAGGGAGAAGAGAAGAGAAGGAGAAGGAAGAAAAGAAGAGAGAGAAGAACAGAAGAGAAGAGAAGAGAATGGGAAAGAGAGAAGAGAAGAGGAAGAGAAGAAAAGAGAAGAAGAAGAGAAGAGAGAAGAGAAGAGAAGAGAGAAGAGAAGAGAAGAGAAGAGAAAGAGAAGAGAAGAGAAGAGAAGAAAAGAGAAAGAGAAGAGAAGAGAAGAGAAAGAGAAGAGAAGAGAAGAAGAAGAGAGAAGAGAAGAAAAGAAGAGAAGAGAAGGGAGAAGAAGAAGAGAAGAGAAGGGAAGAGAAGAGAAGAAAGAGAAGAGAAGAGAAGAGAAGAGAAGACGAGAAGAGAGAAGAGAAGAGAAGAGAAGAGAAGAGAAGAAGAAGAGAGAAGAGAAGAGAAGAGAGAAGAGAAGGAAAGGGGGAAGAGAAGAGCAGAGAAGAGAGAAGAGAAGAGAAGAAGAAGAGAAGAAGAGAGAAGAGAAAGGGAAGGAAAGAGAAGAGAAGAGAGAGAAGAGAAGAGAAGAGAAGAGAAAGAAGAGAAGAGAGAAGAGAGAGGAAGAGAAGAGCAAGAGAAGAGAGAAGAAGAGAAGAGAGAGAGAAGAGAAGAAGAGAAGAGAAGAGAAGGGAAGAGAGAAGAGAAAGAGAAAGAGAAGAGAAGAGAAGAGAAGAAAGAAGAGAAGAGAAGAGAAGAGAAGAGAAGGAAGGAAGAGAGAAGAGAAGAGAAGAGAAGAGAAGAGAAGGGAAGAGAGAAAGGAGAAGAGAAGAGAAGAGAAGAGAAGAAGAAGAAAGAAGAAGAGAAGAGAGAAGTGAAGGAAGAGAGAAGAGAAGAGAAGATGAGAGAGAGAAGGGGAAGAGAAGGATGAGAGAAGGAAGAGAAGAGAAGGGGAGAGAGAGAAAGAGA
>CM054156.1:49954688-49977188 GCA_028751875.1 Rapana venosa
ACACACACACACACACGCACGCGCATACGCACACACACACACTCACACACTTACAGACACCTACACACACCAATGTAGGGATACAATGCTATAGAAACAACAACAAAAGACAACAAGAAAAGCATAATTGCAGGATGACTGTACACAACAAACAGTTTCCGTACCACACTGAACTCTGAATTTGATGGGGGTCTGTTTTCTGTTCCCCAGCTAGAGCTCGGAGTGTTGAGCAATGGGGAGTGTTGAGCAATGGGGAGTGTTGAGCAATGGGGAGTGTTGGGCAATGGGGAGTGTTGAGCAATGGGGAGTGTTGAGCAATGGGGAGTGTTGAGCAATGGGGAGTTTTGTGTATGCAGCCGTTGAACCACTATTAAAGGGGGGGGGGGGGGGGGGGGGAGCGACGGGGTAGCTCAGTGGTCAGAACACTCGCTCGCTGTTCCCCAGCAGCATCGAACGTGGTTACCAGTTAATGGGTGACCGTTTGTGCACCTTGCCTTCAGTAAAGTCCCCCAGTTCACCCAGCTGTAAATGGGTACCTGCCCTCTTTAGGGTCAGGGAAGGTAAAGCAGCGAGGGAGAGGAGATGGGCGCCGCCCTCAATATGCTGGGCCTAGAGAAGTGAGGTCTCCGACGCCTCGCTCCCCTACGACCTTAGAGGTTATGGGACACTTTGACCTTTTTAAGGTAGCCGAATTCCGACTTCGGGGATGGTGTCTAAACACGACACCAGTGTGCACGCGTTTTTTAAACAAAAATTGTCATCCGTTCCCACCCCCACTCAGTGGCCTACTCTTCCGAAAGGTGGAATAGGTTTTAACATTTTGAATGTGTAAAAACGATTAATCGTAACTTGTAAACTGTAACTTGTTGCATGTGTTAGAGTAGGATGTGTTGGCAAACTGATGGCCCATATTGCAGCGACCACTGAGCTGCCTCTTCGAGGGGAATAAAATTTTCCCTGGAACTAACAAACATCAGCATCGACTGCCCCTCCCCCAACCCCCCCAGAGGTCCTTCCGATTAGACTGTAAACCGAGGTTCTGTGTGCGAACACGCGCAAAACATCTTGTGCACAAGTTATACTACACTACTACTACTACTACTACTACTACTACTACTACTACTATACTACTACTACTACTACTACTACTACTACTACTACTACCAACAATAACAACAACAATAATAATAATAATAATATAATAATAATAATAATAATAATAATGATAATAATAATAATAATAATAATAATAATAATAATAACGAATGGAATTTATATAGCGCTATATCTTGCAAAGACAAATCAAAGCGCTTGCATTCATCCTACTCTAACACATGCAACAAGTTATAATTAATCGCGTTTACAAATTCAAATGTATACACACACGCGCACGCACGCACGCACGCACACACACACACACACACACACATGTATGGCTTGCACATGGGTTTCTGTACAATTGAGGTTTTCTTTTTACTTACTAATTCTTATATATCGAGGATAATGGAATAAGCACTCCTATGCTCTTTTACATCCAGTCCCCCCTGTGAATGCGGTTTTGTAGATTTTGTCATCTGTTCCGACACACAATGGCCTACTCTTCCGAAAAGCGGAACAGGATTAACGTATGCGCAAGATGTTCTGCGTACGTTCGCACATGGGGCCTCGGTTTATAGTCTCATCTGAAGGACTTTTGGGGAGAGTGGAGTCGGCACTGATGTTAACTCCAGGGGAAAACTCCCATTGAACGGGATTTGAACCCGGGGCAGCAGATCAAGAGCACAATGCGCAAACAAGGGCCAAGTGCAGTGTAGTGTAGTGTAGAGTAGTGTAGTGTAGTGTAGTGTAGTGTAGTGAAGTGTAGTGTAGTGTAGAGTAGTGTAGTGTAGTGTAGTGTAGTGAAGTGTAGTGTAGTGTAGTGTAGTGTAGTGTAGTGAAGTGTAGTATAGTGTAGTGTAGTGAAGTGTAGTGTAGTGTAGTGAAGTGTAGTGTAGTGTAGTGTAGTGTAGTGTAGTGTAGTGTAGTGTAGTGTAGTGTAGTGTAGTGCAGTGCAGTGCATTTTATTTATTTATTTTATTTATATCACTTTAAGTCACGTCAGATTTCTCTGCGTGAAATTCGGGCTGCTCTCCCCGGGGAGAGCGCGTCGCCACAGAGCAGCGCCACCCTTTTTTTCTGTCTACAACTGCATTTGTTTCCCTATCAGAGTGGCTTTTTTCTACAGAATTTTTCCAGGGACAACTCTCTTGTTGCCGTGGGTTCTTTTACGTGCGCTAAATAATCTTTTTGTAACACACGGGACCTCGGTTTATCGTCTCATCCGAAAGACTAGCGCCCAGACCACCACTCAAGGTCTAGTGGATGGGGAACAATTTTCGGGTCCAAACGGGATTTGAACCACCGCCCACTTCCGACCCGGACTTTTCGCTTTCTAGACAGGCGCGTTACCTGTAGGCCACCGATCCACCAGTGCAGTGCAGTGTAATATAGTGTGGTGCTTTGATACCGTATCATATTAGAAGAGTCGTATCACACGTTAGTCATGAAAGCTTTGTTCTTGATATACAATGTTCATACCAGGAGTGAATAAGACAGACCCGACAGACAGACAGACAGGTAGACAGGTAGACAGACAGACAGACAGGCTGGTAGGTAGGCAGACAGACAGACAACTTTACAGTTCTTAAAATGCTCCTTGCATGTAACACAAGGATTTGACAGACAGACAGACAGACACAGACAGACAGACAGACAGACACAGACAGACAGACAGAAAGAACAAACAGGTTCACAGTGCTTAGGTGCTCCTTTCAAATAACGCAAGGCTTTGACAGACAGACAGACAGACAGACAGACAGACAGACAGACAGACAGACAGACAAGCTACTTGTTTACGTTGGCATTTTTTTCCTAATGAGCTTTGAAGTGTGAAAATTGTTTTTGTTGTTTACTTGGCTCTGTGACAAAATTGCGAAACATGTTTTCATCGCCTACAGCTTATAATACTTACTTCACTGTGTGTGTGTGTGTGTGTGTGTGTGTGTGTGTGTGTGTGTGTGTGTGTGTGTGTGTGTGTGTGTGTGTGTGTGTTTTGTGAGTATGTGTATGTGTGTGTGTGTTTGGGCGTGTTTGTCTGTGTGTGTATGTGTATGTAATGTGGGTGTGAGTGTGTGAGTGAGTGTGTGAGTGTGTGTATGTATGTGTGTGTATGTCTGTATGTGTGTGTGCTAGTAGTTCTTCAGTTTAACGTCCTTCCACTAAATAGTGATATCAGACGGGAAAGTGTGTGTGTGTGTGTGTGTGTGTGTGTGTGTGTGTGTGTGTGTGTGTGTGTGTGTGTGTGTGTGTGTGTGTGTGTGTGTGTGTGTGTGTGTGTGTGTGTGTGTGCCTCTGTGTGTGTATGTGTGTGTATATATGTATGTATGTGTATATATGTATGTGTGTGAGTGCGTGTGTGTGAGTGTGTTTGTGAGTGTATATGTGTGTCTGTGTGTGTATGTGTGTGTAATGTGTGTGTGTAATGTGTGTGTGAGTGTGTGAGTGCGTGTGTGTGTGAGTGTGTTTTACTTATTTTTATATATTTATTTTATTCTTTTATATAGAGGATGATGGAATAAGCACTTATGTGCATTTTTTACACCTAGTCCCCGTGTGTACGCGGGTTTTGTCAATTCTGTCATCTGTTCTCACCGGCACACAATGGCCTACTCTTACGAAAAGCGGAACAAGATTTAACGTGTGCGCAAGATGTTCTGCTTGCGTTCGCACACGGGGCCTCGGTTTATAGTCTCATCCGAAGGACTTTTGGGGAGAGTGGAGTCGGCACTGATGTTAACTCCAGAGGAAAATATCCCATTGAACGGGAATCGAACCCGGGTCGTCAGATTGCGAGCGCAATGTGCTATCCCGTCCCGTGTGTGTGTGTGTGTGTGTGTGTGTGTGTGTGTGTGTGTGTGTGTGCTGTGTGTTGTGTGTGTGTGTGCTGTGTGTGTGTGTGTGTGTGTGTGTGTGTGTGTGTGTGTGTGTGTTTGGGAGTTTCAAAACAAGATAGAAAAAACAGATAAACAGACAAACGCAAAGAGAAAACTTGTTTTTAAAGGTGCTAATACCCAAGGATTCAGGACCACACTGACGAGTTCCACGCTGGACGTAATAATGATATAATAGTAGTATGTTCTTTCGAGCCAGAAGGCCCATAGAGCCGGAGCTTATCCCGGTTTCTGTAGCGTTAAGCGAACTGATGGTTTTTCACCACCCCTGTGACAGGACGCTAGTCTGTCGCCAGATACTTCCCCAGCAGAGCTGGTACCCACTTGTACACCTGGGTGGAGTGAGGAAAATAGGAGTAAAGTGTCTTTCCCAAGGACACAACACCGAGCCGAGCGGGGATCGAACCCGCGACCTCTGGATCACGAGTTGACCGCCTAAACCACTCGACCACGGTGCCTCCTTATAATGATATAATAATGTATGGAATTTATTAGCGCTGAATCTTGTAAAGCAACAAATCAAAGCGCTCTTTTTTAATCGAGGATAATGGAATAAGCACTCATGTGCTTTTTTACATCCAGTCCCCGTGTGTATGCGGTTTTGTAAATTTTGTCATCTGTTCCCACCGGCACACAATGGCCTACTCTTTCGAAAAGCGGAACAGGATTTAACGTGTGCGCAAGATGTTCTGCATGCGTTCGCACACGGGGCCTCGGTTTATAGTCTCATCCGAAGGACTTTTGGGGAGAGTGGAGTCGGAACTGATGTTAACTCCAGAGGAAAATATCCCATTGAACGGGAATCGAACCCGGGTCGTCAGATTGCGAGCGCAATGTGCTACCCCGTCCCGTGTGTGTGTGTGTGTGTGTGTGTGTGTGTGTGTGTGTGTGTGTGTGTGTGTGTTGTGTGTGTGTGTGTGTGTGTGCTGTGTGTGTGTGTGTATGTGTGTGTGTGTGTGTGCTGTGTGTGTGTGTGTGTGTGTGTGTGTGTGTGTGTGTTGTGTGGTGTGTGCGTGTGTGTGTGTGTGAGTGTGTGTTTGGGAGTGTCAAAACAAGATAGAAAAAACAGATAAACAGACAGCCGCAAACAGAAAACATTTGTTTAAAGGTGCTAATACCCAAGGACTCAGGACCACACTGACGAGTTCCACGCTGTACGTAATAATAATAATAATAATAATAATAATAATAATAATGATGTATGGAATTTATATAGCGCTGAATCTTGTAAAGCAACAAATCAAAGCGCTCTTTTTTTTATCGAGGATAATGGATTAAGCACTCATGTGCTTTTTTACATCCAGTCCCCGTGTGTATGCGGTTTTGTAAATTTTGTCATCTGTTCCCACCGGCACACAATGGCCTACTCTTTCGAAAAGCGGAACAGGATTTAACGTGTGCGCAAGATGTTCTGCATGCGTTCGCACACGGAGCCTCGGTTTATAGTCTCATCCGAAGGACGTTTCAAAACAAGTACACACAATCCTGGCCTTCCCCATGAAATCCTCCAAGAAGGCGTCTACACCTCTCCTGTAGAATCGGTGGTCTAGAGGTAACGCGCCTCCCTACAAAGCCAAAAGTCCGGGTCGCAAGTGTGCGGTGGTTCGAATCTCATTTGGGCCCCAAACTTTTTCCCCATCCATTAGACCATGAGTGGTAGTCTGGGTGCTAGTCTTTCGGATGAGACGATAAACCGAGGTCTCCTGTGTTGCAAAAAATATTTAGCGCACGTAAAAGAACCCACGGCAACAAGAGAGTTGTCTCTGGCAAAATTCTGTAGAAAAAACGCCACTCTTATAGGGAAACAAATACAGGAGAAAAAGAAGGAAAAAAAGGGTGGCACTGCCCTTGTGGCGACGCGCTCGTCCCGGGGAGAGCAGCCCAAAATTCATGCAGAGAAATCTGCTGTGACTTAAAGTGGAATAAATAAATGAATAAATAAATTTTAAAAAATGAATAAAGGACCACAGAACCAAGGAGTCAGTGTGGAAGGCCAGAGGTGATTGTCATGACAGCTGGGCCACAGGAACAACCCCTTCTGGCTGCTGTTGGAAAGAGGAGGAAGCTGGCGTGGTTTGGTCAGTTGACACCTCACAGTTCTCTCGTCTTGTCTACATGGAAAAGCATAATGGAAAAGCATTCATCTGCTTTTTTTGCATCCAGTCTCCCATGTGCATGCGGTTTTGTAAATATTGTCAGCATTATGAGAGAGAGAGTGTGTGTGCATGTGTGTGTGTGTGTGTGTGTGTGTGTGTGTGTGTGTGTGTGTGTGTGTGTGTATGTGTGTGTGTGTTTTAATGTAAATTCTTTTATATTGAGGATATTGAATACGCATTCATATACTATTTTACATCTTGTCCCTGTGTTCACGCAGTTTTGTACCAAGTGCACACACAGGACCTTGGTATAATTAAGTCTCATCTGAAGGACTTTCAGGGGAGTGGATTCGGCATGGGTGTTAACTAAGGGAAACAATCTACTTGAACGTGTGTGTGTGTGTGTGATGTGTGTGTGTGTGTGTGTGTTGTGTGTGTGTGTGTGTGAGTACGTGCGTGCGTGTGTGTGTGCGCGCGTGCGTGAGTACGTGCGTGCGTGTGTGTGTGGTGCGCGCGTGCGTGAGTACGTGCGTACGTGCGTGCGTGTGTGTGTGTGTGTGTGTGTGTGTGTGTGTGTGTGTGTGTGTGTGTGTGCGTGTGCCTGTATGTGTTCGCGCATGCGTGTGCGTGTATGTGTGTGTGCCTGTATGTGTGTGCCTCTGTGTGTGTGCCTATGTGTTTGTGTTTGTGTGTGTGTGTGTGTGTGCGTGCGTTCGTGCATGCGCACATGTGTGTGTGTCTGTCTGTGATTGTATGTGCATGTATGTGTGTGCGCGCGTGTGTGTGTGCACGTGTATGCTTGAGTGCGTGCATGCGCGCACGCGGGTGTGTGTATGCACGTGCGTATTCGTGTATGTGTATGCAATCATGCATGGAATGGTTTCAGCACACGTCACTGCTGTTTCAAATTAATTGGTTGTCTTTTCTTTCCTTTAAAATATGTCACTCTGTAAACCTCCAAGCTTCTAGCAAGTCCTAGAAACCGAGGCCCCGAGTGCGAACGCATGCAGAACACCTTACCCACATGTTAAAACCTGTTCCACTTTGCAGAAGAGTAGACCCAATTGTGCCGGCGGGATCGGATGACAAAATTCACAGAACTGCATACACACAGAGACTGGACGAAAGAAAAAAGAACATGAGTGCTTAGTCCATTATCCTCGATATTTAAGAGTAAATAATTAATTAAGAACATTCACAGAACTGCATACACACAGAGACTGGACAAAAAAACCACCCATGAGTGCTTAGTCCATTATCTTCGATATTCATGAATAAATAATTAATTAAGAAATGAATAAAGAAATAACAACACAAAAAAAACGGGATAGATAAATAAACCAAATAGAGTGGGTGTCGTGGAATACCTTTATCATAAGTTTCCCACACCAAGTTTGGGTTTTTTTCTTTCTTTCTCTAACGTGTGTTAAGTAAGTCTTCAATTGTTAACGTCTTTCCACTTTAAGCGATGCCAGTGTGTTAAGTTACGGCCTGAAAGTAACCCTGGAATGTCTGCAGATAGACGGCTGCTCTGTTATTCTATTGATCTATTTTTTAGTTATTCATACCGCTTCAACTCGCGGCAGATCTCTCTGCGTGAAAGTAGGCTGCTCTCCTCCGGGGAGAGCGCGTCGCCACAAGAGCAGCGCCACCCTTTATTCTTTTTTAAATTTTTTGCTGTATAATCAAACTGTCTTATTTCCCTATCGACTGGCTTTTTTTTTTTCTAAAGAAACTTTTCGCCCAGGGAACTCTCGTGTGGGCCCCTCGGTTACTTTTACCTGCGCTATAATAAGTATTGTATCACTACGACTGGTTTATTTCTATTCCTAAAGACTAACGCCAGACACCACTCATGGTCTAAATGGATGAGGGAAAAAGTTTTTGACCTAAACGGGATCAAACCATAGCATACTGCAACCACGGACTTTTCGCTTTGTAGGCAGGGCGATTTTACCTCTAGACCACAAGATTCAGCGCTATATAAATACCATTATTATATTATTTTTATTATTATTATTATATTATTATTATTAAATTATATTATATATAATTTATTAATTATTATTATTATTATTATTATTATATTATAATCATTATTTTTTCATTCATTATCATATATCATCATCATCATATCATCTCATCATCATCATTCATCATCATCATCATTCATCATCATCATCATCATCATCATCATCATTATTATTATTATTATTTTATTATTATTAATTATTATTATTATTATTATTATTATTATTATTATTATTAATTATTAATTATAAATTATTATAGATTATTATAAGAGATAGGAGAAAAAGGGCCTCAAGCTCTCTTGCCTACCAGTTACTTAAATTCTAGAACTTTTGGCCCGATTCGGCTCCGCCTCACCGGTCCAAACTTGCTGGATTTACTTAAAATGTCAGGCAAACTTACCTGAGGCCCCTTTTCTCACTATCTCTTATATAATATATGCTCCTTTATATTCTATGTGAAAACTATGAAATGATAGGAAGATGAACCAAGCAAGCAATTTATTAAAAAAACCCTACATCAACTTAAGCAATAACTTAGTAACTACTTAGCAACTACTTACTCAACAACTTAATTAACATCTTATCAATAACTTAACAACAACATTTATTTACTTAAAAATATATTGATAGAGATAGACAACATGAATTCTGAAGAACTTTTATTGATGGCAAGCAGCAACAGATCAAGAAATAACAGATGAAAGGTCTCTACTTGATAGAAATAGAAGAGAAGTTGTACTCCCTAGCAGCTTGCAATAAAACAAAACAATACTTAGGTACACAGATGACAGTTGAACAAGTGCAGAAGTTATCTCCAGAAGACATCAATAAGTATTTTAATAGATATGAATCGCTTCTTGGAGCAAAGATAGTGAAGAGTCTAGGGTCATACACTTATAGGTTTATATGCAAAAGCAACAAGTAAGATCTTTAATGTAGACTCTGAAGATGAATTGGCACGCGACCTAACACAAGATCCAATTCTCACAAGAACACTAGAATCAATTGGTTGTGATATGTATTACCGTTTTGGTTCACTATTAGCACCAATAGCTGCAAGTATGATAACATTAAAACATATAAATTTTAACTACATACAGAAAGATGGAGGACCAGAACACCCCGCAGAATCAAACAGAGGAGAGCCAAGAACCACAACCACAACCACAACCACAGTCATCCCCACCACAAGTGACATCAGTAACAAAGAAAGCTGGGAGAGTTGAAGCCGAAAGAGATTAGCAGAATGGAACAGGCAGAGGAAACTTAATAACCAAGCAAAGATAAAGATATTATCTGGAGAAGAATCAAAACCAGAAACAGAACAGAAAAAACAAAAAACAACAAGCTTTAGTCCATATATAATTGGTGCCGTAACAGCTATGGGTATAACTTATACAGCTTATAGAGTATGGTGCAACAAGCAACCAGCAAAACAAGAACCGAAGCAAGAACAAAAGTCAATCCAACAACAGCAAGAAGAACCATCACAAAGCAAGCAACCTGAAAACGATCCATTTAATATGCATTAAATAATTAAATAATTTATACATAAGTAGGAAACATGGAGAAGACAGTAATCAATACCGCTTACCACGCTGCAGTTATTAGCAGCCTTAGCATTGGTTATACAATGATTGGCAAGAAACTTCTAAGAATGAAGTCAGCTGATTTAGGAAAACTAGACTTTGAAGATAGTGCTAAGCTTGTTGCAGTTGTAACAGCTTCCATTGCAACTAAAGACTTCCTTGTTAAGCAGAAAATCATTCCAGAAAATATTAGTCCATAAAAAGAAAAATGGCCACTGTAGCAATTATGGTTGGAGGTGCTATTGTTAATGCACTCGCTTTTTCAGGAAGTAACTACTTGTTTTCTAAACTTCATTCAGATGATGAAAGGAAAGAGACATGACAGAGCAATAGAACAACTAATAAAGCACAAGCAAATATGAGAAACAAAGAATTAAACAATTAGACTTTATTAATAGAAAGACTTAGAGCAAGGCATGCAGCAAAACATTTTCTGATGTTGACAGAGCAATCAAAGAGTACTTCATTTGTGACAGGGAAAGAAATATCCCCCCTTACTAACACAGCTTAGTGATTATTATCACCCAACTGAAAGGCAGAAGACAAGTGAGATTGCTTTGTTGTAATGAATGACAGCAGTATTCTTTATAGCACGAAAAGTAGCATAAACAAAAAATAAGGACTATCTAAACTGTCTGCTGCACTAAGGTATATTAATATATCTCTGATGTAAGTGACAAGCATGTTTTTGTTCTTCTTTTTTATTGCACAATCTCTAGGAACTGACTTTCAATACTGAAGTATATTGGACACTTTCTCATCATACTAACAACACCAAGAATTTATTCACACTTCTTCTCTTGTACCATAATCAAGCTTTACTTCTACTTGCTGTCCAATAGTCATATAGACGCTAGGACCGAAAAAGCAGAGACGTGGAATTGTTACCACTGCTATTTACTTGATAAATAGCATACATTATTCATTGTGATTTCAATCTAATTTTTTAGCTCATATATAAATGTTTAAAAAATAAAAAAATAAATAATTAATTACTTTGTTCTACCAATGTCCTAATGCATATGATATTCTGGGGAAGAGTAAACTCTTTTGTGTCCTGTGCAACTAACGTCTTTTTCTAACCACAGTTGTATTGATTTGATGCAATGTTGAACTATTTTTGGATTGTCTAGGTGAAACACCTTTCCTTCAAAGAGAGCTTCCTATAGTTATCATGACTGATGCTCATGCTTAACAACTTGTTTACCAACACCTTAGCCTTTTTATGACACTTTTCTGACTTGCAACATTACATCTTAGCTCTTAGACCACATATCTTTGATAATAGTGCCGTTCACTTCATCCTTCATCTTACCAAAACTTTTTTGTTTACTGATGATGATAAAGGACTGTCTTTTGGATAATCACACGTGTCATACCAAGAAGCACTACCAAAGCAACAACTCCTTCAAAGGTCTTTGTATATATCTTCTGTGGTATGTTCTAGGATGAAAGAGTATCTGTTCTGTGTACAATACCCTTACACTAGATGCTTAAACCTTCAAGTAATACTACAAGAACTCCAGCATCAACAGCTTTGACAGCTCCAGCACACTAAACCCAATGAATACTGGTTTGTCTAGTTTAACCTTCAATCTTCATCATAGATGCCATACAGACTGCATGGAATTGCCTGTAGTCTGTAGCTTGGTTTTGACGTCACTTTATGGCTTCGTTTTCCTTTGTGACTATTCTTGTACATCTTTTCTTTTGTGTGGGTCTCTCCATTGTTTTACCAAGCAGTTTTTATGTTTGTATGAGCTTGAAGTAATCCTTTTCTGATGCATCCGTGCCTTCGTTCTCAGATCAGTGTTCTTCATGATGTATGGTTTCATGAATTGTTCTTGGTCATAACACAATGTTAACGATGAACAGCAGTAAGAATTCATACATGCCTTAGTAGAACTGTAGCAGTCTGTAGTGACAAAATACTTGCTCTTGTCATTTAAGTTTGGTACAAGCTTTGGTGGTTCGCTTTTGGAGATTTTTGAGCCTTTCTGCAGCTAATGATAGTCATTGTGCATATCAGTAGTTCATGGGGAAGACTAAATCTACTTCTAAGATCCAACCTAATCCATGATCAGGCTCCATTCCAGACAAATGCTTTCAATGTCTCATCAACAGCAAAAGAAGGACCACTATACATTCTGACAGTTTCTTAGTGGTATGACTGACACATCGCCCATCCATACAGATGTGTTGCGTCCAAGTACAATGATGTAGTTAGAAGGTTTGTTAGGATATATCTTCTAAATATTGTTGTTGTGCCTTACAGTAATGTGCGATGCCATACTAATTACCACCACGTTAGACATCCTCAATCATTTGGAGCATTGGTAAATCAGACAACAAATCAATCTGCACCCCAGTAAACTTCAAGAAAGCATCCCAAGACATTCCTGGTGCTGTGATGTAGTGTGCTGGATCAAGGCCATAATGTTTCATCCCTGTCTTTCTATAGTTTTCAAAGACATCAGCAAGCAAACATGCATCAGCAGTTAGATACTGATATCAAATGGTACATCCCCATGCCTGACACTGCATTCTTATTCATGCCCACTGTACATGTTTTGAAGTCATCATCACTGATTCCTTTGCCTGATAATTAGCTGAAGAATGCTTCTTTTGGTGGCAGCTCTTCTTCATCAAAAGAATCCCATGAGTCCATGTACTCATAAGGATAGACGCCTTTTCGCACAAGCTTTGTGTCGAAGTATTTTTCTGTAATTGAGCAAGTACTCAGTGATGAAGACAAGGACTCTAGAGATCCCATCAGATGTTGTGCAGAATCAAAGAAGGATAAGCTGTTCAAAGTAAAAGTTAGATACTTCTCTGATGACTGTGCAATGCAGTAAGCCTTATACTCATCAGTTACTGCCTGCATGATTAAGTGCGAGTCATAACCTCGAAGATTGTGAAAGAAGACTGGCAGCTTCCATGTCTTTACTTCTACTTTTAGTTGGAGATTACACTTACTATGTGCTGCTCCACGAAACTTACCACTGATGTGATCATGATCTCTTACTGTTTTGTTATCTACTACATCCGGTGTTAATAAATTACAACAAATCCAACAATGTGTGACCGTGTCATACTGCTCCTGATCCTCATCACTCATAATGATATCTTGTAAGTTTAGCTGTTGGGAGTAATGGTTGTGAATTGATTTCATGTGTTCAAGAAATAACTTAGCTGCGTCTGGTCCTCTATATAAGAATGGTTCTGTATGTCCACCATCAGACCTAACAACAACATAAGCAAAGGAACAGACTTGATGATTGCTAAGCAGCATAGTTTTAGGTAGATGTTCTGGTGTTGGGCCTTGGTATGGTACAATGATAGACTCGAAGTCAGCATACACTACATATGGACTCTTTTGCATCTTTAATATATTCTTGAAGTACACTTTGCTTCCTGGTTTTGGTGTGACAAGTTCTGTGATTGCTTCAACCTCGCTCTTACAATGATTTCTGTGCTTGTCTGCAGCTAACAAAGATGGAAGAAGAACCAAGCATCGTCTGCAAAACTCTTTTCTTTGTTTATGCTTTGTAGCCTGTGCAACAAGTCTGCTCATTGTTCTAATTAGTGTGTAGTGAAAGGCACCAGCATCATTACTGATTAATAAAAGATCAACATGGTTCTTGTCCGGATCACCAACAGTAGGAGATTTCTTTGATATTCTTAGTGGTCTTAGTCCACAACCGCCAGTATCATCATCCCAAGTGTACACATTAACACTAATAGGAGTGTTTAGTTCCTCAAAGAGATCAATGCTCTTGACAGCAACAGGAAAGTCGATACCTGTGAAGTTGAGCTTGTTACAATGTTCATGATAGTTTGAAACTCTCTCTGCATTCTTTGTTACATGAAATAACTTAGCCAGCACACACCACATAAAACACTTGTCATCTTTGTTCTGTATGTTCAGCACAGCTCTCTTCATGATTATTTCTTGTGGTAATTGTATGTAGCTTCTTCCAACAATTGGTCTAAACTTTGTTTGCTTTAACTCTATTTTAAGAACCTTACCAACTGTCCATCCTGATCCTCTCATTCTTGCTGTCTCAGCAGCATACTCAAAGTTACGCATCATCTCATCTGCCCATACTTGATTAAGCTCCTCAAAGGAGTTCAGTGCTTGCTGTGATGTTGATACATGAACAGTTAGTTCCTCTTCTTTGTTTGCTGTGTTGTATTGTATCTCGACAACTAACTGCACCTTTACTGGTGGTTCTATTGTTATCTGACTTGGCATTTGCGCAATAGCATCTTGTATGCTTTGTACGACATTGTCCTCATGTGTGACATTTAGCTCTTTGGTCTGAAATAATTTATCCATACTGAGCCTCAACTAAAATCTCTAACTCATATAGTAAAAAAAAAAAATTTAATTAATTTAATTAATTCTTCAGCAGTGTCTTTATTCGATCATCGTTAACTTCATACTTCTTTTTCACTTCATGTTTTGTGTGTTCTTTTTTCTGTATTGCTAACTTTTGACGCTTGTAGTCATCATAGTCATCCTGAATGCACTTGAACTCCTCTTCTGATATTGTTGAATCTGCCAGAGCATTACTAATAATTAGTCTGAATGAGCTTAGCTTGGATATTGCCAAGGAAACAATAGCATCATGTTTTTCTAACTTACTCCTAACCTTCTTACAAAATACAGCTGATATAAATGAGCATGCTCCTGCTGTTATTGAAACAGAGCCTAAAATTATAGTTACCGGGACTCCAATTCCAGTACCAGAAAGAGCAATACCCACACCTGCTGCAGCTGTAGACAGAGTTGCTGTGCCTGTAGTAATAGATCTCAGCACATTAGATGCTATTCTGTACTTATGTCTACATTTTGTGTACTTTGTCACTTCTTGTTCGATGTCCTGCTGCATATGCTCTATGCTTGTTAAGCGAAATGTATTAGCGCAGTGTTCTGTCATTTTCCTTTAGTGTTTATGTTTTATCATTATTTTATTTCAAGTGTAACATGCAAGTCTTTACAGTCAACTATTTTCTGAGCTTCATCTTTGATTGTTATTGTTAGTGTTTCATGAAATCCTTCCTCCAGCTCTTTGAATTGAAGTGGATTAAAGCTGTGGTGTTGAAACTTGTAGAATGATGCTTGTGCTGGTGGAAGACTTCGTAGCAGATCAGAAGGTGTTGTTGAAGCGTTCATGGATATTTGGTTTTGTGCGCTACTTAGTTGAGACAGGTGCACAGAGAGAAAAGTATTAACAGATAAATCTATTGGGTTGTCAGAGGTGACTACTTTACTATCAGAATCAATCGGACTATTATAAAATTTAGCCAGGTCAAACCCTAACATTTCTATAAGCTTTAGTGACATCCTAGAAAGAGATGGTTTAGGCCATGTTAGAGTTACTTTTTGACTAGCTTCATTTAGCGAAGCTGTAATACCTGCTGGTTTGAATAACACCTTGTTCAATGTGTAGAAGTCATAATACCCTTCATCTATTGTAAATGTTTTTAGCCCCATTGTTTTAGCATCAAAGTAACTTATCCAGTTGTTGCTTACGTTGACATTATTAACAATGCTAGTATAAATGTTCTTCCATGTCACTCTGTAAGATATATCATGTAGTGCTACATATTTGCTACCCCATCTATTATCAACGGGAATGACAAGTTTGATGGGAGAGCCTGACTTGACGTTTGTTAGTGTTATAAACATTTCACCTATCTGTAGAATAATAATGATCGATCATTTATTTTATTTCAAGCGTGACATGTAAGTCTTCACAGTCAACTATTCTTTGCATTGTGTCTTTGATTGTTATAGTTAGTGTTTCATAAAATCCTTCCTCCAACTCTTTGAATTGAAGTGTGTTAAAGTTATTGTGCTGAATTTCGTAGAATGGTTCTTTTGCTGGTGGAATACTTCTCAATAGATCAGAAGGGTAGGAGGAATCGTTCACAACCACTTGGTTCTGTGTGACACTCGGCTGAGATAGATGTACAAAAAGCAAATTTTTTACTATGGTAATTGGGCTCTCGCTTGAAAGTCTTATAAACCTTCCAGGTTCTCTAGAAACACTACCAAACTCTACTTCTAGCTCCTTTGTTAGTCGACTTGGTCTATAATCAAACCCAAGCATTTGCACAAGGCGTTCTGAAATGCCTATACTTGGAGAAGAAAACTCTAAGCGTGCTATTAGAGTGGTGGGGTTGAGTTCTAGTCTAATTTGAGCTGGGTAAAAGAGCTTCTTTGCCAGTGTGTGGAAGGTATAATATCCTTCAGCTACAGTAAATTTATTATACGTTCCAGTTTTAGGATTATATGTTTTAACCCAGTTGCTGTTGCTGCCAAAGTATATCCATGGTGCTTTATAGAATATTTCATGTAAAGCAACTGATTTATGTTTCCATCTATTGTCAATAGGATTTGTCAGTTTGATTGGTACGCCTGACTTGATGTTTGTTAGTGTTATAAACATTTTTAATCTATGTATAGAATAATAATGTATAAATATAATAAGGACGCAAAATACGAGGCTGGGCCTCACTATAACCTAAAGACTATTAACTTTGATAAGCTAGATATTGCTGTGTCAGAGACAATACTCTTTAAAGTGAAAGTTCCCAACCCACTAAACTCATACATAAACCCACCAATTAAAAATGATGCTACAGCAAAAGCGTGGATATCTAATCCTATACAGTTCTATCAGAATCACTTAAACTTTGCTATTTACTGTGCAACTACAGGTTGTGGTGTTTCATATATTGACCACATGAACCATCCAAACCCATTAGTAAAGTCTGTGTACAGGTTTCATGTATACTATCAGTTCAGACGTGTGTTGTCAGAGTTACAAATTCCATTATCAACTGATAGTAGCTTCAATCCATTTAATAGTAGGATTAACATGAGGGCATATGAAAGGTTATGTAATGAGTTTAATATTAATTCTAAAACGATATTCAGACAAGAAGAGGATAAAAATCATGGTATGGGAAATCTGTATTGGAAGGGTGAGGGGTTTTTGTTTTGGTTGGGTGATCAGAGGATGTATAATTATTCATGGAATCCACCATATACATCTTTCGAACCAGGCTCTTCTATACATTTAGGTTCAGTAGAACAAGAACATGTAAATGCATGGAGAACTTTTCTTCTTGATAAGAGTGAAGGATTAACAAGACCAGGATTAGAGAGGATTAATGACTCAGTTAGAACTTATGTATGGTGTTTGCTTGGGTGCACAGGCACAGACACGATCAAGTATAAGTTATGGAGGTGGTGTTGAAGCGCATAAGCAGTTTCTAGCAAATCTTGAAGACAGTATTAACTCAGCTGTTGATTTACCTGCTAGTATAAAACATTATCAAGATGTTCTTCACTATGCACGGTCTAAGGTAGACTTTGCTGTTGGACATGAATTATATATGCTACCTTCAAATATGCAGTTACAAATAGGAACAGTTACAAACTATAATAACAATATTATAATAGCTGGAGATGATGTGAGGATTGGAAAAAATAAAAACATAAACACAACACCGACTGCAACAATTATACCGAGACCTGTTCATGAAAGCGTGCCAAAACCTGTTCATGAAAGTGCACCAAAACCTGTTCATGAAAGCGCACCAAAACCTGTTCATGAAAGCGCACCAAAACCTGTTCATGAAAGCGCACCAAAACCTGTACAAGACAAAAAAATAGTTGTTAACAGTCACTTTGAAGAAGTAGCTGCTTTAACTAGTGTTCTTGTTTTAGGTGGTGTTGCGTTCCTTTATCTTAGATAAAAGAAAACCAATAATTAAAACAAGTAATGCCCATAAATTCTCAGCAAAGAACCCAACAACTTTTCCTGCTGCTGATAATAACCAACTAACAATAGAGCCGAGTATGCCTGGAAGAGCACTTCCTGCTTTATAGGCTAATTTTTTTAATAGATTAGCTAAGTGGTCGAGTTGTTTCTTAATCCAGTTTTTGTCTGGTGTTGGTGTTGGTGGAGTTGGTGGGGGAGGTGTTGGTGTTCTTCCTGTTAGTGCAAATACAAGTGTACTTATAGCAAATCCTAATGCTGTGAGTATGGTAACAATTGTTACTCCTTGCTCTCTAAATAATGTTCTGATTCTTTCTGCTAGTGTTGTGTCTTCATAAAGAATACGATGTACTGTTTCTTTTATTCTACTGATCTGTGATTGTAATTGGTCTCTGTTCTTGTTTAAGACTTCTAATCTTGCTTGACGTTCATCTTGTAGGTCTTTTAGTCTCTGTGTGATTCTTTCTTTTACATCCTGGTCAAGGTTTGCATCATCTGCGGCTGCTAACTTATTCTTTTCTCGTTCTATGTGTTCGTCTACATCACTTAGCTTTGCTAAATTATTTATCAGTTCGCCTCTAATACTCTGTAGTGCTTGATTGAGACTCATTATTTCTCTCATGGGTAGGGGTTGGTCGTCTATTGTTTTCAGTGCAGTATCTTCATCTACCTGTGTGAAGCTAGTTTCCAGTTCTCTGATGGTTTCTGTTGCTGTGTTTGCTGCTTGTGCTAGGTCTTGAAGTGGTATACTCTCAATATTTATTGGCAGTGTTAGTTCAGCTCTTTGCAGTGGGGCAATAACTCGTACTGGTAGTTTAGAAGCTGTTAAAGCATCACTAATACCAAGTTTTCTCTGTAGTGCTCTGCTTAGTGTTCGTCCAAGTGTACTCTTTGCTAAAAACTTATTTGGATTAGTTTTATTTGTTAGTAAAATCTTTTCTCCCGAGTCAGTTTTAGCATATAGGTGGCCGTTATTATCCATGACATAATCATTATGATCTAGTACTTCAGGCGTTGGTTGACCCAAACTTGTGTGAAATTCTTTAACTCTACTTTCTAATAATTCTCTTCTGAGTGAATGTGTTACAGAGGTTGATGATGCTTCACCCATATCATCAGCTGGCGTAAATATATCATCGAGCACATCGTAGTCTTCCATTTTATTCTATTATTGTTTTTTTATTTTGCTACTTATAGAAAAGATGGCACAACAAACATTTGGAGCGTTGCTTGATCCGTACAGGCGTTTAAAGGAACCATTGGGTATTAAAGCAAATAGGCAATCGATAGTTATTACAAACAACCCATCAACTATTGATGAGAATCAGATTCTAACTGTTAGGTTTCCTAATTTAGGAAAAGATGAAGTTATTGTTCCAGGTACAACAAGACTCGCTTTTAATATTGAACTAGAATCTGCAGCTGATGCAAATAGAAGTGTGGTAGGAAACTTAGGTAGAGCTATTATTAAAAAGATAAGTGTCAAACTAGAAGGACGAGAGGTACTGTCATTAAACAATGCTGATGTATTCTTGATTTATGCTGATTTATGGTTAACAAAAGGTAAAAGAGATGACCTTATTTATCAAGGCATACAGGATGATGAGGGACTAAAACATAGAGTAGGTTCTGCTGATAAGGGAAACAAGAAAAAAGATGGTGCCATAGCAAAAGCTTATGGTAACAGGTTTTGTATTCCTCTTGACTTTGAGTTGCTTAGCTCTCACATGCCTTATTATCAGGGTGCACTTAGAGATAGGTTGTCTTATGAGCTTACCTTTAATGACAGTGCTCGTGTTATTACATCCAGTGCTGATGACGCGAAGTATAAAATAAGTGGCATATCTTTAGAGTATGATGTTGTCAATCACCCAGAGCTTGCACGCTTGATTGCACAGCAATATCAGTCAAGGCTTGCTATTTATTATGAAAGAGTCCTTAACCATAGCACATTAATGAAGAGTAAAGCAGATACTGTGTGGAACATAAATCTGAACACACCGGCAAGATCATTAAAAGGAATATTAATGCTGTTTGAAGAATCAGCCACCCCCTTTTCCAGATCAAGTGAGAGGTTTATTAATCCCGGTATTAAACATTTATCATGTACTATTGAGGGGCAGCCAAACCAAGTATATGCATCAGGTTATTTACCATATCAACACTTTGATGAGGTAAGAAAATACTTTGGTTGCGGGAGCTATGGTGATAGTGATGTTGATGTTGTAAGCAAGTCTTTACATCTACATAATGTTAGGCTTAATGAATACCTAACATCTAAATATGCTTTGTGGGTTGACTTAAGATCAACAGATGATAATAAGCTGCATGGTTCAGGAAGACGTATTGAAAACGGCTCAGAAGGAATAACTATACAAATAGAGAAAGAGCAAGAAAATGATGAGCCCATAAAAATTTATCTATATGTAGTAATGGATGCTCAGCTCAACATAGAAGAAAACAGACTGAAAGAAATTGTTTATTGATGGATCAGCTAAGTTTTCTACCAAAGGAAGCACACTGTTCTCTAATATGTGGGCAGACTGGCTGTGGCAAGACTGTATTTGTTTTAGATTTATTACAAACAGTGTACAAAAATCATTTCGAGTTCATTGTTATATTCTGTCCAACGATACATAACAACAAGGCATATAGAGAGAGGCGCTTTATATGGGAAGATGATAATGTTATTATAGTGAATCCCTCTGATAGATTAAGTGAGTGTTTAGAATACTATTACAAGCTCTTTGAAAATAGGCAGACTCTTTTCTTAATAGATGACTGTTCTGCAGAGCGTGACATTGTTAAGAAAAGGAAGACTTTGTCCAAGCTCGCTTTTAGTGGGAGGCATGCACAGATATCTGTTTGGTTGCTTACACAGAAATATAATAGTATATTGAAAGATTATCGAGAACAGATTAAAGTTGTTGTATTATTTCACATGAAGGATAGAGATGGGTTTAATAGTTGTCTTCGAGAGAATGATGTTATTACAGATGGGCAAGAAAGAGAAAGAATAAAACTAAAACTGAGAAGCTTGAAACATAGCAAACTAGTGCTTAAAACAGATCAACCAACAAGATACTTCTTAGTATGAAGTTGATTGATTATTTTTTGTTGCTTGGTATAACTTCCCATAATTTTATAGTTTTCACGTTAGAAATAGAGGAGTATCACTTACATCCTATTATAAGAGATAGGAGAAAAGGGGCCTCAAGGTAAGTTGCCTGACATTTAAGTAAATCCAGCAAGTTTGGACCGGTGAGGCGGAGCCGAATCGGGCCAAAAGTTGCTAGAATTTAAGTAACTGGTAGGCAAGAGAGCTTGAGGCCCCTTTTCTCCTATCTCTTTATTATTATTATTATTATTATTATTATTATTATTATTATTATTATTATTATTATTATTATTATTATTATTATTATTATTATTATTATTATCATCATCATCATCATTATTATTATTATTATTATTATTATTATTATTATTATTATTATTATTATTATTATTACCACTATCATATTATTATCATTATTATTATCATCATCATTATTATTACTATCATTATTATCATTATTATTCGCCAGCTTTTTGGCGTGTTTTCGTTTCTGCGTTAAAAGTGTGCAGGTTATGACTCTTGGCTTGGCGACAAAGCGGACCCAGGGCTGGCTGTCATCATCGTGCAGGGCTAAACAACACCGCTCGTTTCAAGGCCTGCACACTGCACTGGACACAAGAAGGTAGACGTCTGCTGGGGGCATACTATTGGCAGAGATATAACACACACAGTGTGTGTGTGTGTGTGTGTGTGTGTGTGTGTGTGTGTTAGTGAGTGTGGGGGGGGGATGTGTGTGTGTGTGTGGGGGGGATGTGTGTGTGTGTGTGTGAGAGAGAGTGTGTGTGTGGGTGAGTGAGTGTGTGCGTGTGTGTGTGGGGGGGAATGTGTGTGTGTGAGTGAGTGAGTGAGCGAGTGAGTGAGTGTGTGTGTGTGTGTGTGTGTGTGTGTGGAGTGTGTGAGTGTGTGTAGGTGAGTGAGTGTGTGTGTATGTGTCAAAGTCAAACTTTTATTTTCGGATGGTACATTGAATAAGCAGTGCATTTGCTTTTTTTCAATCAAGCCATCTATTAAAAGAGAGAGAGAGAGGGGGGAAAAAAGATAATTTATATGCAGACATAGAAAAAACAACCCTAATCAATGATAAACCATACAAATCAAACAAGAAAAGACAATATTATTGGCAGAGATAAAACACAAAAATTGTGTGTGTGTGTGTGAGTGAGTGAGTGAGTGTGTGTGTGTGTGAGTGTGTGTGTGTGTCTGGGAAGGGGTTCGGATTCGGATTCGGATGTTTATTCATTAGGCCATAGCCCATAATGAAGGGGAAAGTGAACAAAAAACCAAATCATCAGAAACATTAAAAACAAACATACAATCAACAATATGATAATCATAATAATGAACTATGATGTTGCAATTTCTCTCAGCTTGAAGGCTTTGTGAAGGAAGTGAGACAAGTTCCAAATATCGTTATGTCTTGCAGAGGACATCGGCAAAGTTAATTTGAACGTACAAGGCTGTCGAAAATATTTAGGTGAAATAAACTTATCTCTGAGCTCCTTAAGAAATGGACAGCACAGAACTAAATGTAACTCATCATCTTTACCACTTTTACAGAGAGGACATATCAAATCAATGTCATTACAATCTCTATATCGAAAGGGTAGAGAGAGAGAGAGAGAGTTATATCTGATTTTATTTTATTTTAATTTAATTTTATTTCATTTGATCTTATTCTTTTATCTCGAGGATAATGGAATAAACACTCATGTCCTTTTCCTTCACATACAGTCTCTATGTGTACGCGGTTTTGTAAACTGTGTCATTCGTTCCCACCGACAAATAATGGCCTACTCTTCCAAAAAGGGGAACGGTTTTTAACGTGTGTGCAAGATGTTTTGCGAGTGTTCGCGTACGGGACCTCGGTTTCTAGTCTCAT
>CM054156.1:49982188-49995791 GCA_028751875.1 Rapana venosa
GAAGTGGTTTTTGTGGAGTATTGATAGATACGCCAGGGCTTTGACAGCTTCGTTTGTTTCTACGCTAGGGAAAAAAAAGGTAAGTTTTTTTTTTTTTGGGGGGGGGTAGTTTGGGGGGTTTTTTGCTTTTTTTTTTTTTAGAGGGGGTGGGGGATGTGTGTTGTGTGTTGTGTGGTGCGTAAGTGTGTGTGTATGTGTGTGTTGTGGGCGTGCGCCGGTGGTGTGTTGCGTGCGCGCCGCGCTCTCTGTCTATCTGTCTGTCTCTCTCGTCTTTTGGGGTTTTTTAGGGGGGTTATTTTTCTGTTTTTTGTTTGTTTTTGTGTTTTTAGTGTTTATTTTCTATCATGATCTTATCCCTGAAAAAAACGGGGACTAGATATAAACAGAAAAATACCAACATGTAAGTGCTTATTCATTATCCTCGAAAGTAAAGATTTTTGATTTCATTTGAACACTCTCTCTCTCAGTGTGTGTGTGTGTGTGTGTGTGTGTGTGTGTGTGTGTGTGTGTGTGTGTGTGTTTGCACGCGCGCGCGGACGCGCGGACGCGCGCACACGCATGTGTGCACGTGTGGGCTTGGACAGATTTTCTCTCTCGTGCCCTCACTCTTTCTGAAGTGTGTGTGTGTGTGTGTGTGTGTGTGTGTGCGCGCGCTTGCGCTTGTGTGTGTGTGTGCGTGTGTGTACACCCACTGCTGTGTTTTCAATTACCTCGATCCACAGCGCATTGCATGTAAATGTCACTGTCAGTTTCATAATGTAGACTTTCTGCACACACACACACACACACACACACACACTCATACACACACAAACAAACAGACATACACACACACACACACTCATACACACACACATATACATACACACAAACACACACAGACACACACAGACATACACAGACACACACACACAAACACACACACGCACACACACACACACACACACACACACACACACACACACACACACACACACACACAACACGCACACACACAGAAAACCAAACGAAAAATGAAAACTTGTCTGTCAGTGTTCGATGAGAGAGAGAGAGAGAGAGAGAGAGAGAGAGAGGAGAGAGAGAGAGAGAGAGAGGAGAGGAGAGAGAGAGAGAGAGAGAGAGAGCGCAATAACTTCATTTTAGATATCGAGTCTAAAGCGTTTTGTAGGGATCTGGGATCTGCCAAATGTTTTGTAAACATGATTTTGTGTGAGCCACTGATGGACTGGCCTTTTTTGTTTATTGCTTTTTTGTTTGTTTTGGTTTGGTTGTTGCCAGCGTGGCGGCATCTAGGGGACTAGATGTAAAAAAAGCACATTGGTGCTTATTCATTATCCTCGAAATAAAAGATGTTGATTTGATGTAGTTTGATTTGATTTGATCTCGATCGTTCTTTTGATTTAGGCTAACATCTTTTCGCTATATTAGACGAAGGGAGACAGGTAGGGAGAAAAGCAGATGTTTGTGTGTGAATGAAGGCTTGTGTTTTGTTACCTGTAGTGTGTGTGTGTGTTGTGTTGTCTTGTGTGTCTGTGTGTGTGTGTCTGTGTCTGGTGTGTGAGCATGCGTGCGCGTGTTTTGTGTTGTGGTAGTGTGTGCATGCGTGTGAGTGTATGTGTGTGTTGCGCGTGTCGTACGTGAGGTATTGTTGTGTGTCTAAGGTGTGCAGTGTGTGCGTGCGTGCGCGGGTGTGTGTATGCAGAGTGTGCGCGCGCATAACAAAATCAACTGAATAACAACACACAAAAATCAAAGCTAATGGAAACAAAATTGCATCAAAAGTTAATCAAAACAAAACAGAAACAAAAAAACCCAAAACAAAACAAAACTCTATGCGGCATCTATGTTTCGCTTGATCTGCATCCTATTTCTATGTGCTGCAAGCTGCAAGTGTTTTGAAGTTAATGTAGTGGAGGTGAATATACTGTGCGGTATACACTGTGGCTCTGCGCTGTGTGAGAGTGTAAAGGTCTCCATGTCTGCGTGGTGTTAGTTCAGTGTACCTGGAGTTTTGGTTTAGAGAGTGTTTGTTCGTGTGTCTCCTTTTTTGTCTGTCTGTCGGTCTGTCTTTCTCCCTCTCTATATAATAATAATATAATAATAACGATAGTCCATACTCAGGGCAAGGGGCGGATGATAAAAACGTATGCCGATAGTTGTCTATAACCTTTGGGAATGAAAGTTATCAATCAGTCAGTCAGTCAATCAGTCAATCGATCGATCAACCAATCTCTCTCTCTCTCTCTCTCTCTCTCTCTCTCTCTCTCTCTCTCTCTCTCCTCTCTCTCTCTCTCTTGTTTCTTTTCTTGTTTTTTTCTTGAGGACCTGGTGTAAAGAAGCCCTGGCTTATCCAATTATCCTCATTAAAACATTCGAGTTTGAGTTCTCTCTCTCTCTCTCTCTCTCTCTCTCTCTCTCTCTCTCTCTCTCTCTCTCTCTCTCTCTCTCTCTCTCTCTCTCTCTCTCTCTCTCTCCCTCTCTCTCTCTCTTTATTTTATTTTATTTTATCATATATGTCATTAAGGGCGGGGACTGGATGTAAAAAAGCACATGGGTGCTTATTCATTATCCTCGAAATAAAATAATTTGTCATTGTCATTCTCTCTCTCTCTCTCTCTCTCTCTCTCTCTCTCTCTCTCTCTCTCTCTCTCTCTCTCTCTCTCTCTCTACTCTCTCTCTTTATTTTGTTTTATTTTATTATCATATATATCCCTAAGGGTGGGGACTAGATGTAAAAAAGCACATGGGTGCTTATTCAAAATCAAGTGAAGTCAAGTCAAAAATACTTTAATCATCCCATGAAGGGCAATTACAATACTGACAGGCACATTGATACCTATCATTTTCTCACAAGACACAAGAAAAATACATTTCATATTGTTATAAACATTCCAAGATAGCTTAAACAAACTATCACACACAAACCCAGGTGCGCGCACACACACGCACGGCGTACGCACGCACGCACGCGCGCGCAACCCCCCCCCCCCCCCCCCCCCCCCCCACCCCACACACACCAATGTAGGAATACAATGTTGTAAAAACCAATGATTATCCTCGAAATAAAAGAATTTGTCATTGTCATTGTGTCTCTGGGTGTGTTTGTCCATCTGTATGCACACACACACACACACACACACACACACCACACACACACACACACACACACACACACACACACACACACGCTTATAACAAAGCATGCACGTATGCCTGCATATGTGTTCATACGTATGCCTGTATGTTTATGCACACACATACACACATGCGTTTGTGTGCGTGTACACATACGTGTGTACTCACCCATGCTCATTCATGCACAAACACACACACGGGCGCGCATGAAATGCGCATCTTACTCATTGTATAGTACGGTTTATCACAATTTAGAAAAAAAAAATCCACATCAGTCAGATTTCCTGAAGTATGCATGCACTCAACATAAATCCCACATCGGTGAACAGCAACAGTATAAACCCTATGGCCAGAAAAGAAAAAGACTACCTTCCTCTTCGTCGTCGTAGAGCGCTCAGACAGCAATTCTTAATGTCTGTTCTATGAGCGAAAATGCGTCTCGCTGCCGTTAAGCGCCTGACAAGTCAGGCCCAGCGCCTCCGACTGAGAGAGAGGACTGTTATTTTGCAAGTCTCTCTTGAAGAAAGGCAGGAGAATGGACCAAGAAGACAGAAAATAGACAAGGAGGTGACAGGAAGAAAAGGAACAAGGCAGAAACAAAGAGAGGGGTAGGAAATTCCTAACACAGAAATTTCCAGAAGGTGGGGATGCTGTTTATACTGACAGGCCCCGGAACCCCCACAGGGGAAAAGACACTCTAGTATAATTATAGTCTGATCTTTGTTCTGTTAGGCGTTGTCCATATAATCTCCGGGGGTGGGAGTCCCCTCACAATATACAACGGAGTCTCTCCTTCATCACTCCCGACAGTGACTCCCACCTTCTTTGATCTGACCGCCAAACCTGGCTTTACGCTCTGCTGTACAGCTGCAGTGCCCAACAACAGAGAACAGCGCCTGTCTCTCGGTGTTTGCACATCCATTATTGCAATATGTCGGGAGGGGCACGAAGGCTGTGCAGTTTCTTCCTATGAAAAACGAGCCAGGCGCCTTATTGGTATTGTCCCTGCTGGCTTGTTGTTGGTATTGATATTGCTCTCAGTTATTGGCTGGAACGTGACTGCTGTTTGCGTGTGTAAGGAGGTATTTGGGGCATGTATTGATTGACTGATTAACCTGCAGTGCGCTGATTAACTTTTTGGGACCAGACGGTGATAAGCCTGCTGTCGGTGATAAGCCTGCTGTCGTGTGCGGATGCATGCCGATTTTGCGCGTATGCTAAAAACGGGGTATGATCTGTCGTGGAGCGTGTTGGTCACGTATGGCTGGTGCGGAAGTACTGCGCCTTTTATAGCGCTGTGGGTGAAATATTATTCAAACGTGTAGCTCTTTAGGATTATTAAGCTGGGTTACTCAGAAAAACCGAAACGATAATTATTTTAACTTTTAGGCCTATTAGGGAACATCTGTTTGAAAAAAAAAATCGACAGCCAAGACCCAGTGAGTTAGTAGTGTTTAAAATCTGGGCAGTGTTAACGTACAGACCTACCAGTGCCTAAATGCAAAAGGACGATGATTATAGGCCTATGCATAGGCTGATAAAGAGCGCTCGGTGGGGACTTACCCTGTGGTGGGTACAAATGGTCCTTGCGCAAAATATTGCCATTGACGAACCTCTAAGCTGCAGTTGGGGAACATTGACAGCATGATCGAGCACGTCTGGAAGATCTGCTCTGTGTTCATAATAAAATTAACCTACTCTTTAGAATAGTATAGATATGAGGTAATCAACCTAAAATACCTTGTCAATTGCTTTGCTTTCGATCATTTCAGGTTAAGTATAGTATGTCTGGTTGCTTTGAAATTTCCAAGTAACTTATTCTCAAAGGTCTTTGTGGAGCTACTCAAAATAACTATGATGCAAAGCAAGTTAGGTTCCGATTTTGGCAGGCATAAGCTTTAAGGGTTAATCTAAAGTGTTGAAGCCACACACAAGTGCTTATTCTATTATCCTCGAAAAAAATAGTCATCTGAGCGCTTTGATTTGTTGCTTTACAAGATTCAGCGCTATATAAATTCCATACATTTTTATTATTATGTAGAACAGATTTTCATGTCTCCCTCTCAAATCCATTATGTTGATGGTAGCACGCAGGAATAACACTTAAGACCAGTGGTTCTCACAATTCGCTGGTGTATCCCAGTTTGGTAAACCGTGTTGCGCTGTTTCTCCTTCTGCAAGGGAGGTAATTAGGACCATCCTATCACATTACTAGTAGTAATAGAAGAAGAAGAAAACAGAAGTTACATTCTTGAAAGCTTCCTCAGACACACACAAGAAACCCCATACATCCAGTCCCCCTGCGTTTGCAATTTTGTAAATGTTGTCATCCTTTCTCACCCAAACAAATGGCATATTCTTCCAACAGGCAGAACAGGCTTGAACGTGTGCGCCAGATGTTCTTCATGCATTCGCACACGGGGCTTCAGTTTACAGTCTCACCCCAAGGACTTACGGAGGAGTGGAGTCGGTGCTGATTATTTTATTAACTCCAAGAGGAGAAAAGAAAAGATCCCCTTGAACGGGTGTCTCGGTGGTGGCTCGATCCCGGCCTGTCAGCCCGTGAACGCAGCGCTCTAACCACTAGGCTGGGCTGTCCCGTCCTTTCGCTTACTGAGTCCCGTCACCGAACTGGCCAGTCTTCATTTTCGTAGTGAGTCACCGGGCATGTAACATTCCGTGTGACCTGCACTACACCTGCCAAGCTATTCCTTCGCTTTGGTACACATGAGTCATCATGTGAATAATGTAGTGCACTAGTGAAGTTGGGTATTTCCGTGCTTCTGCTATACCCACCAAACGCTGGAATAGATCACAGAAACTAAGTGCGAATCCCCGAAGTCGGTATGTGGCTACCTTCATGGTGGGCATAATCGGTGACATACGCAAAATCTCATCATTTGTGAACCTTGCAGTTATAGCCGAGGAATGAAAAAAACTAAAATGGGCGTACTTAAGTCATTTACATGCGTTACTATACGAAAGAACCTATTTTTATTTTTTGGGGAGAGGAGGGAGCAGGTATTTCATTGTCGCCCGCGTCTGGGTATTAGTGATTTGAAGGCAGACAAGTTGAACCGTCATACAGAAAATGATCCAGTATGTGATTGTGGCAATGCCCTTGAGACAGCTGAACACTACTTGCTTTACTGTCCACATTAAAATCTTGCTCCTAGAAATACAATGTCAACCCTGTCTCCCAACTATCTATGTGTGCACATTCTCTTATCAGGCAGCACTGACCTTTCATGTGAAACAAATACCTTATCTTTAAAACTGTACATAAATTTGTTTTTGATTCAAAGCGCTTCTAATTTGAAGTCAATTCAACATGTACAATTGATTTTATACTTGGTGTCCAACCTTTGTATTGCTTAACATTTCCCTACCTGCTCCACCTAATCTCTCTGCTTTTTGTCTGTTGTAGGACTCTTGGTTTGCTTGTTTTGATGTTTTGACTGTCCGTGTGTCAGCTGGCTGATCTGTTTTTCCGTTTGTTTGTTTGGTTGGTTTTTTTTCTTTCATTTCATCATGCAGCTTGTTGTTTGTTTGTGTCTGTCTTGTGGTTAGTCTTTTTGTCATCATTTACATTTTCATGAGCTAACTATCTGGATGAGTCGAACAGTATTGGATTCTGGAATTGTTCCAAAACGATTGCCTATTTATGCTTTAGACATGTCTTTTTGGGGAATCCTTAGTTATTTCGTTATCTGTACATATTGATGCTGTTATTATTCTGCTCTGTCATTTTCTCCCATTTACTTCTTTAGGTCAGCGTATTGATCATCAGTCGCCATAAGAGTGTTGATTTGTACTTGAGCACAACATAAGCTACTTGCTTGTTGCTGCTATGCTGATTACGTTCATCATGGTGTGCTTGTTTCATGCTTATTAATAAATAAACCTTATTTAAACCAATGATAGATCAAAGCATTCACACGGGGATCTGAGAAACTGCTAATCCCCATTCCTGATACAATTATGAGCTGATCTGAGAGATGGTAAATCCACCCAAATCTTCAGTAGTGTCCCTATGGTCCAAGGGACTCGGGATAGGTGAGGTAGGTGAGGTGAGGTGAGGAACTCTACCACACCTAATGCAAGACATTCATAAGTCTGATCTGAGATATATCCAAATCGCCACTCCCAATCCACCAGGCACACTCAGTGCAGCTGCCCCCATGATGATACTTAGGAAACCAATGTTTTATAAACAACCCTAAACACAAAAGCAAATCAACACACATTCAGACAGATAAACATTTACGTAAACCTGTAGGCATATGGTGGAAAACGTCGAAGAAAGAATGTGTGTCTATGACAAAAGCGTCTCTTTCTAACATACAATGGTGACAAACGCGTCTCTTTCTACCAGCCATTGGTGATAAAGGCGTTCATTTCTAACAGACAATGGTGATGAACGCGTTCATTTCTAACAGACAATGGTGATGAACGCTTCTCATTCCAACAGACACTAGAAACTAGCGAAATAAATAAACAACCCCAAGCTACTCATTCAAGCAACTCATGTTTGTTATCGGTTAAGCTATCAGATATTAGTTATATCAAGACAGGAGTTTCCAATCCAAATTCCTTATAAAAAAATCAACCAAGGAAAAAGCCTTTGAAATAGAAAAAGAACAAAGTTTTATTTTAAAAACGTGGTCCCCTTTTTCTGAAGAAAAACAGCAAGAAAGAGACCACATCAATTTGTTGTGGAAGGAATAGGGAAGGGTCGACGACGAAGTGCGGTCTTCATCATCTTCTTTCCTCCTCCTTCTCCTATTCTTCTTCTTCTTCTTCTTCTTGTTCTTCTTGTTCTTCTTCTTCTTCTTCTTCTTCTTCTTCTTCTTCTTCTTCTTCTTCTTCCTCTTCTTTACAGCAACTTTTGAGGGTCATAACGAGCCTAGCAGCACAAAACAGTACAACAGTCATAGCAAAACAGTCTCACACTCACTGCAGCAATCTCCATGAGAAGAACAGAGAAAACACGTTGAAAAAAATCAAAACAGAACAAAAGCACAAACACAACAGAAGCACAAGACCAGGTCCAGTTTTCATCCATCCTCTTGGCACAGAATGGCCTTAGCGTAGGCTTTGTTTTCTTCACCTTCACCAATCCGTAGTCCCATGCACCGTGGAGGGCACCAATGAAGATTTTGCAACCAGCTTCCTCCACTCCCCACGGTGTTCTGCTTTCTGTAGCAAGTAGTTCCACTCAAGGCTACCAGTCCACTCTCTGATGCTGTCTTCCCATCGTTTCTCTGTCTGCCTCTTCCTCTCCCTCCTTGTACTGTTCCCTGTAGGACAGTCTTGGCCAGTCCAGATGTTCGTGTGACGTTCCCGAACAACTTTAGTTTGCGTTTTTTCACTAAAGTCAGGAGCTCTTCATATGGCCAGATGGCGTTTTTAATTCTGGTTTTCACTTCCTCATCAGTGATATGATCTCTGTAAGAGGTACCAGGAGTTTGTGGAAGCACCTCCTCTCTATTGCCGGTATCCTTCTTTCAATGTCTGCTGTTATGGTCCATGTTTCACCCGCCTACAAAAATATGGACATGATTAGTTTTCCTGAGGAGTGAAAATATCTAACTAAAGACACGCATACACAGTAAGCACGTCCATTTCCAACAAAAACAAACAAACAAACAAACGAAACAAACAAATAAATAAAGAGATAAATAATAAATAGATAATTAAACTGCCCCAAAACTGCTCTCAAGCTAGTCACGTTTCTGTGTGATAAAAAACAAAGGTTTTCCACAGTAGAATCCGAAGAAAAAACAGGGGAAATGAAGCTTTGACGGAGAGAAAGAACTAGAATTTAAAAAAACAACATCCCCCCTCACAGTCCCTGCCTTCCTTTATCCGAAAAAAACCAAACAAAGAAGAAACTACACAATTATTTTGTGAGAGGGAAGGAGAAGGAACGTTATTGAAATAGTGTCGTCTTCTTCTTCTTCTTCTTCTTCTTCTTCTTCTTCTTCTTCTTCTTCTTCTTCTTCTTCTTCTTCTTCTTCTTCTTCTTCTTCATCATCATCATCATCATCATCATCATCATCATCATCATCTC
This sequence comes from Rapana venosa, assembly GCA_028751875.1. Lineage (NCBI taxonomy): Eukaryota > Metazoa > Mollusca > Gastropoda > Neogastropoda > Muricidae > Rapana > Rapana venosa. The sequence goes on from CM054156.1 coordinate 49,991,397, forward strand.
ATCTTCTTCTTCTTCTTCTTCTCCTTCTCCTTCTTCTTCTTCTTCTTCTCCTTCTTCTTCTTCACCTTCACCTTCCACCACCTCCTCCTCCTTCTTTTCCATATTTAGGCACATACAGAATTGAAGTCTTCTAGATTTATGCGAGAAGTAAAAGAACTTTTGCCTGTATTGTCCTGTTCCTGCGACTAGGTCGTGATATTGTTAACACTGGGATGGGCACAGGATGTCTATACTGCAGAGCTCTTTGCCCATGTGGCATTTTTTCCCTTTATTTTACATTGTACATCGTGGTGTTCGTTATCTTTTTTTCTTGGACACTTTTGTTTATAACCTGGGGATGATAAATGAAGCGTAATGACTGGCGTCCTCAGCACGGCCCGATTTTACTGGCTGTACGGAAGGAAAATATTGAGGTACTTAGTCATTTAGTGCGAATGTGCTTTTCCCCCAACTTGGCAGTGCTGCATGTTTGAGAGGATGAGATAGTGTGGATGTTGAACTTGAGGTGAACGTTAATAGAGTTGCTGGAATGCAATTGACTTTTTTCATTCCTCGCTAGAACTCTGAGGTTGACCTATGGTAAGATTTTGTGTATACGACCGTTTTTGCCCACCATGAAAACAGCCGTATTTTTGCCCACCATGAAGGTAGTCGTGTTTTTGCCAAGGCAGCCGTATTTTTGCTCACCATGAAGGCAGCCGTATTTTTGCTCACCATGAAGGCAGCCGTATTTTTGCTCACCATGAAGGTAGCCGTATTTTTGCTCACCATGAAGGCAGCCGTGTTTTTGCTCACCATGAAGGTAGCCGTATTTTTGCTCACCATGAAGGCAGCCGTGTTTTTGCTCACCATGAAGGTAGCCGTATTTTTGCTCACCATGAAGGTAGTCGTATTTTTGCCGAACAGGAAGGTAGCTGCATTTTTGCCCTCATTGAAGATGGGCATATTTTTGCCCTTATTGAAGATAGCCGCATTTTTGCCCACTAGGAAGGTAGCCGTATTTTTTACCACCATGAAGGTAGCCGTATTTTTTACCACCATGAAGGTAGCCGTATTTTTTACCACCATGAAGGTAGCCGTATTTTTTACCACCATGAAGGTAGCCGTATTTTTTACCACCATGAAGGTAGCCGTGTTTTTTACCCGACATAAAGGTAGCCGTGTTTTTGCCCTCCATGAAGGTAGTCTTCGACATCGAGGAGAGGGAATAGAATGACATTCGTGATATAGCCTTGGAGGTCGGTGTTACAAAAACAACACCACACACACAGACACACACAGACACACACAGACACACACACACACCACACACACAGACACACACAGACACACAGACACACACACACACACACACACACACACACACACACAACACACACACACACACACACACACACACACACACACACACTATGAAACGAAATGAAATGATGAAAATAAGATACTCACTTTGTGGCGTTTGGTGTGTATCGAATGGCTTGGCTTACAGCAAAATGTCCAGCCCAGGTGTATAAATATTCAAAAGAAAGCCCGAGTGGTCTCGTTGGGATTTCTTTTTCTATTGCAAGAATGGAGAATGTGACCTTATGCCAGAAACGTAACACTGTCTATCCCCTTAAAAAAAACTTTTTTGCTTTACGATGCGTCTCTATTTCTGTTTTCTTCTCTCTCATTAGTTTGGTTCCTATCAGGGTTTTTTGTTGTTTTTATTACATTAGTGGTTTTTGTTTGTTTCTTGTTCTTGTTCTCGTTCTTCTTGTTCTTGTTCTTCTTGTTTTTGTTCTTGTTCTTGTTTCTCTTGTTGTGTTGTTGTTGTTGTTCTTCTTCTTCTTCTTCTTCTTCTTCTTCTTCTTCTTCTTGTTCTTGTTCTTGTTCTTCTTCTTCTTCTTCTTCTTCTTCTTCTTCTTCTTCTTCTTCTTCTCCTCTCCTCCTCCTCCTCCTCCTCCTCCTCCTCCTCCGCCTCCTCCGCCTCCTCCTCCTCCTCTTCCTCCTCTTCCTGTTCTTTCTTGATTTATGGATGTACTAGAGTGGGTTTTTTCTTTTAACGTTGGCTTTCTTTTAGAGAAGAGTTTGAGTTTTTTTCTGTTTTTTTCCCCTCTCGTGACCTCTTACATGTGTTCTTTCCCTTTTCCTTTTTTATTTTTATATTCTGCTTTTGGAACTTTGGCTCGTTTCTATTTTGATCTCTCTTCTCTCTCTCTCTCTCTCTCTCTCTCTCTCTCTCTCTCTCTCTCTCTCTCTCTCTCTCTCTCTCTCTCTCTCTCTCTCTCTCTCTCTCTCTCTCCTGCCTCTGTCTGTCTGTGTGTCTGTCTGTGTGTCTGTGTATTTGTCTGTGTGTGTGTCTGTCTCTGTCTCTGTTTTTGTCTCTGTCTGTCTCTGTCTGTCTATCTTCCTGTCTCTTCTTTCTGTGTCTCTTTGTTTGTCTGTCTGTCTCTCTATATCTCTGTCTCTGTCTATGTCTATCTCTGTCTCTCTCTCCCTCTCTCTCTCCCTCCCCCCCTCTCTCTCTCCACCCTCCCTCCCTCCCTCCCTCCCTCTCCTCTCTCTCTCTCTCTCTCTCTCTCTCTCTCTCTCTCTTTCGTGTCTCCTACATATTTTCAGGTAAATAATTATTGTCACGATAAATCGTTGTTGACACCACCTTCAATTCGTCATTCCCTTTCTCTACATTTACAGTAATAAACACCCCCACCCCCACCACCACCATCACCACCACCACCACCACCACCACCACCACCATCATCATCATCATCATCATCATCATCATCGGCGTTGGCTTCATCAGCAGCAATACCGTCACCATGATCATGATGATAATAATGATCATCATCATCATCATCATGAGCAGCAGCAGCAGCAGCAACACCAGCATCATAATCACCACTACCACCACCACCACCACCACCACCACCACCACCACCACCACCACCACCATCATCATCATCATCATCATCATCATCGTCGTCGTCGTCGTCGGCGTCGGCGTCGGCGTCATCAGCAGCAATACCGTCACCATGATCATGATGATGATAATGATCATCATCATCTTCATGAGCAGCAGCAGCAGCAGCAGAAAGACCAGCATCATAATCACCACCACCACCACCACCACCACCACCACCACCACCACCACCACCACCACCATCATCATCATCATCATCACCACCACTATCATCATCATCATCACCATCATCACCACCACCACCACCTTCTTCTTCTTCTTCTTCTTCTTCTTCTCACCACCCCCACCACCACCACCACACCACCACCACCACCACCATTTTCTTGATGACCACTCTCATTACAACACAATCCAAGACACACACACACACACACACACACACACACACACACACACACAACACACACACACACACACACACACAGACACACCACACACACACACACACACACACACACACACACACACACACACACACACACACACACACACACACACACACAGCCCATTTACGAAGTCATAAGTACCCTCCACCCCCTCCACCCCTTTCCCCCTCCCTCTCCCCAACCCTCCCCCCCCCCCCCCCACCCACCCTCCCTCTCCCAACTAATCAATCCCATTTAGCCAAATGGACTCGGTGACGTCGGCAGGGTCTGATGAGATCAGCCAGCGCTAAATGACCTCTCATTAGCTGGAGGGACAGTGTGTGTGTGTGTGTGTGGGGGGGGGGGGGGTTACTAATTGGCATCCACTGTGGCCGGCCCCTCTCTCTGACGACGGCCGAGGTACGGGGTCAGCACAGCGGTCTCCAGGTGCGGGGATGCAGCTAAAATTCTTCGGAGGAGACTATAAACCCAGGCCCCGTGTGCGAACGCACGCTGAACATCTTGCACACACGTTAAATCCTGTTCCGCTTTTCGAAAGAGTAGGCCATTGTAGGTCAGGTCAGAGACTCCCTCTGCTACTGGTAACCATGTAACCCAGTACCACCTGCCACATGTGGGGAGTAAACCCAACCAAAAAATCCGACCTGGAGAGGGATGGGCTCCGCCAGGTTTGATTTGCCCAAGATACACCAATGACAAAGACAGCCAGAATCTCCATACCGGATCGGTCGTCGCCCGGGTTACCAAGGACCGCGCCTTCTGTTGCTCATCAGGACAGATGTCGAAAGTATGCTACTGATGTAAAACGCAGCAAAATTCGTGCCAGACACAACACCATCATTGGCACATGGAATGTACGAACACTAAGAGCTGCAGGCAAAGTGGAAGAACTGACACATGAGATGTCCAGATATCATTGGCACATCCTTGGGCTCTGCGAAGTCAGGTGGAAAAACATGGGAAACAACGACCCGGAAGACCACAAATTATACTACCGTGGAAACAGGATAAACATGAACACGGCGTGGGGTTTCTCGTTCACAAAGA
>CM054156.1:49996291-50126056 GCA_028751875.1 Rapana venosa
ACAAAAAAAGCAAAAACCCGGGCTTCGGGTAAAAGTTTATTCTTATCCTGGAAATAAAAGAACAAAATAAAATAAAGAAAAATAAATAAAAGATAGGGACCCCCACTTCTCTAGGGGCCAGCGTAATGGAGGGCGGCGCCCATCTCCTCTCCCTCGCTGCTTTCCCTTTCCTGACCCTAAAAAAGGGCAGTACCCCTTTACAGCTGGGTGAACGGGACTGTACTGAGCCAAGGGTCAAACCGTCACCCATCCACTTGTAACCACGCTCGATGCTGCTTATTTTGGCTGGGGAAAGCGAGTGCGTGACCACTGAGCATCCTGCCCCCACCTTCCGAAGGAGAATGTTAAGTTTGGTCACACACACACACCCTGTGGAGGAGGGGGGAGAGGGAGGGGGCAGAGGAGAAGGAAATGCATGTCTTTTGCTCTTGTATTGAAAAAGAATTACGAGAAGAAGAAAAAGATTTCCTACCTTGAAATATCTACTGATAGTTGGCTCCCTTCACAAAAATAATTACATCGTGTCAGCAGGCCCAGCATTTGCTATTTCCTATTTAATGGTTGAAACATTCTACAACAATAATAATAATGATGATGATATATGAATAACAGCTTCTTCTTCTTCCTTTTTTGTCATGTTTCTCCCAGGGGAGGTTTGACATTGATGAGCCTTTCCATCTCCCTGTTTTGAGCTTCATCCTTATTTATCCCCTTTCTCTAAGATCATCTGCAATACAGGCAGCCCAGGTTTTGCTAGGGTCTTCCCTTTGGTCTCTTTTCATCCACAAACGAATTTCATTGCTCTTTTTATGATGTGGTGGTCTGCTTTCCGTTGAACGTCCCCAAAACCCAGCGCATTTCTATTGCTACTAGCTACAGACTCCAGATCATCAACTTTGCACATTCTCCATAGTTCTTCATTCGTGATCCTGTCTTCCCATTTGATCTTTGTCATGTAGCATAGCATTCGGTTTTCACAGCTCTTCAACTTTCGACAGTTTTTGTGACGACCCACGTCTCCGAGCCATAACAGGAGAACAGGTCTAATGCAGGCCTTATAAATCAGAATAAAAACCCAACAACAATAATAATAATAATAATTTCAATTTTTACCATTGAGCTCACCACGATTTTGATTGCTGTGATCATTTTTCATTTCCCCTTTTTAAACCAACGTTTTTTTGAAATAGTGTTTTTTCGTGATTATTCCAAATTGCAGGCTATTGAAAACAAAGGATTAACATTTTGAAAACAATCTGAGCAGGTTTCATATTAAAAACGAAAAAAGTCTTTAAAAAACCACAACAGAAAACCATTAAAAAAACCCCAACAATAACCCCAACCCAAAGGATTTATGTTTCATACAATTCATATTTTTTCGAACAAGCCCAGACCATCATGGACAAAGCACCAAAGAGGGACCTAAAAATACTAATGGGAGACATGAATGTCAAAGTGGGGACAGACAACACAAAACAGAGAACTGATCATGGGCAGACATGGCACTGGAGAACAAAATGAAAATGGAGAACCTTTTAACAGAATTTTGCATTTTTAAAACGACCTGGTCATTGAGGCACCATCTTTCCTCACAAGAAAGTAAAAAAATAAATAAAATAAATAAAATAAGAAAGTCCACAAGCCCCACATGGACTTCCCCCTGAGGCAAGACAGAAACCAGATTGATCACATCACCATCGGGCGAAAAGTGGAGAAGGAGCCTGCATGATGTCAGGGTGAAGCGCGGTGCAGTGCAGCATCAAAACCATCATCTTGTTGCTGCCATCCTCAAACCAAGCTCAAAGCCAAACATCGACCCGGGCAGGAAGACCATCACACAAGTTCAATGTGCAAAGCCTAAAAAAAGAAAAAAATAGAAGAATTCAGGCTCGAACTGAGGAACAACTTCAGTGTGCTTTCCCATCTGCCAGAGGAAACAGCCCGAAGAGCAATGGCAGAGTCTCGTGAAACCTGGAAGAAAAACATGCCAAACAGTACTGGGAAAGAGAACAAGAAAATACAAGGATGGCTGACAACAAAACATGGGCACTGATCACCGAGAGAAAACAGCTGAAAGATCAGATCAACCAAACACAAAATCAAGAAAGAAACAGGAACTGCAGCATGCTACTGGAAAAAAAACCGGGCAGTAAAGAAAAAATGCAAGAAGAGACAAGAAAAAATTCATTGAGGAACTGACTCAGGAAGCAGAGACTGCAGCAGGCCAAAGAAATATGAAGAGACTGTACGAGATCACAAGAACTCTCTCAGGAAAAAACCAACAAACCTAGCTGCCCTGTCAAAGATAAGAATGGCAATACCATTCCAGTGAGGAGGACCAGAGAGCAAGATGGGCAGAGCACTTCAAAAAACGCTAAACAGACCTGCACCACCCATGCCGCCTGACATCCCCCCACCTACTGAAATCCTTGGCATCAACACCGGCCCCCCTACCAAGAATGAGATCCCCAAAAGGGCCATCAAGTCACCAATCAGCAAAGCACGGCCCAGAACGGCAAAACCACCTGAAGCACTGAAGGCAGACATCCAAACTCCACTGAATGTTAAAACCCACTCCTAAACAAGATCTGGGAGCAAGAGAGTGACCAGAAGACGGAAGAAAAGGCCATCCGTAAAGCTGCCAAAGAAAGGGGACCTGTCCTCCTGCAACAACTGGAGAGGAATCATGCTACGTCCATCCCAGGGAAAGTACTGACAAGGATCATGCTAAGACAGACTGAAGCAGCACTGACAAGACACTTCGGGATGAACAGGCAGGCTTGGGCAAGGCAATCATGCACAGATAAAAATCGCCACAATGCGCATCATCATTGAGCATTCCCTGGAGTGGCAGACCCCCCTATATTCAGTTTTTGTCGACTTCCAGAAGGCATTTGACAGCGTCGACAGAGATGTCATTTGGAAACTGATCATCACTATGGCTTTCCACCAAAGTTCATCACCATCACCAGCAGCTATATGAAAGATGCCACCTGTCAAGTCATCCATGAAGGGAAACTGACGGAAGCCTTCTCCGTACAGACAGGTGTTCGTCAGCGTCTGTTGTCGCCAACCATCTTCCTGTTGGTGGTTGACTGGGTAATGCGGCAAGCCACAGCAGGCAGGAGAAAACCCGGGATACAGTGGACCCTCAGAAGCAGCTGGAAGACCTGGACTTCGCAGACGACATCACCTTCCCCTCCCACAGGCAACAAGACGCACAAGAGAAGCTTGTCGTGTTGCTGACCCAAACTGAAAAGACCCGGCCTCCAAATCAACATCGGGAAGACAGGAGATCATTAGGGTGAACAACAAAACACATGACCCAGTGCGACTGCAGCAAGAAACCATCAAAGAAGTGACCAAGTTTATTTACCTGGGCAGTGTCCGTCAGTAAAGAGGGGGGAACAGATGAAGACATCAAGTGCCGAATCAACAAAAGCCCCCTCACGCTTCAACCAATTTGGAGGGCAACAGCCCTCTCATTTCAAAATAAAATTCGGATCTATAACACCAATGTCAAAACGGTCCACTTATGGCTCAGAAACCTGGCGGGGAACAAAAACCAACACCCACACAACTCCAGTCTTTTACCAACAAATGCCTCAGGTACATCCTCAACACAGGTGGCCGAAGTCATATCCAACAAACAACTGTGGGACAGGGCCAGACAAACCCCAATCGAGTCCATTATTAAAAAAAAGGAAAGTGGGGATGGATCGGCCATACACTCCGCAAGCCGCGTCAAATGTCACCAAAACAGGCCCTTGACTGGAATCCACAAGGAAGCGGAAAGTTGGTGACCAAAGCAACCTGGCGCAGAAGTGTTGACGAAGAAACGAAGGGAGCGAATGACATGGGCCGAGCTGAAGAGGATCCCCCCAAAACCGAGTTCGTTGGGGGGGTTTGTTGCAGCCCTATGTTCCCCAAGGAACCAAGAGGCATAAGTCCCAAATCAAGTCAATACATATTTATGATCCACTTCCATTTTTTCCCAGCTACATTTTTTTTTGCATAATGTAGTCATTTAAAAAAAAGCCTGCAGGCGCACTGATGTCAGTTTAGACATCATCCCCGAAGTAAAAAGCGGCGACCTTAATGGTGGCAAAAATGGCCACATAATTTTGTGAGCCTCCACCACATCCTTAACGAGTCAAGTTGTACCAAATGAATGTCATTTCAGTTTTTAACAATTGTACCAAAGGTCAGTTTTAATTATTAACCTGTGATTAATCTGTTCCCCCCCCCCCCCCCCCCCAAAAAAGTTAAAAGCTATTCAATAAATAAGCATTTTGAAAATAGGGCAACTGTATGAAAAGTCATTACACAATGAAATGCTAGATTGCAGGAAAAAAACAAAATGTTCCACTGATTTTGACATTCTGTGCAATAACTGCCATTAGCTTTACCAAACCAACTGAAATATCAACATCGACAACCTGACCCACCTGTACAAAATGGCTCCCAGCAAAAAAGTGGGTCAGGTGCAATACCACTCATTCACGTTTGGGGGGTCACATAATAACAAAAAATCTCACATTGGTGAACCCTTGGGGTTTTGGGTTGCCCAGAACAAAAGCACACACACAACACAGCACACACACAAAGCCAAAAACACATACAAATCCAATCACCACAAAGACAAAGCAGTTATTGTTCAAAAAGATTTTATTTCTCACCATGAAAATACTTCATCAATTTTGATAAAACTCCAAATCCTGGGGGTCTTACACTTAAAACAAAAATATAATTAAGAGAGACAGACAACAGACAGAGGGAGAGAAACGGAAACGGGCACAGAGAGAGAAAGGTAAGGTAAAAAAAAAAAAAAAAAGCAAGAACAGTGATAGAAAAGAGGAAGTTTCCAGCACAGAACTTCCAGAAAAGTAGAGATAGTTGGTTATTTTATACTGAAAAAGCCCCCAGAATTCCCACTTTGGGGGATCCACAATAACAAAAAGTCTGAGACCCTACAAAGCAAAAGAAAATGAAGAGTGTTAATCAGTTAAACAAAAAAAGATCTTTCTCCAAACGAATTGTCTCCCAAAATGTTAGCAGTTCTCTGCATTTACAAACACAATTAACATAACATGAAAAAAAAGGATCATAAAAACAATGTGTCACAACAACTTCAACATGTCAACCACCCCAAACCACACAAAAAAGTTGTCATCCCCTCTCTTTTCTTTTCATTTATTTTTTCAACAACAACATATCCTGCCATCTTCTCAAGTATACACAATGACTTAACAACCAGCTCTCTCCATCTTTTTCTTTTCCCCAAACAAGAAAATAAAGTTTTCACCAAGTTATTTGTTAACCCTTCAGTATGGCAAGTCGGGTTTTTTGGCTCAGCTTCCTGCTTACCCTTCGTTTCCCGTCAGAGGAAAACCGGCACAGTCAAATTTTCCTTCAATTCCTGGGTTTTTTGAGGGGCAGAAGAGTGCAAAACGGGTACCTCGGTAAATCTTACATAGAATTTTACATTCAAGCATGAAATAGTAAGTGTTATATCCATTGTGTGCAGAATTGCAGAATTGAATGTAGATTTTCTTTAAGACTAGAACTTTGCACTTGTGAGTGTGATGTATGTGACATTTCCTATGTCACATACAAACAATCGATGATAAACGCATGCAAACGAATGACTGATAAGATATGAGCATGCCAAACATGAAGTAACTTACAGTTTGATGTTCCTAATATCTCTGTCACTTGCCAGAACAAGGTATCCAGTCACACTGATTGTCACAGTACTCATTGTCACCTCAACTGTTATGTCGGTTTTATTCAAGAAAACAGCCATGCAATAGAGAAATGTTTATGTCTGTTTTCAATCAGTTATGGAGGTTATCACAACCAAAAACACAAACACACACTCCTTTTTTTTTCAGGGTTCTACTGCTATACACTTATTTACTTGTCACTTGTCTGCATCCTCTTTCACATGTCTCACATAGATGACACGGGTGTGGAAAATCTTGAAACGGTGCTGGTGATAAATAAGTGGCAAATTCTCATCGTCTAGTTCATCACCACTATCACAATTTATAGCAGCATTAATCTCTGCTCTTTCCTCTTCACTCAATTCAAACAGGTCAAAATCGTCAAAATTTTGATAAATTTGATCGTCAGTAAATTGGTCAGCGTCTTCCTCCATTTTGCACAGGACAAGTGGCAGAGAAAAACAGTGCAAGTTAAAGATATCCCCTCTACTAAAATCTAGGAAGCTTATAAACATTCTCATGGGAAAGGAGAAGCAGTGTTTGCCTTAACAAAACTATTTACCAGAGTCCCATTGATGCCAGTTAGCCACATAACTGACCACTATAAACATCCCCTCCTCTGCTACCGTTATCACCAGAAAACTGGCTGACAGGACTGAAGGGTAGAGAGCAAGGGCAGAAATTTAGGACAGGGGAAGTAATTGTCAGCAGATATCCATTACTGTAAGGGTTAATCAACCTCAAGAAAATGGTTTTTTAAAAAAATAAAAAAGATCACAATATTTCTCTGCAATATTTCTATTTTTTCTCTGCAATATTTCTATTTTTTTCTGCAATATTTCCAATATTTGTTTCCAGTCTTTCTTCGCAATGTGTCCAGTATTTCTCTGCAATATTTCCAGTATTTCTCTGCAATATTTCCAGTATTTCACTGCAATGTTTCCAGTATTTCTCTGCAATATTTCCAGTATTTCCCTGAACCATTTCCCAAACACCAGATGCTCAGAGAACACTTGTCACCAGAACAGTGAAGCAGTGACCTGGTGGAACTGCCGCTGCCTATGAAGCAAGAAGTCATGGGTTTGATCCCCATTAGAACTCAGGCTCCCCCCCCCCCTTTCCCATTAATAATAATAATAAAAATAAAAAAGGGGAATTTATAAGCGCTTTATCTTGAAAAAAACAAACCCGCTTTATTGACTTGTCTGTCTGGGAAAGGGTGTCTTTCAAAAGACTTGAAAAAACAAATGTCCTTTTGTGCAATACACATTTAGCACACTACAAAACCCATGGCGCAAAAAACCCTTTGTCTTGCAAAACTTCTGTTAAAAAAAAGAAAAATGCCCACTGTGGCAGGGGAAAAAAAACAGACAGCAGGGAAAGGAAAATGGGAGGCACCATCCGTCCTGTAAGACACTCTCTCCCCAGGGGAGAGCAGCCCAAATTTCACGCAGAGAAATCTGCTGTAACGGAAAGGAGTATAATATATATAATACAAAACAATACAATACAACCCTGTGGCCATTTTTTTCTCAATACAATATTTTCCAAACAGTAGATGCTCAGAAAACAGCTGCATTGCTCTCTCTCTCTCTCTGTGTCTTACACACACACACCTTTCTCTCATAAACACACTAACTCACTCAACCTCTCTTCTCCCATAATATTATCCATGTGTCACAAGGTCCATCTTCGCCCTCTCCTTGTCATCAGAGGCATATACACACACATATACACACACACACACACATTATATACATGTGTGTGTCAATCGGAGCTACCGCTGTTGGGGGCTGTCTCCTGAGGGCTGTCGCTCAAACAGCACCAAGAGTTCAAAGTGCATGGTGCCGGGAAACATGTCACAGGAACGGCTCGCATCACCTTGAACGGTTCCCCACGCGTTTTCCTCGACTTGGGTCGGCACAAGCTGTTCAGGGGAAAAAAATAAAGAATACATAACTGTTTGGGTCAAAAATAGAGATATAGAAGTTGAGTAAATTGGTAGTGACACGAAGTGTGTGTGTGTGTGAGACAGAGAGAAAAAAGAGAGGGGAAAGAGAGAGAGTGTGTGCGTGTGGGGTGTGGTGTGGTGTGGTGTGTGTGTGGTGTGGTGGTAGTGTTGTGTGTTTGTGTTGGTGTGTGTGTGTGGTGCGGTGTGGGTGTGTGTGTGTGTGTGTGTGTGTGGTGTGGTGTGGTTTTGTGTGTGGTGTGGTGTGGTGTGGTGTGGTGTGGTGTGGTGTGGTGTGTGTGTGAGTGTGTGGTGTGGTGTGGTGGTGAGGTGATGTGGTGTAAGGTGGTGGGGTGTGAGGTGGTGTGGTGTGGTGTGAGGTGGTGTGGTGTGTATGGGGGAGGGGTCAGCCTGGTGGTTAGAGTGATGCGCATTGTGCTCTTGATCTGCTGACCGGGTTCAAATCTTTTTAAAGAGGATTTTTCCTTGGAGTTACATCAGTCCCATCTTACTCTCCCAAAAGTTCTTTGGTGGATTTTTCAAAGGTCCGTGTGGGAAACACATAGAGCTTTGTGCAAACGTCAAAACCTTTCCGTTTTTTGGGAAAGGGTTTTGGCCTTGGTCCCGGTGGGAAAAAGGACAAAAAATTTAAAAAAAACTGCATAAAAGGGGGGACTGCATGTAAAAAAGCACATGCCTGGTTATTCCATTTTCTTGAAAAAAAGAAAAAATTGGATTAAAAAAAAAAAACACCCCAACACACTTACACACTGAGCGCAAAACCTGCCCCGCTTTTCGGAGAGTAGGCCATTTTGTGGGGGGGAATGGATGAAAAAATTTTACAAAACGCATACCACGGGGACGGGATGGAAAAAAGCACATAATGTTTTCCCATTATTCTTGAAATCAAAATGAAATAAAAAAAAGTAAAACACAGACACACAGGCCCATGTAAGGGGGGGACTAGCATGTAAACCCCCAAACAACGACAACAGCAGCACCAACTTTCAGGAGGAGGGGGTGGGGAAGGAAAGCGGGGACTTACTCAATGAAGTTTGTTGGCTCCGTTAGGATTGCACGCAGGTAGCGATTGGGTTTCAGACGATGGCCGCAGCAGCGACTTGATCACACTTTGGTCTGAAATGCACATTCCCCAATTTGGGTTGAGCTGTTTGGAATGATGGCATGTAATGGCCAATCACACCTTGATCAAAAAAAGAACATTACCACATTGTTGGCTGTTTGACTGAGGGCAGTAATGGCAAAAACCCAACCCCTTGTTAAAAGACCATTACCACATCTGGTTGAGCTGTTTGACATTTGGGGTTTTTATTGGCACAACTTGTCTAAAAAACACAGTGCCATGTTAATCTGAGCTTTTAAATTTTGGGATTTTTGGGCACAATCCTTTTTAAAAAAAAGCACAGTGACATGTATAATTGAGCGTTGCTTTTGGGATAAAATGGCACAATCCCCTTTTGATCTAAAAATGAAAACCCCCACAAAAGGGTGAGGCTTTTTTGAAATTACACACTTAACGATTTGTCCCCCTTTGGGTCAAAACGAAATTATGTGTATAATCTGGTTTTTGACATTACACACTTAACGTTTGATTCCTTTGGTCGAAAGGCACACATGCAGTTAATTGAGCTTTTTGACATTACAGACAAAAACGACTTGATTCACTTTGGTCGAAACGACACTTTCTGTATAATCTGAGTTTTGACATTACAGACAAAACGACTTGATCCATTTTGGTTGAAACGAAACATTATGCATGTAAAATTTGAGCTGTTTGACTTTCAGCATAAGATTTGATACTTGGTCTGAACGACACAATTGTTGTAAAATCTGGCTGTTTAAATTTTCAGCATAACGACTTGATTCACTTTGGTCTGAAAACACAATATGTATGTATAATTGGCTTTTTGACATTACAGCACAAAAAGACTTGATTCCTTTGGTCTGAAACGACACATATGTTGTTAACTAAATGTTTGAATTTCGCACAAAAGATTGATCTATTTTGGTCTGAAAAACCATTTGTATGATAATTGAGTGTTTGACTTTAAAGCACATAACGATTGATCCACTTTGGTCTGAAAGACATATTTGCAGTTAATTGGGCTTTTTGACTTTAAGTGTAGCAGTCGATTAGCCCTCAAAAGAAAAGGCTGGCATATTACTCCTTCCTGAAAATCTCTCCCTGGTTGCCGGCCAAGAGAGTAAAGTCAGTCATTTTCCCTTGTTACAAATGCCTAAAAAACGCACTTCCTCCCTTAAAATTGTTTCCCGGTACACTCCTTTCTCTTTCCCCCTCCGCTCTGCTGCAGATCCTGTGCTTGAATACCTAGATTAAATAATCCCCCTTTGGCCTTGTCTTTTCTATGTCTGGTCAATCAATCGGGAGTGCCCTTCCCTCTCTTCCTTCATGAAAAGCTACTAAAGACATTTTTAAACCCAGCCTCAATATCTATTTAAAACCAAAGTTTTCCCCTCCGTTTCATTATTCTGTCCAGCCTTTAACAGCCAAAAATTCCGTCCCCCTGCTAAAATAAAAAAACCTGTTGGTGGTATTTAAATTTTGTTAAAATATTTTTTATCATTGTTTTTGCATTGTGGGGGATTGAATGCAAGCACTTAATTTGTTTTTGCAAGAATTAGTGCTATAAAAATTCCATTTATTTTATTATTTATTATTTAATGGCACAATACATCTTGTCTGAAAAAGCAATCCAATTCCTATGGTTGAAATCAAAACGTGGCTTTCATCCCCTGTCTGTAACCCATCATTTCAAAATCTAGCCTGTGCAAGTCTTTTTGAAAATACACCTTGCCCCTTATTTTTTTTGCCAGTTTGTTCTTGTTGTTATTGTTAATCAAATGCCTTATAAAATTCCTTTTTTTTTTTACACCCCCACAAGTGATGCCTAAAAGAAAATTTCCCCTTTGTGCGGTGTTTTTGTACTTTTTGAAAATGGGACTAAAAACACATAATATAGCTGTATGCTGATGCAAATGGTGACTGAAAAACAAAATCGCTGTATGCTGATGAAAGGTGACTGAAAAAAATAATACAGCTGTATGGCATGCAAAGGGTGACTGAAAACCATAATCAGTGTATGTGTGAAAAGGTGACGGGAAAACACAAACAGCTAGTGTCATGCAAATGGTGCTGAAAACACTTTAAATAGCTGTATGCTGCAGCAAATGGTGGAAAACCAAAATACAGCTGTATCGCATGCAAATGGTGACTGAAAACACATAATACAGCTGTTGCTGGCAAATGGGATGAAAACACATAATACGTGTATGCTGCATGAAAATGGTGCTGAAAAAAACTAAGCTATGTGCTACATGCAATTGACACAGAATTTAACTGAAAATGTACTTCAAAAAGCAAAATTCATCAGCATCAGAGTTGTTTAAAAAGGGGTTTTTTTAAATTGGGTCGGACCCAGATGGCGTGGACACTTGCACACCGCCTCGGGGGAGGGCCCAAAGTTGGCCACGCAGCCCTCCCCACGCTCCCAAACGATTCCGAAATCACTCTCCATTGGCGCAGTGGTAGTGCTTTGGTGACCCTGGAAACAAGCGGGTAAAACCATTTTCATGGTTACTTATAAAAAACGTTTTGGGGGTTTGGGTTCTTTGTAACACACTTTAAATTTTCTTTTTCCCTTCTTTTACAAGAGCAGACCCTGTGTCAAGAAGAAATGGATAAAAAAAATTTAAGAGAATTTGTACGTGGGTCGTGTTTAAAACCCCTCCCCCAAGTCGAATGAGTCCTTCAGGGCCAAGGAACGGTGACCTGAGTTTTCCCCATCGGTGACCTGGAAACTTAGACAAGGGTAAACAAAAGGGCCGGAAATATGACCAGTAATTAATGGCCTCCCTTTCCCAACCCTACCCTCCCTTTGTGTGTGTGTGGGGGGGGGGGGGGGGAAGAAGCGTATGCGGTGGGTTTTTGTGTGCGGCCCCGGGGTTTGTTTTGTGTTGATCATTTTTTTTAAAGCATCTTGGTTTGTTATAACAATCGAAATGTGTTTTTCTTGGTTTGTGGATAATTTAGGTATCAATCTCCCTGTCGTATTGAATTTGCCTTCAGGGGATGTTAAAGGTTTTTGACTGACTTTGATTTGACTTGACCCCTCAGGGGGGTGGTGTCAACCACCCCAGCCCCTCCCTACCTCCCCCCAAAAAGGGAAACACCCTTTCACCCCCAAAACCCCTCACAAGGGCTGAACACTCAGCGTCCTTTGAAATAAAAAAAACAACGTTTTTTAAAAAAAAGGGGCAGAAGAACTCACTTTTCAACACAGCGTTGACTTCGGCATCTTCCCCCTCTTTGCACATCCCCACCCCTCTCTTTATTTCCGCTTGACAGAGTCGAAACAGAATACGTTTTCACACTGGAACATTAAATTTTAAAAAGCAGAAACTTTTTCACACTGTAATTTAAAAAAAATTTTTGCAAAACTGAAAAGGATAAATATTCATACTAAAACAATGTTTTCTACATAAAAAAACAAAATTTAATTTTCACACTGTTAACGAGACATTTTGAAAAGCGAAAAATAAAAACTTTGCACATGAAAAACAATGCGTTTCTAAAAACAGAACGATTCTAACTGTAAACAATAACAATTTTGAAAAAAACGAAAAAAATACATTTTCACATGAAAAAACGCAAAATATTGAAAAACAAAATAATTTTCACACTGTGGGACAATAAATTTCTGCTCAAAAAGAAATGTTCACACTGTAAACATTGACTTCTGCTAAACAGAAAACTTTTCACACTGTAAAACATGAAATTCTGAAAAAACAAAATAAATTTCAATGAGAAAAATTTTTTGCAAAACAAAAAAAGTTTAATGTTCGTATTGTAAATACCATTTAAAATTGTAAACAACAGAAAAAATTGCACACTGTAAAAAAGACATTTTCCAAGCAGAAAAACAGAATTCATTCCACATTGTGAATAAGTCCCTTACAGAGAACTGCCCTATTTGTCAGGCTCATTTCACCAGTATAAGAATGTACCAAAAAAAAAATAAATAAATAAAGACATCCTTACCAGGGTTTGTCCAATGCCCCTGTCCGCAGCAAATGCCCGAGCAGTTGTGGTTGGTGGCTTTGCACAATCAGCTTTTCCTTGTAAACACCTTGCTGTGCTGTATTGACGAAGAGAAGTGGCGGTAAACCCTTTTACATTGTATTTGTTCATTCCCTTGTTCATGGTCTTTGCATTGCCTTCACTCATACAGTGTTTACGGTTTTTAAAATCTCTTGCGTTCATATACTGTTCCCAGTGTTCTCTTGTCGTTCACTCATATTTTCACAGTTTTTAAACCCTTTGTCGTTCCTTCCTATGTTCACGTGTTCTCTTGTCATTCACTCATATGTTCGTGTTTAACATTCTTGTCATTCCTCCGGGGTTTCACAGTGTTTAAATCTCTTGCCCTTCATTCATAAGTGTTCCGTGTTTAATTTTTGCCCTTCATATACGTGTTCCGTTTTACATTCTTGTCCTTCACTATACGCTTTTTACAGCCAAACTGAGCAAAAAGGGGCCAAAACCCAGGGCTGGCCCAAAGAAGGGAAATCCCCTCCCTGTCACAGGGACAACGTCCTTTTTTCTTCTTCTTCTTCTTCTCCCCATAAAACACTCGCAGCAATAGGTTTCATATGATAAAAATGGTTGGGGCTATTACATAAAAACACTAGACAGCTCTATTTTTGTCATTGGTGAAAATGCGTTGCGTATGTTAAGCACTGAAAAGTCGCACAACGCAACAACTTTAGCGTGACAAGACTCAAGAAATTTTTAAAGCCTCAACTAGGAATCATGGTGGCTTTTTTAAAAAACCCAATTACACAGCTGCATTATTAACAAGACAGATTAAAGAAATAACACAGTATTTTAAAAGCTGACAAAATCTACATCCCCAACCACACAAACCCCTGCCCCCAACCCCCACAACAACACACCACCCCATGCGTTCACAGACACACCAAAGAGTGAAAAGAAAACTTAATACAACAATTATTCAAACACATCTCATAAAACCCCAATCTAGACAATCATCAAATATCAAAAAGTAAAAGAAACTTTAATTAAACGAAAACATGCCCAAAAAATTTTATTTGAAAAAAAAGTTTCAACCTTTTTCCCCCTTCACCCCCAAGCTCCTTTATTCTTTTGCCGGGTACTTTTTAAAAAATTTGCATGCACCATGAAACACCTCTCCCTTCTTCTCTCTCTCTTCGAGACATGTTCATGCACACATTTTATTTAATGATTTGATAAAAAAAATTAATATTTTAAAAACCCTTTAATTTTAAAAAAAAAAAAAGTGTTTAAAAAGTGACTTGGTAGGTGGAGCTGAAAGTTCAGCTTTCGAGTATTCTCAACTTTTTGACTCAGGCAACAAAACATGGGTCATTCTCCCAGGCGATGGGTTTTTGTTTTTTTTTTCTGAACCCTTCACAACAATGACAAGCATTCAGCGCATTTAAGGATTTCCTAAGAGAGAATTGTCATCAACACCCAAATTAAAAGGTCAGGATTCAAGACACACACACACAAAAAAGAACACACAAACAACCTAAAACCCACAAACTCAACCACACACACACAAACACACTCTCAACCCACACCCCACACACTTTTTCCCAAGCAATAACAAAAACCCCACAAACAAACAAAGGGAATAAGAAAAAACCCCCTTGAAAGAAAGCAGGGGTGAGTTTCGAACTTCATGCCCTAGGTTTCAGAATATGTCCCAACAACAGCAGCAGTGCCCTTCATTGAAAACATCACTGACAATCAATGAATCCCCCCCCCTGTGGAGAGGCTGGAGTCCTGTCAGTAAAAAACAGCATCTCCCCCCTCTGGAATTCTGTGCTAGGAATTCCCTCTTTTCCCCTCACTCTCTCCCATTTCCTTTTTTTTCCCTGTCCCCTCCTTCGTCTATTTTCTCCCTTCTCGGCCCTTCTCTGCCTTTTTTTGCAAAAAGACTTAAAAGATAACTTTTAATCTCCCATGCCGATTTTGGGGAAGTGCGGGGCCTGATTGTCAGGCCCCTGGGGCAGGCAACGTGTTTTTGTTTTAGACAGACGCGGCTGCCATTGGCGTTCGGTGAAGAAGAAGAAGAACCCACTTTTTTTCCCACTCTTCCTTTCATAGAAACTCCCCCCCCCCCGCTCCCTCCTATCTACACCAGCACGTTCCCAATTTGGATACAGAATGTTCCTCTGAATTCAGAGAATCAGTTTAGTTGCCTTTGTTCGTGTTTGGGGTTTTTTTTAAGGGGGAAGGGGGGGGGGGGGGGGGGGGGGGGTTTTTTGTTTTTTTTATTAAAGTTCTGGGCAAGAATTGCAGGTTGCCCAATGGTGTTATTTTGGTGCACTTTTGGCCTTCCCTCCTCCATTTGGGTAGTGCTTTCCCAATTTCAGGGAGGGTGTCTGAACACGCACCCGTGTGCATGCTTTTAAAAAAAAAAAGTCTCCTTTTTCCCCGCCATAATGGCCTACTCTTCCAAAGGGGGAATGGGTTTTTTAATTTTATGCGCAAGATGTTTACAGGTTTGCACATGAGGCCTCGTTTACGCCTCATCAAAGGACTTTGACTTTCATTTTTGATTTTTCGTCAAATGGGAAGAAAGGGGCAAGGGGGGAAAATGGAAAACAAAAAACTCGGGTTAAATCTTAGGGGGTGAGCGCCAACCCCCCTGCCCCTTCCTTACTCAGCATGGAAAAGTCACACGGGAGATTTCCCCAGTGCGCCCTCACAATGATTGGGGGGTTGGGGTTTTGAGGGGGGCAGGTGCCTTTTGGGGTCCCCCCCAGGGGGGGAAAAAGTGGGGAACCCCCCAAAAACTAAAAAAGGACATCAGACCTGCCCTGGGTGGCCAATGGGAGATCATTCGGAAATTTTTGATCAAAGGGGCACAGGTTAAAATTCCCGCTTGTGAAGTCGTTTGGGGATAAATAAAAAATCTCTTTTGCAGAAAAGTTGTGAAGTGCCTGTCGTTTTCAGTCCCTCCAAGAGCACACATCGAAATATGCAAGAAAACCTTGTAGGGAAAAAAAAACCCTTTCGGGGGTTAAAAGCGTGCAAATTCTTGTAAAAAACCAAAATATTTTAAAACGTATGAAAAATGTGGTACACTTCTCATCCCTTTCCCCCCTATGAAAAAAATGAACACCACCTCCCCACTTTGTCATGTTTAGTTATAAACATCACCCTACGATGTTTGTGGTACTTCGTGGGGGGTTTTAAAAAACTGTTGAATTTTAAAAAAACCTATTCATGGGGAAAAACTGTCACAGTTTTACCAAGAATCAAGACATATTACTCACTCGGAGGTACCTTATAGTAAACATTTTTTTTCATAAAAGGTGTTAACAGAGCTCTGGGATCAAACCAACAAAATTTTGTTTTTTTATAACCCTGGGTTTTACAACAGAAAAGGTTCTGGCTGGATTTTCTTGGAAAAGCATCAAAATGATGAAAAAAAGAAAAATACACCCGGAAACAAAAAAAAAAGAAAGTTTTTCTTTTTCCTCTTCTTTTCCCCTTTACACACATGCTTTTCACCTACCCAAACCCTCCCCCCGCACTCCCCAACCCGGCACCAAGAAACAAAAAAGGCCCCACATCTTCTTTCTTCTCCTCCCCCTTCCTTCCACGGCCTCGACCTTCGGGGATGTTCCCCCCCCCACCCCCCCCTCCGGGGTTCCCCAAAGTAGCGGGGGCTCCAATGTACGTGCGAGGAAAACAAAACCCCCCGGTAATCAACAAAAAAGCCAAAACCCATTACCCCCCAAAACCAGAAACAAAGCACACCTGTAAAAACTGACCGCCCAAGGGGAGTTTTTTCTGGGAGCGGAAAGGCAACCCCTGCCGAGTTTCCCGCCAAATTGCGGCTACCCCCCCCCCGGAAGGGGGGAGAAAAAAAAAAGGAGTGGTAAAAGGGTGGGGAAAAGGGAGGAAGGAAAGGTTTTTTTAAAGAAAAGAAGGGGAAAAAGGTAAAAAGGTTTTTTTGGGGAAAAGGATAGAAGGGGTTTTAAATTTTTGGGGTTTAAAATAGTTTTTAAAATTGAAGGAGGGGAGTATTAGAGAGGGTAAGTAATTGGAGTAGGAAAAATGGGAGAAAAGTGTCTTTAAAAAGGGACAAAACACAGGCCGAGGGGGACGAACCGGCCTCTGGATCACGAGTTGACCCCCCAAACCACTCGACCAAGGTCCCTCCCCTCACTGGAAAAGGGGGGCAGAGAAGACAGACAGAGAGACACAAGAGGAGAGAGAGAGAGGAGAGCACGAGAGAGAGAGAGAGACAGAGAGAGGAGAGGGGGAGAGAGAGCAGAGAGAGAGAGACAGACGGAGCAGAGAGAGAGAGGGGCGGAGAGAGAGAGAGAGGAGACAAAAGAGAGACAGAGAGAGACAGACAGGGCAGAGGGAGGGAGGAGAGGCAGAGAAGGGGGAGGGGGACAGAGAGGGAGAGAGAAGGGGGAGAGAGAGTGAGAGAGGGGGCAGAGAGAGGGAGAGGGGACAGAGGGGGATTGAAAAGAGGCAGAGAGAGAGATGAGAGAGGGGCAAGAGAGAGTGAGAGGGAGACTGAGGGGAGAGGGACAGAGAGGAGAGAGAGAGGGACAGAGAGAGAGGGGGGGACAGAGAGGGACGGAGAGAGAAAAAGAGGGAGAGGAAGAGAGAGAGAGAGAGGGGACAGAGGAGAGAGAGGACAGAGAGAGAGAGAGAGGGCAGAGAGAGAGCAGAAGAGGAGGGGGCAGAGAGAGGAGGACAGAGAGAGAGAGAGAGAGGGACGAGAGGGGGGGGGGACAGAGAGAGAACGAGAGAGAGAAAAAGAGAGAGAGAGACAGAGAGAGAGAGAGAGAGGGACAGAGAGAGAGGGGACAGAGAGAGAGAGAGGGGGAACAGAGGAGAGAGCAGAGGAGGAAGAGGGGACAGAGAGAGAGAGAGAGAGCGGAGAGGGGGAAGTGGGGGAGGGACAGAGAGGGGAGAGGGAAAGAGAGGACAGGAGAGAGGGGGGAGAGGAGTGAGGAGGGGGACAGAGAGAGAGAGAGAGCGAGAGAGAGGCAGGTTTAGGAGTGGAGAGGGGGACAGAAGAGAGTGAGAGAGAGAAACAAGAGGAGAGAGGAGAGGGACGAGAGGAGCACCAACAAGAGAGAGTGTGAGAGAGAGGGCGAGGAGGTGGAGAGAGAGACAGGAGAGAGTGGAGAGAGAGACAGAGAGAGAGGGAGGGAAGAGGAGAGGGAGAAGAAAAGGGAGGGACAGAGGAAAACAGGAGAGACAGGAGGGGAGGGGGAAGAGGAGAGAGAGAGGGACAGAAGAGAGAGAGAGGGGGGGAAGAGAGAGAGACAGAGAGAGAGAAAAAGAGAGAGGAGACGAGAGGAGAGGGGAACAGAGAGGAGAGAGGGCACAGAGAGGAGAGAGAGGGGGGGAAGAGAGTGGGGAGAGAGAGGACAGAGGAGAGGAGTGAGAGGGGGGACAGAGAGAAGGGGGGGACAGAGAGAGAGAGAGACAGGGGAAGAAGAGACAGAGAGGGACGGAGAGAGAGAGAGAGGGAAGAAGGAGAGAGAGGGAAAGAGAGAGAGACAAGAAGGGAGAGGGGGCAGAAAAAGGAGAGAGCGGGGCAGAGAGAGAGAAGAGGGCAAGAGAGAGAGAGAGGGGAGAGGGGAGAGGGGAGGGGGGGGGGGAAAGAGAGAAAAGAGAGAGAGGGGAGAGAGAGAGGGGGAGAGAGAGAGAGAGGGGGACAAGAGGAGAGAGAGAGGGACAGAGAGGAGAGAGAGATAGGATGAGAGAAGAGAGAGGGGGGAAAAAAGAGAGGGACAGAGAGGAGGGGGCAAGAGAGAGAGCAGACAGAGGAGAAGGGACAGAGAGGAGAGAAGAAAGGAGGAGAAAGAGAGGATAGAGAGTTCAGACCAGTGTATCCCCCTGTGGGGTCCCGGGGGCCCTTATTTTCCACTTAAGTCCATCAGTTTTTTGCAGGAAAATTCAGTGTCGCCCAAGAGAGCCCCCACCCATTATTTGTTTTTCAGTAAATAGCATAAATGTCAAACAGTCCCCCCTTTTTCCCTGCTGAAATTCCCTTTTTCTACCTTTCTTTGTTTTCTGTTGTTCCTTTTTTCTGTTTTTTTTCCCCTTCTTGGCCATTCTTCGCCGTTTTCCAAAAAGACTTGAAAAGAAAACTTTTCCTTTATGCTGAAGTCAGACCCGGGGGCCTGACTTGACAGGGTTAAAGGCGCACAAGCTTTTTTTGCTTTTAAAAACGACAAAAAAAAAAGTTGTCTGAGCGTTCGACAAGACAACAAAAAAAGAAGAAGAAGAAAAGAAGAAAAGAAGAAAAAAGGAAAAGAACAAAAAGAAAGAAGAAGAAGAAGAAGAAGGAAGAAGGGAAGAAGAAAAAGAAAAAGCAGAAGGAGGAGGGGAGCAGAAAAAAAAAGAAGAAGGGAAGCAGAAGAAGCAGATAAAGAAGAAAAAGAAGGAGGGGGGAGCAGAGGAAAAAAAAGAAGAAAAAAAAGAAAAAGAAAAAGCGAAGGAGGGGAGGGAGAGGAAAAGAAGAAGAAGAAAAAGAAGAAGAAGCGAAATGTAGGAATGATTGAGAGCAGGGTTAAAGGGAACGGGACACATTGGCCGCCTTTTCCCTTCCCTTCCGAAAAAAAGTTCTGGATCGACTTCTTCTCCGTTTTCCTTTTGCCCCTGTGGAAAAATCCCCATGAAATTCCATTTTCCTGCAGAAAATAAAAAACACCTGCAAAAATTCTTTTTGTTTTTGCTGTCTAAAAATAAAACGTCAACACAAAAATTTAGAAAAATGTAACTTTTGTTACAAATCCAATTATTTTCAAATTTGAAAGAACAAAAAATTGGTAAAATGTTATTGAAAAGTCCTGCTCGTTTTCTACAATGGTAGGATGAATGAAGCGCTTTGATTTTTTTTTTTGAAGTATAGCGTGTTAAATTCCATGTTTTTATTTTTGCTTGGGTACATCAAAATTTAAAGGAAAGGGTTTTGGGTTTTTTTGTTGTTGGTTGTGAGTTTCTTTACTGCTCATCTTTTGTTTTTTTGTTTGCAGAGGGGGGGGGGGGGGGGGGGGGGGGGTTTTTTTTGGGTCCCCTGTTTTTTCCCTTTTTAAAGCAAGTTATCCCTCTTCACAACATATTCAATCCTATGCAGCAGTAGCATACGAGGGCCCCTCGGCACCCTGGGGGGGGGGTAGGGGGGAGTCCAACCCAATCTGTTGTTTATGGGCCCCGCCCCAGGGGCCATATCAGGTGTACCCGTCCAATTTAAATCTCAGAAAAAATCAGATTAAACAGGGTATAAAAACCAATTTTAATGTCGCCCCTTGTATAAATGCCCCGGCCCAAACCCTCAGGGTCAATCCAGGCGCATGGGTTAAAGGAAAAAAAAAACCCTTAAAGTCAATAAAGGGGGGGTAAAACCCAAAACCAGATTCTTTAGAGGAACAACCCTTTTTCTTTGTGACCAACTGTCCCGGGAAAAAACCGGGGGGGGGGGGTTATGTCATGAATAAGACAAGACGCCGGCGCGTTTCCTTTTTGGTTTTTTTTGACGCGTTCTACCACCCCCAGGATTCCCCCTTACCCGGCGGTGCAACATCAGCTGTCGCCCGTGGGCCCCTGTGAGTGGTGTGGTTGATTTGGGGGTCTGGCTTGACGCCTTTCTTCTCAAAAAAAATTTCTTGGGAAGGGAAAAAAAAAAAAAAAAGTTCTCTGAGAATTTTTTTTTTAGAAAAAAATATTGTTATTGGGAAATAGCTCTGGGCGCTTGCAAGAATTCCCCCACATGTTTTAGCAATCACAAAATTAATTTTTAAAATTTTGTGTGGGGTTCCCCCGTGAAAATCCCCGGGGGCCACCCGAATTGGCCCTCTCATCCTCATCCCCTGGACATCACTGTGAGACTGAAAATCCCCCCTGAAGGAAAGTTTATGCGTAAACCTTTTTCCCCAAAACCCTCACCAAAGGCAAATAGCACTTTGGTTCAAAGGACTTTCTTTGCCTAACAGGGGGTACAGTCATGGCTGAAAACAATCTCAACTAACTATACAGCAAAAGTTTTAAAAATAGGCCCAAAGGGACTGCTTCATCGAATTTTCAACCCTTTTTGGGTTGGACATGTGTTATCAAAAAAGTTGGATCTTTTATGAAGCGAACTTTTCACCCTGAAAGAAAGAAAGGAAAAAAAGGGAGAGAAAAATATAAATCCTTAAAAACAGTTCACCGTTTCTGTTTAAGTGGATGAGACAATCTTGTTATAGCAGCCGCTGCGCTCACACACACAAAATGACTCATATGTTGCACGCTTGTGCACACACCACCTTTTAAAAAATTTCCCACCCCCTCTAAATTATTGAACGTCATAAAAACAAGCAACAAGTAGTAAACACACAACACACCGCACAACACCCCACCCCACAAAAAACAAACACACACACACTCGCAGTTAAAAAATTTTACCCTTTCAGACGAAAAGCCCCCTTTCCTCCACTATTGTTTGGACGGGGGAGATGATGGAGATTGGGAGGGATCCCCCGCCCCGGTTCCTCCTTGTACAGCCCCAAAGCGGAAGCCCAACCCACCTCTGCACAGGAAACGCCCGCGTTTTGTACCACAGTCTTGTGCTGAAACATTTAAGGTGAAGGTGTCCCCCAAATGGAGGTTGTACAGGACGGGCATCGACCTCATTCTTGGGGCCAGCATATTGAGGGAGGCGCCATTCCCCTCCTCATGCTTTTTTTCCCGCCCCGAAGAGGCAGGTGCCCTTTTCAGTGGTGAACTGGGGAACGTACTGAAGCCCAGGGCACTAAAGGGTACCTCCCGGGGTAACCTGCTCCCTCTGTTTTAAATGCAATTGTAGATGTGTTAAAACAGTAGCTGACAAAGTGACAAAATTTTACACATGTGTGTTTTTTGCGGTGCGAGGGGTAGTTGTTTTTGCTATCAAAAAATTCTTTTTTTAATCTCACACAAAAATGAATAAAAAACATCCGAAAGGTATCTTCAAATTTACAAAATGAAAAATTTTCATTTAATCCCTGTGTGGTGTGTTTGTGTGTTGTGTGTGTGTGTTGTGGTGTGTGTGTGTGTGTGTGTGTGTGTGTGTGTGTTGTGAGAGAGGGGAGAGAGAGGAGAGGAGAGAGAGAGAGAGAGAGAGAGGGAGTGGGTGTGTGGTGGAGTGTTTTTTTTGGGGTAAGTGAAATGCTGTGTGTGCTGTGCAAATGGTATGTGATGTGTTGCAGGCATAAATGTGTGCATAATATGCACTGTATGCTGTATTTTCAATTTTAGTCTGCCCCAGTGGTATTTAGACCCAGAAAAAAAAAAAAAATAAATAAAAAAACCAAGCAAACAAAAAAAAACCAACCAACAAAAAAAACCAGCCATGAAAAAATTTAAAAAGACTTGGAAATATTTCCCAGCAACTCAGTAATCATGGGTTTTTGCAAAACTATGTTAAATGGTTCCATTCCCAATTTTTAAATTTTTGTAAAATGTGTTTAATACTTTGGGCATTGAAAAAAATGTTCAAAGATAGGGGCTCAGAAGGAGAAGTACATTTTTTAGAATTATTTATTATTCTTTTAGGAATTTAAGCGTTTTTTAGTGTGTTGGAAATGAGTCTTGAAAAATATATTTAAAATTTCCATGAAGTTCTTTTAGTACAGATTTCAATAATGAAATAATTTCATGACAATCATTTTTTATGTTGGGAACTGCTCTCTTGCTGAAACCTCGTTTTCAGGCTATCCCTGTTTCCTTTCAGTGTCCCGTTGATGGAATCAGCAAAAATTTTCCGTACCTTTTGTTATGATAAAAAGTATCAAAATATTGTCCTGATTTTGAGCTCCAATTTTGTTGGGCCCTAAAAAAACCCTACTTGAAACAAACACAATAATGATGTAAAGAAAGCAAGTTACTGTTATTGACGTAATCAGTGCCCTAAGTTGGATAGGTTCAACCCAAAAAAAATTGGAAAAACCCTTTCCCACACGAAAAAATTTTTGTATATGTGTTTTGTCATGCGTTTGTGCATTTGCTACATGCTGCTAGGAGTATGTGCATTACAACATTTAGGAATATGCTGGACCATAATACTGAGTAGAATTTCTGTTGTACCCCATATTCCCAAATGCGACAGTGAGGTTTTTTTGGGATGTTTTGCTTTGTGTAGTGCTGTGTGTTTGCTTGGGGTTTTTTTTTGTTTTTGTTTTGTTTCCTCCAAGGGAAATGCCCCCCCCCCCCCCCCCAATTATGTGTATGTGTGTTGCTTGATGTTTTTTGGGTTTTTTAAATCACAGAAACCCCCCCCCTCCCTCCAAATTCCCCCACCCCGCTTTTCTAGGAGGATCAAACACAAAAGAAAAAAAGGGAAAAAAAAAGACAAGGCTCACCTCCTATCTTATGCCCAAAAGAAAAATCGCTTGTTTCGATAGCCCTCCAGAACTGGCTGAAACGAAATTAGTAAACGTGTTTAGGGTTTCATTATTTAAAATTTATAAAACATCTTGCACCGTAATGTACCCGCAAATGCATTCTTACATGGATACACACGGGCTGGGTGTAAAAAAGCACAAAATGCTTATTCCCTTATCCTCGTATAAAAAAAAAAAGAAAATAAATAAATAATGTACAAAATTTTTTTTCTTTTGCAAATGATGTATCGTCAATTTAAAAAGCTCTTATGGTTTGCAAAAATGTGTATCAATTATATAAAAAAAGCTCCCTTTCTCTGTTTTAAAAAATGATGTTCAAGTCATAAAATAGTTTTTACTGCTGTTTGCAAATTGTTTTTATCAAGATTGAATGTCTTATGCTGTTGCAAATGATGTATCAGTATAAAAATAGTTTATGCTGTTTGAAACTATTTTTTAAGTCATATGACAGCCTTTTTGCTATTTGTAAATAATGTATCAAATCATGAGATTTTTATTGCTATTTGTAAAATGATGTAGTAAATCATATAAAACAAATTTGTTTGCTATTTGAAAACCAATCATATGAGCTTTTTTTTTTTTTAATGTAATTTTAAATAATGTATAAATCATATGAACCCTTTTTATGGCTTTTGAAAATGATGTATCAAATGTTTTCGTTTTTTTTATTTCTTTGCGAAATGATGTCGAAAGTACAGGAACAATTTTTGTTGCAATTTGGGAAATGTGTATCAAGTTTTAAAAAAAGAAAAGATGCTTCTTTCCCCCCTGAAAACCAGCTTTTTGTCTCAGTTGTTGGGATTTTTCAAAAAGATGAACGCCAAAGAAAAGAAAAAATTGATGACATCAAAGATCACAAGAGGCTCTTGCCCCTGTGACAAAATGTGTTAACTGTGACAGTGCTGATTACCTGTGAAAAATGCGATTCACGCTGTGACAAGACGTTGATTCCACTGTGACAAAATGTTGATTCCCCTGTGACAAGATGGTTTCCCTTTTGCCAAAACTGCTGATTCACACTGTGACAAGACTGTGATTCCCCTGTGACAAGGGGCGTTGATTCACCTGGACAAAACTGCTGTGACAAGACTGTTGATTCACGCTGTGACAAGACGTTGATTAGCTTGACAAGTGTGTTTTCCCCTTTGACAAGACTGCTGATTCACCAAAAGTTATTCACCCCGGACAAGATGTGATTCACATTGTGACAAGAGTGATTCAGCTTGTCAAAACTGTGATTCACGCTGTGACAAAACTGTGATTCACACAAGACTGTTGATTCACCCCGTGACAAGACTGCTGTTCACGCTGTGCAAAACTGCTGTTCACGCTGTGACAGACTGCTGATTTTACCCCGTGACAAGATGTGATTCACCCTGTGACAGATGCTGTTTCATTGTGAAAGGGCTGCCGTTCCATGTGGAAGATGCTGTTCACACTTTTCAAAACTGCTGTGACAAGACTGCTGTTAGCTGTGACAAAAATGTGATTCACACTGTGAAAGCTGTCTTCCACAAGATGCTGTTCAACAAGACTGCTATTCACGCGGGACAAAACTGTGATTCACGCTGTGACAAGACTGTTGATTCCGCTGTGAAGATGTTGATTCACACAAGACTGTGATTCACGCTGTGCAAGTGCTGATTCACACAAGATGCTGATTCCCTGGCAAACTGTGTTTTACCGACTGTGATTCCGCTTTTGACAGACTGTTTATTCACACCCGACTGTGTTACGCTGTGAAAGATGCTGATTCACCAAAAACTGTGTTCACGCTTTTTGACAAGATGTTGATTTCCGCTGGACAAGATGCTGTTTTTAAGCAGGCAGGCAGACTCACAGGGGGGCTAAGGCTGGGTTTTTAAAAGTGCGCAACAATCTGCTGTGGGGTTCTTTTGGGAGGTACAGGGCTTTTTTTAGCTTTTTTTTTCCTTCCTTCTACTACAGGCCCGGTTTTGCAATGGGGAGATTTTTTTCTGATGCGACTTTTTAACCCCCCCGAAAGGAGCTGCATTCCGACTTCTGGGATGATGTCTAAATGACCCAGGTGCATGTTTTTTTTATAAAAAATTTTTTTTTTGTTTTCAAAGAAAAAAAAAAGGAAAGGAAAAAAAAAAGGTTTTTCATCTTTGTTCTCAGCGAAGTGATTGCGTTACACGAGGTTTAAAGGAGGAAAAATGTCCGGGATGGACAGAATCCCACTTTCAGTTTTTTGCAAAAGCGTGGTTCTAGTGCCCTTTTTTAGGGGGTTATGAAAGCACAGGAAACAAACAACAAAAAAATAAAAAAATCATAAAAAAAAAAGCTTACAGAGGAAAATGGGTCCAAGGAAACAATGCCCCTGTTTTCCTTCCCGAAACAAACCACCAAAACCCCTCTAAGTCGTGGGCAGGTTGCTTCTCTTTCGTCACACAAATTTTTTCCTATTTTTTTTTTCTTCTTCGTTCCTTGGCTAGGCAAAGGTGGTTTTGCGTTCAACCATTTTTTATCACCTAACTGCCCCATTCCAAATTCAGGGATGGTGGGTGAACACGACATTAGTGTACGTGTGTTTCTGTTTGTTGCACCCCCTTCCCAAAAAAAAAAAAGGAAAGGTTTAGGGAAATCCCATAACCTTTAAGGTGTAGGGGAGGAAGGGTAGAGACCCCATTCTCTAGGGCCAGCATATTGAGGGCGGTGCCCCTTCCCCTCCTCCTGTTTACCTTCCCCGACCTAAAAAGGGAGGTACCTTTTTAAACGGGTAATGGGGGGAAATGTATGTGCCAAAGGGGCGCAAAACCCGGGCCCCATCCCAAATGGTAACCCCGCCGACGCTTTAACTTGGTGGGGGAAAGCGAGTGCTCCGAACTGAACTATCCCCTCCCCTTACCCCTTCCCACCCGGACAAAATGCCCCTTTTGAAAGGATGTTTAAAAACCGGGAAAAAAAACCCCCAAAACAGGGGCTCAGTGGGGGCTCGTCCCCCGGGAGTCAGAAATTTAGGCCAAAAGTCTAACCCCCGGGGTATTCTGCCCCCCTGGCATTGATTTGATGCTTTTGATATTGGGTGGAACTGCTCTGTGCTTTTCGCATACCAAGACACAAGTTTATGCTCAGTGTAAGTGCAATGTGGAATGCCAAAATTCCCCATCCCCTTTTTTAACGGCGCTTTGCAAGAGTTTAAAACTTTCAATTCAATCCCAAGGGTTCATGAAGTGTGGGTTCGAATCTCAGCGGCGTTGGGGAATCAAGTGTGGGGGTTTTTCCATTCCAGGTCAAAATTCAATGGGCCCGCCAGTGCCCTTTAAATTTCCCCTTTATTATATACACATGCAGAAGATCAAATATGAGTTAAGATCCGTAAATTATGTCAGCGTTGGTGGGTAAGACAAACATACCCCCCCCTACATCCCCGAAAATCGGAATGCAGTCCTTTATGGTGGGTACAAAAAACTTGCTTGTGCAAAAATTTTCCCCTTGGTCACCTCAGAGCCAGTGAGGGAAAAAAAAAGGAGGAGAGAGAGAGAGACTTTTTTTTTTTTTTTCAATTCTGATACATATCGAGCATTATTGCGTGGAGCCATATCAACAACTGAAACCACAGGTCTGTTCCATCCGGTATGGTGCATAAAACAATGTCATATTCGTTCCAAAGTTTTTGTTTTTTCTTTTTTTTTCCTGTTCCTGTTGTTCCGGCTAGAGCGTGTGTGTTCACATGTGGGTTTTTGCACGGCGACTATTGTTTTCCCCCATTAAAGGGGCCCCATTTGGGCTTCAGGGATGAGTGTAAAGTGAACCAAAGTGCAGCATGCATTTCTTTTTTTTTTTTTTTTTTTTTTTTGTTTCTGTTTTTTCCGGCAACAAAGGCCCCATATTCAAAAAAGACGACAGGTTTTTTTAAAATGTGCAAAGTATTTCCCTACGCGTTCACAACGGGGCTTGATTTATGTCTCATTGAAGGAGTTTTGGGAGAGTGGAGTCAGTTTGGCCGGAACTTTCCCCCTCCCTTAGGGGCCAGTGTGGTGGTTTGGGTGTAGTCTTTCCCATGAGACAATAAACCCCGGTCCCCTGTGTTACACAGAAATTTAGCACATGTAAAAGAAACCCCGGGGAACAAGAGAGTTTTTTGGGAAAATTTTGTAGAAAAAGCATCCCATAGGGAAAAAAAATAAAAACTGCAGACAGAAAAAGAATTTTTTTTAAATGGGTGGTGTGCTCTTGTTTCATGCGCTCTCCCCGGGAAGAGAGTCCAAAATTTTACACAGGAAACCTGCCATGACTTAAGTGGTATAGTTTAAAAGAATAAATAAATAAATAAAAAAGGTTCCTAGGGAAAAACCCCTTTTAAGAAGATCTTTGGGGGTGTCTTGAAACCCCGGTGGGCCTCAAACAGTGAGCGCACTGTTCTAAATGAGGCACCCTGGGGTGGGTTTTGGCGGTCAATCGTGATCAGAGGTGGGGGTTCGATCCCCCCTCAGTCGGTGTTGGCCCCTTGGGAAAAAACCTTTCCCATTTTCCCACTCCACCCGGGGACAAGTGGGTACCGCTTGTGGGGAAGTTCTGGCGAAGTAGCGTCCTTCAAAGGGGTGGTGAAAAAAAACCAGTTCGCTTAACGCCACAGAAAACCGGGGTAAGTCCGGTTTTTTGGCCCTTTGGGTCAAAAAACTTTTTGTTTTTAAACCCCCTAGGGTCCCCCCTCCCCTCCCCCCCCCCCCCCCACCCACCCCACGTCAGTTTAACATGTGACGTTTCCCAACCCCTTTCAGGTACTGTGAGATTTTTTTGTTTTATTCTCGGGTAGAGTCCCAGTTCACCATGGGAGATTTAATTATACAACCGTTTTTTGCCCCCCGTAGAGGTAGCTGTATTAAACTTCGGGGATACTGAGAGTGGTGACTTCCTTGCTTTCATAAAATGATCGCGCAATCACCATGGGGTGCAAATGCTCCAAAGCTTCTTTGGCTTTCCGGTTTTCCGAACACACACCCAAAAAAAGGAAAAAACAAATGGTTCTTGATTCACTGGGTTTCTTGTATCTGTCAATATTTTACAAATCTGTGAAATACTCTTCATGAAAAAGGGTTTTAAAAAGAAAGAAGAAAAAAAAAAAACCCCCGTGTTCTGACAGCAATGGGTATATGTTAACATTTTTGGGGGGGGGTAGTATAAAACCATAGATATACTTACATAAAAATATGAATAATTTTGTACTACAAACACAGCGTATAAAACACCCACTACACCACACAGAAAGAACATGTTCACGGTGCTGGGGAGCAAAAACCCAAAAGTCCTCCCACTGCAGTTGTTCTGGGGGGGGACTCCCACAGGGGGTCCCACGAGCCTCAGCCCGCCAACGTCACACGGCCATTTGGGGACAACCACACCTGGACAAAAACCCCTGACACAAAACACATCATTGGCACAACCACCGCTCACAACCCCACATATTGGGCACATGAACCCCTCATTGGGAAACCACACCTCACAAAAACACAATCATTTGGGAAACCACACCTCATGGCACAAACCCCCACACTCACAAAAACCCCTCCCTGGCACACCCCAACACTCACAACCCCAAAATCATTGAAACAACCCAAAATTTGAAAAACCACACACTCACTGGCACAAACCCCACATCACAACAAAAACACTCATGGCACAACCACACTCATGGCACAACCACACCTAGACACAAAACCCCAAAACTCACTGGGACAACCCACATCACTGGCACAACCCCAAAACTTTTTGGGACAACCCCCAAAATTATTTGGAAACCCACACCCTTTGGGAAAACACTTATTTGGGAACCACACACTCATTGACACAACCCCAAAAATCATGGCACAACCAACATCGTTGGCACAACCACACTCATTGGCACAAACCCCCACATTCATGGAAACCACACATCATTGGCAAAACCCCACTTCACGGACAACCCCAAAACTCTTGGCAAACCACCCCACTCATGGTGGTTGTCGGGACCCACAAGCCTTTTGGGACAACACACACTTATTGGCACAACACAGACTTTTTGGCAAAACCACCCTCATTGGCACAAAGACAACCTGGCCAAAGACACATATTGGCCAAGAACACCTTGGCACAACAACATCATTTGGGACAACCCCAATTATTGGGACAAAGACACAATATTGGGACAACGCACATCTTGGCAAACGAACACTATTGCAAAACCCCACACTCATGGCCAACCACCAATTATTGGCACAACCACAACTCATTGGGACAAAAACCTTTTACTGGCACAACCACACCTTATTGGCACAATCACACACTTTTTGGCACAACCAACTTCAGGCACAACCACAATTCATGGCACAACCACCACTTATTGGCAAACCCCAATCTTTTTCAAAACCACACATCTTGGCACAATGAACACTCATTGGCACAACCCACATTATTGGCACAATCCACACTTTTTGGACAACCAACCTTATTTGGGACAACCCCAATTCACGGCCAACCACACACTTTGACAAACCCCCCAAATTTTTTGGCCCCCACACATCATTTGGGACAATGCACACACCTGGCACAAAGACACACTTTTGGACAAACCCCCACTTATTGGCACAACCACACATCATTGGCACAACCACCATCATTGGGACAATGAACACTCACGGGGCAACCCCAAACTTTTTGGACACCCCCCCACAACCCCCACCCACAACCACACACCCAAACTTTTTGGCAACCCCACATTATTGGCACAACCACAAATTGGCACAACCACTCATGGGACAACAAAACACACTGGACAACGAAAACTTTTTTGGGACAAGACACACCTTGGCACAACGACACCTCCTGGCACAAAGAACACTTTTGGGACAAGAAACCCCCTCATTGGACAACGACACCCATGGACAACCACCAAATCCTTTGGGCAACCACCACTCCCTGGGGCAACCACACACTCATGGGCAAACCCCACATCATGGCGCAACCACACACTCATGGCACAACCACACTCATGGGCAACACACATCCGGCGCAACCCCCCACTCACTGGGCAACCACACCTCACTGGGCAACCCACACTCACTGGCGCAAACCCACATCCGGCGCAAAACCCCACTCACGGCGCAACCCCCACACTCCTGGCGCCCCAAAAACTCATGCAAACCCACACTCCCGGCAACCACACCATGGCACAACACACACTCACTGGCACAACCCACACTACTGGCACAACCACAACTCACTGGCACACCCCACAGTGGGAAGGATCAGATTTTTTTAGACAGTGCATCAAGTTGTTTGTTTGTTTGGGGGGGGGGTTTTTTTTTTCCTTCCTCGAGAGCTGCAAGGTCCCCCATGGGGGATTTTTGTCGGATGTTTTTCCCCCCCTTTAGGAGCTGTTTCCGTCTTTTGGGGGTGGTGTTGAACACTACAAGGTTGGCATGTGTGGTGGTTTGTTTTATTTTTGTCTCCTTTTCCTACTGGCCCCCAAATGGCCTTCTCTTCCAAAGGCTGAAAGGGGTTTTTTTTGTGTACACAAGATGTTCTGCGAGCATTTATACGGTCTCACTTTATTCTCATTGAAGGGTTTTGGAAGTGGAAGTTTTGGTACTGATGTTAACTTCAGAAGAAAAGTTCCCCTGAACAGGGGCCTCGTGGTGGATTGAAACCCCCGGCCCCAAAATGTGAGCACAAAGCTCTAACCCCTAGATTTTTTCCCCTCCCCCCCGTCTGCTTTGAAAAAGGGTTGCAACAGAATTTTTCCGGGGCATAAATTTTTTGTGCATGGGTTTTTTTACCCGCACCAAATATGGGTTCCCGGCGGCCCAATTTTTTATGCAAAACCCCAAACCATTTGACCATCATTCCAGTTATGGAACATTTTTTAAAAAAAATATCAGGCTCAAAAAATAGATAAACACAGTCTTTGACTTTTTAAACAAGAAAAACAAAGGGGGCGTGGAGGATGGTTAAGATGTTACCCGCTAACAAGTAAACCGTGAGGTTTGATGCCAGCCTTGTCCCTTCTTCTCAGTTTGACCCCCCAAAAACCCAAACTGAATGTTAAAGTCCTTCAGATGAGACTATAAACTGGGGTTCTATGTGCAAATGCATGCATAACATCTTCCACACAGATAAAAAGCCTGTTCCACTTATCGGAAGAGTAGACAATTTCATGTCGGCAGGAAGGGATGACAAAATGTAATAAAACGCATGCGCACAAGTATCGTACACCTCAGTCCAAGGGTCCAGGGCTAAAATTACTGCCGCACCCCTTCCTTTCCATCAGCAAGTCCAAGTGCCCCCAGCTCCTGCTATCAACTGGTCCCAGCTGCAGGGGAAGGGATGGACTGGATAGCAGCTGAGAGCAGCTGAAAGTTAAGGAAACTGACAGCTATGAAATCAGAATGTGGCTACCTAAATGGTGGCAGCAAAAAACACGGTCGCATACGCAAAATTCTTACCACAGGTGCACCTCAGAACTCCAGCTGAGAGACCAAAAAAACCCAAAAAAACCCAAGAATGTTATCTTTAGGTCAACACTTCCACCACGCTGTGACCACACCACCACCAATCAGGCGTCTGACCCATACATGTATGTATGTATGTACACATACCTTGTAGCTGGGGGCAGGTCGCTATCCAGTTTTGCCTTCTTCGCCCTCTGCGTGTCTTCTGGGGATTCTAAGCAAGAGAAACAGAAGAATCCATGTAGTGCTCAGTAGTAGTGCAGAAGCAGTGGTGATAATCATTGTTGTAATGAAGAATCATAGTCAGGCTTAACTCAATGGAGTCGCAGTGAAATGGATCCCGCCATTTTGTGGTGACACATGATTTTGGCTATATTTGACAAATTCAACAGACTTAACCAACATAATAATGACATACACATTATACCTCATTGAAAAGCTTATAATGTCTACTTTTGAGATTGTTTCACAGTTTTTTAACAGATGACTGTTTTGTTTTTTTTACAAATTTTCAAAATATGTCACTGAATGCTGAAAAATAAAAAGTTTTGAAAATTAGGGCTGGTATCTTACATGGCTTGAATTGTTCAACAAATCCCCTTGAAGCAATGTGATGATTTTTCACCAAAGAAAAATTTCCCCTGAAGCGGGCGGGAACCATCTGATGTCACTTTGCGTACAAAAAAAATTTTTTTTTTTAAACTTTCAAAAACAGGGAGGGCCTGAAACCCAAAAAAGATATCACTTTTGACTTTGTTAAAAAAAAATTGGGCCAAAAAGGGGAAAAAAACCCGGGCCCAAGTTTTTTGGGTTCAAAAAAGGGCAAACGTGTTTGAAAAATGTTTTGCTACAGGCCAGAGTATTTCCCCTTTGGTTTAAAAATCATTTTGGGGGGTTTTTTTTAAAATGTAAGTCCCCCCAATTTTTAAAGCTTCCGGTCATACAAAAAGGAAAGGAGGGGCAAAGCTACCCTCAATGATTTAAACTTTTGCGGGATTTTGACAGGGGCATGCATGTTTGTCACAACAATGTAATAACAATGTCAAAAAAATGAAAAAACCCCAAAAAATTTTACTGCTTCATTTTTTTAAAACAAAAACAGTGCTTTGGATAAAGGGTAAATGAGGGTTTAGTTTTCAGTGTATTTTTTTTTAAAGGGTACCTTATTTTCAGAAATTTGAATCCCTTCCAAAAAAGTTTTTGGAGCATAAAAAAGGGGGGGGAAGAAACCCATTTCAAAATAAATATTTTTAAAAAAAAAAGAGTTTTTTTCAAAAACCAGTTTTCAAGAGCGAATGAATAAAAAATTCCCCCAATTGCTCCCCATCAAAATTTCCCCAAAACACCCCCTTAGGACTGTTTCCCCCTTTTCCCCCTATTTTAACAAAAACCCCCCTTTTCGCTCCCTTTTAATCACTTTATTTTATGAAACACACTTAAAAAAAAAAAACCCACAGGAAAGACAAAAAAAAACCCCACCACGCACGCTCCCCTTCTCTGGGGGACGGGAAGCCTTGGGGTTAAAATTTTTGCGTTCACAATGGGGTTGCCCCGGGTTTTTCCAAACCCCTTTTCAAGAGGTTTTTCCCCTGGGGGGTTAAAACAGAGGCCAAACCCATTTCCCCCAAAAGTCCTTTAATTGGAAAAAAAACCCCTAAGGCCCCTGTTGTAAAACCCTGAAGAACATTTGGCACACTTTTAACCCTCTTGTTTTTGGGTTTCTACAGAGCAAAAAACCCCCCTGTGGGATTTTGAATTCTTTGTTTTTTTTGTTCCCCCCAACTGCCTTCCCTTTTACTCCTAAGACAATTGTGTGTTTTGCATGTTTTAACCCTATCAAGCTGAAATTGTTTTAAAAGCTGGG
Organism: Rapana venosa; assembly: GCA_028751875.1. Classification (NCBI taxonomy): domain Eukaryota; kingdom Metazoa; phylum Mollusca; class Gastropoda; order Neogastropoda; family Muricidae; genus Rapana; species Rapana venosa. The sequence continues at coordinate 50,029,769 of CM054156.1, forward strand.
TTTATGCCCTTTGAAATTGCATTTAGGGCAAGTTTATGGGGTTTTGGTCCCCAAAGAGGGTCTTGTAAATTTGTTCCCTTTTTTTGTCACCCTTCCAGGGTAAAAAATGGTATTTTTATATAAAACGGGAAAATCCTGCGGGAAAATTTGGGCCCAATGGGTTCATGAATTTTTGTGTCTTTTAAGGAACTGAAACCCCAGCTCGTGTGTTTACCTTTGGGTTTTGTGAAATTTGTACTTAAAGGATGGGGTCACACTTTTCCCCCCCTTTGCATTTTTGTTTTTTGGTATGTCTCGAGGGGGACAGAAGTTTTTTTTTAACCCTTTTTTTTTCTTTTGAAAACAAGTCATATTCAATCAACGGGTAAACCTTTATTTGATTTTCATACCCTGGTGTGCAAACCCACATGGGGGGTTAAGTTACAGAAGTATTTTTTTGTAAAATTGACTGCCCACACTGTCCCAGTGTCCGGCCCCCGGGGGTTTTTGCCAAAAATTAAAAAAAACAGAAACTTTTTGAAAACCCTACAAAATTTGTAATGTTGGTTTTTTAAAAGGTGTGTAGTGGGGGCAAGGGTCACATCCATTCAAAAACCTTTTTTGGATGGGGGGAGGTGAAAACCCTTTTGCTGCCACCGGTCGAACCTTGGCAGCCCGGGAGCCCATTTTTATGTTCCTTCTTGCTATTTTCATTATCAGCATATCTGTTCGTTTCTGCCATTGCAGTTTCAAAGGAAAAGTGTGGTAATAATGAGAAAACAGTCAAACGGCATCACATTTTCAGGAGTCTATGCCGTGGACCGGCCGGGAGGTCAAATTTATCCACAGTGGGTGTGTGTAACACAGGTCAGGAATGTGCCCTGTAGCACGTTATTTTCTGGCTCACTCTTCTCCCTAACTGCAGCATTTCCTTCCTCCTCTTTCTTGTAAGCGTTTAATATCAGACTCACTTAACAATTCTCGTTCAAATATCTCTACTTCCAAGACAACAACATTCAATTAATCGCCTCGCTAATCAGATGAATGGTCAGCTACTAAAGAAAACGCCATTTTTTTCACCACGCTGCTACCATTGAAAAGCGTTCCGGTTGCTGGCTGTTATTTCTTCCTTCCCTGTTAGTGGTCTAAATTTATCACTGGCACCCTCTGACACCCTCCCTGCATCGCCCCACCAATTTTCAGACACATAGTGTGAAAACCACGAGGTCTGTGTGTGATGGAAAAGTACTGCCCACGTGGGCAGCACCAACTGTCGGCTGCGGTCGTATTGGAATCTAGCCGTGGCCGCCGTTACTATCGGCTGCGGCCGTATCGGGGTCAAGACGGTTCAATCCTGTTCCACTTTTCGAAAGAGTAGACCATTATGTGCCGGAGGGAACACATGACAAAATTTACAAAACCGCATACACATGAGGACTGGATGTAAAAAAGCGCTTGAGTGTTTATTCCATTATCCTTGATACAAAAGAATTTTTTTTTAATATATCTCTCTCTCTCTTTCTTGCTTTATAATGAACTGCAACAGCAAAATGACAACACACACACAAAAGAAAGCTTCAAATCAAGGTCAGCACTCACTCACCTTCCCGTTTACGTTTCATAGGATCCATGGCTGGCAGGGCTTTCTGAAAGTCACCACCATCATATCCATCATTATCAAACTGCTGTCATGTCACCACCATCATATCAATCATTATCAAACTGCTGTCATGTCACCACCATCATATCCATCATTATCAAACTGCTGTCATGTCACCACCATCATATCCATCATTATCAAACTGCTTAAAGCTGTCATGTCACCATCATATCAATCATTATCAAACTGCTTAAAACTGTCATGTCACCATCATATCCATCATTATCAAACTGCTTAAAACTGTCATGTCTCCATCATATCAATCATTATCAAACTGCTGTCATGTCACCATCATCATATCAATCATTATCAAACTGCTTAAAGCTGTCATGTCACCATCATATCAATCATTATCAAACTGCTGTCATGTCACCATCATCATATCAATCATTATCAAACTGCTTAAAGCTGTCATGTCACCATCATATCAATCATTATCAAACTGCTGTCATGTCACCATCATCATATCAATCATTATCAAACTGCTGTCATGTCACCATCATATCAATCATTATCAAACTGCTGTCATGTCACCATCATATCAATCATTATCAAACTGCTTAAAACTGTCATGTCTCCATCATATCAATCATTATCAAACTGCTTAAAACTGTCATGTCACCATCATATCAATCATTATCAAACTGCTGTCATGTCACCATCATCATATCAATCATTATCAAACTGCTTAAAACTGTCATGTCTCCATCATATCAATCATTATCAAACTGCTTAAAGCTGTCATGTCACCATCATATCAATCATTATCAAACTGCTGTCATGTCACCATCATCATATCAATCATTATCAAACTGCTTAAAGCTGTCATGTCACCATCATATCAATCATTATCAAACTGCTGTCATGTCACCATCATCATATCCATCATTATCAAACTGCTTAAAGCTGTCATGTCACCATCACATCAATCATTATCAAACTGCTGTCATGTCACCATCATCATATCAATCATTATCAAACTGCTGTCATGTCACCATCATATCAATCATTATCAAACTGCTGTCATGTCACCATCATCATATCAATCATTATCAAACTGCTTAAAACTGTCATGTCACCATCATATCAATCATTATCAAACTGCTTAAAACTGTCATGTCACCATCATATCAATCATTATCAAACTGCTGTCATGTCACCATCATCATATCAATCATTATCAAACTGCTTAAAACTGTCATGTCTCCATCATATCAATCATTATCAAACTGCTTAAAACTGTCATGTCACCATCATATCAATCATTATCAAACTGCTGAAAACTGTCATGTCACCATCATATCAATCATTATCAAACTGCTGAAAACTGTCATGTCACCATCATATCAATCATTATCAAACTGCTTAAAACTGTCATGTCACCATCATATCAATCATTATCAAACTGCTTAAAACTGTCATGTCTCCATCATATCAATCATTATCAAACTGCTTAAAACTGTCATGTCTCCATCATATCAATCATTATCAAACTGCTTAAAACTGTCATGTCACCATCATATCAATCATTATCAAACTGCTTAAAACTGTCATGTCTCCATCATATCAATAATTATCAAACTGCTTACAACTGTGCAGGGCTTTCTGGAAAGTCACCACCATCATATCAATCATTATCAAAACTGCTTACAACTGTCATGTCACCACCATCATATCAATCATTATCAAAACTGCTTACAACTGTCATGTCACCACCATCATATCAATCATTATCAAAACTGCTTACAACTGTCATGTCACCATCACCATATCAATCATTATCAAACTGCTGAAAACTGTCATGTCACCATCATATCAATCATTATCAAACTGCTTAAAACTGTCATGTCACAATCATATCAATCATTATCAAACTGCTTAAAACTGTCATGTCTCCATCATAATGATCATTATCAAACTGCTTAAAACAGTCATGTCTCCATCATTATCAAACTGCTTAAAACTGTCATGTCTCCATCATATCAATCATTATCAAACTGCTTAAAACTGTCATGTCTCTATCATCATATCAATCATTATCAAACTGCCATGTCTCCATCATATCAATCATTATCAAACTGCTCACTGTCGTGTCTCCTTTATGACTCACAGTGATACAGGAAAACCACCACAACAATCTACAGTACACAAGTAGTTATAGTAGTAATGAAATTATCGATATGAAATTTGTATTGCGATTTTGTTTCCAATAGATTCTGCTTTTGTTTCCAACCAGCAAATCAGGGGTGCTTTAACTATAAAAAAAAAACCCATGTACATAGCTTTCTCTGGCCTATGTAATAGTCATAAGACTCATACATGTTCATACTTCTACCTCTCCGCTTCCCTGTACGTCTGTCATTTTATACATTCTAGACGTTCACCTGCCTAACAATGGTGAGGTTGTGGTTTCAATTCCCAGCCTTCTTCTTCCTTCCCTGTTTGACATGTATGCAAATCAAACTGAATGTCAAGTCTTTCAGAGTGGACTCTAATTTCTAAACCAGTCGGCCCAGAGTGCTTACAGACTTGTGCACGTCAAAAGAACCCACGACAGTTGACAATTGGAAAAGCAGGGAGGTACCACCCGACTGTCCTGGCAACATTGGTTGATTCAATTCCCAACTGTATCCCTGAAGTTGGAATCAGGCTCTACCTTAATGGTGCGGGAAAATGGCTGCACGTGCAAAATCTCACCATCAGTAAACCTCAGAGGTCCAGCTGACAAAACAGGAAAAAGCCCTGCTCCCCCCCCCCCCCCCCCCCCAAAAAAAATGACAACCATACATAGATGTATAATATATGTAGACATACATGTAAGTACACACATAGTGACATTCACCATACACTCTACCTTAGCTTTCAGACACCTTCCTTTCCAGCAATGTCCATCAATTTTCTGTAGCGCTTGATCTCTATCTTCATCTGAGCTGAAATAAAAATTTAAAATAGCACATGTACACATATATGTAGATGAGATTCACATGCATATATCCATGTGTGCATGCCCTCACACACACATCTTTTTTTCTCGCTTTTTTTTTTCTTTAGACAGATGGCTTGATAAAAAAAAGCAAATGAACTGCTTATTCAATGTACCATCTGAAAATAAAAGTTTGACTTTGACTTTGACACACGTGTACACACACTAAATTCACACGAAAAACAAAGACTATAAAATCTTGATTGTGAACCCAGCTCCCTATATATATTATCTCTTCCAAAACTGAAAGTTGAGTTTCAGTGCGTCTGACAACTTCCTTTACTGTAGACAATCTGATGCCACTGCGCAGTTCTGAGTGTTCTAATGCACCTGCAGCCAAATCATGCAGCAGTACTGATGACCACCCTGTAGCCCCTCTGAAAAGTCTAAACAACAGTGGACGACACCTCCATCACTGGCGATGACACTCTGCATCATGACAGTAACCATGCCCTTGACTAACGTGCTCAACACTTGCAGTCACATAAAAAACAATCATTCAGAGTTTACTTAAAAGCTTGAAATATGAAGCTGTCAAATTATACGAAGTTCTGAACTCAAGCATGCTTTATTATCTCAGTTACAGAGAACTTTTGAGTGACATATGTATGGATCAAAAACAAAACAAGACATGTAATAAACAATATGAATTAAAGATTATCACACATATTCAAAATGACAGCATTTGACATCACACACACACACACACACCCCAACCAATACGGCAATACGGCTTACACTAGTAACACAACAGTAAAACTCAGGTAAGAGTTGGTAAGGAAACATTATATATATATTTGTAACAGAGTGGAGATATTTGATCTTCCACGACTCTGTACAACTTCTCAGCTACGGCAGCACAGTATGAACAGGGAGGATATGGCCTCTAAGAAAGAGACTGCATAAATATTACATTTTACCGCGAAGGCAAAATGTATGCAACGGGCAGTTTTCAACCACCACCCAAGGAAACAGAGCGCTGCACAATTTGCAGGTATGTCCCAAAATAGAAACATGTCGCTCTGATCACATGGGAGGTAATCTATTTACCACACCATCACATACATACTACCCATTCATCAGAGTAATAAGGTAGAACAAGTATGTTTCCTTGTAAAGATATCAAGGTCTATAATTATACCAAGACTTGGTCTGAGATCAATCTGACAATTTATTCACATCTAAACACAATCAGAGAGTAATGTTCAACATGTTTTCATTGTGCACAACATTCATCTTTGTTCTTCACACCACCTTCAACATCCATCCTGTTCAGATCAGGTCCTCACCTCTGAACCATCTGACAGCAATGTACTGTAACCAACTTTTTTTCTTTCTTTTTTTTTCCTTAACAAGGATGAGCTCAACACGATACCTTTCTCCACTGGCATGTCATCAACAACAAGACCACGTCATTTAAAATTAATGTCAATCCCCAAAGCTGGAACAACAATCTGATGTCAACCTGAAATTCTCTACAGCATTATTACTAGTAGTAGTACAGTAGAAGTATAATAGGTCTACAGTGTTTATTATTGATAAATCATTGATAATATTTTATAAGCTAAGAGCATGAATGTAACACTTATGCCACCTAGTGTATGCCACCTACCTAGTGTATCTGTAGACTATTCTATCAACTACAACAGTACACATTTTAATATTTCTATTTTTGTTTAATACACACAGTAATAGAAATACACACGTACATAATCACTACCTGTTTACTGCTGAACCATTTTCATGTCTGCTGGCAACTATCTCAGTATCTCACACTATCTGCCATCTAAAGTTGTAGTGATTTCGGTCCAAGCGTGGGAGTTGAGGTTTGATACTCACCAACAAAACTCTGATCACAAGACTAGTCATGACTAAATCTTCTTGTTTCCAAATTTACTGGACACACATCATCACTGTACGTACTTGGAACTTAACTAGTAATCTGCAGTTTAAATTATACAATCTTGTCCTGATGATGATGATGATGATGACTTTTTCCCCATCCCAAAACACTTTCAGGCACACAGAAGAATGATGGCAAAACCCATTACTTGACTAAGTAAATTACACTGATGAAATAAAACTCTTACCTGAAACAAACAAAAGCAAAGCTTTTCATTGGCAATTTCTTCAACTTGTGAGGTTTCAAGCCAAGCGTTACAGACATGCGCTTTTTCAATTCCTGAAAAGGAAAGAGACATTTTATATCATTTCTAAAGCAGTGAATCACTGAATGATAACTTGATAAGGTTCATAACTAACACCAGCCGCCATGGCGCAGTGGTTAGCGCCTTGGATTTTTATTTATTTATTTATTTATTTATTATTCTATATCGAGGATAATGGAATAAGCACTCATGTGCTTTTTTACATCCAGTCCCCGTGTGCATGCAGTTTTGTCAATTTTGTCATCTGTTTCCACCGGCACACAATGGTCTACTCTTCCGAAAAGCGGAACAGGATTTAACGTGTGCGCAAGATGTTCTGCATGCATTCGAACATGGGGGCCTCGGTTTATAGTCTCATCCGAAGGATTTCAAACTGGAAGGTCGTGGGTTCGAATACCATAAGAGTCACAGGGATTTTTCGGACTCCGGCCAGCTTCTATCCAGAGTGAGTGTGCTGTGGGCTTAGTGGGAAGACTGGGACCACACAGTCGAGCTTCATCCACTTTGCGGATGCATTTAAGAGTGTTGCTCAAATTACCTGTCTGTATCTCTCAGGCCTGGTTGACGATGGGATATAATAATTATGATAGTAAGCAGAGAGTACAGCTCTGTCAAGTAGTCTCAAAGAACATGCACCTCCACAGCAGCAGCATTACATCATCCTCATTCAGTCATTGATCATCATGTAATTAAAACAAAATGCCTCTGATTCGGTTTCCCTATGTACTTCTGTGCCTGTGGTGAGTTTGTGTCAAAGCCCTTGGGGTTGGAGGTTCGGGGGTGGGTGGGAGGGGGAACCATTGGAGGGACGTTGTGGTGGTTGCCACCTCGGGTGAGCAACTCACTTGGCTCCGCGACTGAGCTAATACTGTCATTAGTAGGGGGGCTTAGTAGGTGGTGTCTTGCGTATGTTAGCTCAGAACAGACACCACTGAACACCACCAAAGTGACCCAGCAGCAGTGCAGGGCCCCTCTGGCTGGTGGCCCCACAGCCGCCTGATACTGATAGGCTCCCTAGGAGCTTACAACCCTGGGAATGAGACATGACGAATTTGGGTATGGCTGTGGTGGGGAGATTGGGATGAGCGGCATGGGGGCAGCAAGACAGGGACATCACAAAGATGAGGTAGCCAGCAAAAATTTTTAAAAACTCAAACAAAAACAAACCCAAAAAAAAGAAAAAAGGTTCATAATTACCATCGCCTCTGATCATCAGACATCACACACACACAAAAATGAAAAATGTTACTTTTGTCCTGTGAATCATGGAATAGATGCTGCCTAGTGGTTAGAACATTGCGCTCGCAATCTGACGACCCGGGTTCGATTCCCGTTCAAGGGGATATTTTCCCCTGGAGTTAACATCAGTGCCGACTCCACTCTCCCCAAAAGTCCTTCGGATGAGACTATAAATTATAATTATAAACCGAGGCCCCGTGTACGAACGCATGCAGAACATCTTGCACACACGTTAAAACCCGTTCCGCTTTTTGGAAGAGTAGGCCATTGTAAGCCGATGGGAACGGATGACAAAATTGACAAAACTGCATACACACGGGGACTGGATGTAAAAAAGCACATAAGTGCTTATTCCATTATCCTCGGTAGAAAAGAATTATATATATAATGAAAAGCATCTCATTGTGCAAAGGATGATGAAGTGTGTACATGTACTGATACTGTGTATACATGCATACATGTATACATTTAAAAACATGTGGGGTGTGTTTGTGTGGGTGGGGGGGGGGGGGTGTGTGGGTTTTGGGGGGTGGGTTGGGCAGTTGAAATCTCAAGGGGTTTTTTAAATATTAAAAATTTAATTGTAACTTTGGGGATTAACCCAAAATCATGGGTTAATAAAAATTAACAAAAAAAAAATTTTTTTTTAAGGAAATTTTGGCAAAAAAAACAAGAAAAGAAGGGAATCAGAAAAAAAGAAATATAAGAGAAAAAATTATAAAACAAAACCCAAAACAAACCGGGGGCCTTAAAAAAATTTTAAAAAAACTGAATAAATAATTAAAAAAATTTTTTAAATTGATTTTCCCAAAACACCAAAATTATAAACATGAAATTTTTTAAAATTTTATTTTAATTTTAAAAAAGTAAACAACAAAACAACCCAAACCCACCACACACAACCCCACATAAACAATTAAAACACAAACACATCCCAAAAACCCCCAATTAAACATAAAATTCCAAACATTTAATTAAAAATTTAAACTGGGGGGGATGAAAACAAAATCAATTTTTTACACCACCCCAAAAAAAAAAAATAAAAAAAAGGACATAAAAAAAAAATTTATAACAAAATTTTTTTAAATTAATGTCAAAATACAAACCATCCACCCTCTGGAAATAAACCAGCAAAAAAATTATTTTATCCAAATTAATCAAATAATCCCCAATCCATAACCAAAATCATAAAATTTTATGGGACCCCTCACTGTTTTTAAAAATTAAAACCCCAAGGGTTCAATATATAAACCAAAAAATTTGTTTTTAAGCTTAAGTTTTTGAAACTTTTTCCAAAAAAAATTTGCAAAAAATAAAAATGGCAATTTTTGGAAGAAAAGGGGAAACAAAAAAAAAAAGGAGGAGAAGAAAAGAGAGAGAGGGGAGAGGGAGAGGGGAAAGAAAAGAAAAGGGGAGAGAAGAGAGAGGGGGAGGGGGAGAGAAGAGGAGAGAGAGGGGGAGAGAGAGAGAGAGAGAGTTTATCAAAGCTATCCCAGTGTATGTAAAACCAAAACAAAAATATACTCAAAATTAAAATCATTTAAAAAAAAATATATATTTATGAATATAATTGTTCTCAATAATTTTTGGACATAAAAAAGGCCCGGTTCAAAAGGAGACCCAAAAGGGTAACGGGAAAACCCTTTTTATAAAATTTTTTAAAAGTTTGATTCAGATCTTAGGGACTTCGGGAAAATTTTCCCAAAAACCATCCTCCAAATATTTTAGACTAGATTTCATAATTATAGTCGAAAAAGGGAAAAGGTTCATTTTATTTTTTTTTAAAGTTCGGCAAAAAAATTAATTAATAAATTTTTTTAAAAAGGGAAATAAAGGGAAAACATTTCCGGGTTTGTGAAATTTTTAAGCATAAAAAACCCCTTTATTGTATAGAATTTTTTTGCTTCAAGGGGTAGAAAAAACACGAAGAGGGAGAATTTTAAAATTATTTTTTTTTGGGGATAAAAATAAGCATTCATGTCTTTTTTACCCCCAACCCCCCATCCTTATCACAGGGAAAAACCACATGAAAACAAAAAAAGGGACAACATGTAAAACAGAAAAAAATCATACAAAAAATCCCCAAAACCCAAAAACAAAATTTAAAAAAAAAAAAGCCCCCAAAAAGGGTCCCCAACACAGAAAAAAAAAAAAGACAAATTTTAAAAAAAAAATTTAAAAAAAGGGCAAATAAAAACAAAAGCAAAAAAGGGGAAAGGCAACAAAAAACATCCTAACATTACCCCAAAAAAAAAATTAAACCCCCCTTAACACTTTAAAAACAAAATAAACCTTTTTTCCATTAAAAAGGAAAATAAAAAAAAAAGAAAAAAACAATACAAATTTAAGCAAACTACATGAACTTTCCTTTTCTAAAAAGGGAAAAATTATGCAAAACAATGAGGGAAAAGGAGGAGAAGCAGAAAACACTGGGGAAGGACACTAAGAGAGACAGAAAAAACAAAACAGAAGAAAGACAAAAAACGGGACAGGAGGGGGAGAGAGAAAGAGGGGGAGAGAGGAGAGGGGGGGTAGAGGGGAGAGAGAGGGGAAGAGAAAAATGCCCGAAGAGGTGGGTCCAAAAGTAAACAATAAAAAAGTAAACGGGGGGGAAAAAAACCCTTTAAAAAAAACTTTGGGTTAAAATTTAGTTTAAGAATACAATACAATAACCCAACAGTCAACATAGACTTACTGAAAACCCCACATTTTCGGGGCAGGTTGGTTTTAAATTTTTCTGGGAAAGAAAAACCTTCATCTTTTGGGGCTGTCGTCTTTTGCACCCACATGCGGAAAATTTTCCTTTCTCTTCTCCCCTCCTTTTTTTTTTTTTTTTTTTTCCTTAAAGGTTTGTTTGTAGAAGACTGACCCATATCATGATGACTTTTCCCCATTAAAATTTTATAAAAGTACCCTTTGGTTTGATTGGATTACAGCTCCAGGGGAGCTATCCGATTTGGGGACTGTACCTTACTCCCATAAACCCCATCTGTAAAAAGGGCCTACCTGCTTTTTTCAACAGCATTGTAAATTCTACTGTGTGTCTTTCTACTTTTTTGAAAGGTATCCAAACCACTGTCCATTTGGGTACGGGGCATTTGAAATTTTTTCACTTCAAAAGACTTTTTTACTCTCAGATCAAAAAAACCCTCGACCTCAGTCTTTGTACCCAAAATTTTTTCCCAATAAAAATACAACTTCTGTTGCGGCTTTGTAACAAAACTAAACCCCCCGAATCTTTCCGGCCTAGTAAGAATCGTGCAATACTTTCCTACAGGAAGTCTCCGCGTGTTCCCACGGAATTAGCCATGTTACTTAAAGGGGCGAATTTAATAAATACGGTTTCCGCAAAACTAAAACGCCGTTAAAATATTGTCATAAAAATACCCTAAATTGAATTAAAACGCAAAAATGTGTTTTTATTAAAACTAAATTTTCTAGGATTTTTTTTTTTTTGTGTAGTAAATTTTAAGTTGTTTGAGTTTGATTCCCCGGAAAGAGACAGTCTTCAAACCGGAAATAGCCCGTCAAACTTTCAGCGGGAAAAAAAGCAAAAAAAAAATCTTTGGTTTTTAAAATCGGGAAAAATTTATCCATTTCAAATGGCAGATAAAAAGGTTTAAAAATGTATTGAAAGTAAAAAAAATAAGTGTCGTTGCTTTGGGAAACCCGCTTTATTTTTGGCCATGAAAAACCAGCACGGGGTTTGGGCCTTGCATTGAATGACCAGTCCCCTTGGGTCAATCAGCTGTTGAAAGAAAACCCAACCCAATATGCTTTATCATATTTTTTTATTTTTTCCTTGGTTTTTTTGTTTTATTAGTTTCATTTTTAATAATGAAAGGGAAATTTTCAAGCGTTCTGTGCCCAAGTTTGGCAGCTTACATTCAGGGATTCATTAAAGTGAAGGGCTTTAAATAGCTTTAGTATTTTAACAAATTTTAAGACTAGCCTTATTTATTTTAAATTTTCGTTTTTTTTATTGTGGGGCTAACCCCAAAGGCGTTTTTAGTTACACACGACCCCCCCCACCCCCACACACACACAAAAAGTGCCCACACCGCTCACTCCATCACCCCAAAAAGTACAAGTGAGATAAAAATTTTTAAAACCACCATTTTGTGTTTCTTCATTTCCCCTTTTTTCCCCCTTTTTCTATTTTCATAGGCCTAATACATTTGGGAAATTGGGCAGACAACTTTTAAAAGGGTTATTTCAAAAAACATGGGGTTTTTTGGGAACAAAAAACCTTGAAAAAAAAATTCTTTGGGAAGTTTATGCCTTTTTGTCACATTTTTAGAGTACCCCTTTGTCATGATCTGTTTTTCCTTTTGAAAAAAATTATAAAATATTTTTTTTTTTTTCCTAGTTTTTGGGTTGAATTAAAATTTTTTTAAGGGGCCGTGTTGGGTTTGTAAAAAAATGGAAACCAAAAAAAAGTTTAAGAAAAAAAAGAAAAAATCCTTTTTTTTAAAACCCCAAGAATACAAAAAAAAAAAAATACTCCAAATTGCTTTTTGGTTTTAATTTAAAACAAATAACTTTTGGAGGAAATGACAATCATGCCCAAAGCAATTTTTGGCTATATTTTTTGGACACAAAAAGGGACAGTTTTGTACCCCAGTTTTAAATTTTGGGGTTTTTTTTGGGCTAGTGACCACAGGAAAGCCCCAAAAATTTAACCTAAACTTTACCCCACAAAATCATACAATAAAAAACAATTTCTTTACACAAAAAATGGAAAGCTTTTTCCCAAATTAATGCGTTAATAAAAATAAAATGTTGCGGTTGTGATTTTGGAAACCACCCCTAAAAATCAAAAAACTAAAAATGTAGCTTTTTTAACCATGTAAAAATTTAAAAACAAAACCCCCAATTAAAATTTGGAAAAACAAGATTTTTTTGTAATTTTCTTCTGATTTTTTCATTTTATTTTAAAAATTTTTTAAGTTGTGACAGGGAAAACCCAAACCCCCCTTCAAAAGCAAAAATCTGAAATTAGCAATTTAAAATTTTAAAAAATTTTGAAAAAAAAAACCCCACTAAAAATTAAAAAACAATGCATTTTTTTAAAAACCTTTTTTTACATTGATTTATTGGGGTTAGATTGTAGTTTGACATGATATTTATCTAATAAACTTACCCAAAAATTGATTTACATGCTGGATTTGATAAATCAGAAAAACACAACTAAGCCCATTTTTCTTTAATCTAAACCCCCGGCCATCTTTCAAAATTTAATGAAAAAAATAAAAAGTGCATGGGGCTTTTCCCAATCAAGTACAAAATCCCGGGGTTTTAAAAAGAAAAAAAAACAAGAAATCATATTTTTTTTAAAAAAAATTTATAGTAAAAACCAAAAAAAATTTTTTGCGGTCCCTTTTGTTGGGATCTTTAATTGATTAAAAATAAAAATTTCACCTTTCCCCTGTGTTGTTGGTTTTTTGTTTTAAAATTTAAAAAAACATTTTAATTTAAACCCGAAAACTCTAAGTTTATTTCTTTTTTCTTTTTTTTTTACAGGCAAATGAATTTTTTTTTTTTTAGGGGTAAATAGAACCCTTTTAAAGGGCATTCTAAAAGGCATTTGCCGGTGTTTTTTCCACACATCCGCTGTTTTTTTTGCCCCCAATCTAACATGACCAAAACATAATTTAAAAACTGTTTTTGGGACTGTAAGTCTCTCTCCTCTCCCCTCTTCTCTCTCTCTCTCTCTCTCTCTTCTCCTCTTCGCACACTTTGCCTTCCCACAAACACAAAACCCCAACAATTTGATTTGCTTTATTTTGTAACATTTTTTTAAAAAATTGTATAACCCACTTTGATCCATTTGTATATTTGGCCCTTCCCCCCCTTTTATTCTTTATCTAAGACCCCCACCTGTATAAGTTTAAATTTTTCTTGGGAACCTGCTTTTTCTTTGTAACTGTACCCCCCCCCCCCCCCCCCCCCCCCCCCCCCTTTTGCCTTCTCCTTAAATAACGCATAATTTTGTGTGTGTGTGAGCAAATAATTATTTTTTTGGTTTTATTAAAAATAATGTGTGTGCGTTAATGTGGGTGTACCAGCGGTGTGTGTGGGGGACACCCCTTTAAAAAAATTTTTAACATGTGTTTGTTTTTTGGCTAAATAATATTGTTTTTTTTTTTGCGAAAAAGGCCTTCATGGTTTATTGTCAAAACCCAAATTTTTAAATGTAGTTTTGTTGTTTTTTGGGGTAAATGTTGTCAGTTGTGAGTTATTTATTTTTTTATCAACGCTTTCTTGCACATTTAAAGTGAATCATTCCAAAAAGTTGACAAGGAAAACGGGGGAAAAGAAAAGGGAAACCAAAGAAAAACAAAACAAAAAAGCCCCCTCCTTAGGGTGTTTTTTTTAATTACTGATCAAGGGCTTGTTTTTAAATTTCACGAGTTTGAAAAAAGGGTTTAAACTTTTGGCCTCCAGGCCCTTGATCCTATCCTTAAATGAAAATAAAATTTTTTTGGAAAAAAGCCCTTTTTTTTGATAAAATTTTAAGCCCAAAGGAACAAAAATGGTAGAAAAGAGTGGTGTTTTGGTCGTGGGCCAGAATCCTGAGCTCTGTCATCGGCGCAGTTTTGTAGCAAAATTAACGTCACTGGATGAAGTTTAGCGTTGCATTTTTTGGTTTACTCATTAAAGGGTTAGAAAGATTGTTTTAGATCAATCACTTCCCCGAAATAACACTAGAAAACTTTTAAACTGAGGAAAAGGGGACGATTTATTAAAAAGTAGAAACAGAGTCGTGACAGGGGGCCAAATCAATCTGTTTCTTGTCATAACACGGAAACTAAAAAGTTTTTCGGCCCAAAATTTCAATGGGGCCCAATAACAACAGAAAAAAATTGCTGCAGGTTTTTATTTTCAACAAAAATAAACCCGAAACTTTTTTTAAAAAAGAATCAATAAATGAAAAGCAAAAAGCGGGGACTAATTTTACGTATCCCTTTGATCTAACGGCGAGACACAAACCCGCGTTTTGGGTTTAAAACACAAATTTTCCCGGGTCAACAAAAATTTTTCCCCTTTAAAAAAAATTCAAACACTGAAAAAAAAACCCTTCTGGGCGCTAATTTTTTAAAAAAAAACACATATAACATTAAAAAAAAAGAGAAAATAAAACTTCCCAAAAAGAAAAGTTCGGTCCTAAAGAAAACCCCCCTTTTCTATTTTCGTTTCATGTCCTAACCGTAACGCCGCACAACAAAAATTGGATTTTTTTAATATTTTGTCAAAAAAATTTTTTTTTTTGGGACATAACAACCAATTTGGGTTTTAGTAGTACACTGCCTGGGGGCCCTCCTGTACGCTGTTTTATGATTTATCGGTTTGCCTTGATGCTGTCCAAAATTCCCTGGTTGCCCCCAAAGCTGCATGCCACAAAAACCCCTTTTAAATGCCCTTTTTTAAAAAACAAAAAATACGTGGTAACCCGGGCTTGTTTATGTTGGGGACCCCCACATAGTATTCGAGGTTTAAAATTGTTTGTTGTGCTGCGCCCCGCCTGAAACCCGCTTGTTCCTCAGCAATGTGGACTGTTTTTGGTTTTTAGGGTTTTCTATTATTTGGGAGCAGACCTTTCTTGGGGGGCATATGAAAGGGGGAAAAAAAAATTGGGGCCCGGTTTAAATTTTAAAGGGATTGTTTTAGATTTCCTTTCTTGGGGAGGGTGATGATGAGTGACTGGTCCCATGGGGTTGGCCCTTTTCCCGTCTGCCAGATCTTGTTGCGATTCTTAGATGGGGCCCCTGATCATGGCTTTTCCCCCCCCCGCTTGAAAACCAAAATCAGCTTTAAAGTTTTTCAGCCCCGCTGATTCCCTTTTTTAGCGATCTGACTGCTGTTTCCCCCCTTTCCCGGGGATTGGGGGACTGGGCTTGCTTTTGCGGGTTTCATTTAAGGACTTCGGATCTCCTGCGGTTTTATATTATACAGGTCGGAGCAAAATATTCTGTCCAAACTGTTCAGAATATCCTGGTTGTCAGTGAGACACCCTTCCCCTTTTTGTCTTGGATTGTTTTAAACCCTTTTTCCCCGTTTGGGTTTGTCGGTCTTTCACCAGCTGATATGCTTTTTTGCTTTGTTTTTCTTTATGTTCTCTTCAATGTTTGGCACTGTTCACCCATCCATTTCTTTTTGCCTCCGTCAAGGACTTCCTGATTCTTTTTTGACTTCCCTTTTAAATTTTTTCGTTTTTCTTTTTTCTTTTTTTCTTTTTCTTAAATCTCTTTCCTTGTCGCATAGTTGTTTGGATGGTTTTGGGGTGACCCTGGGGGTTTTTTTACTGGTCGGTGTTGCCAAGAAGCTCGCTTGCTGTTTAGTTTAAATGCCCTTAATTGGAAAATATTCCTCATGTATCTATGGGCTGAGGGGCTTTTCACAGTGCAGTGTACTAAAAAACAAATTGGAGAATGGTTTTTGAACAACAGTTGGGTAAGGCAGGGGGTGTCAAATTCACCCAATCTTTTTTAAAAATCTTTTCCTTTAAGAATCATGGCTGATGCACTGGAACCTCATGAAGGGTCAGTCGATTGGGGGCGAAAGATAAAAAACCTCCCCTTCGCAGTTTTAATTGATGGGGTTTGCAGGAAACAAAAAAAGCTTTCCCGCCTAACAGAAACTTGAATAAGGCCTCCCAAAAAATTTCGGGAAAAAAAATCAGGGGCAGAGAAACCCCAAATAAAACTAATAACACCCAAAAGGCCCTTTTGCATGATATCAGGGAAATGACCAGAACTGGAAACCGTTCCCCAAAATTCAAGTCCTGGGAAACCATTGTATCAGACCAGGGATCCAAAACCAAAAAGTATATTTAGGACTGCACCCGACAATAAAAGTTTGTCAAAATAAACACCATTGGAGAAAATAAAAAATTTTTCAAAAACAAAAGCCTTTCCCCTTTCAAAATCCATATTTCTGTATGCCTTTTGAACAAAGGGCCCGGCTGGGAGAATTTTTGGAAAAGAAGAAGTACAGGCGGTGGGGAAGAGATGCCCTTTTGGGGACTCCCTTTTCATCCCTACAAAGACCACATAAGCAACGAAAAGGGGCATAACAGAATCCAGCAAACCATTGGGCCCCATGAGAACCTTTAACGATCGTGAAAAAGCCTTTTAAAAAATTAAATGGTTTTGGGGATTGGGCACAAGATCCAAAAAGGGCTTTCAAAGACCGTTTTAAAAAGGCATGTCCCGGAGGAAAAAGAAGACAGCCAAGGGAAAGTGGGAGTATAACATACGAAAGGGGCAGGCCCTAGGAATCCAAAAAAACCCCCGGGGAAAAAGGGAAAAACAGAGAGGGAATGGAGGGAAAATGGTTTTTTTGGGGTCCTTTTAGGGTTTCCCTAAAGGTGTAAACAAAGGGAAAGATAGAGATGATTTGAACAAACCCTTTCCACCAAAATTCAGTAAATGGCTTTTTTTTTTTTTCCAAATAAAATAATATAAATGGGAAAATCGGTAAACGTTTAAAAAAAAAAAAATTAAAAAAAAGAACCTTTACCCAAAAAACCAGCAATTTCCTTAAAAAAAGAAAACCAAAATTAAAACCAGGTTGGGCAACAAACACAAAAAAATTAATTTTTCCCCCTTGAAAAAAAAACCCTTTAAAAAAAACCGATAGGGGGGAAACGCTCTTAAAAATAAGTGTGTTTAGGGGGATTTTTGGACAATGAAAAATTTTTGGGGGAAGGGGCAAGGGGGGCACCAGGGGGAAAAAAGCAAAAGGACCCAGGCCCTTGGGTTTTTTTAAAGGGGGAAAAAAAGACTGGGTTAACGGGGAAAGGGATGAAATTCTTCCCGAGATTTTTGGGGGGGGCAGATTTTGGAGGGCAAAAAAACAAGGATTTTTAAACCCCCCGTGGGAAAAAGGCCCAGTTAAGAAAAAGGGAGGGTTATTTGGGTTTTAGAAATTTTTTTAAAAGGGCCCCCCTAGTGGAAGGGGTTGGGAGGTTTAAGAAGGGAAGTGGGTTTTGGGGGGGGCCCCCGTTTAAAAAAGTTTAAAAAAGGAAAGGAAAGGGGGAGAGTGGTTTGGGGGTTTTCATGGGCGGCAATTAAAAATCGGGCCTAAAGAAAGTTGTAAAAAAAAACAAACAGCAAAATTTTGGGGAACCTCCCTTTTTAAAATTTCCGGGTTTTTCTTTTCCTTTCTTTCTTTCCCTTTCCTTCTCCTTAAAAAAAACCCCCTATGTCTTCTTCTTTCCAAAAACCTCCCTTCACCATCCCACATGGTTTTTTGGAAAACCAAAAGGGTTTCCCAAAACCCCAAACCTCCCTTTTCCTTTCCCTGTTTTTTTCCCTCCTTCTTCTCTTCCTCTCTCCTTTTCTTTTTCTCTTCTCCCCCTTTTTGAAACTGGGCCCCCCGTTGGGATGGCAATTTGGCCCAAGGGGTTTCATAAAATTTTAAAAAGGGATTTCCCTTGGGTTTAAAAAAAATTTTTTGGGGGTTTTACTGGTTTTTCCCTTAGAGCTTTTTAAGGGCAAAAAGGGTTGTTAAAACTTAAAATAGCAAAAGGGAGGCCTTTTTTACGGGTAAAAACCCCGCCCTTCCTCCCCCCCCTGCCCCTACCCCCTATTCCCAACCTCCCCCCCTTTACCCTTCCTTCTCCCCCTTTCCCCCCCCCCATTTTAAAATCTTTCCTCTCCCCCTTTTACAAATCCTTTCCCAACAAAGGGTTTTTTGGGTTTTAACCCGGCCCCCCCCCAAAAAAATTTTTTTCCATCTTTCCCCTCTTTCTTTTCCCAAAAATTTTAATTCTTTTTTGTGTTTTGTGTGTTTTGTTGTTTGGAATTTTTTCAAAAAATTTCATTTTTGTTTTTAAACTTTTATAAAATTTTGGGGTTGGGGCTTTTAAAAAAATTTTTAAGCAAAAAAATAAGGGGAAAACTTGGTTTTTTCCCCAAAAAACAGTCTACGTGAAAGAAAAAAATTAATTTCAAAAACGTTTTTTTTAACCCGTCACAAAAAACCCTTTTTAAAAAGGAAAAAGACAGCAAACTTTTAAAATGAAAAAAAAAAATTTTTTTTTTAGGGTTTTTTTAAAAAAAAAAAAAAATTTTAAAAAATTTTTTTTAAAAAAAATTTTCTCCGGTTAAACAAAACAAAAAAAAATTTTTAAATAAAAAAATTTTAAAAAATTGGGTTTTTTTTTAAATTTTAAAAAAAGGGCCCCCATTTTTCCCACCCCATTTCCTTTTTTTTAAAAAAAAAAAACGGTAACGGCAGAAGTATTTCTTTTTTTCCCCAAAAGGGAACGGGTTTTAAAATTCTTTTTTTCTTTTATTAGAATGAAAAAATTTACATTGTGCCTTTGGGTCTTAATTTAGGGGGAAAAGCTAAAAAATTAAAAAAAAATGGAAATGGAAAAACCCACCCAGTTTTCAGAAAAAAAATGGTTTAAATAAAACCAAAGTGAACTTTCTTAGAAAAAATTTTTTCTTTTTTTTTGGGCCCTCCAAACTCTAAAAAAATTTTTCCTTTTTCTTTTAAAAAATAAAAAAAAACTTCCTTTTTTAAAAAAAAATTCCCAACAATTTAAAAAAATGTTTCCCCCCAACCCCTTTCCAAATTTTTCCCTTCCTCCCTTTTAAAATTTTTTAAATTCTTTTTCCCCCCTTATTTTTTTTTTTAAAAAATAAAACGGTAGTGTCTAAAAAAAAATTCCCAAAAAATTTTTTAAGGGGGAAACCCCTTGGTTTGTTTGATGAAGCAAAATTTAAAAAAATTTTTTTTAAAAACCCCTTTAAAATTTTCCCCCCCAAAAAATTTTTTTTTTTAAAAATTTTAATTTTTTTAATTTTTTCTATGAAGGCCGTTTTTTTAAAAAAAAAAAAATGAAGGGAGGGGAACAAAAAATGGAAAATTTTTTCTTTTTCTAAATTTTTTTTCCCCCCTTATTTCATGTTAAAAAAAAAAATTTTTTTAAAAACTTTAAAAAAAGATTAAAAAAGAGAAAAACCCATAAAACTTTTTTGATGGTAAAATTTTCAAACTTTTGCAAATAAAAAAAAAATTTTTTAAACCCCTAAAAATGTAACCAAAATTTTCCAGGATTTTTCCAAAGGGGAAAAACAATTACCCCAAGTGATTTTGTCTGGAGTTTTTAAGTTTTGGGGGCCTCCCTTGGAAAGTCTGTTGTATATTTTAAAAGGAAAGCCAAAGTATCAACCAATTTTCTTGACATCATGTCTTCATTTTTTTCAAACATTTTAAATTTTTGTAACAATTTTGTGTTTGAAAATCTTCAAAGTGGGGAAAGTGGAAACCAAGGAAAGTAAGGAAATTTTTAAGGCCTATAATAAATTTAACCTGGCGCTAAGAAAGTTTCCTATTGGATAAAAAAACATCGGGAAAGGGGATTTTTTAAAGGTTGTTTAAAAGAAAAACACTTGCTAAAGGCTAATAACATACTTTACAGGTGGGTGTTCCTTTGTAAAATTGAAACGGGTATTAATTTTTATTAAAAAAGTCATTTTGAAAACAAAAGTGGATTTTTTTTTTTAATTTTAATTTAAAAACCCAAATGAAAAGATCCCAGTTTAACAAAAATTTGGCTTCCGGGAAATTGGGAAATTTAAAAAGGGAAAAACAATTAATGATACATAAACACCTCCCCCTTTGGCTCATTCTTTTTAGTGGTGAAATGAATGGAAATTATTAACAGAATTGAAGTGGCCCAACCTAAATAACAATTTTATTTTGCTTTTCAGGAAGAAACTCCTGAATCTCCCGACATCCACTTTGAACCAGTGGTGCAGCTGAAACCTGTGGAGATCAAGACTTTGGAGGAAGATGAGGAGATCCTTCTTCAGCTGTGAGATCTTGTTTTTGGTCTGAAAAGAAGTGAATGTTATTGGTGGCTGGGGAAATTGCAGTTGCCATTATTGGGGATTACAGCGAAGCTGGGACAGACCTGTACAACCATACCATTTTTTCCATATTTTTAGAAATTATTGTTGACCTCAAATATTAAGTACACATTTACCGATAAAAAATAAAATTTGGGTAACCACCATATTGTGGGATTCCACATATTTTGCCTCCTGGGTGCAAAAAATGTTCACACATAGGCACAAAAGATAACGGCAACATTACTGAATGATTGGGTGCACCATTATGGCTGCTGTGCATATACACCTGGTCTGTATAAATGTAAAATCCCTCTCCGTAAAGCTAGGTCCTGTGCTATTGTGCTTTAACATCTCACCTTTTTTTTATTTGCCAGACGAGCCAAGCTGTTTCGCTTTGACAGTGAAGCAGACCCATCAGAATGGAAAGAACGGGGAACAGGGGAAATGAAGATCCTAGAACACAAGGTGACCAAGAGGATTCGCATTTTGATGAGGAGAGACAAAACCCTTAAAATCTGCGCAAACCATTACAGTAAGTGGTATCCCTCTGAGGTTTGTTGCACTGTTGTGTGTTCATACTGTGTTGGTGTAGCTATGCACTGGATTTTAAATGTGATGTTTTCAGTTGCTTATTGAGTTGTCAACTTTTTCATCAGAATTGTACCCAGAAGAACATAGTTGGGGGGGGGGGGGGGGGGGGGGGGGTGGGGGTGGGTGGCAGGGGGGTTGGGTAAAGTTAGGTGGGGGGGGGTGGGGGGGTGGGGGGGGGGGGGTGGGGGGGGGGGGGGGGGGGAAATTGGTATGTGCCCATTTAGGTAAACAGGTGTCTGGGTTTTCACAGTGGTTGGGTTTTTTGTGTGTGTGTGATTCGGTTGGGGTGGTTTTTTTGGGTGGGGGTTGTTTTTTTTTTTTTTTGGGGGTTGTTTGGGGGTTTTGTTATTGGTTTGCTGTGTGATAACGTTTGTACGTTTGGTTGTCAGTCACGCCACAAGCAGCTGAAGCCAATGTGGAAGTGATCGTGCTGGGTTTGGTCCACGCTGGCCGCTTTGCGATGAGGAAGCTAAAGAAGAATACTGGCGTACGCTTTGCTAACTCGAAGTGAGTTCATTTTGTATTGGAAGATTAGCTATTGATAATGGTGGGAATAATCTTAGCTGCCAACCCTTCGGGTTTTCGGATTCTTCCGGATTCAAATCCGTAAATTTCCGGTTTCAAAACAACCCCAAAAAAATTTTTTTTTAAAGCCAAGTTTTTTGATCGGTTTCAAAACCAGGTCCGAAAAACAACCAAAGGAATCAGGGGGTCCCTAGCACAGCCCCTGCTGAACAAATTGATGGTTGGGCAAAGGCCAAACTGAAAAGGCTTTTTGCTTAGCAAGCTTCAGCCAAGGACTTTAAAAAAAAAGTCACAAAATTCTCCCAATGCAGAGGGGCAGGGGGGGGGGGGTGTTTAGCCTGACCTGAGGAGTTACAAAAAAACAAATTTTTTTTTAAAAGGATTTTTTTTTTTGGTTGGAGGCCCCAAAGGGCAGGTTTTCTTCTTCAAGTTTTTTTTTTATTCCCAAAATTTCAAGCCAGTAAAAGTTTTTAAACTTTTGGTACAAAAGAGGGAAAACCCCTTATAGGATGTGTAGAAAAAATTTTATAAACTTCGCGTTGGACTGATCAGGTGTTTTGCTTGGATGGAATTCTTCCTATGCGCGAAAATTTTGAACGTCACAGCGAAATTTTTACTTTTTTTGGGGGAAGGGGGCTCAAAAACCTTTTTTGATATAGAATTAAATTGGTTTGCTAATACTGGCAAACAGATAAAAAAAGCTTTTTGTATTTTATATAAAAGGAATGTTGAATTCCAACCCAAAAAAAAGCGTGGCGCTCGATCCTGTTCCGCGGGAACTTTTCCGAGAAAATTTTGCCGATAAAGCGATAAAACCTATTTTTTTAAATAATTTCAAAAATAAAGGGTTTTACCTAACTACCAATACCGGAAAAGTTTCAGAAAATCAACGGGGCCCCCCGGGAAAAGCAATGGAGTGCGAATGATTTTTTTACTTTTTTTTACAAAATAAACATCCATATTATAAAATTTTACACATTTAAAACAATTATCCCTTATTTCAAAATTTTTGCTAAAAAATAAACAATTTTACTTTGAAATCGGGGTGGGAAGCCCCCCACCCAAAAAAAAGCACCTGATTCAGCCAAAGATGAGGTTTTATCAGTTTAAAAAATTACCCTTTCCCCATTTAAAACCCTTGTTTATTTCACCATCCAAAAAACCCTAAAAACTCCTCCTCGCCGCAATATTGAAAAAAAAGGTCAAAAACCGCTTGGATTTTTTTAGTCAAACACGCCGGATTTTTGGGAAGAACATCTCCGGTGGTCCGAAAAAAAAAAAAAACATCTTTTTAAGATTTTTGTTTTTTTGGTGCAAAGGACCTTACCCTTTTTGGGGGCCTCACGCCCCAACCCCTTCAATTGAACCCTTTTAACAAAGTAAACTTTAACTAAACCCACTCATCCCGGAAATTGGGTGACCAGAAGACCCCTTTTCCAATATTTTGGGAACCGCGTACTAGGGTTAATGTGTGTGGGTGGGTTTTTTTTTATAAATTTTTTGTGGTTTTCTTTTTCGGGGATGAGAAATTTTTTTGTCTAAATATAAAAGTGCTTTAGCTTTAACCCCCCCCTTTTATGGGGGGGGCATCCCCCCCCCAACCCACCCCCCACCCGATTTCCATTTTTTAGTCGGTTTGGGGGCTATGTGTATCCCGTAGTTAAAATCAGGTGTTTTTAAAATGTATATAATTTTAGGGAGTTCTTTGAGAACACTGTTCCGACAGGCCTTTTTCAGACAAATTGTGTCTAGCCGGGTTGCAGTGGAAAAAAACCGAACTTGACTGCTTTTAAACAAATCCATAAAAGCCCAAAAACCCCAATGTCACCAAATTTTTCATGCTTATTTAAAAACGGGTTTAAAATTTTTTTTCTTCTGGAAGGGGTAGGGTGGTTTTTTTCCCGAGGGATGCTTTCTTCTATTAGACATTCCCATTGTTATAGGTTTTTAGCCCAAAAATGTAGGGTGAGGTGTGTATCCAGGTGCAAATATCCGAGGGGTTAGTAATTAGCAGTGTTGCAACTGAATGAGAGACAATTTTGACAAAATTTGAGATGCAAATTGAGGGTAAAAGAAAAACACCCCCGTACACTTTTAAATTTTGGGGAAAATATGGGATTTCAAGTTTGGCAGTGGTTACATTTAGTAAATTTGGGTGTCTGTTTGGGGCTTTGAGTGTAGCAGCTGAAATGAGCATCATGACATGGCAAACAGCAGTATTGGAATTTTTTTGTGCATTTGTGTATCACTAAAAAACAGAAAAGAAAATCAACTAGGGGAACTTATTTTTTGTTATTTTTTCGATTTTTTCCCAAAATTTTAATGTCATTGTCATCAAGTCAAACATACCAGATTCTGGGCATCACTCTAATTTTATTTAATCTGACGCAAAGAACCCCACCCCAAATTTCCATTTTTTAATTTTTGAAAAGTTGGTAGCTATGTAATAATAAAAAAAAGTTGATAAATAATTTTTCAGAAGATTTTATTGTCGATAACTTTTAATTTTTTCTGTTCTATTTGTGAAAACCTTACTTTGGTTTTTTTTCAGATGCTCAGAAATTCAAGACAGTATTTGAAGAGGCCCAGGCAAAATGGAATTAACAAAGTCAAATCAGGGGTTTTTATTAGAAGCAACTGCACACCATTCCATTAGATGGCAGACTTTTCAAATAAGAATATCGCAGAGCTGTAAGATCGATTTGTTTATGTTTTCTTGTTCGTAAGCTAATCAAGTTACATCATGGAAACAGCACTGGCATACAGTCTCTCTCGAGGCAGAAGCATTCGGGTCCTTTTTGCTCATATAACACTTCAGAATCCATGGGAAAAAACACCTGTAAGTAAAACATAGCAGTGTTTATTCGGGTGCGCCCCTTTCAGTTTCCCTTTTTTTTTTTTTTTTTTAAAATTTCCAAAAACATGTGGGGGTGTGCCTAACGGAGCAAAAAAAATCCCGGACATGATTTTTTAAAAACGTGCGCCATGCAATTGCCCTTGTATAATCTCTAAAAATTTAAACACTACTCCATGAAGTTTTGTTAAAGCTTCTGATTGGCTAAAAACACCTCACTTTTTACCCCTCACAGAAAATGTTCGCTTGTCCGTTGCCGTGGCGTCTTCGTTTGGGGGCTACCCAGGGGGCCAGATTTTTCGTTTGGCCTACTAAAGCAGGTGGCCTGCTTGGGTTTTCCCCAGAAAGAAGACGGGTACAGATCAAAACATCATACACAGATGCTGTACGACTGATTTTTTTCCCCCCTTTTTTTGAAACTATTTATGAAAAAAAGATTAGTTTCCAAGCACTGTCCGTGTGTGTGTGACATCAGCCTGTCAAATTAAAAAAGTATGGATTATTTTGGGGTTTTTGTTTTTTTAAACTTTATCTTTAATTTTTAAAAACCCCCAAAAACTTTTTTTAAATTAAATTGATAAAAGTAAAAAAAAACCCCAAACATCCAAGCTTTCCAAAAAAATAAAAATTTTAAAAGAAAAAATTTAAAAAAAAATTTTTTAAAACAACTAACAAGTTACTAGGAAAAAACCTTTGAAAATCTTTTTTTTAAAGTTTTTTAATTTTTTTTGGCCCTTGTAAATGAAACACGGGAAGAAAAAAAAACCCATTAAAATAAAGAAACAAGAACGGGCGTTCTAAAGGAGAAAATTTTTTAAAAATTCTTTCTTTTAAAGCCGGGCCCAGTCCTTAAGCCCCCTTCGGCGGGAAAGTTGTTACCACCACGTTTTTGGCCTTAAATTCCTTGAAACCCAAAAAAACACAGACTTTGGAATCCACTCAATTTTTTTCCTTTTCTCCCAGTTTAAAAATTTTTCCCTTTCCCCATTTTCCACAAAAGATTAAAGATTTTCGGGTTTTGTTTTTTTAATTTAAAAAAAACCCCAAAAATTTTTTTTGTAGGGGGGTAATCTTGAGGGGCAGGTTTTACAAAAATTTTTTTAAACCCAATATTTCGATAAAAAAAATTTTAAAAAAAATCGCACCAAAATAAATTTTAAAAAGAGAAATTTGGAAAAGGGAAAAAACACATCACAATTTTGGGAGGTAAAAAACGCCATTAAAAAAGGGCGTTTTTAATTTTATTTTTGGCCCTTGGTGTAAAAAAAAGGGGAAAAAAAAACCCCTATTACCCCCCCCCCCCTTGCCCCCGGAAAGTTTTGGGAGACAATTTTAAAAACCTTTAAATTTTGCCGGACATAAGTGGAGA
Organism: Rapana venosa; assembly: GCA_028751875.1. NCBI lineage: Eukaryota > Metazoa > Mollusca > Gastropoda > Neogastropoda > Muricidae > Rapana > Rapana venosa. Next base: position 50,056,006 of record CM054156.1, read on the forward strand.
TTTTGTTAAAATTTTATGTATTTAATTTATTTGTCCAAAAATAAAACAACAAAATTTCGATTAACTCTCAACCTTGGAATTTGGGCCCTTCAAGGGAATTTTAAGCCCAATGGGGAAGTTCCTTTTTTAAAAACTGGAAAATTTTTTGATTAAAAGTTTCAGCCCCCTAAAAATTTTCCCATAAAATTTTTAAAATTTTTAATTTGGTCCAAAAATCTTCAAAAAGGGCCTTTTTGCCAAGGCCCTGACCCGGGGGAACTCATTGGTGCAAAAAAGGGGGGAAAAAAACAAAACGGAGAATGGGGACCCAGGGAAAATCCCCGGACACCCCCTGGCTTTGCAATGGGTCCCCCGGGGGGGTAAAGCCCCCCCCTGGGAAATTAAAAGGGTAAAAAAAATTTTTTCCCAACAGAAAAGGCTGAGGAGATAACTAGGGGGCCTTGGTGTTTGTTTCAATTTTTAAAAATGCTTGGGGAGGTTTTTTAATTTTTGAAGGTTGGTTTTGGAATTAAATTCATCATTTTAAAAAGGGTCAAAAAACCTTTAAAATGTTTGTTTTTCATGCCCAAATTGTTGGGCTTTTTTAAAAAAGGGAAGGGGGGGCCTTCACCAGTGAAACCCAAAAAATGACAAAGGGCTTTCCGGGCTTAAAACCCCTCTCCATTAAAAAAAACACCCAAAAAAAAGGATGAAATTTTAAAAAATTGGGGTTTTAAATTACCAGCTTTTTGGGGTTTTTGGCCTAGATCCGTTCAAAAATTAAAAAACTTTTTTCCAAACCTTCCGGGGGGGGTGTCATTTTTCGCGCAAATTTTTTTTTTAAAGGGGCTTAACACCCAAAAACACCTTTTTGGGGGGGGGGTTTTTTGTTTTTTTTTTAAAAATTTTTTGCCCAATTTAAGTTTTTAAATTTTTTAAATTGAAAATTTTGCCCCTTTTAAAAATGAAAAATTTTTTAATTTTTGGGTGGGGGCGGAGTTTTTTTTTAAAAGGAAAAAATTTTTTTTTAAATTTTAAAAAACGACAAAAAACAAAAAGGGGGGGCAATCAGGGTTTTTTTAATTTTTTTAATTTTTATTTAATTTTGGTTTGGGGGTTGGGTTTGGGTTTGTTTGGGGGGGGAATTTTTAAATTTTTTTGGGGGGGGAGGGAGGGGGAAAACATTGTCAAAAAATGAAACCTTGAGCATGCTGTGCTCTGCCCTAGTCGGGAAAGGGGGGGTTTCCCAGGTTTTTTTGACATACCCCAATAAATTTTTTGGGGGGGGAGGGGGGGGGGGGGGGGGGGGGGGGGGGGGGGAAGGGGGGGGGGGGGATGGGGTTAGGGAAAATTAGCAAAAGCAGCCCGGCGCTGGGGCATTTGATTGCTGTTTTATGAAAAAATTTTCCTATGTTTGAAACCACAAAACACTTACAAAAAAAGGGGGAAAAAAACAGATTTTAAGCAGTTTTTTTGGATTTTTGGGAAAATTTGCTTTTTGGGCAATCGGGTTTCTTTACCCCTATATATAAAAAAAAATCCCCTTTATTTTTTGGAACATCCCAGTAGCCCTTTGATAATGGTTTGTATGATATTTAATTTTTGCTGGGGCCTTGGAGACTCCCAAATGGCGTTTTTTTTTGAAACATCCCGCAAAAAATTAAAGGTCTTTGCTGCTTAAAAAGGGGGAAATTTTTTTAAAAGCAGCAAATTGAAGGGGGGGGGGGGTTAAAATTTAAAAGTTTTCCATCCCCAAAAGCAGCAGCGGGTTTTACCTCTAAAAAAAAAAAAAAAAGGGGACATACAAAAGGATGGGGGAAGCAAAGGGGGGAAAAATTTTTTGTTGCTGGTTTGCAATGGGCCCCCTTTGGACAGAAATGTGCACCCCGCCAAGGGGGGGGGGGGGGGCATTAACATAAACAGAAAAGAAACTATCCATAGGGATATAAGAATGCTTTTCCCCCCCTTTCATTTTTTTTTTTAAAAGCTTTCTATTTGGATTTAGCATTGGGTAAAAGCATGTGTACTGCTTTCCAAAAGGGATTTTTTAATTTGGTAAACTGTTTTTTTTTGGTATGTTTTGTGTGAAGTTAATTCAGGTAAAATTTGGGGGGGAGGGGGGGGGCTTACGGGGTATAGGGTCAGTGCAGATAGCCCGTAGAAATGTACCTGTCCTCATCTAGTTTGGAAATCCCCACGGGGCCCCGTAGTTTAATAAAGGTTGTTTTAAATTTACACAAGATCTGTGGGGCCTTTGCACATATCCCAAACCCGTTATAAATTTTTATTGCCAGAAAATCATTTTTGAGTTGACTTTTAGGGTTTTTCCCCCATTTAATTCGGTCTTTTGTACAGTTTTTCTCTTCAATAAATACCAATTACATGTGGGTTTTTGAAGAGGGGGGTTTTTTCCCTGTCAATTCCCAAATTCCCGAAAGGATTCCCATCCCATTTTTAGAAAGGTGTTTTTGGGGTTTTGTTTTTTTTGTTTTTTTTTTTAAAAAGATAAGTGCTTTTAAACAAGTTTGCAATCCACTTATTATAAAAAAATGGCATTTCTTAATTGGGGGGGGGGGGGTTTACATTTTTTTGAGTTTTTGTTTTTGGCTTTTCTGCCCTGTTTTTTTCCTGTTTAACTTTTTTTGCTGAAAATCCCCCATGGTGTGTATTATGGTAAATAGGGTTTTTTCAGTGAATGGGTTGCTAATCATGGGGTTTCCTAAAAAAGGGGATTTTAAATATTTTCCCCCAACGCATTGTTCCATTTTCCTGCAAAGTAGGTTTGTGACAAAACGGTGCTAAAAAAAAATTTTAAAGGTTTGGGAATGTAGGACAGAAGCGTACTAATAAAACCAAATACAGTGGGGGATGTTTTGAAAAAAAGGGAAAGCTAGCGGGGAAAATTGCCTTTCTTCTTCTTCTTTTTTTTTTTTTTTGAAAGATGTTCAACTGCTGATCTTTATATAGCATTTTACTTTCCCCCTCCCCCTACCTAAATTAAAGGTTACATTCTAAAAAGCACGGGAAATTTTATTTGAATTCGGGCCCTTTTTTGAAAAATATTTAACAGGTAGTGAAACTAAAATGAAATTTTTCCCCATAAAAAAGAAGCGAAAATAAAAAATTGTCTTTTTTTTTCCCAATAGTTTTTCGGGACCCAAGGGGGCAAAATCCTTGGGGTAAAAAAAAAAAAAAAAAAAAATTTGGGAAACCCTCCTTTTTGGGGGGGCCCTTATTGTGAAAATTTTCTGGGGTGATACGTCCCCCCCAAATTTACGGGGTCCCAAATCCACAATCATTGTCAGAAATTTGGCTGTTGATAAGGGTTTTGGGGGCCCCTTTAATTTTCGAGTTTTTTGTGGTAAAAAAGTTTTCGATTTGTGTTTTTATCAAGCGTTAAAATTGCCCTTTTTTTTGTTGCGGGAAAGGGGTGGTTTGTTTTTGTTTTTGGTTTTTTTTTAATGTGAGGGGGGTTTTGTTTTTTTTTTTTTACTTGCCTTTTTTTTATTTTTTCTGCCCTTTTTTTTATTTTATTTTAAAATTAAAGAAAGGGGAAAGGTGGGGTAAAACGGGTACTTTTAAAACAATTTCAAAAGGTAACTGATACATATAAGAAAGGTCTTTTTGGGTTTATTGACAGAAAACTTTTTTTTTTTATTTAAAAAGTTTAAGGAAAGTGTTGAAGCCATTTTTTGCTCCCTAAGAAAATTGCGAGTTAAAACCAAGAAAACCCTCCTATCAAATTTTTTTGTTTTGCTGGTGTTTAAATGACATGGGAATTTATTGCCCCTGAAATGGGGTTTAATTTAAAGGGGTTTAAGATTTTTTGGAGAAAAAGCCACCCGGGGCTCACATGTTTTGTTAAAAACATTTCCCCTTTGGGTGTTTCATAATTTTAAAATGGGGCCTTTCTTTTTTTTCCCCAAAATTTCGGGGGGTATTTTTGTTAAAAGTAAAAAAGAAAATTAGGAACTTTTCTTTCATTTGAGGACAGGATTTTTAAAAAGGGGTTTCTGAAAGCCCTTTAAAAGGATAAAGCGCCCAAAAATTTACGGGAAAAGATGCAGCCCCAAAAAAATGTACGAAAAAATTTCCCCCCTTGAACAAAAAAAACCCAAGTTTGACAAATTTTTACATCACAATTTTTAGCGAAGCATCGAAACCCCCTTATTGTTTTGGGTTCACCAAATAAAAAAAAATCCCACAAACATAAAAGAAACTGAAAATCCCCTCAATTTGACATAATTATGGGGAGTTGGGGACTAAGTAAAAAAGGGTTTGGTTCCCCAGATTTTTTTTAATTTTATCTTGGCTGAAAAACCCAAACCCAAGATTAATGTAGGAAAGGGTCTAAAAAGGATTTGTTACGGGCCCAAAACAAATTTTTTAATTTTTGGTTTCCCTTTTTTTCCAAAAATAAAATTTTGATAAAAAAAAAAAAACCACAAACAAAAGACCTTTTTTTCCCTTAACTGCATACCTTACCCCACTAAAATTCCAATCTCTCCCCCCTCACCCAAACCCCAAAGCTCAAATCACGTCCCAGGACAAAAGTGATACCCTAGGGTTGAGCCTTAAAGTGAAAGGTCCCCAAAACCAGGGGGGGCCCTTGAAATTGAGTGGGCCTCCCGCTAAAAAAAATTTGGGTGGAGTTATTAAAAGCCTGTTTGAGCCACAAATGCAAGACCCCCAACCTAAAATTTGTGCCCCAATGGTACAGTTGTGCTTAGTTCTGACCGGGTTTTAGTGAAACCCCAAAGCCGGGGGGGGCAACTCCCACAACGTCCCCCACCCAATAAGTTCCCCAAAAAAGAAAACCCCAAATTTTAAAAACATTTCTATTTTGAAACTGAGGTCCCCATGAGCCTTTAAACGGGATCTCGAAGAAAAAAAAAAAGGAAAGGGTTTTCTTTTTAAATGTTCAGGGGTTGGGGGGTGATAAAAGGGATACCATGCGGAATGCACCAGCTTTGAGACTGTTAAATGGGCAAATCCCTAACTACCCTTTCATAATTATTTTGGGGAAAAAACTGGCCCAGGGGAATTAAAAAACTTGAAAATTGGCCCAGAAAATTTTAAATCCATCAAAATCACATCGGGAAAAGGGATGAATTTCAATATAAATCTGGGCAAACTTTTTCCAGTTGGAACGGGCCCGGGGTAATTTAAAAAAAAAAAATTTAAACCCCCGGGAAATTTGAGCGGGGATTTTCCCAAAAGCCGGAAACTTGGAAAAACCCACTGAAATTTGGGGCAATTTTTGTGTGTGTTGGCTTGGGTTTTTTTTTTTTCCCTCGGCGGGAAACCCCAAAGGGTTCGGGTTTCACCAGTGTTTAGTTTTTCCGTATGAAACCCGGTTCTTAACTTCCAAAAAATATCCCTTTTTACCCATCCTCAATTTGGGGAGCACAGAAAACATGCTCCCCCAAATTTTTTCCCGCCCGAAACTTAAAGGAACAATTTTTTTTACCTATGTCCAGTTTATTTTTAAGTGAAAAGCCAGCATCAATAAGACATTGCAGGAATGTTTGTTTTCCTCCCCCAGTTCGGGGTTTTTCATTAAAATACAAATTTTTTTATTTTATTTTCTCCCCATTCAAAAAAACATTCCCTTTGGCATCCCCAAACCCAAAACCAAACCCTTTGAGAGAGGACTTTGGGGCATGCTTTGACGACGTCAAAACCCAGTTTTTCACCATTGTCCTGATCCTGTACTGTTTTTCCGGGTGAGTCAGCGGGTTTTGGGGCCTTTTGGGTTCTTTCGTAATAATATTGCAAACCCCAAATCTTTTTCCCTTGGCCGCCTCACCATCCCCCATCTGTCACTGTGCTGTTTAAAACTTTGTTGTTTAGACTGGAGCTTCATGTGCCCAAGGCCATACTCCCATAAACCCCTCAGAAATTTACGATTTCCCCAAGGGGGGGCCCCAGCATCCTATTCCCGCGGGGAGAAATGTTTTCTTTTTTTAAAGGGGGGGGGGTGCAGGAAAATGGCCCAAAGGAAGGCAGAACAAAAAACACGGGGGGCCTGGGGAAAAGAAGTCAGAAACAGAGGGATAAAAAAAGGGGGAAATTCCTAGCAGAAGCAGGGAAAAGCCGGGAAGGGGGGATGCTATTTATACAAACACAGGAAACTTTGGAAGAAAAGAAGTCAGAAACAGAGGGATTAAAAGGGGGAATTCCTAGCAGAAGCAGGAATGTACAAAACAGGCCTCGCTTGGGGGGGTTGGGGGAACTTTGGGGCCATAATAAAAAATTTTGGAATTTAAATAGCGCTAAATCTTGTAAAAAAAAAAAACAAATCAAAAGCGCTTGCATACCACTGTAGTTTCCTCTTGAAATTTGTCGAAATCCGCTTGAGGTTCAACCCGGTGGGTTAAACCCCATCCTGTCTTCATTATTGTGTTGTTTGTCAAATTCTGAGAGAAAAACTGTAGAAACTTATCTCCATTGTGTTTATCTTTCCCTTTTAAGCTCAGCTGTCCCGGTTCCCCCAGTGGGGCACTGCAGTCTGACCTCTGAAAGGGAACGTTTTTGTTGGGGGTTTTTTTTCTCTCCACAAATTAATGGGGTTTTAGTGGGGGCCCGTGCTTTGCACTGAGGATATCTTCCCCGGGGTCTTTTTTTAGTGAAAACCTTCCCCTTTGGGGTTTCCCAAAATGCAAACACCTTTTAGGTGCTGTTTTTATTTTCGGCCTTCCATGTTATCCTTGGGGATTTTTTTTTAGTTTTCTTGCTCCTATCTCCTTTACCACACGCCCTTTAATGCCCTTGTCTTTTGGGTTTTACCAAGGGTTTTCCCGCTCTGTTTTTTTTCCCGGCAATCCATGTCATCAATTGTGGGTTTACAGTTTAAAAGAATAAAATGGATGTGTTAAAAGGGTTTAAAAACGTGGGGAGGGGTTTGGGGGAAAGGAGGGACCAGGCAAAAATGATCCGCGAATTCCTGATTCAAACTCATTTCATGGTGTTTAAAGCCCCCCTGGGTTTAACGGTTTAAAAAAACAAAAACAAATAATTTTGAATATATGGAATTTTTTATAGCGCCCCAAAAACTAGGGAAAACGAAGCGTTTCCTCGAATTATTTTTGTTTAAAAAAATTAAACCCCATATTTCAAATCCTGGCCGAAAGCAAGCAAAACCCCACACAGGGCTCACCAAAAAACTTAGGGGGTGAAAAGGGTTTCTGTTTTAAAATGAGGGAAAAATCTTGGGTTTGAAAATAAGTGTTTTTTGGCCCGGGTTTGAAGGTTTTCAAATGAAAGGGTTTGGCGAAGTGAAAGAGGGAGGTCATTCCCCGGTGGATGGAACCCGAAAAAAGGAAAGAGCGATGGCCCAAAAGTGGGTTTTTTGAATCTGGGGTTCAAAGCAAAAAAGTATCTTTCGGCTGAACCCAAGGGAAAAGGGATGGAGTATACAGGTTGGAAAAACGTTACAGAGATAAGAGGGGGCAATTTGTGGAGACATTGAAACAAGGGAAATTTGGGCTTATACTTCAGTCTTTGTGAGAAAGGAGGGACCGTGGGCGAGGGTTTAAGGGCGGTCAACTCGTGATCAGGGTTTTCCGGGTTTTGATCCCCCTCGGGTCGGGGTTGTGTCCTTGGGAAAGACACTTTATCCTATTTTCCTCATCCACCCAGGTGTACAAAATGGGTACCCGCCCCTGCTGGGGAAGTATCTGGCGACAGACTAGCCCTCCCGTAAGGGGGGGTTGGGAAAAAACCCTCAGTTCGCTTAACGCTCAGAAACCGGGATTTAAACCCCCCGGCCCCCTATGGGGGGCCCTTTTGGGTCGAAAAACATACTTACTTTTGGAACAGGCAGCCCGTGAAAAGATTTGCAAAGAGGGGTGATGGGGTTCAGTTTTTTTTTTTCTTTGGACCAGTCGAGATGCAGGTTTTTTATGCTTGAAGGAGTTGGGGGGGATGATGCGGTTGGGGATAAATTTCACGCCCGGGAAAAAAAAATAACACCTTTCTTTTAAAAAAAATGAACGGAAAATAGAAACCAAAATACGGACGTCATGGGAAAACCCGTTTTCCCCATTGGCAAGTAACCAAATTCTGTAGCATGAGAAAACCATGAAACCCGCAGAGATGGAGGAGGAGGTCATGTCATTATCATCGGGCGCAGCGGTTTAGGGGGCCAATTTAATCAAATTTTTTTCCAGCGGTACTTGAATAAGCATGATTTGCATTTTTCATCAAGGGCCCTCTATCTAAGAAAAAAAATTTCTTAATGATAATACTGAAGTACTACATTATTCCCCTCACCTCACTCACTTTGTCCCCGTGGGGTGATTCCCCGACATCTGCCTCCCCCCCACTTCTGAATCACTATGGCCCCAAAAAAGTTACCAGCCCCAACCCTGCTCGCTTTTTTGGGCCCCACCTGTTTTTAAATTTGGTTTGGGGGACTCTGACTACATTTTTTTCTATCCCCAACGTGGTCATGATCTGCAAACTCTAAATCCCCCCAAAAGCTCCAGTTTTTTCACCTTCTTCCACACCTACTCCAAAAAAAAACTAACCGCCCCTTCCCCTGTACACATTCATCACCCTCCTCCCCGTTCCCCAGCTAGTCATAGTCCTCACCAAACCCTCTTCCCCCAACCTCTCTGCCCCCCCAAACCTTTTGGGGGTCTACCCAAACGCCCCAATCCGGGCGCCCCGATGGGGAAAGCTGACTTCATTTTTGATTTTTTTTTTGAAAAACAACCCAGATTAACTTTTTTACAGAAACTTGGGTAAAACCACTAGGGCCCGGAAACCCAAAAATTTAAAAAGCGACTCCACCTGGCTACAAAACCTTTCTTTTTCCCCAAATTCCCCGTGGAGAGGGGGGCATTGGGCCCTCATCTACAAAAAACTCTGCATCCCGCCTGTCTATCTGGGCTCTCCCCTTTCCCTTTTTTTACCCGAAACTTTCGAAGTCTGTGAACTCAACCCCCACCCTTAAAACCCGGGCCCCTCTTTACCCTTTTTGTTGCCTTTTTCCGTCCGCCTCCCAAACCTGGAAAAAATTTGAATCTCAGTTTTTTTCCAACCCAAAAGTTTCAGTCACTCCTTGGGCCATTACAGCTCTCTCCCAAAAAAAATTATTCCCTTCTTGGGGACTTTAAAATATCACTTCGACAACCAGTCCTCTCCCGTGTCAAGCGTCTTTTTCTTTTCCCTTTTCAAATCACTCTCTTTTCCCCGTAGTAAACGAACCAACACCCAGACAGGGCCCCCTTTTTGGGCTGGCCCTTTTTACCATATTTCAAAGGGCTAGTCACATCCAGTCTTATCTGTCACTGACAAGCTTTCCCCATCATTTTTGCCATTCTTTTTTCTCAAAAATTGCAAAGCCTATCAAAAAAAAAAGTTTCATTACCCCTCGCAACCCCAAGGGCCCTTGAAAAATTTAAAAATTTCCTTTTTCCCAAACTGTTTAAAGCCTAAACAAAAAAACCCCCGAAACCCTTTTTGACCCTTCTAAGACTTTCAAAACCGTCCCAGCCAAAATCCTTGTGAGGGATGCCCCCTATGACCCTCTCCTGCCCGATTAAGGCCTTTGCACCCCTGGAAAAACCGTGACATCCGGCGCAAAACCCAAAAACCCCCGGGAACTAGAGCGGCAAAAAGGGGAAAAAAAAAACCCAAAAAAACAAAAGCTTTTCGAAACAAAACAAAAAAAAGTTAAAAAAATTAAATTTGTTCCCGGGAAAAAAAAAAGTATTAAAATCTTTTTCAAGTTCTTGATGGGAAAGGGCTTGAAAAAACTCTTTTTTCCCTCACATCCACGTTTTTGGATCTGAGAAGGCTGGCCTCTGCCTTCTATTTACGACCCCTGGTTTCCTTAAAATTTTCTGCTTTCTTCTCTGACAAAGTTTCCCCAACATTCCTCCCAGTTTGGATCAGAACCCTTTCCAGCCTGAATTTCTGATCCCCCATTTTTCTGGCAATCCTCTCCTTTCCCTTTTACCCCCAAGCGAGAAAAAATGAACTAATTTTGAAAGGGAAAAAAAAACTTTTTCCCCCCTAATTTATCACATCATCCCCAGACCCGTGACCTTGGGGGTTTGTGGGGGAGACATTAAAGGGCGATGGCCCTGGGGAAGCCTCCATCATCCTCCGGTTTCCCCGCTTGCGCAGTAGTGCCGAGTCATTCATCCTGGGCCAAATTTTTGATGTTTTCCTCCATGACTTGTTCTGTCTTTCCCCCCCTTCTGCCACCTTTGAGTTTTTCCCCGCATATGTTTTGGGGGAGAGTTTGGGGCGGGGGGACGTGGCCGAACCCTGTCATTTTTCTTCTTGACGATGGTGAGAAGGGGGGCCCGTGGGCCTTTCCGCCCTGTTTTTTGACTCTTGGGCAAATTCGTTGGTCTTTTGTTCTTCCCCGGTATGCCCCGTGTTTTCTTGGGATTTTTTTTCGAATGACTGGGTTCCCTTTGTTGGTTTTAAACAGTCAATGTCCAGGTTTCACTTCCCTACAAACGGGGTCGACTGAATTTTGGGGTTTGTAAGCTTTAGTTTGATTAGGGGGAAATGTTTTCTTTACTTTTTCCCTATGGGGTTTAGTTTTGTTTATGGAAGATGTTCCATGGTAATTTTGACTTTTTTTTCTTGGGCGTCGAAACGCCCCGTCCCTTTTTTGATGTAGCGCCCAGTTTTTTAAAACGTTTTACCTCCCCCAGTTTTTTGGCCGTTCTTGTAAATTTTGGGGGTGGCATTGCTCTTTTCTGTTCACAAAGTGCTTTACTTTTTTTCCGAGCCCCACCTCCATCCCATATGCCCAGCTCTGTTCTCAAGTCCCGGTTGTAAGATCTTGCGGGTCTGTGTTACTTCCGCCCATGGGGGTCAAAGCATCGGCAAAAACCCAATTGAGGGGGTTGGCAAATGGGGGATGGGAAAGGGGGGAAGGGCATTGGGTCTTCTTGATGTTTTCCCAAAAACAGATTGAAAACCCGGGGCCGGAGATAAAGGCCCTTCCCGGGGGGGAAACCCCCCCTTGGTTTTTAATTCCCCCTATTACGAAAATAGTAAAAAATTTTCTCTTGTCCCCCGGAAATGTTTTTCCCTTTAGCTCTAAAAAAAATGCCCTAGTCACACCTCTACTTTAAAAAACATGACCTTGAAAACCCCCAAAATTTTGAAGAACTAAAGACCTGTTTTTAACCTTAAACCCTTTTTTCTCTAAAAATCCCTTTAAAAAGTAGTTTAAAACAGCCAACAACCCCCCTTCTCTCCAAAAGTCTCCCTTCCCCGGTTTTGTCTGCCCATGCGCAAAAACCCCAGCACTGAAACTACCCCTTTCCCCACCTTAAACACACTTTACCCCTTCTGACTCAGGGGGAAAATCCCCCCCCCCTTTTTTCTTCCCCTACTCACTTATCTGCAGCCTTTGACCTAAACCACCCATTTTTTTCTTCCCCCCCGTCTTCAAAAACATTTGGTGTTTTGGTACAAAACCCCCTTTCCTGGGGTTTTGTTCATTTTCCCTTTCTGACCCATTTCCAAAAGGGCACCCGTAAACAAAAATTCAAATCAGTACCTGCAAGAAAGGGGAAAGTGGGGTTCCCCAGGGATTGTTTTTCGGGCCCCGTTCTTTACAAACCCCTTTCACTCTCCAAATGCACATAAATTAACCCCCATCAATCAACCCTCAATTTTTGCCGTGACCTTTAGATTCAAGCACGACACCCTTTAAAATCTGCCTTTCTCTTTACAAATATTTGGCCCCCCCTGCTTTAAGATATCCAAAAAAAGGGTGATACAGAACAAATTAAAAGCTTAAAAAGAAAATAAAACAGAAACCATGTTGTAGGGGGCCCAAAAACAAAATCTCTTTCCATCACAAAAACTTCAAACAACTTTGGAAAGGGAAAATCAAATCCCTTATCCCCTGCTGTGAAGTATCTGGGGTCCCTATTTACAAACAAACACCCCTCTAGCAAAAATTCATCATGAAACCGCCAGTCCCCCCCTAATTTTTTATCAATTACGGCGTAAAAGTTTCCCAATTGAAAGTACCCGTCCCCCAAAAATGCAACACCCCAAAATTTTTCGTCTCTATTCTTTTACGTCTGGACTATTGCAAAACCCCTGTTGGGTTTTCCCGCCGCCCTCAACAATTTCCTTTCAAAGTAAACAAAAAATTTCAGTCTCTAATCCCAGAAAAAAAAAAAAATTTAGCAAATTTCCCCCTCCACCCCGGCTCCTGTGCCACAGAGAGTAAACTATAAGATCAGTACCCTCTGTTACAAATGTCTCCACAAAACAGCACCCGCCTACCTCTGTGAATGTTTTCACTTGTACACTCCTTCTCGTTCTCTCCGCTCTGCTGCAGATACCTTGTCCTACGAATACCTAGATTCAACCAACCCAAACCATCGGCTGTCGCCTTTCTCTATTTCTGGTCCATTGATGTGGAATGCTCTCTCTCCTCTCTCCTCTTCAAATCTCATCCTCTCTCTCTCTCTCTTCCCCCTCTCTCTCTCTCTCCTCTCTCTCTCTCCCCTCACTCTCCTCTCCCGCCAAAAGCCTTCTTATACACTTTTAAATCCAGTCTCAAGACATAGGCCCTATTTATTTCAAACCTAAGATTTTCCTCTCCTGCCTCATCTCATAGTTTTTCCCCTGCCTTCAACAGCCAAGATTCTATTGCCCTGCCAGGGTGTGTGACCTCTGTGGTGTGTGTGGTGTTGTGTGTGTGCGTGTGTGTGTGTGCGTGCGTGTGTGGTGTGTGCGTGTGCACATTTGGACTTGATGGAACTATTGCTTGTCACTGGTTGTATGACTGTGTAAGAATGAGTTGAGTGCAAGCGCTTTGATTTGTCTCTGCAAGATATAGTGCTATATAAATTCCATTTATTATTATTATTATTATGTCTCAAAGGACGTAGGGGGGACATGAGAGAAGACGCGACAGAGATCTTTTTCCATGCTTCACGATTCTGTGTGGCTAGTAGAAGGTGTTGCAGGGGTTGGGTGGTCCATTCTTTGATAACCCATGATTTCTTTTGGCGGCCTCTTCTTCTCTTGCCTTCAACTGTTCCCTGGAGGATGGTTTTTGCTAAGGTGTTGTGTCTTGTGGTGTGACCAAACCACATCAGTTTTCTCCTCTTTAGGGTGGAGAGCAGAGGTTCTTGGGGCCCACACGCTTTTTGATTTCTTCTTTCACATAGTTGTTGGTCTTGTTTCTTTGTATGATATTTTGAGGGTCTTCTGTGGCACTTGTTCTCGAATGCTTGGATTCTCCTCTCTAGCTCTGCAGACAGAGTCCATGATTCACAGACAAAATGGGAGGATAGATATCACGAGGGATTTGTAAAGGTGATATTTGGTGAGAAGCTGATGTTGTTGCTTCTGGTGATCCTCTCGAGTCTGGCTAGAGCAGATGTTGCTGTTGCAATGCGAGCTTTCACTTCATTGTTTGATGTGCCATCTTTTGTGAGGATGGAGCCTAAGTATTTGAATTGGCTCACCTTTTCCAGTATTTCTCCATTCATCTTTATTTCCGTGCTGTCATTACTTGCGCTGTTGACCATGATCTTTGATTTCTCTGTACTGACCTCCATGCCGCTCGCTCGATCTGATAGACTATCTGTGAGGTTTTGCAGTTCTTGTTTGCTGCCGCCCATGAGGTCAATGTCATCTGCAAATCTGAGGTTGCAAAGGGGTCTTCCACCAAAGGAGATGGAAGTGTGGGGGTTTTTTGCAGTTTTCTCTGTCAGATTTTTCGAGGAAGAGGTTGAAAAGTACAGGTGAGAGAAGGCAGCCCTGACGGACCCCAACCGTGGTCTTGAAGACTCGCCCATGTGGATTGTTCATGAAAACTGCACTTCTTGCGTTTTCATACAGTGCCTTGATGACTTTCAATGAGGCAGTTGTCAATGTTAAATGCCAGGTACTTTGCCAGAGGCCGTCATGCCATAAACCCCGTCAAAGGCCTTTTGAAGTCTATGAAATTGTGATACAAGTCTTTTTGGTGTTGGAGATGTTTCTCCTATCAGAATTCTCAGATTGAAAAAATTTGGGTTTCCCTTGTGCTGCGATTTGGTCTAAAGCCGGCTTGTTCTTCTGCCAGGAAATTTTTCTGCTTGGTTTTTCAGTCTGTTTAGGACTACCCGCAGCATGAATCTTGCAAGGATGGCTTAGAGACTGATGGTTCCTGTCGTTCTGGGCATTGCTTGAGGTTTCCTTTCTTTGGTAGGGGTATTACAAGAGACTGCATCCATTCTTCTGGCCATTCTTTGGTGTCGTGAATCTTCTGACAAAGTTCTGTGAATCGCCTTGCTGTTTCATTCCCTCCATTTTTTAAGAATTCAGCTGGGATGTTATCGATTCCAGGGGACTTTCCCTTCTTCAATTGTTCAATAGCTGTATCTACTTCACACCTTAGTATTGGTGGGTCTTTATCTTGGTGTTCAGGGGGTTTGTCAGAAACTAAGTTGGGATCTGGGCGTAGTGGGTAGTTATAACAACCCCACAGTATTCCGTCCCCGCGTTGGAGGATGGCATTGCTTCCGTTAAAAGATTTCCTTTTTGTCTTCAATAACAAGACTTTTGGCTGTGTGGTTTTAGTTAGTGATTTCAGAGTGTCGTAAGCTGTTTTGCTGTTTTCCTTTGGCCATTCCAACACACGTCATTTTTCCCCACATCCACGCCTTCTGGCTTCTTTTCCATCTTCTTCCTACTCTCGTGCAAATCCTTTTTTTTGGCCTACTTGGAACTTTTGTATTCTTAGCTCTCTTCTCTTTGCGCGAGGTCAAGAGGGACCTCCATGTTGTCCCCACGACGGCCAGTTGTTTCAGTTGCCTTCTTCCTAATGTTTCTTCTGCTAGCTTTTCATACAATTTTTGTTTGTTGTTGGCTACCCCTCCTCCCATCTCTCTCTGGACAAAGTTCAAAGAGGAGCTCAGTGGTGCGCCCAGCGAACGGCGAGTTTCAACCAGTGCGAAATTCCCGTGTTAAATGTATTTAAATGGTTGTGTGGTAAAACACTTGGTAAAGTTTCCCCAATCAACCCTTAATGTGGTGTGTGGAATGTGGGCTTTCCACCAAGCATGTAAGTGCCAACGACGCTTCATATTTTTTCTGTACGATTGTTAACCTAACTATGCCCCCCCCTTCCCCCCAAGACCCTCTCCACCCCTTTCCGTCCATCTTTCCCCTCCCCCCCCCCCCCCCCTTAGTCAGTGATCTCCCAACACCCCTCCACAATGCGACCCACCCACCGATCCATAAGTTTAAGACTTTCACTAACATTAAAAATATCCAGTTCACTAAAGACAGTCGTAAATTAAAATTCATTGCATCTTAAAATCATCTCCGCCCATGAGAACTGCACTACACAACAGATATATGACACACTCAATCAGACACCGCAACACCAAAATGGCTAGACTTAACACAATAAACACGAAATCATACCAATCTAGAAAACATATTAAAACCCCTACCACACAACTCTTCAAAACATTTCTACAGCTTTTCCTTTGACGGGGCAAAACTCTTGACAATCACGTGTACCACACGACATGGAAATTTAGTTTAAAGGAACACCTGTCAAGAGGGGCCCTAAATAAGGAATTCGAAATACTTAAAGACATTGGAACTATATGTGTGATTGTTGTGCCAGTGACAAACCCCACCAATCCCCCCTCCTCCCTGTGCTTTGCCAAGCCTGGCACCCATCATTTTCCAAATAACATCACCTGCGGCGCCTGCGGGACCCGGGTTGCTTAAAAGGTCACGACACTTTCCTGTCACTCCCATCCCCCTAAAATTCCCTCAGCCCCCTGCCACCATGTTGCCAGGAGACAACGTCATCTGCGCCACCCTCCTAACCCACCTCCCCTTCCTCCCAAAACCCAAGCCTTTTGCCCCCCAGTGTTGGACAAAGCCAACTCCACTGAACCATTCTCCACAGCAACCCAGCTCTCTTCTGTCCCTCCAGCTGACCAATAGTATAGACCATTCCTCCCCCCTACCCCAAACCCCCTGAAGATGACACCCCTCTCCAACAAACCCCTTTGATCCCATCTCTTCCCTCTTTTTACCCCACCCCCACTCCACCCAGACCTAAAGCCACCCCTCCTCCCTGACCCTAGCCCTTCTTTTCCGCCTCTGACCTCCTCCCTCTGCCTTCACAACCATGTCCGGGGCAAATCAAAACACCTACACAAAACTTCCATCCAGTTCTACAGCTTGAGCACAGTAACGCTATCACACATCCCCACGGCAACTGTCCACAGCCATCTCCACCATCAACGCCCTCCACAGCACAAGTTGACACCTTACAGACAGAGAACAAACACTTGCACAAAACAGATAGAGAAATCAGCCACCGCCAGCAAAGACAGCACTCCAAAAAAAAACCCATATAAAGCCTCAGAACAAGCACGAAGTCGACCAATTGCTGACCTTACCAGCAAAAACACCCAACTACAGACACGGTCCGACAAACAAGCCAAAAGCCTTTTGGGCTTTCAAACGACTGGCAACACCAAAATGAAAAAAGAAATCATGCATTAAAGAAAGCCTACCAAAAAACTGATACCTCATACTCGCCACACCCACACCAACAATCATTCAGTCACCTCCATTCCAAAGATTCCACCAGCAATCAACAACCACCCCCAGATTCCCTAAGTGACTCCTCTGACAACGGACACCCATATAGAAGAAAAATCATCTTCCCAATCCCCATTTTTTGGTAATAGATTTTCACTCCTCCGACCCGACCAAAACCCCAACCCCAAACCACCCCCTCCCCCCTTCCCCTCCTTCAATACGAAAACGCAAACTGACAGTAATTCAGTTCCCAGAAGGCCTATCCAACCCAAACCCCCCCCCACCTCCGCCTCCCCTTCCCCAACCCCCTTAGAGGCCTATTAAAAAAGTCTGTCCCCACTGCCAGCCAGGAGTTAACTGATCGGTGACTCTTTTCTTAAGTGCAGTGGGACAGTTCTTCCCAAGGCCGACAAGCTAAAAACTTGTCGGTACCAGGCCTGACATTTAAACACCTCTTGAAGTGGCTGTCAACACTCCCCCCTCAACACACGTAAACAGATCATTTTTCCATGTTGGCATAACAAGCTCCTACAAATTGGCCCAGTTTTGATGCAACGAAATGGCAAACTTTGGGGTTTTAGAGGACTATGCCAGCCTTTTCCCCATCCCACCATAAACCTCTGCAATATCCCTCCTTATGGCCGACCCCATACCACCAGTTCGTGAGGAGTCAACACCATCCTTCCAAGGTTGTCTCGAGAGGGGGTGATTTACTTTCAATCACACTCCTCTTTCAGACTGGGAGTGGGGCTCCCAGGAAACCCCCTCTACAAATACATGACCCTTTCCACCCAAGTGCTGGTGGCATAGCAGCCATGACATACAACCTGCACCAGCTACAAAACCTCTGCCGCACTTCAACAACAATGGAATGCAAAGGGCCCCGCAACAAAGCCACCTCCCCCAAAACAGTGGAAGTGCAATCGCCACAACAGACACCGGGGCAAACGCAAAAGGCTTTCCCCACACCAGGAACAAGTCCAAACCTGCCAAATGCCGAGAGGCAACAATTCACTCGAGGGGACTTTGAGGGGGACTTTCCCCCTTACTACAGCCAAAACCAACTCCCTGGCCCCCCCCCAACCATCTTTCACAGGACACCCAAAAGCTGCTGGAGTCCTGCTGAATACCATCCCAGCAAGCCCTTTCCCCTGACCTAACACCCCCATTTCAATCTATAGAGAAAGGGAGAGGCCAGAAAAATGGAAAAAAAGAGTGTGTGTGTGTTGTGTTGGTGTGTGTTGTTGGGTGTGTTGTGTGTTATGTGAGTTAACAAACGCGCGGTGCATAAATAATTGTGGGGTTTATGCGTGTATACTCTATTTGTGTATGCGTGCGTTGTGTGAAAAATGTGTATGTAAGTATGTATATGTAAGGGTGTGTGGGGAGTGCGTGTGTGTGT
Source organism: Rapana venosa (assembly GCA_028751875.1). Lineage (NCBI taxonomy): Eukaryota > Metazoa > Mollusca > Gastropoda > Neogastropoda > Muricidae > Rapana > Rapana venosa. The sequence continues at coordinate 50,073,947 of CM054156.1, forward strand.
GTTTGGTGTGTGTGTGTGTGGTGTGTGGTTTGTGTGTGTGTGTGGGGTGTTTGTGTGATTTAAAACGAATGCGCAGGCGTAATATTTCTGTGGTATGCGTGTGTACTTATGTTGTGTATGCGTCCCGTGTGTGTAAGTGTGCATGTAAGTATGTATATGTAAGGGTGTGTGGGTGAGTGTGTGTGGAGGTTTTTTTTTGTTGTGGTGTGTGGTTTGTTTGTTTTGGGTTTTTGTTGTTTTTTTTTTTCCAATCCTTGATTTTGTTGCTTGTTTTGCTGGGTTTTTTTTTTGTGTGTGTGGGGTTTTTCTTAGTGTGGGTTTTTGTTGTGTGTGTGTGGGGTTGTTTTTTTTTGTTTTTTTTTTTTTGGGGGGGGGGGTGTTTTGTTTATGTTTTGTGTTCCCGTTGCTGGTTTTTTGTTTTTTTTTTTTTGGGGTTTTTTCTTTTTTTAAACCTTCCCCCACCCCAAATTGCAAGTCGCTGTGGAAGTGTGGCAAACCTGGTATTCCTTCTGCTCTTTCCAACTCCCTAGTTTCTTTTAAAGACATTTTTATATATTTATGTATTTTCTTTACATTGGTTTTATGGTTCCTTTTGCCTATTCAAGATTGATGGAACTGGTGCAGTGAAAAGTGTGCATCCTCACGAACATTGAGACTGTAGAACCCTGTGGATTTATTTTGTGTGTATGTGGTGGGGTTTGTTGTTGTTGTTTTTGTTTTTATTTTTAAATTTTTTTTTTTTTTTTAAATTTTTTTTTTTTTTAATTTTTTGTTTGTTGTTGTTGTTTATATTTTGGTTGGGTTTTTGGTTTTGTTTGCTTTCGTTTTTTGCTTTGTTATCTGCCCCCATGCAGTGAAGTGTGTATCATTTGTGCATCAAACTTGAGACTATTCGCTGTGTGGGCATTGTTGTGTGACTGCTGAGTGCCCATTGTTCAGTCCCCTGTGTAAACATTATTCAGTGAGGGAATGAGCTGTGTAGCAAATCCCGGGCTAATTGCTGAGTGGCCTGTTTTTTGTTTGTTTTTTTGTGTTGTTTTTTTCCCAGTGATAAACAAACTGTGCAAGTGAAGTGTGCAACACTGTGCATCGAACTAGGGACAAATTCGTGTGTGACATTGTTCAGTAACTGCTGAGTGCATTATTCAGTTACTACTGATGACATTAATTCAGTGAGGAATGACCCGTACAGCAAAATCCCTGGACTAATTGCTGAATGGCCTTTTCAGTAATAAAACCAAACTGTGCTGTGCTTCAAGTTCCCAAACCACCCACCCCCTACTATTTGCTGAGTAACCCTTTCAGTGAAAAATGCTGACCATCTCTCAGGACACCCTCAGTGCTCATCAGGTTGCTTCAAGGAGAGCGGCACTTGAAATTTGGCGTGGCCCTGGGAGTCCTTCACGGGGGAGAGACTAACTGTGACAGGCTCTAATTGAACCAGGGCACCCTTGTATTGACACTTGCAGGATTTGATAGCTAATTACCTGACCTTTGTTGTCACTGTTGGGGTCTATAACAGTTTTCAGATTTCGATTTTCAGTCCCTTTTATTGTCGGTTTGGAGTTTTTATCTTGTTTTCACCTCACTAAATTTTTCTTTTTTCCTTGTTTTGTTCTGCTTATTTTCCCTCCACCCAACCACCCTATCATTTCCCCCTTTAGGTGTTGAGTTCTCCAACTACAAATCTACTTTCTATTTTCCTTACTGCCAGTTTCCCTTTCTTGTTTGTCTTCCCTTCGCACATATCCCTTCCTCAAACCAAAAAAGACAGATGCATCCCAAACCACAATAAGGGGCCCCTCTAAGGATGGCCTACGTATTGCCACCCTAAATATAAACCATGCCTTTAATAAAAATCGAAAGAAATCTCAACTCTTATCACTAACAAAGGAAAATCCATTTCACATACTAGGGCTATCTGAGCTTAGACTTTCAGACCACATATTGGACACTGATATTTATATTCCAGGATATAAAATCCTGCTAAAGATAAACAAAACCCCAAAGAAACAGGAACCCTTTAATCTATATAGGAGTCCATAACCTTCAAGCGTCTTCTCCATTTAGAACATTATGGTGTAGAATCCATATGGATTGAGATTTCTATCAAAGGGGGCCCAAACCTATTGTAATTGGATCTGCTATAGGAATCCAACAGAAAGAAAAAACTGGACTAAAACAAATTGACTCCATGATGAATACAGCCCCTATTAGAATCAAGTGAAATAATCTTATTAGGAGACTTTAATATCGATCTAACAAAAGTAAATAATCAATGGACCCATTAATAAATTCATAAAAACCTCCACCACTAAATTAATCACCCACGAGAGTCACACCAAAATCAAGCACAATAATTGACCATATCTATTATCTAACCCCAACAACATTGTTGAAACTTGTATCCCAGTCTATCCACTGCACGATCACTACCACAGTCTGTATCACGTGGTCAAAAAAACGAACAAAAATCCCAAAACCTGGCCACAAAAAATATAACATATCGTTCCTTTGCTAAATTTGATGAGAATCTTTTTTTATCCCGATTTAAGTAATCCATTCTTTTGGAAACCTTCAACATTACGATCCAGACTTAGCCATAGAATTTTGGATAAACACTTTTACTGCTATTTACAAACAAACATTGCCCCACTAAAAATCATTAGGATCAAATATATCCCCAAACCACCTTGGCCCCACTAAGGAACTAGAAGAAGCATGCTATCTTAGGACCTTTTAAAAAGAACATAAATAATATGAAGATCAAAAAAATTAAGAAAAAGCCATAAACTCACAAAAACGGCGAAAAAAAATTTTTTTTTTCCAAGACTTACTATCTACCAAAAAAAACTCAAAGACTGTATGGCGAGCCAAAACAATTAACAACCAAAAAAGCATTTTCCCAAAAAAAATGAATCAAAAGACGTTACTGCTGAACAACTTAACAACATTTTATTATTCTCTACTAACATTATTAAAGTATAAATTTAAAGTCCAATAAATCATGAACTAAAAACAAACTTGAAAGGGAAAACATACTCCCCAAACTTTACTTCCATTTATGTCTGTTCTTGAGGTCTATGGTTACAAACACCCAAAAAAACAAGAACGCGTGGTCTTGATGGAAAACAGCAGAAATTTGAAGTATCAGCTCCCGTTATCACAGACCACTAACATATAAATTTTTAACCTTTGCTTGAAAAAAAACCCTTTTCCCAATCCTTCAAAACAGCTAAAGTAAAACCCCTCTACAAATCTGGTACACTTCAGACCCCTAAACTATAGACCAATTTCCTCATTCCATCCCTTTTCCAAACCCTTTGGGAAAAACAATAAAAAAACCATAGTCCCTCATTTAGATACTACCCAATTAATTCATCCAATCAGTCTGAATTTAGAAAAACACTCATTCATACTGCCTGATTTGCCTGTAGACAAATGCATCAAACATTAAAGACAATCACTTTGGAGTACTATTTTGGGAGATCTCAAAAAAAACTTTTGACACAATTGACCACTACTTTTCATAAAAAAAAATAAACCGTACCATTTCTCTACAAATCCCCTTTCAACTGCTTCTTCCTATCTAGAAAACAGGCAACAGGTGTCCAAAGGCACAACTACATCCAAATACAAGCCCTCAATTTTGGAGTCCACAAGGATCCATACTAGGACCCATTTTCTTTCACTAACATAAACGAAATCCCTCTCCCTCAAAACCCAAACGAACTATTTGCTGATACACAACTATTCATAGACCACAAAAACCCTATCTCTCTAGCAAAACTTACAAAAAAAAGGGTTTATCAGCTTATTTAAAGGGCCCAACTAAACCCTATTTTATACCACCCAAAAAAAAAAAAGCAAGCTTTTTAAACCCCTAGACAAAAACGTCAAAACTTTTAACCACAAACTTACTCCCCTCAAAAAAAAAAAGGAAGTAATTGAACAAACCCCCCAAAGGTTTTAGGGGGAAAATTGATGAAATCTCAGTTGTTCTACCAATATCTCAATATCAAATACTGTCCCCAAAAAGTATACCAAAATTTCAAAATCAACACTTTCTTTACTTTCTTTTTAAAGGGAAAATATTTTTTCCAAAACTTATATAAAAATCCTCAAAGACTATGCTTTTTAACCTGTGGGATTTTGCAGTCAAACACTATGAAACCGTTTCTGGTCGTACGGGGGGCCTCAAAATGGGCCTTTTTTAAAAAGACAACTATTAGAAGCTGACTTACTCCTTAAATTTCCCCCTTACCCAAAGACTAAATTAACAAAGGAGTTTGATGTTTAAAATCGACAGGACCGTTCCATCTACTTAAAAGACAAAATTCCCCCCCAAACCCAATCCCGAAATACTATAAAGCCCAGTTCCCTATACCGAAAAGACTAACAAATCAATCTAATTTACTCAGGCCTATGCTGTGGAACTCCCTTCCAGATTCATTAAAAAATCAAACAATAACAATCTACAAAAACCAAAATTATCAACTCACTTGATACTCAACAAAACAAACCCAGTCCATAGCCTTTAAAAAAAAAGTTGCTTCCTCCCTTACCTATCTGCCCTTTCCATCTTCCCATCTGCCCCTTCCCTTTTCCCTTCCCCTGTCTGTATTCCAACGTTGTCCCCCCTTTTCTCTCTCTCTCCTCTCTCTCCCCTTCTTCTCTCCTCTCACCCTCTCTCTCTCTTTCTCTCTCCCCTCTCTCTTCTCTTCTCTCTTTCAAATTCATTTTTATTTAAAAAAATGAGTTTAGCAAAATGTAAGCTTTAAAAAAAAAATTATATTAAAACTTTTTATTTTAAAACCTAAGTTATAAGAAATAATCTATCATAAAAAACAAATTCTAATCGTACGAGATAATGAAAAAAATGTGACAGTGATGATGTGCTGTTGGGGAATGATATTCAGTATTTTTTTTTTATGTCTTTTTGTTTTTTTTTTTACAAACAAAAAGCGTTTAAATCTTTTTCACACACAAACACCACACCACACACACACACACCCCCCACAACACCCCCACACAAACACACACACAACACTCCCCCCCCTCTCTCCCACCTTTTCTCATTTCTCCCCCCCCCCCCCCCCCCCCCCCCCCCCCCCACTCTCTCTCTCTTACCACAATGTATAGAGTTTTTTTTATGCTTTAGTGATTTTTTTCTTCCGTATTGTAAGGTGTATTGAATTGGGCTTTTTCTTTTTTAGGCGTTTAATTTGTACGAGTAATTCGAAAAAATATTTATGGTGATCCGTGCTGTCTTGAGAAAATAATTTATATTTTCCCTTGAAAACACCACCCCTGTGTTCAATTTTAGATGTATAAAACTCTCTCTCTCTCTCTCTTCTCTCTCCTCTCTCTCTCTTCTCTCTCTCTCTCTCTCTCCCCCCTCCCTCTCCTCTCCTCTCTCTCTCTGTGTTGTTATTTCTGTATTGTTACTTTGTTTTTTTTTGTTGATTTTTTGAGTTTTTTGTTTGTTTTTTTGTTTTGTTTTGGTGTATGTATTGTGTGTTTTTGGAGGGGGGGAAGGGGTTGGGTTTTCAAAAGTTATTTTTTTTTCTTTTCCTTTTATTTTTTTTCCCTTTTTTGTTTTTTTTTTGTTTTTGTTTGTCTTTTTGGGGGGGCTTTTTTCTTTTTTTTGTTGTTTTTGTTGTTTTAAATTTTTTTTTTTCTTTTGGAGGGGGGGGGGGGGGGACTTTTTTGGGGTTTATTTTTTCGTTTGCTCGTCCGGGGTTGTTTGTTTGTTTTTTTTGTCTTTTGTTTTTCGTTTTTCTTTTTCTCTCTTTTTCTTAAAAAAAAGTTTTTTCCCTTTTCTTCTACTGTTTTTAAAATTTGAGTACTGAGGCATTTTCAATGTGACCCCACGGGGGGGGCTGGATGTAAAAAAGCACATAGTATTTTTCATTATCCTGAAAAAAAAATTTGTTTTATTTTCTTTCAATTGGATGTTCTTTTTTGACTTTTTGGCTTTTCCCCCCCCCCTTTTTAAGTGGGGGGTTATGGGGATTTCACTTATTTTATTTTCATGACATTCAAATTTTTAGGTTAATTAAAAAATTTTGGCGATCGTGTGCAATTGGTATTACATATTTTTTATCCCCGAACCCCCCCCCCCCCCCCCCCCCCCCCCCCCCCCCCCCCCCAAAACCCTCTCAAACCTCACTCACTCACTCCTCAAAATCTCTCCCTCAATGACTGAAAAAGGTTTAGATTTCTTCTTTGTTTTGTTTCCCTTGTTTTTTTTTGTGTGGGGTGATGGGTATTAAAATTTTTTCATTTTCATGACATAAATTTGAAACAATTAATCTAAAATGGGGTTGAGGGATCGCATACTGTTTTTGGGGAGTTATATATTGGATATTATCTCTGAAAACACACACACATCCTGTCTCTCTGCTCTCTCTCACCTTTTTCGTCTGCTTATAGTATAGTGTTCCCGATAAGGTTTTATATTTTATTTTTCAATACTTTTTTTGGACTTGCCTCTGACTTAATTTTAATGAGTGCCCCATTTTAATATCTTAGTTATTGTAACAAAATATTGTACCCTTGACTTGTGTGATGTTTATCTTTTATACTTATTAATTTGGGTTTTGGTTTATTTTCTTTGCTCGTTGTTTTTTTGTTTATTTTTGTTTTTTTTTTTTTTTTTAAATTTTTTTTTTTTTTTTTTTTTTTTTTTTTTTTTTTTTCTTTTTTTTTTTTTTTATTTTTTCTTTTTTTCTTTTTTTTTTTTTTTGGGGGGGGGGTTTTAAAAGGGTTTTTTTTTTTTTTTGGGTGTTGTAGGGGTTTTTTTGGTTTGGGGGGTGGATTTTAAAAAACCAAATTGCTTTCTTTTTGTGGGGGAATTTTTTTAGATTTCATTTATTGGGAGGCTGTTGATGGCAGTTTCCCCCCAAGGGCTTGGAAATCTCAACCATGTTTGGGGCTTTAGTTTTTTCAGTCGAAAACTTATGCGGGGGTTTTTTTTTGGCTTTTTTTGCTTTAGTTTCAGCTTATGGTGGGGTTTTTGGTCGTTTGGTCAATCCAATGTAGCTCCTGGAATGTTCTTGTTTTGTTTGTTTTATGCTGGGTTTTAATCTTGGGGGGACAGAATGTAGCAATTTTATTTTTAACAGACCCTTGGGAGTGCCAAGTTGATTTCTGGATGGGTTGTGGGATGGGTGGTTTGCCTGAGTTAGTTTGTGCTTTTGTGCGTTTTCCCGCAGCCGGTCCTCTTTTGTTTGTTTCCCAGTCACAATCTCTTTCCTGACAATGAAGCCTACTCCGTGTTGATGTAGTTTCTCTTCTCCACTGTACCATATCTTGTGGCCGTCTTGCGTGGTTGTTTCTCCTGTACTCTTCCTGTTTGGTATAGAGTCCTCACATTCCATGTTCCGATGGTTACTACTTTATTTGGAAGCTTCAGAGTTGGTTCTTCTCCAGTAGCGCATTTGTCACTCCCACCCTGGAGGCTTGCAGTGGGTAGCGCGGTCGTTGTTGATCCGGGCCTCGACCGATCCGGCATGTTTTTCTGTTTTGTTTGTCTCATCATGTCCTTGCAGTGGGCTTGAGGAAGCTTGGTGGCGCCCATCTCCTCTCCAAGACTCCTACTGGTGAATAAGAAATCACCAGCCCCTCACAACGTTTTGCCCGCCAGTAGAAGCGGTTACCGGGTTGTGGGTGGGTTAAGGACCCGGACCCAGAAGTGAGAGTTGAGTGCCAAGTGAGGACCAGTGCTCCCGTCCATCCCGAGGGATGCTACTGCCAGGTTTACAAGGTACCACTTCTCCTTAAGCACCCCATACACCCCATTATTACAACCTTTACCAATAAAGTGTACCAATAAAAAAATTTTTAAAAAAGGAAAACCAATAAAATGAATCACTGAAAATACAAATTACATATACACAAATACACACGCGTGCACACACTAAGGTGAATTTTTTAAGAATTAGAAATAAAACATCAAACAAATCACCTACTATATCACCCATACTTTCACGTGCATACTTAAGAAAAAAAAGAAGAAAAAAAAGGTACAGGAACAAAACGTTAGAAATACTAAGCATTCATTGTCGTTAGTACTGACAATAATTATTGCCTGCAATGACATCCCTCCTCTCCTCCTCCACCCACGCAAACGTGTGCTCATTTGCGCTCATACTCTTCAAGTAGTGCTTTTAAAATATATTCACACTATAGCTATCAAACAAGCACAAATAAGTAAATGATAATAGAGATACATTAATAATGATAATCACCATGAGACAACAACATAACAAATAATTACCCATCACCATGAGACAACAACATAACAATAACAGCAACAAAGCCATGGAAAGGAGGGGTTGGAGGAAGTATCCCTGAGGAAGGAGAAAACACATTCAATCAAATAGAAAATAATAATAAAGAGACAACTATACAAACAAATAAAACCCTTACATAATACAACATTCAAAAGCCCACAACTAACTGGACTATCAAGCCCAAACAACAACACTTGTAATAGTACTAATAATCTCATCTAAGAGAGCCCCACCGACCTGGAAGGCCATATTAATGCTGTGGCCTCATTCAATTTCAACAACTCCAATAGATCACTTCGAGTGCAAAATCAAAACCATCTAATCCCTTCCATCATCTAACACCTTCAATCTGAAGGGGAAAACATTACAGGACAAAGTGCCTGTGGGTTGCTGGGGGGCCTGTCAGTACAGGCCTAAAATAGCATCCCCACGTTCTGGAAATTCTGTGTTAAGAATTCGCTCATTTCCAACCCTCTCTTTGTTTCTGCATTGTTCCTTTTCTTCTTGTCACCTCCTTTGTGTCAATTTTCTGCCATCTTGGTCCATTCTCCTGCCTTTTTTCCAGAAGGACTTCATAAAAGATAACAATTCCCTCCCACGCCAATGTCGGATGCCCTAGGCCTGACTTGTCAGACGCTTAACTGCAGCGCAACGCATTTTGCTCATATGACAGACAACAATAGTTGTCGTCCGAGTGTTTGACGAAGAAGATTTTGAAACTATTTTCTTATAGTCTATACAGAAAATTTGAAAGTTTTGCTTAAAAAAAAAATTGAATCAATATGAAATCAACAAGACTGATTTATATCGATCTTTACAGAAAAGGGAAATGTTTTGAGGGAATTCTGCCAGACCTTTATAGACTTTGAAAAGGTATTGAAGGGGGAAAAAAGGGAGCGGCTTTTGATTGTGGTTATATTTGATGTCAGTTTTGAGAGGAGACAGGAGAGAATATAACTGGGGCGTGTTGTGGTTGTTAACTTGTCCTTTCCTCTGCAGGGGCAACAGGTATGAACTCGGTTCCTTCATGGGCCTGGTTCAGCACTGTCAGTGTTCTGTTCTAATTTTGTTTCAAAGCCAAAACCCTCTGTATCAACTGCTGAAGTTGTCCATCTGAATCAATCAGCATGGAACAGAGCAGCAGCAGTGACCATAAAAACTAGACTTTAAGTGTTGCACTGGAAAATATTGCACAACATTTACCCTGCTAGCATTCTATTAAGTAAAAATGAAAGTAACAGACATCAATAAATGCTCGTACTGTGTTCACACCACCACTTTCATCGAAGGTTTCTTCAGTGACAGTCCAGTTGTACAGGAACTATGGAAACACGTCGAACAAATAATTCTCTTAGAAACAGATGTTTCATATAAACTTTCAACAACAGACAAAAAATTATTATTTGGTATTGAAATATGGACACAACTCAAAGAGTATTCATTATACCTTTATCAACCAACTGATAGGCCTAGTAATGGGTAAAATGTGCATTAGCAAAAATCTGCAAAAAGACTTATTCCAAACTTCCCCTGGGCTATATTCTCAACAGAGAAATAGGGATGTCTTTCCTGCTGATCGCTACTCCATGGTAAATGGACGTAGACCACTGCACGTACCATGTTTTCTCTCTCTCTCTCTCTCTCTCTCTCTCTCTCTCTCTCTCTCTCTCTCTCTGCGTGTGTGTCTGTGACATCCGTTTAAAAAAAAAGAACAGAAAAACAAATGTGAATTAAAGCATTTGTTTGAAATCTTACAAAGCATGTAAAAAGAAAAAAGTTGGAGAAAAAAACTTGTATAGAGAGAATGCAGATGGAATACAGAGCTGATTGGAACCCGGGATGGAGGCATAACCGAGGGTGCATGAAATAGATTATTGGTGATTGAATGAGTCAGTACACCAGACACTAGAGCAGCCAAAGCATAGACCAATGTATCCATCACTGAACACTAAAGAATACATTTCACTAACTAGAGAATACAGTAACCCCATACAAAAGAAGGAAAACTGGAAGGACTGGAAGAAATAGTTATACAAATATCAGTAGGAAAAAATATAATAATATTTCATTATTATACTCATTTAAAAAAATCATATTGATGTGCTTGAAATTGTTGATTATTAACCTACTATTTAAAAAGAAGAAAGAAGAAGAAGGGGAACTGTAAGCTCAAAACCCACTTGTTTTTGGTCTTCAGAATGCCTGAGCCTATTCATAAAACAGCAGATCTAATAACAGCTAGGGTTTTGAGCCACCATGACAGCAATAAAACCTAAGACCTAAATGCTGTGCTTCCCCAGTCTTATAATAATAATAATAATATATGGATTTTATAGAGCACTGAATCTTGTAAAACAAACAAATCGAAGTGCTTGCACTCAAATCATTTTAAGCGCATGCAACTTCTTAGAGCAGACGCCAGCCTCGGTGATAGGCTACCTGACGGATCTGTGACTTTCGTTTTAGAAACCCAGGCAACTGCAGAGGAAAAAACTATTTAGACTACAGGTCAAGAAAGGTATTTGCATTTGTTTTGGGAGTCAAAGAAGTTCCAAAAGTAGGCCTACCCTGTAGCCATTACTCCATTCCATGACTGACCACAAGCCACTTCTAGCCATTCCTTGTCCCTACAAGGTTAGTGTCCTCCATAACAGCAGCTGTCGGGCAGCGCTTGGCTCTTCCACTTGCTATAAACCAATAGCCTGTTCTCTGTAGTGCAGGTCAACCCATGCTCCTTTGTAAGATATTGCCGCCTGTGCATCAGCGGATGCCACAGAAGGACGGGCAGCCAGCCGTCCCTGATACTCCTGTGAAGAAAATGGCTCCTGTTGAATCCTGAGGCAGGCCAACCAAGGAGGTCGCTATTCTACCAGGATCTGTCATCCCCAAAAAGACTGGACATGCCACTGCTGACAGTAGGGCAAGGGTTGAATATGGGAACATTGACTATTTCGGTTTCGACTGACGTCAGTTTTAAATGTTAGGGCTGGGACTCTCTCCCCCCCCCCCCCCCCCCCAACACAAAAAAAACCTGCATAGAAGCCTATTGGCCACTCATTGCCTTAAACCCCGATGAGGGGAAGGCTCGGGCCTTTCCTACCTAGGCCAGCCAAACTTAACCCCTGTAAAACAATTTTTTTTTAGTTTTAAACCCAAATTAAAATTTTTTTTTTAAAGGTTTTTGAAAATCAAACCCGGTAGGAAGGGAAAAAACCCCCAAAATTACCATTGTAAAAAAAACCCCCCAAAGTGGTTTTTTGCCCCAAAACCAAAATTTCCCCGAAACAATGGGTGGTTTTTTTATTCCGGAAGGCAGCAAAGGCTTTGGGGCAATTTTTCGGTATCGTGATCGTTTCGGAAACTGGAGGAAAAAGGTTTACTTTTTCAAAATTCCCCTAATGATCCCAAAATTTTTTTGGAGTTTTTAAACACACCCCAAAAAATTTTGAGGGGATTTTAAATTCAAACATTTTAGACAATTTTTCCAAACCAAAAAAAAAAAAAAACCACGCGGGGAATGAACTTGCAGTTTCGAAAACGGGGGTTCGAAAATCCAAAAATTTTTCCTTTGACACAGGACCTGATAAAACTCGAGGAGAAAATGACCACGGGTTTGGTTTATTTGAAAATGTCCTTAATCCAGAGGGCTCTGGCCGCCAGGAAAAGCTAAACGGATCGAAGAAGCTCAGAGTGATTTCAGTTTTCGACGACAAGTCCAGAGAGGCAATTGTGACACGCTTCTTACATCGTCCAGAATGTGGACAATTTTTGGCGTGCCGGCAGGCATGAAAACGGAGCTCCTGAAAGAATCACGGTTGATCTACTCCAGCTAACGATGAATGGGACAGGAGCTGAGACCGACAAGAGACAAGCACCCTGAGGCAAGCAATGCTTTTAAGCCTCGGCCCAAAGATCTGAGGATGCAGCCATGGAAGAGGGACACCAAAGAACGAGGAGCAGGAATCAGAAAACCTTGTAAATTTGTAATAAATTACCTAACCCTTTCTTTCCGGCAGATTTCCCATGGCTTGAAATTCGGGTTTTCCCCCCTAGGGAGAGCCTCCCGTCGCCACAGAGCAGTGCTACTTTAAACATTTTTTTTATCCTGCCCCTAAAGGATTTGTAATCCCTATCAAAAGGCTTTTTCTACATACTTGCGGCCGTTGACCACTCTTTTGTTGTAGTTGGGATCTTATTACATGGGCTGAATGCATGTTGCACACAGGACCCAGATTTATTGTATCATCCAAAAGACTAACATTCAGACCACCACTGGCAGTCTAGAAGATGGGGGAAATGTTTCAGGCGAAATGAGGATCAAACCTGCACCTCTCGCTTTCTAGGCAGGTGTGTTACCTGTAGACCACAGATCCACCCTGGTAACGCACATAGAATACCCTGTTAACGTACATAGAATACCCTGTTAACGTACATAGAATACCCTGGTAACGCACATAGAATACCCTGTGAACATGCATAGAATACCCTGTTAACATACTCATAACATATACAGAATACCTTGTTAACATACACAGAATACCCTGTTGACACACACGGAATACCGTGTTAACATACACAGAATTCCTTTTAATACCTGTTAACGTTGTTAACACTCCCCTGTTGACATACATGGAATGCCCTGTTAACGCACATGGAATACCCTGTTAACGTACATGGAATACCCTGTTAACATACATAGAATACCTTGTTAACATACACAGAATACCTTGTTAACATACATAGAATACCCCTGTTAACGTACATGGAAAACCCTGTTAACGCACATAGAATACCTTGTTAACATACATGGAATACCTTTTTAACATACATGGAATACCCTGTTAACGTACATGGAAAACCCTGTTAACACACAGAATACCCTGTTAACGTACACAGAATACCCTGTTAACGCACATGGAATAACTGCATGCTGTCATGAAACAAGAAGTCAGTGCTGGGTTATGCGGACTTGTTCAGTGCACAAGTTCAGAGAGATAGGCTAAGCAGACCAGTTCAGATTCCTGATTGGGTAGCAAGTCTAGTGGCAACTAATCCGCATACAACCCCCAAGGACTCCTGGCTTCAAAACTCACTCCTTTATTCTCTAGATTATGCGATGTGGATGCCATCATTTTGTATGAGACGAAAAGCCATGTGCCCCTATAAGTGGTGTGTATGACTTTGTGCATGGAAGACTAGTCCACGACGATCATATTCTAGCAGGAACTGAATGTGAAACAATGACAAAATGTCCTGCCCCCACCCCCCCCCCCCAAAAAAAAAAATGATGATACAGGAGTCGTCAAATGTCAACCTTAGACTCAGACAAAAATTGTGGTGTTAAACGTTCAAAGTTAAACTATTTCTTCGCATGAAAACAAAAGGAAAAAGAAAACCTGAACAATATTTTGATAAAATAACATAAGATGACCCAGTAGGCTCAGAATCAGTACAAGTAGGCTAATAGCAGGGTGGCGAAACAAGATTTTCTGGCGACAGGCTGACGACGTTGATAGACAATGTCGTTGCAAAGGTTTGTAAATGAAACATTGGCACAGTTCTCATCTCCATCACTTCCCTCTAGATTATTCCGGAGGCCTGTCAGTATAAACAGCATTTCCACCTCCTGAAAATTCTTAGGCTACAGTGCTTTTGTAGTAGCCTATTGGGTTGCTGTAGAACTGCACCATGCCCAACATTGGACATTGATTTTTAGGGCGGCCCGCGGCGTCAACTTGGGATGACAGTCCCTGAGTCGGTTAGCTCCGCTGGGGCTATAAATAAATATAACCAAAACAAAATTGGAGATTCTTTGCTGGGAATTCCCTCTTTTCTATCCATCTCTTTGTGTCTGCCTTGTTCCTTTTCTGCCTGTCACATTCTTCTTGGTCTATTTTCCGTCTTCTTGGTCCATTCTCCTGCCTCCCCTCCCCCTTTTTTCTTTCCTTGAAAGACTTAAAAGATAACAGTTCTTCCCATGCCCAAGTTGGAAACACTGGGCCTGACTTGTCAGGCGCTTAACGGTAGAGCAACGCATTTTCGCTCATATGACAGACAATAGGCCTTCTTGCTGTGTGAGCCTTTGAAGACAAAAAAGAAGAATCTCCATCACCACACGTAATAATAGCCTAACTTGTGTTTGTACTTTCTGCCATATTATGCAAACACCCATTACAGCTGCTGAAGAGCATGAAACCAGTTAACATGCTTTTTCTAAAGAACACTGAAGCACTGAAAAACAATCTGACTGTCGTTAGCACATCTTATTTTTCAAATAAAGTAATTTTGCAAATATATTGGCCTATTTAGGTATATTTTGCTGGGATATGTACAAGAGTGCTTCATCTTCTGTTGCTTCATTAGGTATAAAGAGCATTATGTATCAATTTCACTGTGCGTTCTGTACAAGTCTAAATGTAGCCATTATTCTTTTAAAATGTATAGCCATTTAAAGTTTTTAATGAGAGAGGATGAGGGGGTGGGATGGGGGGTTACAAGAAAACATAAAAAGAGGGGGTGAAGATTGTTCCGATATTGTCTATATCAGTAGCAACGATTCAAGTTCCGTAACTCTGTGTTACTCATCACTTACGCGTGGCATGGCGATCGCCTGAATTGTCAGCTATCATGAAGTAAAGCCCAAAACATCTACCCCATACAAAGTTCTGTCTCTATTTGTCCACACACAAATATCAAGGACCAGAGTAAAGAGGGATTAGGCTACATTATTAACAGGAGATGGTGACATAACCCTAAGTATGATCAGTTAGCACTGGTTTACAAAGAAATATACTGGCAGATTTGTTTTCCCGAATTTCATTACCATATTTTTTCATACATGTATAGAATTTAGAACCGTGGCTGAAAAAGAATATGTACGCGAGATAATGCTTGCAAGCAAGCAAGCAAGCAAGCACTTTTACATTTGGGGAGTACATGTATTTGGTTTTTCAAGAATTTAAACGCAGTTTGCTGATTAGAATTGAAATAGCCTATATCTCAGACAGATGACCATTTCTTTTTCATCTGGTGAAATCGCTCATGTATGTATGTATGTATGTATGTATGTATGTATGTATGTATGTATGTAGTGTTTGTATGTATGTATGTATGATATATGTATGTTGTGTGTGTGTGCGCGCGTGTATGTATGTATGTATGTATGTATGTATGTATGTATGTATGTATGCATGCATGTATGTATGTATGTGTGTATGCATGCATGCGTGAATGTATGAATGTGTGTGTGTACACGTGCGCGCACACGTGTGTGTTTGGTGGAAAGGGAGGGTGGGGAGTGGATCATATAAATAGAGTCAGTATGCTTTTGATATAAAAAAAATCAAGCTAAATGTATAAAACTGCATGAAAGTGATCTTTTCGTTTGATTCTCGTCTTGTTTGAACAAAACCACAACACACACACACACACACACACACACACACACACACACACACACACACACACACACACACAGACCCACAAGAAGATGCTGAAGCTGAAGAGGCTACAGACGAGGCTGAAGAGGGTTCAGCCCACAGCGAGGAGCCCATCCCAGAGGACAGCACGGAGGATCATCTGAGGGCCGCGGTCAGGAACCTCGCGCTGGTGGCCCAGCAGATGAGCCATTCCGTCCGAAACATTCTCCGTGCTTTCTCCCAGAACCCTGTCATCTTGGCCTTTGTCTTGGGTGAGATGCGGGATGCCTTCACGGGAGTTGTGAAGCTGAACCATTTTCCGGTGGTTTGTGTTTCTGTTTGTTTGTTTGTTGGGGGGGGGGGGGGGGGTTGTTTGGAGCAGATTGTCAGCTGTTCTTTTCAGCGTCCACGATGTGACAAAATCACATAGGTAGCTCGGGAGTAGGGCCTGCAGGACATAGAATCATTGTTTTCCTATCGTGATGACCATTTTTTTTTCTTTCCGAGGCTCACCAATGGTGAAATTTTGTATATACGACTGTTTTTAACCACCATGAAGGTAGCCGCATTTCGATTTCGGGGATTATGCTGGCAACGTTTGTGTTTCCGTCACCCACAGGCACTAGCAGACCCGAGAGGTGGTAAAAATCCCCAGCCTTTAGTTACCAGACGCCGCCGAGAATCAAACCCACGACTTCAAGGACCCATGGCATTGAAGTCAGCGGTTTTGACCTTTAGGCTGTCGTGTCCCTCTGATGGACATGATGAGCATGCTCTCTTCTCTCTCTCTCTCTCTCTCTCTCTCTCATCTCTCTCTCTTCTCTCTCTCTCTTCTCTCTCTCTCTCTCTCTCTCTCTCTCTCTCTCTCTCTCTCTCTCTCTCTCTCTCTCTCTCTCCCTCTCTCTCTCTCTCTCTCTCCTCTTCTCTCTCTCTCTCTCTCTCTCTCTCCCAGGCCCAACTGTTGTAGGCTTACAACAGCAGCTGAATAGCTTAAGCAGTGCTGCAACAGCACTTGATCTTAGGTTAATCTGAATAAGACTAATATTGTTGTATTCAGAAAAGGTGGTTATTTAGCTGCTCATGAAAAAGGCTGTACAATGGAAAAGTCATGCCTGTGATTTAAAGTATATAAATATCTAGGAATCTGTTTTTCTACAAAGCTTAGTTTCACAACTGCATGTAAAGATCTGGCAAGTCGAGGTAAAAGAAGCTTGTTAATTGTTTTGAAAAAGTTACGATTATTGAATAATAATGCTTTTGACTTGTTGAATAAGATATTTGATGCACAAATACAACCCACTGTGTTATATGGCGCGGAAAATTGGGGACTGGATGCATCTGTAACACATTGTGAATCAGTACACCTCTTTGCTTTAAAGCAATTTTTAGGCTTAGATAAACGTACACTTAGTGATCTTGTTTACAGTGAAACTAATAGATATCCCCTCTCTGTTAGTGCTGCTGTAAGATGCATTAGATATTGGATTAAGATTCTGTATATGGATGAGTGCAGGTTACCTTTTAAGTCTTACAAGATGCTTTATGATCTAGATGTCAAGGGGAAAAGCACCTGGGCTTCACAAATACGTACCTGTTTATGTCACACTTGCTTTGGGTTTGTTTGGTCAAGCGCCAGCGTCATCCGCATATCAAGGTCGTCTAGTTGTTTGAGTGAGGCTCCAGCGAATCCCTCTTGGGGTGTCTATCTGGTCGTCTTCTCATCACCCATATCAATTTGGCCAGTTTGAAGAGAACTGCTGACATCCACATCCTGTCTTACTTCCAGTCTGTGACTTCGAAGACAGTGTTGCTATGGCACAGAGCATTGAAGTTGTCATAGGAAGCTTGTGATAAGGTGTACCAGTTTCGATGGGATGCATAGTGTCGAAGGATACTCCAAAGGCTGTCTCTGTGTATGCTGTCAAAGGCCTTTTTCGAAGTCACAAAATTACAACATACAGTTGTCTTGCCACTCTGTGCACTGTTCGATGATATTTCTGAGCGTGAAATATCTGGTTCTATACATCCTCGTTGCTTCTCCTGACTGCTTGTTCCTTCTCAAAGCATCGCCACAGGTTGATATTTTCTGATGGATGACTTTGGCCAGTATCTTGATTGCCACAGACAAAAGAGTGATTCCCCTCCAGTTGTTGCGTCGTCGGGTTCCTTTCTTGGGGTTGACTATCACTCCTTGGTCCAATCATCAGGTACTTTCTCGTTCTTCCATGCAGCTGTGAACATTGTTGCAGTATGTCAGCTGCTTGTCAGATTGCCTGACAGTTCGGCCACCAAGGATTGTCCTTGCCTGGTGACTTGCCGTTCTTGGGGTCTTGATGGCAGCCACTATCTCTTCTTTGTTGGGGGCGTGACTTCAATGTCTTAGTCTTTGTAGCTTCTGGGATGTCCCCGGCTGTCTCTCAGGTGGTGCCGGTGAGAACTTGCTGGAAGGTTTTCAGCCAATCTTTCTTCTTGCTCTTTCTCTGTTGTCACCAGTTTCCCTTGTCTGTCCTGATTGGTCCCCCAGCGCTCATCTTAAATTTGTTTGCATACTTTCTTGGTGTTCTTTGTTAGACTTCCCTTGCTCTCTTGGGCCGCGCCTTTCTCCTCAGCTGCCAGCTGTCCACGGGCTTCTCTCTTGTCACGGCGTGCGAGTCTCTTACTTTCCTGTGTGCTTTCTGTAAACTTCTTCCTGCCTCTTTAGTAGCCGTGGAGACTTACTTGCAGAAGTCTCTCTGGTCTCTCTTCTTTCTTTGATGGCATCGAGGGTCTCTTGTGGATCCAGTCATTGTTGGTCTTCTTTTGATGGACGATGTTGTCCTTGCTGCTCTCGTGTACAGTTTACAGATCTGCTTCCATGTCGTATCTATGTCCTGCTGTCGGTCATGTTCTGCAGGTTGTGAATCTGTACTCAGATCGTTGATGAAGCTGACTTCACGTTGGTGTCTCTCAATCGTGGGTATCAAATCGCGCTTGGAGTGGGTGGTCTTGTCTTCTTCTGTTTCATCTGGATGTGTGCTGTCTCCAGGTGATGATCGCTCCCGACATCCGACTTCGCTTTGGTTCTCACATCCAGATTGAGTTCGTCTCCACATATTTTGGATCATCAGATGTCAAATCTGGTTCTTATCTCTTCCATTCGGCGACGCCCTAGTCAGCTTGTGGATGTCCGTGAGTGAAGTGGGTCCCTCAGTATCTCTAAGTTGTTCATGGCGAAGAATCCACAAGTCTTCCCGTTGTCATTCTGTTCCACAACGTGTTTGCCCTTGACTTCTCTTTGTCGGTGGTTGTCTCGTCCGACCTGGCTTAGGTCCCCATGTCGATGATGAGGTCATGGCGTGGGCTTTTCTGTCTCTGTCGGCAGCTGGTGGTTTGAAGTCGTCTTTGCTTCATCGGTGCTGTTGTGGTGGTGCGTAGACTGGATGATGTGATGTTGATGGGCTTCCTTTCAGTCTCGCACTCTGGAGTCTGCTGTTGTCAGGCTGACACTCCATATGGCATCGATCTAAGCCTGTCTGGAGGATGTGTGGCATTATCCCGCGTGGTGCTGGGAGGCTGCGGCCTGTGGAGTGGACGGGGGGGCTACGGGGGGGTGGAGCAGGCGCCCTGTTCCTGTCAGCGACGAGCGCTGTGGCCGAGGTCGGGAGGGGGATGCTTGTGCGCTTTGGGGTCCGGGGCTGGGGCAGGCGTGTCAGCGGCGCTCGGGACCTTGGTGACGTGGCGGTGCGGTGGGGGGTGGGGGGCTGGGCGGCACTGGTGCCTGCGGGTTGCGGCGCGCGGATGGGGCAATGCTGATGGCTGTGGATGGAGATGAAGAAGGGAAGGGCCTTAGGAGCATTCGATACTTTAAAGATTACTATGGGGATGATGAGGGGGATAATAAAGGGAATAACGGGACCTTGAGGGAATAGATTTTAATTGTGCATTTATGTTATGGGAGGGGCATGGGGGGCACGTGAGCATCGATAGGGATCTTGATGGACGAAATGGTTTCTATCCCATTACTATTTTGCTTATTGACTGATTTTTTTACAAGCACGGGAGATGAGATATTGAAACCGGATGCCGGAGATTTTTAATTGGAATTTGGGAGATCTGAGATGGGGGAATTTTTTTTGGATTGCCTGAATGATGGGCGATTGATAATTTATTACTAGAGGAATGGGAGGGGAGGAAATATATTGATGGAAATTAAGGATATTAAATGGGGGGGGGCTTTTACATTATGAGGATCTTGAAGGGGATGCGATTTGATCTTTTCTTAATAGATCTGACTTTGGGCTGAGGCTCAGATTTAGCGATGGGGACGGAGCTTGGATCTGCCAGAGGGGGAGGGAGTGGAGGGGGAAATTCAGGAAATAATGATGGATTGATTGAAGGATGTGAATGCAATAGAGACTTTGCGCAATTTTGGAAATTGAATATTTTATTTTTGTAATCAGGCTCATTAGAATGGATTATAGAGGATTCAAGAGGGGCTTTTAGCGGATTATCTAAAGGGGATAAAGGGATTTTGGATTTATTTTGAAAGAATTTTATGATTGGGGGGATGATGGGGGAGATAATGGGATGTGGGATATGGATAATATGATCTATACTTCTTGGTTTTACTGTGGATGGACTTGTAAGAAGGCTGATGGAATGATGCGGGGAAAGAGGCTTTTAAGACTTGAAATTATTTACGGAAGGATTTATTTTTAATCTGATTGGGGGCGATTTTTGGCAGGGGATATTTGTTTAATTTGAGAGGACTATGGGGGGGAATTTTATGACTTCATGAGGAACATATGGGATGTTGGAATTTGATTTTTGGGGAGGATTTAAAAATGTTTGGATTAATTGATTGGAGGGAATATTTTATATGATTTGGGCGGGATTGTGCTTTTAATGGCCTCTGTCGGGGCGGCAAAGCTTGCCAGGGGATTCGCGCTGCGCTTGGGGGCCTATAGGCTTTACGGCCTCTCCCTTATGGGGATTACGCGATTGCGCTTTTCAATTTACATCCGGCGGGCCATTTTATTGACTACAGGTGCCGCTTCGCTCGATGCCATACTATGCGGCCTTCATCCCATAATGGGGCTATGATAGCCACCCAATCAATCACTACCTCTTTCTATACTACCATTCTTTCATTCCACATAAAATTCTCTTCTTCACTTCCAATCATTTTTTTTTCTTATACAAACATTAATCTCAAACACTTCCCAACCATTCCACCACATTTTCTCATCAAAACAACTTTCCTCTTTCTCCACTCATGCATCATCTCACACAAATGAAATAAACTTCTTTTTCTCATTTACCTATTAATCTTCTTTCACACCTTTCAATTTTTCTCACCATTTTTCACATCCCAAACTCATCTTTACACCATCACTTTTCCCCATCTTCAAATCTTTTCATACACATCTTTCCAATCCTCATCCACTCCTCAAATCCAAATATTCTATCACTTCCTTCCTTCACATAAATTCTTTCCCACTCCTTCCCACAACATCCCTCTCACAGTCCCTTTCAACCCAAAATCATTCAACACTCAAAAATCCATCAACAAACCACCCTCCAACCAAAAAAAAAAAAATACAACATTCTCCACCCATAATTCTCAAACCAAAAAAAAACATTCCACAATATCTCCTCACTTCCTCAATACCATTTTTCATAAAATTTCTCAATTCATCTCAATTCTTCACAAAACACTTCAATCTCACATCCCTTCCATTTTTCTTTCCAAAAAACAACCTTTCTCACAACTAACAAACCAACCTCTTCCCCTCCACTTCACAATCTTCCTTCACTTCTCAAATAAAAAAATCCCTCACCACCTAAATTTTCCTTCATTTTCTTCACTCACTACCCATTTTTTTTTTTCTTTTCTCATTCCCTTTCAAAAAATTCTCCTTTCACTTTTCAACAAACAATACAAATAATAACAATCCCTCATTCTCTCAAACAAAAAATTCCAAAACAAAATTTCTCAAATATAAAATCCAATCTACACTTTCAATCTCATATCCAAACAATTCACTTTCCTTCATTCACCATCGAGTCTACTGGTCCCGGGAGGTCTTCGCCAAGCAAAATAGTATAAGTTTTCTCTGTGCTGTTTCTGTAACTTCTCTTTTTTTTACGGGACAGGTGGTTAGCCTGTGCCCAACCCCAACCTGGAGGATGGTTTCCACCTTAGTCGCCTCTTACGACATGCCTGGTTGGAGGGGCAGGGATCCTATTCTTGCAATGCTCGCCTTTGTAAGCATATCCGGGAGTCCCACGGGGGGTGAAAGATCAATGAAGCATTAGTAATCAGCCAGTCTATAAATGACTGATATGTGGTTGCTCGTTTTACCAGTTGGGAGAGGAATGGTGGAAAGAGAAAGAGAAGACGTTTGACATCTGAGAAGACTGGTTGTCGAATGAGTTGAAGGCACCAAGAATTATAAGTTTAGTGGGGAGAGACGGCTATAGTGGTGAGGAGTGACTGGGATTTTCTTGGTTGAAAAGAGAAGATGTCGGATTGTGTTTACGGCTGGGAGGTGGACGGTTAAAGGCTGCAGAAAGTAACTAGAGTGCAGGTAGGTTGAGATTGATTTCGCAAACTTCAAAAGTTTCATGTAGAATTGATGGTTGTGACTGAAAGAAAAGAGATGGTTTCCAATATGTCTTTGAGAATGATGCAATCCCACCTCCTCGAGAGATCGGAGAAAAGAAATAGCTTTATATGCCAGGAGGAGTCAGCAGTTTAATTTTGCTATGGCCATGTGGTTTGAGCCAAGTGTCGGGAGAGAAGGTTATAGTCAATGTTTTTTCCAGAGATGAATCAGAAAAATGTAGTAGGCTTTTCCATTTGGTAGACAGACTGCACATTGAACAACAAACTTGAAGGAATCTGAAGGAGGTGGAGAGGTAAGATGAAAGTGGTGGGTTTGGACAAGATCGAGGAAGAGGTTGAAGGCGATGGTGGAGATGTGGCTAGCGGAAGAACAGACAAGAGTTTGGATGGTGAATTGGGAGTAGAAGATGGTGAAAGAACTGTGTTAATCAGGGGATTCGGTGTTTGACACACATCATGATGCACATCATCATCAGTTCTGAACAAAAAAACAACAACAACAGCAACACCGAAACATAGAAGAAAATAAACTGCTATTAAAAAACACTATCTCACTGTCTGCCTGTACAAGGAGAAAGACGAAGAGACAGACGCTGGCCTTGAGTGGAATGGCATAGGCCTACTGTGCTTAGAAAGCTGAGAACCTCAAAGAATGGAGGAAGCTGGTTGCAAAATCTTCAGTGGTGCCCCAACGGTCAACCAGACTATGGGATAGGTAAAGGTGAAGGTGAAGTTCCATTCCCAAGAGTAAATAGGCTTACATGTTCTTTTGACGGACAAAAGCTGTCATCAAAAGATGAAAAAATCAATAGAAAAGGAAACAATGAATACAACGACCATAAAACAACAACAACAGCAACACCGGAACATAGAAGAAAATAAACTGCTCTTAAAGCTTTGTGCCTTATGTTCGGGGATCCTTTCAAAAAGGGTACAAGGGGCCTCATAAAGTTTGTACCCAGCCAAAGGTCACAGTTAGCTGAAAATAAAATAACGATCACAACACAGACATTGCCACTCATAACTCTGTGATAACACAGGCAATAGGAGTCAAAGAAGAAATTGTGCCCTTCACTTTATTATAGTTCGTTCCTCGGCTAGAGCTTAGGGGTTCACCAATGGTGAAATTTTGCGTAAGCAACAATCGTTTTGGCCCACCACGAAGGTAGCCGTATTCCAACTTCGGGGAAGCCAGTTCTATATTTGAGAAAATATAGTGGCGCAAAAGAAGGGCAGGTAACCAATTACAACTGCATTATTACAGAAATCTATATATCTATCAAAGATTCGGATGAAAACAATCCACTATAAGATCAAATCTTTCAAAGACAGCATTTAAGGATTTATAGGTAAGGGTCCATGCCCCCTGGCCTGACCTCACTTAGGTCTGGTTGAGCACTCTTCAGCAGGTCCAGCGGTGGACTTGAAAAACATTACCTTCTGTTGGTACCCTTACTAGCAAGACATTGTTCACATTTACAATTTATCTATCGAATTCCCAAGTTACTCTCTCTCTCTCTCTCTCTCTCTCTCTCTCTCTCTCTCTCTCTCTCTCTCTCTCTCTCTCTCTCTCTCTCCTCGCTATATCTATATATATATTATATATATATATATATAATTATATATATATATATATTTATATATATATATATATATATGCGTGTGAGTGTGTGTATGTTGTGCGTGCGGCGTGTGCGCGTGCGTTTAAAAGTTATTTAAGAATCAAGGGTCTGCACTTTTAACATGTTCAGTCACCTGACATCTCACGTTGCTGACGGGAGTGTTTCTGAGGGATAGCCTATTGTTAGGAAACATTGCGCTCACAATCTGCACGCCCGGGTTCGAATCTTGTTCAAGAGGATTTTTCTCTGGAGAACATCAGTACCGACTCACTCTCCTCAAAAGTCCTTCGATGTGACTATTAAAACTGAGTCGTGTGCGATACGCACGCAGAACATCATGCGCACACGTTAATCCTGTTCCGCTTTTCGAAAGAGTAGGCCCATTGGTGCCGGTGGGAACAGATGACAAAATTTACAAAACCGCATACACACGGGGACTAGATGTAAATAAAGCACATAGTACTTATTCCCGTTATCCTCGAGATAATAGAATAAAAATGTAATGGAAATATATTATGCTTATGGAAACTTTGTGCCAGTATCTCTGATGATGTCAATGCAGTGAAGGTTAGTCTGTGGTTACAGGCGTTGAGTTTGTGGTCCTTGTTTTTCTCCCTTTCCTGCTTTTCTTCTTTTACTTTTTCTTTTTTCTTTTGTGATAGTTCTTATTTTCGGTCAGCTGATGCGGCTGATTAGCATTTCATACATGTCTTGCAATATGTGATGATCGTTGCGCTGATTGCATTTCATATATGTCTTGCAATATGTGATGATCGTACGCTGATAGCATTTCATAATGTCTTGCAATATGTTGATGATCGTTCAAAAATGATCCTGGATATTTTTGTTGCAGAAAAAATTTAAGATTGAATCAGAAGTGGAAAAAACTGGATCATACCTATGACACAGAGTTAGGGAGACAGACCAGGTCAGTATGGAGTGGAGTGAGCCACAATTGTCAATCATTTTGTTTGGGGGGGGAGGGGGGGGGGCAAGGGACAAACTATAATATCGTGTACTTTTTCTTTTTGCTCCCTCATCTTCTGTGACGTCCCCCCTCCCCCCGTCATGCTGTTCCCACGCCGCTCATTCCAATCTCCCCGCACAAACCACACCTAGATTTGTTATGTCTTATCCCTCAGGGCGGAAGTCCACAGGGTGCCAACACAATATTGTGTACTTTAGCTTCAGTCTTGGCAGATTTTTGTGAGTGAATACGGGTTGCTCTCCCACGGGTAAGGCGTTAAAGAGCAAAAACAGCGGTACCATCCATTTATAACCAGATTTCTGTGTAGGCTACAGGTGTATTGTTTTCCTATTGTTATAAGGCTTTTTCTACAGAATTTTGCTAGAGAAACTTTTTGTGTAGCCATGGGTTCTTTTACATGTGCAAAATGCATTTGCACACGGGTTTCCGTTTTTTAAATTTTTTTTATATTCATGTGATGGACTACAGCAGACCAGCATACTCAAGGTCTAGTGGACCGGGACTGGGGGGGGGGGGGCGGGTCTCGGGCACCCCCCCACAAACGGGGTCCAATCCAGCTGTCTCTTCTTTTCAAGGCTGGTGCATGCGAGATACATAATAGCCACGGCACTCGGGATATAAGAAGCTCGAGTATAGAAGTTGTACGCTACGCTGTTGATGTAGAGCAAAAGGGGATGATTGTTTCGGCGAAGTCTGTACATAGGTTCAGAATTATGCTTTTAAAGCTTTTGAATGGCTTTCGAAACTATAATTATGTTTTATATAACTTTTGTAGGCTATGTGCCACGTTAAGTGTACGTTACTTGTTTATTTTAAATTTCCATGTCTTAAGGTTAATGATGATTGCACAGATTTATGATAACACTTAATAGTGTATTTAATCCGCCTTCTGTGCACTGTGAATCCAGCTAAGCCTACAATCTTAACAAACATGACAGCTATCCAGGGAGTGTAGTGCGTCAGGGTGCCGGAGGTGGTGAAGTCATTATAGATGCCTATAGCCTGCACTTCATTTAGAAGATAATTGTACGCTGAATTTAGTAGGTCAACTGTCAACATTTTTTGGTATTGCTTTTGCCAACAGTCTCTGACATAGCATGACATTTAAAAAAAACACTTTTAATGTGTAAAGTTATCCATTCCGTCACTGCTGTTGATGAAACATAAAACCCCAATTGTATTGACTATGTTCAGGAAGAATTTGAGGAAATCGACGCCATCTACACGGAAGAGAAAAAGCACGCTTCAGAGCTGGAGGACGTTTCAAATCATGGAGAAGGGAATATCTTGGCCCATCTGGCCGCCGTTCTGCTTGCCCGCGAAAAGCGGGAGAGGAGGTGCACATCATGGCATGAGATGATGTCGGCTGCCGTCATCAGGCGGCTGGCGCTCACACAAAGTCGCAAAGCCCTCAGTCACGAGCAGAAGAGAAGAAAAGTCAGACAAGAAGACATAGTCCAAGAAAAGAAAATAAGTGTTCAGATATGAGTTTCCCAATGGTTCGTTTTGTTCTGGAGTTGGGTCTATTATTACCACTCTCAACCCCTTCAAATGGAAATCTGTCATTGTAGGTATGGGTATCAGTGGACAGTTTTTTATTTTTAAAAGTTTACCATTTCTTTTTGGACATAATGCCCTGTTTCAACAGAATGTGTATCTCGACAAAATAAAGTTCTAAGTCTTGTATGTGACTGTGTGAAAAAGCAGTTGGGATATGAATGATCAGTCTCTAGTATTTTTCTCCGCTGATATATAGTCATACTCCTCGTTTGTGAGCAAAATACTTTTCATTTCTATTTCTTAGTCATTACATATAATTTATTACAGCAATAACTTTTGTATACCGTAGACTTGGCTTACTCACCGAATGTACGCTGCCTATTTAGAATAGTCTTAGGATCAGGCCTTTGTGAAAACCTGTGTAGATCTATGTAAAAGACTTACAAATAATTGCCATGTAGCCTATCTAAGTGCCAACAGGTTTGTTACACTGTTTTGGGCAAGTGAATTACAAAACACATTTTGACGTTGACATTAATACAGCAACATGTCTGGTCTAAGTTGTGTATTTGATTTGATTTTTTTTTGTTTTTGCAAGATATAGCGCTATATAAATTCCATTTATTATTATTATTATTATTATTATTATTACTTTGTGATGAACAATTGTTTTATCCCTAAAAAGTATTGATGACTGTTGTAAAATAAAACGGAAACAATGGATATTTTAGTCATGATTGCATGTGTGTGTGTGTGTGTGTGTGTGATGTGTGTGTGTGTGTGTGTGTGTGTGTGTGTGTGTGCGCGCGCGTTGCGTGCGCGCGTGTGGTGTGTGTTGTGTAACCCTCAGTAAAGCCTTCAGTGCAAGAATTGGTTCAGGAGTCTTGGGTGTGGGAGTGAAAGTGTTCCGAATGTGAAGCTTTTTCTGTTGAATGTCGTTCTGCTTTTGGCCCAGAGTGCTCTGAATGAAGACCCGAAGCCCTTTACTGCAGGTTGGGGACAGCAAGACACATAGGATCTTTTGGAGTCATGGCAAGAATGTCTTGATGCAGTTGTCCTTCAAATCGCTCTGTGAACGAGCTGCTTCTTTTAATTCCATCCTCCATTGGCTGGGCAGTCTCTTGTTACGTGGTGGCCTTTGAGTCTCTTTGTACTTTGTATTGGAAGCTTTGCCTGATCACTTGTTTTTTCTGCCTGCATCTTCTGTGTCGTTCCTGCCCGCTGTTCCCACACCGTTCATTTCAATCTCTCCGCCCCCCGTCATACCAGTTTATCATGTCGCGTCCTCAGGGTCGGGCAGTCTCAGAAAACCATTACTATCGGGCCGGGTGAGGCCACTAACAGAGAAGCCCTTGCATTGTTGCTGGGTCAAGATGCGTGAGAGTTTAGTTTCTGTAAGCTGGGGGTCTTGTGTCACACGCACGTACATACATACCACAAACATATATATATTACATATAACATTATATCTTATATATTCTCTTATATATCTCCTATATTATATAATTGTTATCTCCTCTCTCTCTCTTCTCTCTCTCTCTACTCCTGTCTGTCTGTCTTCTCTCTCTTTCTCTCTCTCTATTATTTATATATATTTATATTATATATAAATTATAGTAAGTAAAGGTAAGGAGTCCCATACCTATAAGGTCGTAGGGAGTGTGGCGTCAGAGACTCACTTCTCTAGGGCCAGCCTATTGAGGGCGGGCCCGTATCCTCTCCCTCGCTGCTTTACCTTCCCTGACCTAAAGAGGGCAGGTACACCATTTACAGCCGGATATTATATATATATATATAATATATATATATATAGTGAGAGAGAGAGAGAGAGATGACTGTTGAGTTTTGCCGCTTTATATGCTTCGCTCCGAGACGAGAGAGAGTCGAGCTGGAATGCGATAGATAATTGTAACATGTGATAAAATGTTCTTGCTGTAGGGTAACCAGAGGTAGTGTTCAGTAATGCCTGTTCTGAGAACATACGCAGACACCACCTATTTTGCTTTGCCCCTTACTGACGACAGTATTAACTGAGTGAGGCGCCACCGGGGGGCGACCCCCACAAGTCCCTCCGAGGACCTTTCCCCGTGAACCTCCACCTTCGAAGGCCCCGACACAAACTTTATAGGTGCAGAAAATTATGTATGGGGAAACCAAAAACTGATAACCACCATGAGACCGGTCCAACCAGGGGGCTCCAAATCAGATAATTTTCTTGTATTTGCATATCAAATCGATGAGGATGCTGCTGCTATGGATTAGGCTACATGTGCTTGAGACACGTTATAGGCCTAGGCCTGTATTACGCTTTCGATCATAACATATCCTGGCGATCAACCAGGCCTTGAGAGATAAGGTACTGCAGGTGTTAAAGTAGTTAGAAACACTCTCAAAATCACGTCCGTAAAGTGGATGAAAACGACCGTGGGTGTCCCAGCTTCCCAATGAGCCCTCAGCAATTTCACACTGGGTAGAGACGGCCTGTTCTGGAAAATCCCTATGGACTCTTTGGATTCGAAACCCGTGACTCTGCACTTCGTAACCCAGGTGCTATTACAAGCGTCAAGGTGGCTGGTCTGGGTGAGAGTCTTAGTGTTCGGATCCAACCATTGGTGAGTCTTAATTTGATTAGGCTTGATATGATCTGGAAGACAAACGGTTAGGCCTATAGCGACACAGATCACCATACAAGTAAACACAAACAAGGGCATTTATTTCGGCTCATTCAAATCAGTTCGCTAGCTAAATTCTTGTTTGTGCCCTCCTACGACCCCTCCCACGCCCCACTCATCATGTATCTAGCTGATGGTTAGAGTGCGTGCTCATGATCTGCTGACTGGGTTCGAATCTAGTTCAAGAGGATTTTTCCTCTGGAGTACAATAAGTGCAGACTCACTATCCACAAAAAGTCCGGATGAGACTATAAACGAGGATCTCAAGGACTTAGTCGAAGCAGTTGTCGGATGCTTTTTCCATTGCAACTCTTCTGTCTCTGCAAGCTTTCCCTATCGGCCGACCTCCGTGCAGTCCTGTATCCTGCATACAGACAGCCACTACTACTACACTACACTACACTACACTACAAGTGGTGATCGGACCAGTATTTATCTCTCCATCCTTGATGGAAGTGGCACGAGGGTTTAAGCTTCCCTGCCTATACAAAATAAACCGTGAAGTTTGGGTTCGATCCCAGCATTGCTCTTTCTTCCCAGTTTGACGGAAAATCGAACTGAATGTCAATTCTTGGGAGGAGAATCAAACAGCCAGACCCGTGTGCATACAGATTTGTGCATGTCTTTTAACACCCCCCCCCCCCTCCCACGCACCCCCCCTTAAGAAAAACCGACAAAAAACAAAACATGCCTCCCTCCCACCCCCCCCATGGACAGTTGAGAATTACGAAGGAGCAGGAGGTACTTTTGTCCTGGAAAAAATTGGGCGGTACAGTTCTATACGCAAAAATACCAAACCATTGGTGAGCCTCGACGCTTAGCCACGGAGAGGGGGGTGGGGGACCTCTTATGCAGGCAGAAGGAGAGATCCATAGGTGTCTAGCCATCTGTTGAGTGGATACAGATGTAAACAGGTATAAAACCATACGTCGCCGATGTTATCGCCGCGGAACATTCTGTTGTACCACTCAGGCACCTCTCTCTCTCTTCTTCTCTCTCTCTCTCTCTATCTCTCTCTCTCTCTCTTCTCTTTTCTCTCTCTCTGACTTAAGTCTTGGTTGATTGTTTTTTCTTCTTCTTGGTTTTGTTGTTGGTTTGTTTTTCTCTTTTTTTGTTTTGTTGTTTTTCTTTCTTTTCTTTTGTTTGTTGTTGTGGGGTTTTTTTGGGGGGGGGGGAGGTGTTGGGGGTTGGTTGGGGGGTGTTTTTTGTAGGGTTTCTTTTTTTGTTTGCTTTTGTTTGTTGTTGTGGGTTTTTTTTCTTTCTTTTCTTGGTTTTTAAGGGTTATTTCCCTTTGTTTCCACTGTGTGAGAGTATAAGTATTGGGTTATTATTAAGATGTTTCCCTACGGGCGGGACTGGATGTTAAAAAAGACATGAATGCTTATTTCATTATCCTCAAACTAAAAGAATTTGTCATTGTCATTGGTCTGTCTCTTGCCAAGTGCCTTGGATAGTCAGCAAACACAGTTGCAAAGTTAAGTCATTCAAGTCAATAGTTTTAATCATCCACGGAAGGGCAAACAACACTGGCACGGAATATTATTGGTTTCTTCTTCTTCGTCGAAATCTCAGACATAAACTATTGTTGTGTGCCATATGAGTGACAATCTTTGTGCTGGGTAAAGCGCTGATCAGCACATCTCATCTGCATGGGAGAGAATTGCTCTCTTTAAGACTTTTCTGGAAAAAGAATGTAGGAGATGGACTAAGAAGAAGAATATAGACTAGAGAGATGGAAAGAAAAAAGAACATTTAATGATGATTTAAAGTGTTTTTTGATTGAATTTGACAAGCAGAAACAAAGACTCAGGAATTCGAAAGAGGGGAATTATGGACATAATTTCAGATAGTGGGGATTGTATTTTCACTGGCTCCCGCATTCCCCATGATTAGAAAAAAACCTCGAAGAAAAGCTTTGATTGATATAAGTTTAAAAAATAAAATCAACAACACAAACACACAGGCACATAGCCCCCTCCCCCCCCCGCCCCACACACACACACACGCGCGCGCATTTTACGAGCATGCATAGTGCTATGGACACTGTATTTTCAATTAATTAAATTAATATTCTCACTAGGAGAAGTAGGCTCTCTAGCTCAGTGGGTTTTGTTTTCAATTTTTTGTTGTTTTTTTTTTTTTTTATTGGTATTTTACATGTTTTACCTCTACACACTGGGCCTGGTGGAAGTGCCAAATACCGTGACTTTTTTCAACGAATAGGACCGAAAATGAACCGCAATCTTGTATTTTTTGCTTTAAGGGGACACAATTTGTGTTTTCAGGAAATAACTGGTATTTTTCCTTCTGGATATAAATAAGACAGAAGAGAATGTAAAATGGCTAAAGGGAGGATAGTGATGTGAGTGCAGAAAGCAGATTGTTTTTGGCTTCCACAGCTTCACCAATCTTTAAAGCGAGTGGTTTTTGCCATTGCGTGCATTTGCAGTATATTACGGAAGTAAGTCCCCTGGTTTCCTCACAGATTGCTAGGGGGCAGGTGTCATTCTAAATACCAAGTGCTTCTAGAAAATAGTGGAGTTTATGTGATTTACTAAATCCGGCCTTGTTTAGTGCTGTGAAATCCAACTCCACGTAGATGTAGACAGGAAAATCGGTGGATATTCAATGGCTTCTCGTGTTATTGCCACATAGGGAAGACATCCCCTTTTGTGGACGCGAAAATTTCGAGAAAAAACGGCAGGTGGGTTTGTGATTGTAGCAGACGCAACTGTTGAACTTGTAAAAATTTATATCGTGTTTTACCCATACTATTCTTGCTTTCTTCTATTTTTTTCTCAGGAATGTCCTGGCTGTGTTTACCCCGACAGGCAGGTTTGCGCAAGACTTAGAGATGACGCATGTTTGAATATGACAAATGTTATCTATTGTTTGATTTTTAATTAAAGGTATCACTGTGAATTGAAGGGCAATGTAATTTTTGGCTGTCGCCAATGCCCCAGTCCTCCAATCGTCCCCCATTGCCTCCTTTTCCCAACCTTTCAGATTGTTGTGCCTCGGCTTTTTAGTACTTTGTGTATCCGTAGCATTTGTAATGCCATTTGCATCTGTTAACGCGCGCGCGCGCGTGCAAGGCACACACACATGCACAACACACCACACACACACACACACACACACCACACGTGTGTACCACGCGCACGCTGCGCGCACACACACATACACACACGCACGCACGCACGCCGCACGCTACGCGCGGCGCACCACACACACACACACACACACACACACACACATCACACACACACACACACACACGCCCATGACACAAGCACCTCACACATCACACACACACACAAACACAACACACACAAACCCCACACACACACACACACCACACACACACACACACTTTTTAAATTTGATTTTTCAGAATCATTTGATTCATGATCATTGCAGTAGACCAGTGAATGTGCAGTTTAACAAATTATTCCTGTGTTTGGGCGTGTGTGTGATGTGTGTGTGTGTTTGTGTGTGTGTGTTTGCTGTTGTGTGTGTGTGTGTGTGTTGGGTTGGCAGTGTGTGTGTGGGGTAGTGTGTGTGTGTGTTTGTGTGCATGCATGACTGTATGTGTGTGTGCATTTTATGATTAAAAAAAAATGATACGTTCATTTCTTTTATTTTGAGGAATTGTGGAAGTGATAAGCACTCATGTGCTTTTTTAATCAGTCCCTTGGTGATGTTGTTTGCCAATTTTTTTATTTTGCTTCTGGTCCCCACTGGCAGCACATTCATGGCTAGGTACTCTTTCATAAAAGTGGGAACAGGTTTTAACAGACTTAAATCATGTTGTGCAAAATGGTCTATGTGCATTCACACACAGGGCCTTTCGTCCAAATCACATTTCAGTGAATAGACGTTAAAATCAAAGATACACGCAGAACCTTGGTTTTTATACTATAGTATATATTTAATTAACGTCTAATCCGATAAGGATTTGGGAAGTTGAGTTGACATGATGTTAACACCTGGGAAAAATCCCCTTGAAACCGAATTGTAACCTGGGCTCGTTAGCGTGGTGGCAGATCACGAGCACAAAGTACAACATTTCTTACCACCATTGCATTGCACCAGGCTATCTAGTTTACCCTCTCTTTCTCATTTACTGGTAGATTAACGTTTCTATGATGAACTGACTTGTTGAATATAAATTGAATCAGAACTGAACTACAATACATTACATTGCTCTGATGCAAGATTTATACAATGTATCCTGCACAATAAAAAAAAAAAAATGGATTCCGTTGTTGACTGTGTTTTGGCTTTTTGTGGCCTATAAACTTAGGTCAACGGTTACACTACAGTTTGTTTGACCATGAAAAATGTTAGTTTTGAGCCACACTGTCAGGACATTTGTTGTCTCACTATCCGGCAGTCCCACTGAGTCAGTGTTTACCCTTATCTTGATATATAAACTTTTCAGGCAGAATCAGAGAGAAGCTTACAGTGTTGTTTTGCCTGGATTTTTCAGACGAACATGGGTAATAAATATAGGTAGTTCAGATAGATTGAAGATTAGATTACAAATTACAAAGAGAAATGTTTTTATACTTTGAATTGAAGCTTGGTAAGAGATTATGATGGAGCATATTGATTTGATGATGTGGCAAGCAGCGCCAGCGTCATCCGCATATCAAGGTCGTCTAGTTGTTTGAGTGAGGCTCCAGCGAATCCCTCTTGGGGTGTCTATCTGGTCGTCTTCTCATCACCCATATCAATTTGGCCAGTTTGAAGAGAACTGCTGACATCCACATCCTGTCTTACTTCCAGTCTGTGACTTCGAAGACAGTGTTGCTATGGCACAGAGCATTGAAGTTGTCATAGGAAGCTTGTGATAAGGTGTACCAGTTTCGATGGGATGCATAGTGTCGAAGGATACTCCAAAGGCTGTCTCTGTGTATGCTGTCAAAGGCCTTTTTCGAAGTCACAAAATTACAACATACAGTTGTCTTGCCACTCTGTGCACTGTTCGATGATATTTCTGAGCGTGAAATATCTGGTTCTATACATCCTCGTTGCTTCTCCTGACTGCTTGTTCCTTCTCAAAGCATCGCCACAGGTTGATATTTTCTGATGGATGACTTTGGCCAGTATCTTGATTGCCACAGACAAAAGAGTGATTCCCCTCCAGTTGTTGCGTCGTCGGGTTCCTTTCTTGGGGTTGACTATCACTCCTTGGTCCAATCATCAGGTACTTTCTCGTTCTTCCATGCAGCTGTGAACATTGTTGCAGTATGTCAGCTGCTTGTCAGATTGCCTGACAGTTCGGCCACCAAGGATTGTCCTTGCCTGGTGACTTGCCGTTCTTGGGGTCTTGATGGCAGCCACTATCTCTTCTTTGTTGGGGGCGTGACTTCAATGTCTTAGTCTTTGTAGCTTCTGGGATGTCCCCGGCTGTCTCTCAGGTGGTGCCGGTGAGAACTTGCTGGAAGGTTTTCAGCCAATCTTTCTTCTTGCTCTTTCTCTGTTGTCACCAGTTTCCCTTGTCTGTCCTGATTGGTCCCCCAGCGCTCATCTTAAATTTGTTTGCATACTTTCTTGGTGTTCTTTGTTAGACTTCCCTTGCTCTCTTGGGCCGCGCCTTTCTCCTCAGCTGCCAGCTGTCCACGGGCTTCTCTCTTGTCACGGCGTGCGAGTCTCTTACTTTCCTGTGTGCTTTCTGTAAACTTCTTCCTGCCTCTTTAGTAGCCGTGGAGACTTACTTGCAGAAGTCTCTCTGGTCTCTCTTCTTTCTTTGATGGCATCGAGGGTCTCTTGTGGATCCAGTCATTGTTGGTCTTCTTTTGATGGACGATGTTGTCCTTGCTGCTCTCGTGTACAGTTTACAGATCTGCTTCCATGTCGTATCTATGTCCTGCTGTCGGTCATGTTCTGCAGGTTGTGAATCTGTACTCAGATCGTTGATGAAGCTGACTTCACGTTGGTGTCTCTCAATCGTGGGTATCAAATCGCGCTTGGAGTGGGTGGTCTTGTCTTCTTCTGTTTCATCTGGATGTGTGCTGTCTCCAGGTGATGATCGCTCCCGACATCCGACTTCGCTTTGGTTCTCACATCCAGATTGAGTTCGTCTCCACATATTTTGGATCATCAGATGTCAAATCTGGTTCTTATCTCTTCCATTCGGCGACGCCCTAGTCAGCTTGTGGATGTCCGTGAGTGAAGTGGGTCCCTCAGTATCTCTAAGTTGTTCATGGCGAAGAATCCACAAGTCTTCCCGTTGTCATTCTGTTCCACAACGTGTTTGCCCTTGACTTCTCTTTGTCGGTGGTTGTCTCGTCCGACCTGGCTTAGGTCCCCATGTCGATGATGAGGTCATGGCGTGGGCTTTTCTGTCTCTGTCGGCAGCTGGTGGTTTGAAGTCGTCTTTGCTTCATCGGTGCTGTTGTGGTGGTGCGTAGACTGGATGATGTGATGTTGATGGGCTTCCTTTCAGTCTCGCACTCTGGAGTCTGCTGTTGTCAGGCTGACACTCCATATGGCATCGATCTAAGCCTGTCTGGAGGATGTGTGGCATTATCCCGCGTGGTGCTGGGAGGCTGCGGCCTGTGGAGTGGACGGGGGGGCTACGGGGGGGTGGAGCAGGCGCCCTGTTCCTGTCAGCGACGAGCGCTGTGGCCGAGGTCGGGAGGGGGATGCTTGTGCGCTTTGGGGTCCGGGGCTGGGGCAGGCGTGTCAGCGGCGCTCGGGACCTTGGTGACGTGGCGGTGCGGTGGGGGGTGGGGGGCTGGGCGGCACTGGTGCCTGCGGGTTGCGGCGCGCGGATGGGGCAATGCTGATGGCTGTGGATGGAGATGAAGAAGGGAAGGGCCTTAGGAGCATTCGATACTTTAAAGATTACTATGGGGATGATGAGGGGGATAATAAAGGGAATAACGGGACCTTGAGGGAATAGATTTTAATTGTGCATTTATGTTATGGGAGGGGCATGGGGGGCACGTGAGCATCGATAGGGATCTTGATGGACGAAATGGTTTCTATCCCATTACTATTTTGCTTATTGACTGATTTTTTTACAAGCACGGGAGATGAGATATTGAAACCGGATGCCGGAGATTTTTAATTGGAATTTGGGAGATCTGAGATGGGGGAATTTTTTTTGGATTGCCTGAATGATGGGCGATTGATAATTTATTACTAGAGGAATGGGAGGGGAGGAAATATATTGATGGAAATTAAGGATATTAAATGGGGGGGGGCTTTTACATTATGAGGATCTTGAAGGGGATGCGATTTGATCTTTTCTTAATAGATCTGACTTTGGGCTGAGGCTCAGATTTAGCGATGGGGACGGAGCTTGGATCTGCCAGAGGGGGAGGGAGTGGAGGGGGAAATTCAGGAAATAATGATGGATTGATTGAAGGATGTGAATGCAATAGAGACTTTGCGCAATTTTGGAAATTGAATATTTTATTTTTGTAATCAGGCTCATTAGAATGGATTATAGAGGATTCAAGAGGGGCTTTTAGCGGATTATCTAAAGGGGATAAAGGGATTTTGGATTTATTTTGAAAGAATTTTATGATTGGGGGGATGATGGGGGAGATAATGGGATGTGGGATATGGATAATATGATCTATACTTCTTGGTTTTACTGTGGATGGACTTGTAAGAAGGCTGATGGAATGATGCGGGGAAAGAGGCTTTTAAGACTTGAAATTATTTACGGAAGGATTTATTTTTAATCTGATTGGGGGCGATTTTTGGCAGGGGATATTTGTTTAATTTGAGAGGACTATGGGGGGGAATTTTATGACTTCATGAGGAACATATGGGATGTTGGAATTTGATTTTTGGGGAGGATTTAAAAATGTTTGGATTAATTGATTGGAGGGAATATTTTATATGATTTGGGCGGGATTGTGCTTTTAATGGCCTCTGTCGGGGCGGCAAAGCTTGCCAGGGGATTCGCGCTGCGCTTGGGGGCCTATAGGCTTTACGGCCTCTCCCTTATGGGGATTACGCGATTGCGCTTTTCAATTTACATCCGGCGGGCCATTTTATTGACTACAGGTGCCGCTTCGCTCGATGCCATACTATGCGGCCTTCATCCCATAATGGGGCTATGATAGCCACCCAATCAATCACTACCTCTTTCTATACTACCATTCTTTCATTCCACATAAAATTCTCTTCTTCACTTCCAATCATTTTTTTTTCTTATACAAACATTAATCTCAAACACTTCCCAACCATTCCACCACATTTTCTCATCAAAACAACTTTCCTCTTTCTCCACTCATGCATCATCTCACACAAATGAAATAAACTTCTTTTTCTCATTTACCTATTAATCTTCTTTCACACCTTTCAATTTTTCTCACCATTTTTCACATCCCAAACTCATCTTTACACCATCACTTTTCCCCATCTTCAAATCTTTTCATACACATCTTTCCAATCCTCATCCACTCCTCAAATCCAAATATTCTATCACTTCCTTCCTTCACATAAATTCTTTCCCACTCCTTCCCACAACATCCCTCTCACAGTCCCTTTCAACCCAAAATCATTCAACACTCAAAAATCCATCAACAAACCACCCTCCAACCAAAAAAAAAAAAATACAACATTCTCCACCCATAATTCTCAAACCAAAAAAAAACATTCCACAATATCTCCTCACTTCCTCAATACCATTTTTCATAAAATTTCTCAATTCATCTCAATTCTTCACAAAACACTTCAATCTCACATCCCTTCCATTTTTCTTTCCAAAAAACAACCTTTCTCACAACTAACAAACCAACCTCTTCCCCTCCACTTCACAATCTTCCTTCACTTCTCAAATAAAAAAATCCCTCACCACCTAAATTTTCCTTCATTTTCTTCACTCACTACCCATTTTTTTTTTTCTTTTCTCATTCCCTTTCAAAAAATTCTCCTTTCACTTTTCAACAAACAATACAAATAATAACAATCCCTCATTCTCTCAAACAAAAAATTCCAAAACAAAATTTCTCAAATATAAAATCCAATCTACACTTTCAATCTCATATCCAAACAATTCACTTTCCTTCATTCACCATCGAGTCTACTGGTCCCGGGAGGTCTTCGCCAAGCAAAATAGTATAAGTTTTCTCTGTGCTGTTTCTGTAACTTCTCTTTTTTTTACGGGACAGGTGGTTAGCCTGTGCCCAACCCCAACCTGGAGGATGGTTTCCACCTTAGTCGCCTCTTACGACATGCCTGGTTGGAGGGGCAGGGATCCTATTCTTGCAATGCTCGCCTTTGTAAGCATATCCGGGAGTCCCACGGGGGGTGAAAGATCAATGAAGCATTAGTAATCAGCCAGTCTATAAATGACTGATATGTGGTTGCTCGTTTTACCAGTTGGGAGAGGAATGGTGGAAAGAGAAAGAGAAGACGTTTGACATCTGAGAAGACTGGTTGTCGAATGAGTTGAAGGCACCAAGAATTATAAGTTTAGTGGGGAGAGACGGCTATAGTGGTGAGGAGTGACTGGGATTTTCTTGGTTGAAAAGAGAAGATGTCGGATTGTGTTTACGGCTGGGAGGTGGACGGTTAAAGGCTGCAGAAAGTAACTAGAGTGCAGGTAGGTTGAGATTGATTTCGCAAACTTCAAAAGTTTCATGTAGAATTGATGGTTGTGACTGAAAGAAAAGAGATGGTTTCCAATATGTCTTTGAGAATGATGCAATCCCACCTCCTCGAGAGATCGGAGAAAAGAAATAGCTTTATATGCCAGGAGGAGTCAGCAGTTTAATTTTGCTATGGCCATGTGGTTTGAGCCAAGTGTCGGGAGAGAAGGTTATAGTCAATGTTTTTTCCAGAGATGAATCAGAAAAATGTAGTCGGCTTTTCCATTTGGATAGACAGACTGCACATTGAACAAACAAACTTGAAGGAAATCTGAAGGAGGTGGAGAGGTTGAAGATGAAAGTGGTGGGTTTGGACAAGAATCAGAGGAAGAGGATGAAGGCGATGGTGGAGATGTGGCTAGCGGAAGAACAGACAAGAGTTTGGATGGTGAATTGGGAGTAGAAGATGGTGAAAGAACTGTGTTAATCAGGGGATTCGGTGTTTGACACACATCATGATGCACATCATCATCAGTTCTGAACAAAAAAACAACAACAACAGCAACACCGAAACATAGAAGAAAATAAACTGCTATTAAAAAACACTATCTCACTGTCTGCCTGTACAAGGAGAAAGACGAAGAGACAGACGCTGGCCTTGAGTGGAATGGCATAGGCCTACTGTGCTTAGAAAGCTGAGAACCTCAAAGAATGGAGGAAGCTGGTTGCAAAATCTTCAGTGGTGCCCCAACGGTCAACCAGACTATGGGATAGGTAAAGGTGAAGGTGAAGTTCCATTCCCAAGAGTAAATAGGCTTACATGTTCTTTTGACGGACAAAAGCTGTCATCAAAAGATGAAAAAATCAATAGAAAAGGAAACAATGAATACAACGACCATAAAACAACAACAACAGCAACACCGGAACATAGAAGAAAATAAACTGCTCTTAAAGCTTTGTGCCTTATGTTCGGGGATCCTTTCAAAAAGGGTACAAGGGGCCTCATAAAGTTTGTACCCAGCCAAAGGTCACAGTTAGCTGAAAATAAAATAACGATCACAACACAGACATTGCCACTCATAACTCTGTGATAACACAGGCAATAGGAGTCAAAGAAGAAATTGTGCCCTTCACTTTATTATAGTTCGTTCCTCGGCTAGAGCTTAGGGGTTCACCAATGGTGAAATTTTGCGTAAGCAACAATCGTTTTGGCCCACCACGAAGGTAGCCGTATTCCAACTTCGGGGAAGCCAGTTCTATATTTGAGAAAATATAGTGGCGCAAAAGAAGGGCAGGTAACCAATTACAACTGCATTATTACAGAAATCTATATATCTATCAAAGATTCGGATGAAAACAATCCACTATAAGATCAAATCTTTCATAGACAGCATTTAAGGATTTATAGGTAAGGGTCCATGCCCCCTGGCCTGACCTCACTTAGGTCTGGTTGAGCACTCTTCAGCAGGTCCAGCGGTGGACTTGAAAAACATTACCTTCTGTTGGTACCCTTACTAGCAAGACATTGTTCACATTTACAATTTATCTATCGAATTCCCAAGTTACTCTCTCTCTCTCTCTCTCTCTCTCTCTCTCTCTCTCTCTCTCTCTCTCTCTCTCTCTCTCTCTCTCTCTCCTCGCTATATCTATATATATATTATATATATATATATATAATTATATATATATATATATTTATATATATATATATATATATGCGTGTGAGTGTGTGTATGTTGTGCGTGCGGCGTGTGCGCGTGCGTTTAAAAGTTATTTAAGAATCAAGGGTCTGCACTTTTAACATGTTCAGTCACCTGACATCTCACGTTGCTGACGGGAGTGTTTCTGAGGGATAGCCTATTGTTAGGAAACATTGCGCTCACAATCTGCACGCCCGGGTTCGAATCTTGTTCAAGAGGATTTTTCTCTGGAGAACATCAGTACCGACTCACTCTCCTCAAAAGTCCTTCGATGTGACTATTAAAACTGAGTCGTGTGCGATACGCACGCAGAACATCATGCGCACACGTTAATCCTGTTCCGCTTTTCGAAAGAGTAGGCCCATTGGTGCCGGTGGGAACAGATGACAAAATTTACAAAACCGCATACACACGGGGACTAGATGTAAATAAAGCACATAGTACTTATTCCCGTTATCCTCGAGATAATAGAATAAAAATGTAATGGAAATATATTATGCTTATGGAAACTTTGTGCCAGTATCTCTGATGATGTCAATGCAGTGAAGGTTAGTCTGTGGTTACAGGCGTTGAGTTTGTGGTCCTTGTTTTTCTCCCTTTCCTGCTTTTCTTCTTTTACTTTTTCTTTTTTCTTTTGTGATAGTTCTTATTTTCGGTCAGCTGATGCGGCTGATTAGCATTTCATACATGTCTTGCAATATGTGATGATCGTTGCGCTGATTGCATTTCATATATGTCTTGCAATATGTGATGATCGTACGCTGATAGCATTTCATAATGTCTTGCAATATGTTGATGATCGTTCAAAAATGATCCTGGATATTTTTGTTGCAGAAAAAATTTAAGATTGAATCAGAAGTGGAAAAAACTGGATCATACCTATGACACAGAGTTAGGGAGACAGACCAGGTCAGTATGGAGTGGAGTGAGCCACAATTGTCAATCATTTTGTTTGGGGGGGGAGGGGGGGGGGCAAGGGACAAACTATAATATCGTGTACTTTTTCTTTTTGCTCCCTCATCTTCTGTGACGTCCCCCCTCCCCCCGTCATGCTGTTCCCACGCCGCTCATTCCAATCTCCCCGCACAAACCACACCTAGATTTGTTATGTCTTATCCCTCAGGGCGGAAGTCCACAGGGTGCCAACACAATATTGTGTACTTTAGCTTCAGTCTTGGCAGATTTTTGTGAGTGAATACGGGTTGCTCTCCCACGGGTAAGGCGTTAAAGAGCAAAAACAGCGGTACCATCCATTTATAACCAGATTTCTGTGTAGGCTACAGGTGTATTGTTTTCCTATTGTTATAAGGCTTTTTCTACAGAATTTTGCTAGAGAAACTTTTTGTGTAGCCATGGGTTCTTTTACATGTGCAAAATGCATTTGCACACGGGTTTCCGTTTTTTAAATTTTTTTTATATTCATGTGATGGACTACAGCAGACCAGCATACTCAAGGTCTAGTGGACCGGGACTGGGGGGGGGGGGGCGGGTCTCGGGCACCCCCCCACAAACGGGGTCCAATCCAGCTGTCTCTTCTTTTCAAGGCTGGTGCATGCGAGATACATAATAGCCACGGCACTCGGGATATAAGAAGCTCGAGTATAGAAGTTGTACGCTACGCTGTTGATGTAGAGCAAAAGGGGATGATTGTTTCGGCGAAGTCTGTACATAGGTTCAGAATTATGCTTTTAAAGCTTTTGAATGGCTTTCGAAACTATAATTATGTTTTATATAACTTTTGTAGGCTATGTGCCACGTTAAGTGTACGTTACTTGTTTATTTTAAATTTCCATGTCTTAAGGTTAATGATGATTGCACAGATTTATGATAACACTTAATAGTGTATTTAATCCGCCTTCTGTGCACTGTGAATCCAGCTAAGCCTACAATCTTAACAAACATGACAGCTATCCAGGGAGTGTAGTGCGTCAGGGTGCCGGAGGTGGTGAAGTCATTATAGATGCCTATAGCCTGCACTTCATTTAGAAGATAATTGTACGCTGAATTTAGTAGGTCAACTGTCAACATTTTTTGGTATTGCTTTTGCCAACAGTCTCTGACATAGCATGACATTTAAAAAAAACACTTTTAATGTGTAAAGTTATCCATTCCGTCACTGCTGTTGATGAAACATAAAACCCCAATTGTATTGACTATGTTCAGGAAGAATTTGAGGAAATCGACGCCATCTACACGGAAGAGAAAAAGCACGCTTCAGAGCTGGAGGACGTTTCAAATCATGGAGAAGGGAATATCTTGGCCCATCTGGCCGCCGTTCTGCTTGCCCGCGAAAAGCGGGAGAGGAGGTGCACATCATGGCATGAGATGATGTCGGCTGCCGTCATCAGGCGGCTGGCGCTCACACAAAGTCGCAAAGCCCTCAGTCACGAGCAGAAGAGAAGAAAAGTCAGACAAGAAGACATAGTCCAAGAAAAGAAAATAAGTGTTCAGATATGAGTTTCCCAATGGTTCGTTTTGTTCTGGAGTTGGTTCTATTATTACCACTCTCAACCCCTTCAAATGGAAATCT
The DNA here is from genome assembly GCA_028751875.1 of Rapana venosa. Lineage (NCBI taxonomy): Eukaryota > Metazoa > Mollusca > Gastropoda > Neogastropoda > Muricidae > Rapana > Rapana venosa. The sequence goes on from CM054156.1 coordinate 50,116,841, forward strand.
GTCATTGTAGGTATGGGTATCAGTGGACAGTTTTTTATTTTTAAAAGTTTACCATTTCTTTTTGGACATAATGCCCTGTTTCAACAGAATGTGTATCTCGACAAAATAAAGTTCTAAGTCTTGTATGTGACTGTGTGAAAAAGCAGTTGGGATATGAATGATCAGTCTCTAGTATTTTTCTCCGCTGATATATAGTCATACTCCTCGTATGTGAGCAAATACTTTTCATTTCTTATTTCTTAGTCATTATATAATTTATTACAGCAATAACTTTTGTATACCGTAGACTTGGCTTACTCACCGAATGTACGCTGCCTATTTAGAATAGTCTTAGGATCAGGCCTTTGTGAAAACCTGTGTAGATCTATGTAAAAGACTTACAAATAATTGCCATGTAGCCTATCTAAGTGCCAACAGGTTTGTTACACTGTTTTGGGCAAGTGAATTACAAAACACATTTTGACGTTGACATTAATACAGCAACATGTCTGGTCTAAGTTGTGTATTTGATTTGATTTTTTTTTGTTTTTGCAAGATATAGCGCTATATAAATTCCATTTATTATTATTATTATTATTATTATTATTACTTTGTGATGAACAATTGTTTTATCCCTAAAAAGTATTGATGACTGTTGTAAAATAAAACGGAAACAATGGATATTTTAGTCATGATTGCATGTGTGTGTGTGTGTGTGTGTGTGATGTGTGTGTGTGTGTGTGTGTGTGTGTGTGTGTGTGCGCGCGCGTTGCGTGCGCGCGTGTGGTGTGTGTTGTGTAACCCTCAGTAAAGCCTTCAGTGCAAGAATTGGTTCAGGAGTCTTGGGTGTGGGAGTGAAAGTGTTCCGAATGTGAAGCTTTTTCTGTTGAATGTCGTTCTGCTTTTGGCCCAGAGTGCTCTGAATGAAGACCCGAAGCCCTTTACTGCAGGTTGGGGACAGCAAGACACATAGGATCTTTTGGAGTCATGGCAAGAATGTCTTGATGCAGTTGTCCTTCAAATCGCTCTGTGAACGAGCTGCTTCTTTTAATTCCATCCTCCATTGGCTGGGCAGTCTCTTGTTACGTGGTGGCCTTTGAGTCTCTTTGTACTTTGTATTGGAAGCTTTGCCTGATCACTTGTTTTTTCTGCCTGCATCTTCTGTGTCGTTCCTGCCCGCTGTTCCCACACCGTTCATTTCAATCTCTCCGCCCCCCGTCATACCAGTTTATCATGTCGCGTCCTCAGGGTCGGGCAGTCTCAGAAAACCATTACTATCGGGCCGGGTGAGGCCACTAACAGAGAAGCCCTTGCATTGTTGCTGGGTCAAGATGCGTGAGAGTTTAGTTTCTGTAAGCTGGGGGTCTTGTGTCACACGCACGTACATACATACCACAAACATATATATATTACATATAACATTATATCTTATATATTCTCTTATATATCTCCTATATTATATAATTGTTATCTCCTCTCTCTCTCTTCTCTCTCTCTCTACTCCTGTCTGTCTGTCTTCTCTCTCTTTCTCTCTCTCTATTATTTATATATATTTATATTATATATAAATTATAGTAAGTAAAGGTAAGGAGTCCCATACCTATAAGGTCGTAGGGAGTGTGGCGTCAGAGACTCACTTCTCTAGGGCCAGCCTATTGAGGGCGGGCCCGTATCCTCTCCCTCGCTGCTTTACCTTCCCTGACCTAAAGAGGGCAGGTACACCATTTACAGCCGGATATTATATATATATATATAATATATATATATATAGTGAGAGAGAGAGAGAGAGATGACTGTTGAGTTTTGCCGCTTTATATGCTTCGCTCCGAGACGAGAGAGAGTCGAGCTGGAATGCGATAGATAATTGTAACATGTGATAAAATGTTCTTGCTGTAGGGTAACCAGAGGTAGTGTTCAGTAATGCCTGTTCTGAGAACATACGCAGACACCACCTATTTTGCTTTGCCCCTTACTGACGACAGTATTAACTGAGTGAGGCGCCACCGGGGGGCGACCCCCACAAGTCCCTCCGAGGACCTTTCCCCGTGAACCTCCACCTTCGAAGGCCCCGACACAAACTTTATAGGTGCAGAAAATTATGTATGGGGAAACCAAAAACTGATAACCACCATGAGACCGGTCCAACCAGGGGGCTCCAAATCAGATAATTTTCTTGTATTTGCATATCAAATCGATGAGGATGCTGCTGCTATGGATTAGGCTACATGTGCTTGAGACACGTTATAGGCCTAGGCCTGTATTACGCTTTCGATCATAACATATCCTGGCGATCAACCAGGCCTTGAGAGATAAGGTACTGCAGGTGTTAAAGTAGTTAGAAACACTCTCAAAATCACGTCCGTAAAGTGGATGAAAACGACCGTGGGTGTCCCAGCTTCCCAATGAGCCCTCAGCAATTTCACACTGGGTAGAGACGGCCTGTTCTGGAAAATCCCTATGGACTCTTTGGATTCGAAACCCGTGACTCTGCACTTCGTAACCCAGGTGCTATTACAAGCGTCAAGGTGGCTGGTCTGGGTGAGAGTCTTAGTGTTCGGATCCAACCATTGGTGAGTCTTAATTTGATTAGGCTTGATATGATCTGGAAGACAAACGGTTAGGCCTATAGCGACACAGATCACCATACAAGTAAACACAAACAAGGGCATTTATTTCGGCTCATTCAAATCAGTTCGCTAGCTAAATTCTTGTTTGTGCCCTCCTACGACCCCTCCCACGCCCCACTCATCATGTATCTAGCTGATGGTTAGAGTGCGTGCTCATGATCTGCTGACTGGGTTCGAATCTAGTTCAAGAGGATTTTTCCTCTGGAGTACAATAAGTGCAGACTCACTATCCACAAAAAGTCCGGATGAGACTATAAACGAGGATCTCAAGGACTTAGTCGAAGCAGTTGTCGGATGCTTTTTCCATTGCAACTCTTCTGTCTCTGCAAGCTTTCCCTATCGGCCGACCTCCGTGCAGTCCTGTATCCTGCATACAGACAGCCACTACTACTACACTACACTACACTACACTACAAGTGGTGATCGGACCAGTATTTATCTCTCCATCCTTGATGGAAGTGGCACGAGGGTTTAAGCTTCCCTGCCTATACAAAATAAACCGTGAAGTTTGGGTTCGATCCCAGCATTGCTCTTTCTTCCCAGTTTGACGGAAAATCGAACTGAATGTCAATTCTTGGGAGGAGAATCAAACAGCCAGACCCGTGTGCATACAGATTTGTGCATGTCTTTTAACACCCCCCCCCCCCTCCCACGCACCCCCCCTTAAGAAAAACCGACAAAAAACAAAACATGCCTCCCTCCCACCCCCCCCATGGACAGTTGAGAATTACGAAGGAGCAGGAGGTACTTTTGTCCTGGAAAAAATTGGGCGGTACAGTTCTATACGCAAAAATACCAAACCATTGGTGAGCCTCGACGCTTAGCCACGGAGAGGGGGGTGGGGGACCTCTTATGCAGGCAGAAGGAGAGATCCATAGGTGTCTAGCCATCTGTTGAGTGGATACAGATGTAAACAGGTATAAAACCATACGTCGCCGATGTTATCGCCGCGGAACATTCTGTTGTACCACTCAGGCACCTCTCTCTCTCTTCTTCTCTCTCTCTCTCTCTATCTCTCTCTCTCTCTCTTCTCTTTTCTCTCTCTCTGACTTAAGTCTTGGTTGATTGTTTTTTCTTCTTCTTGGTTTTGTTGTTGGTTTGTTTTTCTCTTTTTTTGTTTTGTTGTTTTTCTTTCTTTTCTTTTGTTTGTTGTTGTGGGGTTTTTTTGGGGGGGGGGGAGGTGTTGGGGGTTGGTTGGGGGGTGTTTTTTGTAGGGTTTCTTTTTTTGTTTGCTTTTGTTTGTTGTTGTGGGTTTTTTTTCTTTCTTTTCTTGGTTTTTAAGGGTTATTTCCCTTTGTTTCCACTGTGTGAGAGTATAAGTATTGGGTTATTATTAAGATGTTTCCCTACGGGCGGGACTGGATGTTAAAAAAGACATGAATGCTTATTTCATTATCCTCAAACTAAAAGAATTTGTCATTGTCATTGGTCTGTCTCTTGCCAAGTGCCTTGGATAGTCAGCAAACACAGTTGCAAAGTTAAGTCATTCAAGTCAATAGTTTTAATCATCCACGGAAGGGCAAACAACACTGGCACGGAATATTATTGGTTTCTTCTTCTTCGTCGAAATCTCAGACATAAACTATTGTTGTGTGCCATATGAGTGACAATCTTTGTGCTGGGTAAAGCGCTGATCAGCACATCTCATCTGCATGGGAGAGAATTGCTCTCTTTAAGACTTTTCTGGAAAAAGAATGTAGGAGATGGACTAAGAAGAAGAATATAGACTAGAGAGATGGAAAGAAAAAAGAACATTTAATGATGATTTAAAGTGTTTTTTGATTGAATTTGACAAGCAGAAACAAAGACTCAGGAATTCGAAAGAGGGGAATTATGGACATAATTTCAGATAGTGGGGATTGTATTTTCACTGGCTCCCGCATTCCCCATGATTAGAAAAAAACCTCGAAGAAAAGCTTTGATTGATATAAGTTTAAAAAATAAAATCAACAACACAAACACACAGGCACATAGCCCCCTCCCCCCCCCGCCCCACACACACACACACGCGCGCGCATTTTACGAGCATGCATAGTGCTATGGACACTGTATTTTCAATTAATTAAATTAATATTCTCACTAGGAGAAGTAGGCTCTCTAGCTCAGTGGGTTTTGTTTTCAATTTTTTGTTGTTTTTTTTTTTTTTTATTGGTATTTTACATGTTTTACCTCTACACACTGGGCCTGGTGGAAGTGCCAAATACCGTGACTTTTTTCAACGAATAGGACCGAAAATGAACCGCAATCTTGTATTTTTTGCTTTAAGGGGACACAATTTGTGTTTTCAGGAAATAACTGGTATTTTTCCTTCTGGATATAAATAAGACAGAAGAGAATGTAAAATGGCTAAAGGGAGGATAGTGATGTGAGTGCAGAAAGCAGATTGTTTTTGGCTTCCACAGCTTCACCAATCTTTAAAGCGAGTGGTTTTTGCCATTGCGTGCATTTGCAGTATATTACGGAAGTAAGTCCCCTGGTTTCCTCACAGATTGCTAGGGGGCAGGTGTCATTCTAAATACCAAGTGCTTCTAGAAAATAGTGGAGTTTATGTGATTTACTAAATCCGGCCTTGTTTAGTGCTGTGAAATCCAACTCCACGTAGATGTAGACAGGAAAATCGGTGGATATTCAATGGCTTCTCGTGTTATTGCCACATAGGGAAGACATCCCCTTTTGTGGACGCGAAAATTTCGAGAAAAAACGGCAGGTGGGTTTGTGATTGTAGCAGACGCAACTGTTGAACTTGTAAAAATTTATATCGTGTTTTACCCATACTATTCTTGCTTTCTTCTATTTTTTTCTCAGGAATGTCCTGGCTGTGTTTACCCCGACAGGCAGGTTTGCGCAAGACTTAGAGATGACGCATGTTTGAATATGACAAATGTTATCTATTGTTTGATTTTTAATTAAAGGTATCACTGTGAATTGAAGGGCAATGTAATTTTTGGCTGTCGCCAATGCCCCAGTCCTCCAATCGTCCCCCATTGCCTCCTTTTCCCAACCTTTCAGATTGTTGTGCCTCGGCTTTTTAGTACTTTGTGTATCCGTAGCATTTGTAATGCCATTTGCATCTGTTAACGCGCGCGCGCGCGTGCAAGGCACACACACATGCACAACACACCACACACACACACACACACACACCACACGTGTGTACCACGCGCACGCTGCGCGCACACACACATACACACACGCACGCACGCACGCCGCACGCTACGCGCGGCGCACCACACACACACACACACACACACACACACACATCACACACACACACACACACACGCCCATGACACAAGCACCTCACACATCACACACACACACAAACACAACACACACAAACCCCACACACACACACACACCACACACACACACACACTTTTTAAATTTGATTTTTCAGAATCATTTGATTCATGATCATTGCAGTAGACCAGTGAATGTGCAGTTTAACAAATTATTCCTGTGTTTGGGCGTGTGTGTGATGTGTGTGTGTGTTTGTGTGTGTGTGTTTGCTGTTGTGTGTGTGTGTGTGTGTTGGGTTGGCAGTGTGTGTGTGGGGTAGTGTGTGTGTGTGTTTGTGTGCATGCATGACTGTATGTGTGTGTGCATTTTATGATTAAAAAAAAATGATACGTTCATTTCTTTTATTTTGAGGAATTGTGGAAGTGATAAGCACTCATGTGCTTTTTTAATCAGTCCCTTGGTGATGTTGTTTGCCAATTTTTTTATTTTGCTTCTGGTCCCCACTGGCAGCACATTCATGGCTAGGTACTCTTTCATAAAAGTGGGAACAGGTTTTAACAGACTTAAATCATGTTGTGCAAAATGGTCTATGTGCATTCACACACAGGGCCTTTCGTCCAAATCACATTTCAGTGAATAGACGTTAAAATCAAAGATACACGCAGAACCTTGGTTTTTATACTATAGTATATATTTAATTAACGTCTAATCCGATAAGGATTTGGGAAGTTGAGTTGACATGATGTTAACACCTGGGAAAAATCCCCTTGAAACCGAATTGTAACCTGGGCTCGTTAGCGTGGTGGCAGATCACGAGCACAAAGTACAACATTTCTTACCACCATTGCATTGCACCAGGCTATCTAGTTTACCCTCTCTTTCTCATTTACTGGTAGATTAACGTTTCTATGATGAACTGACTTGTTGAATATAAATTGAATCAGAACTGAACTACAATACATTACATTGCTCTGATGCAAGATTTATACAATGTATCCTGCACAATAAAAAAAAAAAAATGGATTCCGTTGTTGACTGTGTTTTGGCTTTTTGTGGCCTATAAACTTAGGACAACGGTTACACTACAGTTTGTTTGACCATGAAAAATGTTAGTTTTGAGCCACACTGCTCAGGACATTTGTTGTCTCACTATCCAGTCAGTCACATGAGTCAGTGTTTACCCTTATCCCTAGATATATAACTTTTCAGGCAGAATCAGAGAGAATGCTACAGTGTGTTTGCCTGGATTCAGACGAACATGGGTAATAAATATAGGTAGTTCAGATAGATTGAAGATAGATCTACAAATACAAAGAAGAAATGTTTTTATAACTTGAATTGAAGCTTGGGTAAGAGATTATGATGGAGCATAAATTGATTTGATGATGATCTGATTTCAGCAGAGGTTGTGTTCATGAATCTTTCTTTGTGTTTGTGCAGACTGTTGCCATCAACAAAGCCATCAACAACCAGGAGACTCCTGTCAAAGAAAAACATGTCCGCAGTATCCTTTGCTTAGTTACACTTACAGTGTCAGTCAGCAGTGTATGCCGGTACTCTTTGTTGAGTGTGTGTGTGTCACTGTGTCAGTGTGTGTGTGTCTGTGTGTGTCTGTGTGTGTGTGTGTGATAATGTGTTTGTACAATAGAGAGAGAGAGAGAGAGAGAGAGAGGAGAAGGAGAGAGAGAGAGAGAGAGAGAGAGAGAGTGTTTGTATGTACAGTGTGTGTGTAATGTATGTGTACAATAAGAGAGAGAGAGAACTTGAACTCGAACTCAAACTCAAACTTGATAGATTTATTCAAAAAAAGGCCATTGGCCCATACATGAAGGGGGGTTGCCAAACTGCTGTAGTATTTTAGTGAGAAAAATAAGTAACACAAAAAACCAAAGTGTTAATGTATACCCACAACTAACCACACACACCACACACACACACACACACACACACACACACACACCACACATAACAACACACACCACACACACCACACTCACTCCAATCAGTTCAAAAAATATGACTTAAAGAAACCAAGATATCTTTTCTAAAGCTTTACACAATATAAAGCAAGGCTTGCGCACATCAGAGGAGGGAGAGAGAGATGAGAGAGAAGAGAAGAGAGAGAGAGAGAGAGAGAGAGAGAGAGAGTAAAACTGAGGTTGTGTGTTGTGTGTGTATGTGGTAAATGAGAGAGAGATGTAGTGTGTACACATGTGTGCAATGTGTGTGTGTTTGTGTTGACTTGTGTGAGTGTGTGTATAATATATAGTGAGTGTGTGACTGTGTGCATGTGATGCAATGTGTGTGTGTGTGTATGTGTGTGTGTGTGTGTGTGAAGTTGAAGATGTAGTGTAATTGAATAGCCTACAGATCTATGCAGTGAAGATGTCATGGATATGGTTGTACTGTGAATGGTAAAAGGGTGCATAACCTATAAGGTGTAGGGAAGCTGAGGCGTCAGAGACCTCACTTCTCTAGGCCAGCATATTGAGGGCGGGCCATCTCCTCTCCCTCGCTGCTTTACCTTCCCTGACCCTAAAGAGTGAATGAGCTGGTTTATTTAAATAATTCATAAAATCTGTAGTTAGTGTAATTTATACTTGAAGTTGTACATGGCTGTATTATTGTATTTGTATGCACTGGAAATTTTTCAGCAGAGCATGTGATATTAATGATTGATATTGAAAGTGGTGAATAAAAGCTCAAAAGAAAAAGACAAATTAATAGAATAGAGATATTTTCAGTTAGTGATAAAGACAAAATGTATGTGAGTGTGATTACGAAACATGATTGCGTAATGACTGTTACTCAGTGTTAGATTAACTCAGCTTAGTTGATTAAGTGTAGGGTAATGTAGAATTTGTGATTATGGAGTCAGTCTACTTAGTCTAGTTAAATGTTGAATAAGTGTATGGTAATTTTGATTTTGTCATGGAGTCAGCCTATTCAAATCAAAAGATGACTCATACCCATGTGTATACAATTGATTAGAATTGTGTTAAATTAAATTGGCCCTTTCTCTCTCTCTTTCTCTCTTCTTTCTCTCTCTCTCTCTTTCTTTCTTTCTGTCTGTCTGTCTGTTCTCTCACACACAGAACACACACACACAACAGGTCTCTGTATACATGTCTGTCTAGATATGTCTCACTCTATGTTTCTGTCTGTTCTGTCTGTCTTCTCTGTGTCTCTGTCCTCTCCCCCCTGTCTCTCTCTGTCTCTGTCTGTCTGTCTCTGTCTCTCTCTCTCCATACACAGCGTGTCTGATGAAGCCTCAAGATATTAAAAAAAATTAACATATATTGCATGTAATGTAAGTGAAAAAAGAATCTAGGTTAAATGGGAGAACATTGGATTTGCATTTCTTGTTTAC
>CM054156.1:50126556-50151556 GCA_028751875.1 Rapana venosa
AAATTTTTTTAAAAAATTTATATTTCAGCGAATCTGTCTCCCTGATGGCAAAGCTACTTCATTTCTGATTTTTTTTCTGAACACACTAGATCTAACTTTCTTACAGAAACACTAAACCATTTAGGCAGCCCAAGATAAACAGCTGACTCCACGGTACAAAACTTTTTTTCCCCCACTCCCCGTGAGGCTTTGCCATAAATCTACAAAGACTCTGCATCCAGCTTGTCTATCTGTCTCTCCCTTCCGTTTCCCCCGAATCTTTCGAAGTCTGTGAACTCAACCTCACCTTACCTGGCCACTCTGTTACTTTCTGTTGCCTTTACCGTCCGCCTCCCAACTTAAAACAATTTGACATCTTCAGTTTTCCCCCAAAGGGAGTTTCAGTCACTCCTTGACCATTACAGGCTCTCCCCCAAAAAAAACTTATCATTTTTGGGGGACTTTAACTATCACTTCGACAACCATCATCTCCGTGTCAAGCGTCCTTTCTCTTTCCCCTTGTAAAATCACTCTCTTTTCCAGCTAGTAAACGAACCAACACACAGATCAGGCCACATTTTAGACTGGCTTATTACCGATATTTCACAAGGTCTATCACATCTCAGTCAATATCTGTCACTGACGAACTGCTTTCCGATCATTCTGCCATTCTTTTCTTTCTCAACATTGCAAAGCCTATCAGAAACAAAAAGTGCATTACCCGTCCGCAACCTCAAGGCCATTGATATTCAAACTTTCCTTTCCCAGCTGTTGAACGCCTATCACAAACCCCTGACCATTCTGACCCTTCTAAGCACTACAATACCGCCTCCAGCCAACTCCTTGATGAGCATGCCCCCTACTGACCATCTCCTGCCTGATAGGCCTTGTGCACCATGGTACAAACCGTGACATCCTGGTCGCAAAACGCAAACAAACCCGGGAACTAGAGCGGCAATGGCGAAAAACAAAAACCGAAATAAACAAACAGCTTCTTCGTAAACAAATCAACAAAGTTAAAACCTTTAAATTTGTTCAGCAAAAACAAAGTATTACTCTTCCAATTTCTTGTGCCAAAGTCTATGAAATCTCCCCTTTTCCCTCCATCCACGTTTCTTGGATCTGAGAAGGCTAGTCCTCTGCCTTCTATTCACGACCACTCTGAACTTCCTTCTATATTTTCTGCTTTCTTCTCTGACAAAGTCCGCAACATTCCCTCCAGTTTGGATCAGACTCCTTTCCAGCCTGCAACTTCTGATCCCCAATTCTCTGGCACTCCTCTCCTTTCCTTTCATCCCACAAGCGAGAAAGAAATCGAACTAATTCTGAAAGGAAACAACTTATTCCCACTATTCATCATCATCATCATCATCAGACCCGTGACCTTGGCGGTCGTGGGGGAGACATGAAAGACGATGCCGTGGTAAGCCTCCTCCATCCATCTCGGTCCTCGGCTCTGCGCAGTAGTGCCGAGTCATTCATCCTGGTCCATTCTCTGATGTTGTCCATCCATGACTTGTTCTGTCTTCCCCTCCTTCTGCCACCTTCGAGTGTTCCCTGCAGTACTGTTTTGGGCAGAGTGTTGTGGCGGGTGACGTGGCCGAACCATGTCAGCTTTTTCTTCTTGACGATGGTGAGAAGGGTTCCCGTGGACCTTTCCAGCCGTGTTATTTGACTCTTGACAAATTCGTTGGTCTTTCGTTCTCTCCAGGGTATGCCCAGTAGTTTTCTATGGCATTTTGTTTCGAATGACTGGGTTCCCTTTGCTGTTTTAGCAGTCAATGTCCAGGTTTCACTTCCGTACAGCAGATCGACTGAATTTAGGGCTTTGTAGAAACTTTAGTTTGATTAGGAAACTGATCTCTTTACTTTTCCATATGGTGGTGAGTTTTGTCATGGAAGATGTTGCCATGGCTATTCTGGGCTTTGATTTCTGTCGTCGATCGCCCGTCCTTTGTGAGTGTAGCGCCGAGGTATTTAAAAAGCGTCTACCTCCTCCAGTTGTTGGCCGTTTTATGTAAATTTTAGCGGGGGCATTGCTCGTGCTGTTCACAAATGCTTTTATGCTGGATTTGAACCTTTGGGGTGACATGAATGTTAGTCAATATGATTGTGAATCAGACCATTTGTGAGTGCCAAGTTGATGTTCTGATGGCTTGTGAGGATGGAGTGTGTTTGCCAAGTTAGTTTTGTGCTCTGTGCGAATTCAGCAGCCGCTGGTCCTCTTTTCGTTTGTTTCTCCTAGTCCAAAGTGTCCCTGTGGTTCCTGCCCAGGTGTCATAGGCAATCAGGTCCCACCTTAGCATTCCAGTCGCCTTCCCACAATAAGGATGTCTTTTTGGGGCGTTTGGAGATGACGTTTCAAAGTTGTTCATAGAATTCTTTCTATCTGGTCATCCATCGTAGTCAGATGTTGGAGCATGCACTTGGATGATGGTGAATTCTGGGTTTTGCAGAAACTCTGAATTGAGATGAGTCAGCTGGATTTTAAACATGGGGAGTGCAGCTGATGTTGCTTGACACAATCTCTTTCCTGACAATGAAGCCAACTTCCGTGTTGATGTAGTTTCTCTCTCCACTGTACCATATCTTTGGCCGTCTTGCGTGGTTGTTTCTCTGTACCTTCCTGTTTGTAAATAGAGTCCACACATTCATGTTCCGATGGTTATACTTTATTTGGGAAGCTTTAGATTTGTGGCTTCTCCAGTAGCCGCATTTGTTCACTCCCACCCTGGAGGCTTGCAGTGGGTAGCGCGGCGTTGTTCGATCTCGGGCCTCGACCGATCCGGCATGTGTTTTTTCTGTTTTGTTTTGTCTCATCATGTCCTTGGCAGGGGCTTGAGGAAGCTTGGTGCGCCCATCCCTCTCCAAGACTCCTAAATGGGTGAATAAGAAATCACCAGCCCCTCACAACGTTTTTGGCCCGCCAGTAAAGCGGTTACCGGGTTGTGTGGTGGTTAAGGACTTCCGCGGACCCAGAAGTGAGAGTTGAGTGCCAAGTGAGGACCAGTGCTCCCGTCCATCCGAGGATGCTACTGCCAGTTACACAAAGGTAGCCACCTCTTCTTAAGCACCCGCATACACCCCATTATTACCACATTTACCAATAAAGTGTACCAATAAAAAAAATTTAAAAAAAGGAAAAACCAAAAAATGTTACACTGAAATAACTAATTACATATACAGCAAAATTCACACCCTGCACACACTAAGTGAATTTTTTTAAGAATTAGAAATAAAACATCAAACAAATCACCTACATATATACACCCAAACTTTTTCACGTGCATACTTTAGAAAAAAAAGAAGAAAAACAAGTACAGGCACAAAACGTTAGAAATACTGAAGCATTCATTTGTCGTATGGTACTGACAATAAATATTGCCTGCAATGACATCCCTCCTCTCCTTCCTCCTCCACCCAAAGCGCAAACGTGTGCTCATTTGCGCTCATACTCTTTCAATAGTGATTTTAAAATATATTCACACTATAGCTAACAACAAGCACAAATAAGTAAATGATAAAAGAGAAACATTAATAATGTAAAATCACCATGAGACAACAACATAACAAATAAATTACCCATCACCATGAGACAACAACATAAACAATAACATGCAACAAAGCCATGGGAAAGGAGGGGTTGGAGGAAGTATCCCTGAGGAAGGAGACCACACTATTCCCAATCAAATAGAAAATAATAATAAAGAGACAACTATACAAACAAATAAACCCATACAAAATACAACATCAAAAGCCCACAACTAACTGGAACTATCAAGCCCAAACAACAACACTTGTAATAGTCCTAATAAATTCCATCTAAGAAGCCCCACCCGACCTGGATGGCTTATTAATGCTGTGGCCGTCCATTCAATTTCAACAACCCAATAGACACTTCGAGTGGCAAAAATCAAAACCATCTATCCATTCCAACATCTAACACCTTCATCTGAAGGGGAAAACATTACAGAACACAGTGCCTGTGGTTGCTGGGGGCCTGTCAGACAGGCCTAAAAATACATCCCCACGTTCGGAAATTCTGTGTAAGAATTCCTATTTCCAACCCTCATCTTTGGTTCTGCATTGTTCCTTTTCTCTTGTCACCCCTTTGTGTCAATTTTCAAGCACCTGGTCCATTCTCCTGCCTTTTTTCCCAGAAGGACTTCAGAAAAGATAACAATTCCCTCCCACGCCAATGTCGGATGCCCTATCCTGACTGTCAGACGCTAAAACTGCAGCGCAACGCCAATTTTTAGCCCAGTATGACAGGACAAACCAAATAGTTGTCGTCCGAGTGTTTGACGAAGAAGATTTGAAAACTATTTTCTTATAGTCATACAGAAAATTTGAAAGTTTTGCCGGCGTATTAGTGCAATTTCGAAAGTACCTGTCCACAGATGCCACAGTCCAAACTTTGTTGCGTCTCTCATTCTTCACGTCTGGACTAATTGCAACTACTCTGTTGGCTGTCTGCCAGCATCATCATTCCAATCCTTCCAACGTATTCAAAACTCTGCAGCTCGTCTAATCCTCAGCAAAGAAAAAATCGAGCATATTACCCATCTCTTGCAATCTCTCCACTGGCTGCCTGTGCCACAGAGAGTAAACAATAAGATCAGTACCCTCTGTTACAAATGTCTCCACAAAACAGCACCCCCTACCTCTGTGAATGTCTTCTCTGTACACTCCTACTCGTTCTCATCCGCTCTGCTGCAGATACCTTTCCTTACGAATAAGCCTAGATTCAACATCCACCATCGGCTGTCGCTCTCTCTATTCTGGTCATTGATGTGGAATGCTCTCTCTCTCTCTCTCTCTCTCTCTCATCTCTCTCTCACAGATCTCTCTCATCACCCCAAGTCTCTCTCAAAATTCATCCCACAATATAGCGTCGATCGGTCAAAGGAAAAATTCAATAGAAACTACAAAAATCCATTCCCTTCGTCGTCTCGAACGTCTATCACTCTCGCATCTGTCTCTTCTCTCCTCCCAAAAGCCTTCTTATGACACTTTTAAATCCAGTCTCAAGACATAGGCCCTATTTATTTCAAACCTAAAGATTTTCTCTCCTGCCTCATCTCATAGTTTTTCCCCTGCCTTCAAAGCCAAGATTCTATTGCCCTGCCAGGGGTGTGACCTCTGTGTGTGTGTGTGTGTGTGTGTGTGTGGTGTGTGTGTGTGTGTGTGTGTGTGTGCGAGCGGTGTGTGTGTGTGCGTGTGTGCACATATGGACTTGATGGAACTATAGCTTGTCACTGGTTGTATGACTGTGTAAGAATGAGTTTGAGTTGCAATCGTCTTTGATTTGTCTCTGCAAGATATAGTGCTATATAAATTCCATTTATTTATTATTAATATTATGTCTCAAAGGACGTAGGGGGACATGAGAGAAGACGCGACAGAGATCTTTTTTCCATGCTTCAACGATCGTTGGCTAGTAGAAGGTGTTGCAGGGGTTGGGGTGGTTCACATTCTTTGATAACCCATGATTTTCTTTTGCGGCCTCTTCTTCTCCTGCCTTCAACTGTTCCCTGCATGATGGTTTTTTGCTAAGGTGTTTTGTCTTGGTGGTGTGACCAAACCACATCATTTTCTCCTCTTTATTGGTGGAGAGCAGAGGTTCTTGGGGGCCCACACCTTTTTATTTCTTCTTTCACATAGTTGTTGGTTCTTGTGTTCTTTGTATGATATTTTTGAGGAGTCTTCTGTGCACTTGTTCTCGTAATGCTTGGATTCTCCTCTCTAGCTCTCAGACAAGTCCATGATTCACAGACATATAGAGGATAGATATCACGAGGGATTTGTAATGTGATATTTGGTGCAGAAGCTGATGTTGTTGCTTCTGGTGATCCTCTCGAGTCTGGCTAGAGCAGATGTTTGCTGTTGCAATGCGAGCATTCACTTCTTGTTTGATGTGCCATCTTTTGTGAGGATGGAGCCTAAGTATTTGAATTGGCTCAAACCCTTTTCCAGTATTTCTCCATTTCATCTTTATTTCCGTGCTGTCATACTTGCGCTGTTGACCATGATCTTTTGATTTCTCTGTACTGACCTCCATGCCGCTCAGCATCGATCTGCTAGACTAACTGGAGGTTTTGAGTTCTTGTTTTGCTGCCGCCCATGAGTCAATTCATCTGCAAACTGAGGTTGCAAAGGGTCTCCACCAAAGGAGATGGAAGTGTGTGTGGTTTTGCAGTGCTCCGTCATGAATGTATTTCGAGGAAGAGGTTAAAAGTACAGTAAGAAGGGCAGCCCTGAGACGACCCCAACAGTGGTCTTGAGAACTCGCCATGTGATTGTCATGAAAACTACTGCACTTCGTTGCGATCTCATACAGTGCCTTGATGACTTCATGAGGCAGTTGTCATGTTGAAGTGCCTGAGTACTCTTGCAGAGGCCGTCATGCCTAACCCTGTCAAAGGCCTTTGAAGTCTATGAAATTTGTGATACAAGTCTTTTGGTGTTGGAGATGTTTCTCTAATCAGAATTCTCAGATTGAAAATGTTGTTCCATTGAGCTGCGATTTGGTCTAAAGCCGGCATGTTCTTCTGCAGGAGTATTTTTCCCTGCTTGGTTGTTCAGTTGTTGTGGACCTACCCGGCAGCATGATCTTGCTAGATGGCTTATGAGACTGATGGTTCTGTAGTATCTGGCATTGCTTGAGGTTTCCTCTTTGTAGGTGTATTACAAGAGACTGCATCCATTCTTCTGCCAGTCTTTGGTGCGTGAATCTTACTGACAAAGTTATGTGAATTCGCCATGCTGATTCATTCCCTCCATTTTTTAGAATTTCCGCTGGATGTTTCGATCCAGGGACTTTCCCTTCTTCAATTGGTTCAATAGCTGTATCCTACTTCACACCTTAGTAATGTGGTGGGTCCTTTATCTTGGTGTTCAGGGGTTTGTCAAAACTAATGTTGGTAATCTGGCGTAGTGAGGTAGTTATAATCATCCCTCACAGAATTCCGTCCAGCGTTTGGAGGATGGCAATGCTTTCCGTTAAAAATTTCCTTTTTTGTCTTCAATAACAGAGACTTTGGCTGTGTGGTTTAGGTTAGTGATTATTCAGAGTGTCGTAAGCTGTTTTGCTGTTTCCCTTGCCATTCCAACTTCGATGCTGTGGCAGTGTTCTTCTATCCACATCTTCTTTGGCTTCTCCATCATCTTTTTTCCTCACTAATAGATCTCTGGGCTATTTCCTGTATTCGTTGTGGCTACTTACTTGTGAACTTTTGGTTTCTTAAGCTCCTCTTCTTTTGTCGCAGAGGTCAAGAACCCTCATTGTCACCACTGGTTGTTCTTTGTTCTGCTTCTTCCTAATGATTACTTATCTGCTGCTGTCATTTAGCACTTCTTGATGTTGTTGGCTACTCTCCTCTCATCTCTCTCTCTCTCTGGACAAGACGCATTCAAGAGAGGCTCCAGTGTGCCCCAAGCGAACGCCAGTAGTTTCAGTGACCATGTCGTATTCACCTGTGTGTTAAAGTGTTCATTTCAAGTGGTGTTTGTGGTATATTCTTCAGTGTGTTAAAGTTTCAATTCAAGTGGTTAATTTTGGTGATGATGTAAGTGCTGTATTCCACCAACATGTAAGTGCTCAACGAATGCTTACAATATAGATATAATAATGCTGATACGATGGTGTACCTAAACTATGTGAGCGCACATCAATCCTTCCCTCCTAAAGACGGCTCGTGGAGGGCTCTCCAACCTGTCTTGTCCGTGTGACTTTTTTTTTTTCTTCTTTTTCCTCCCCCCCACCCCATTAATATGTGATCTCTCCAACACACCTTCCACAATGCGACCAACAACCAGATCATAAGTTTAAGACAATCACTAACATGTAGAAAATATCCATTCACTAAAGAACAGTCCTCCAAGTAAAATTCATTGCATCTAAATCATCTACCGACATGGAGAACTGCACTACACAACAGATATATGACACACTCAAGTCAGACCAAACCCGCAACAACCAAATGGCTAGACTTAACACAATCACACGAAATCATCACCAAATCTAGACACATATTCAACCACACTACCACCACAACCTCTTCAAAACATTTCTACAGCTCTTCCTTGACGAGCAAAACTCTTGGACCAATCACTGTGTCCCACACGACAGGGGACAATATTAATTCAAGGGGAACACCTGTCAGAGTGAGGCTAAATAAGGAATTGCGAATACTTAAAGACATTGTGAACTATATGTGTTGATTGTTGTGCCAGGTGACATGAACCCCACCAAATCCCCCCCTCCTCCCCTTGTGCTTTTGCCAAGGCCTGGCACATCATTTTCCCATAACATCACCTGCGGCGTCACCTGCGGGGGAGAAGCCTGTGTGCTTACAGGTACACGACACTTTGCCTTCACTGCCATTTCCCCCCCCTAAATGCACCAGTCCTCTGCACCATGTTGCCAGGAGACAACAGTCCTCTGCGCATCTCCTAACCCAAAAGCCTCGCCTTCCTCCTCAACTCCAAGCCTGCCCCCTCAGTGTTGGGACAAAGCCATCTCCACTGAACCATCTCCACAGCAACCCCAGCTCTCTTTGTCCCTCCAGCTGACTCAATGAGTATAGACCAATTCCCTCCCCCCTATCCCACCCCCCTGAAGATGACACCCCTCTCCAACAACCCCTTTGATCCCATCTCCTTCCCTCTATTCTACCACCCCCACTCCACCCAGACCTAAGCCACCCCCTCCTCCCTGACCCACTAGCCCTTCTATTCCTGCCTCTGACCTCCTCCCTCTGCCTTCACAACTAAAAAGAACCATAGTCCAGCAAAATTCACACACCTACCACAAAACTTCATCCATCCTCTACAGCTTGAGCACAGTATCTGCTATCACACATCTCCACTGCCAACTGTCCACAAGCCATCCCACCATCAACGCCCTCATCAGCAACAAGTTGACTCCTAACAGACAGAGAACAACACTTGCACAAACAAGATCGGAAATCAGCCAACGCCACAAAGACAGCACAGTCAAACAAAAAACCATATGAAAGCCCAGAACAAGCACTGAAGTCGACCATTTGCTGACGCTTAACCCAGCAAAACACCCAACCTACAGACAACGGTCGACAATCAAGCCAAAGCCTGTCTGCTTTCAACGACTGTGGCAAACCACATGAAGAAAGAATCAAATGCATTAAAGAAAGCCCTTACCATAACTGATACCTCAACTCGCCACCCACTCCAACAATCATTCATCCCCCTCCATTCCAAAGATTCCCCACCAAGCAATCCAACAACCACCTCCAGAATCCTCTAATACGCTCTCTGACATATCGGACACCGCCCTATAGAAGAAGAATCATCTTCCAATCCCCACTGGTAATAGATTTTCAACTCCTCGACCCTGAACCCAAAAACCCAACCCCAAACAACCCCCCTCCTCCCTCCACCTCCTTCATTACAAAAACGCAACTGACAAAGTAATTCAGTTCCCAGAAGGCATATCAACTCCAAACCCCCCCCCTACGCCGTCCCCTTCCCCAACCCCTTAGAGGCACGATTAAAAAACGTCGTCCCCACAGCCAGCCAGGAGTTACTGATCGGTGTCTCTGTCTTAAGTGCAGTGAGACAGAAGTTCTTACCCACGGCCGACAAGCTAAAAACTTGTCGGTACCCAGGCCTGACAGTCCAACACCTCTGAAGTGGCTGTCCAACACATCCCCCCTTCAACACGACGTCAAACAGATCATCTTCCATGAGGCATCAACAGCTGCCTACAAAGTGGGCCAGTTGATGCACGACATGGCAAACGGTGGTTAGAGGACCTATGCCAGGCTTTTCCCCATGCCACCAAAAAGCCTACTGCAATCATCCTCCTATGGCCCGACACCATACCACCGAGTTCCTGTGAGGGAGTCCAACACCAACCTCGGTCCAAAGGTCTGTGCTCGAGAGGGGTGATTTACATCAATCACACCTCCTCATTTCAGACTAGGAGTGGGGCTCCCAGGAAAGCCCTCTAAAAATACATGGACCCCTTCCACCAAGTGCTGGTGGCATAGCACCATGACATAACAACCTGCACCAGCGACAAACCTCTGCCCTGCACTTCACAACCACCAATGGCCAGATGCAAAGGGCCCCCGCCAACAAAGCCAACCACCACCAACAGTGGAAGTGCAATCTGCCAACAACAGACTCCGGGCAAACGGCCAGAGTGCTTCTCTCCGCCCACACCAGGAAACAGACCACCTGCCATGGCCAAAGAGGCAAACAAGTCACGTCGAGGGGACTTTGATGAGGACTTTCCCCCCTCTTACTACAGCCAAAACCAAGACTGCCTGGGGCCCCTCCCCCACACCACTCATTCACAGGACACCCAAAAGCTTGCTGGAGGTCACTGCTGAATTACCAAACCAGCAAGCCCCCTTCACTGACCTAACACCCCATTCATCCTATAGAGAAAGGGAGAGGCCCAAGAATGGAAAAAAAGATGTGTGTGTGAGGGTGTGTTTGTGTGAGTGTGTGGTGTGTGTGGTGTGTGTATTGAGTTAAACGAACGCGCGTGTGCATAATAATTGTTGTGTATGCGTGTATACTCTATGTTGTGTATGCTGCGGTGTGTGTAAATTGTGTATGTAAGTATGTAATGATGTAAGGGTGTGTGGGTGAGTGCGTGTGTGTGTGTGTGTGTGTGTGTGTGTGTGGTGTGTGTGTGTGGTTAACGAAATGCGCATTGCGTATTATTTTGTGTGTATGCGTGTGTACTCTATGTTGTGTATGCGTGTAGTGTTGTAGTGTGGCATGTAATAAGTATAGTGGAAGGGTGTGTGGGTGAGTGTGTGTGTGAGTTTTTGTGCGTGTGTGTGTGTGTGTGTGGTTGTTTTGTTTTGGGTTTTTGGTTGTTTGTTTTTTTCCAATCCTTGATTTATGTTTTTGCCTTGTTTTGCTGGGTTTTTTTTTTGTGTGTGTGTGTTTTTCTAGTGTGGGTTTTTTGTGTGTGTGTGGTTTTTTTTTTTTTTTTTTTTTTTTTTTTTTTGGGGGGGGGAGGGGGGGGGGTTGTTTTATGTTTTTGTTGTTGCTGTTCTGTTTTTTTGTTTTTTATGTTTTTGGGTTTTTTCATTTTTTTAAACCTTCCCCCACCCCAAATTGCAAGTCGCTGTGAAGTGTGGCAAACCTGTATTCCTTTCTGCTCTTTTTCCAACTCCCTAAGTTTTCTTTTAAAGACATTTTTATATACTTATGTATTTTCTTTACATTTGGTTTTATGGTTCCTTTTGGCCTATGTCAAGATTTGATGGAACTGGTGCAAGATGAAAAGTGTCACTCCTCACGAACAATTGAGACTGTAGACCCCTGTGATTTAGTTGTTGTATTGGTGGGTTTTGTTGTTGTTGTTTGTCTTATTTATTATTATTTTTTATTTTTAATTTTTTTTATTTTTAATTTTTTGTATGTTGTTGTTGTTTATATGATTGGTTGGGTTTTTTTGTTTTGTTTTGCTTTCGTTTTTTGCTTTGTTATGTCTGCCCCCATGCAGTGAAGTGTGTATCACTGTGCATCGAACTTGAGACTATTCGCTGTGTGGCATTGTTGTGTGACTGCTGAGTGACATTGTTCAGTCACCGCTGTGTGACATTATTCAGTGAGGGAATGAGCGTGTAGCAAATCCCTGGCTATTTGCTGAATGGCCTTGTTTTTTATACTGTTGTTTTGTTCTGTATTTCTTTTTCCCAGTGACAAACAAACTTGCAGTGAAGTGTGCAACACTGTGCATCGAACTAGGGACTATTCGCTGTGTGACATTGTTCAGTAACTGCTGAGTGACATTATTAGCGCAGGATGATACTGACGAGGGAGTGACCGTTATTGCGAGTGACGGGAATGAGCCGTACAGGCAAATCTGGACTAATTGCTGAATGGGCCTTTTTTTTCATAATAAAACAAACTGTGCTGGTGCTTCAAGTCCCTACCACCCCCCCCTACTATTTGCTGATAAACCCTTTCAGTGACAAGTGCTGACACATCTCTCAGGGACACACCTAGTGCTCATCAGGTTGCCCTTCAAGAAGAGCCGGCACTTGAAATTTGGCGTTGGCCCTGGGCGGTCTCTTCACTGGGAGACGACTAACTGTGACCAGGCGCTAATGAACCAGGTGCACCCACTTGTATTGACACTTGCAGGATTGATAGCTAAGTTACCTGACTTTGTCGTCACTGTTGTGGTGCTGCATAACAGTTTTCAGATTTCGAGAAGTTCAGTACCTTCTTGGTCGGTTTGAAGTGTTACTTGTTTCACCTCACTCAATTCTTGTTTCCTTGTTTTTGTTCTGCTTATTTTCCTCCCTCCACCACCACCCTATCATTGTCCTCATTTTCTACTCTTCTCTTCTCGTTTCTTTTTCTTCTCTACTCATTCTCTTTCTCTCTCCTTCCTTTTCTTCTCTCTCGCCAACTCCTCCCTTTTCTTCGAAGGGAGCGTTCTTCGCTTTCCCTTTCTTTCTTTCTTTCTTTCCTTTTCTTTTCTCTTTCGTGTGTCCTACTTCTTTTTCCCTTTCATTCTCCTTTTCTATTCTTCCTGTTTCCCTATTCTCCCTCCCTTCTCCTTTCTTCCCTTCTTCTTACTTTATACTTCCCTTCTCTATCCTTCTTCTTTCATTTTCTTTCTTCTCTCGCCTCTCCCCCTTTTATAAAGATTAAGGGTGTTGAGTTCTCCAACTACAAAATCTACTTTCTATTTTCCTTACTGCCCATTTGTCCCTTTCTTGTTTGTTCTTCCTTCGCACATAATCCCTTCCTCACAAACCAGAAAAGACAGATGCATACCAACCAAATAATGGCCCTCTAAGATGGGCCTACCGTAGTTGCCACCTAAATATACGACCATTAAGGCATTTAATAAAATCGAAAGAATCTCAACTCTTATCACAAACAAAGGCAATCCATTTCACATATAGGGCTATCTGAGTCTAGACTTTCGACCACATATTGGACACTGATATTTGATAATTCCAGGCATATAAAATCCTGCATAAAGATCCAACAAAACTCCCAAAGAAACAGTAATCCTAATCTATATTAGTGATCCGATAACCTTCAAGCATCTTCTCCATTTAGAACATTATGGTGTAGAATCCATAGAGGGATAGAGAGATTTAGCATCAAAAGTGACCCCAACCTATTGTAATTGGATCTGCTATAGGAACCAACGAAAGAAAAAACTGGACTGACCAAATTTGACTCCATGATGAATACAGTCCCTATTAGAATCCAGTGAAATAAACTTATTAGGAGACTTTTATAACATCTAACAAAAGTAATAATCAATGGACCCCAAAAATAATTCAGAACAGACTTCTCACCAACTTAAATTAATTCCACCACGAAGTCACACCAAACACATGCACAATAATTGACCATATCTATATATCTAACCCCAACAACATTGTTGAAACTTGTATCCCAGTCTATCACTGCAGCGATCACAACCCAGTTCTGTATCACGTGGTCAAAATAACGAACAAAAATCCCTAAACCTGGCCACAAAAGTTTTTAAAATAAATATCGTTCCTTTGCTAAATTTGATGAGAATCTTTTCTTATCAGATTTAAGTAACTCATCTCTTTCCGGAAACCATTCAACATTACTGATCCAGACTTAGCCATAGAATTTGGATAAACACTTTTATACTGCTATTTACAACAAACATGCCACCACTAAAAATCAATAGGATCAACAATATATCCCCCCAAACCACCTGCTCACTAAGGAAACTAGAAGAAGCATGCTATCTGTAGAGACCTTTTAAAAGAACATAAATATTAATGAAGAGTCAAAAAATTAAGAAAGCCCATAAACTTCACAAAAACGGCGAGAAAAAAAGAAATAATTCCAAGACTTACTATCTACCAAACAAAACTCAAAGACTGTATGGCGAGCCATAAATCAAATAACTACAAACAAGCATCTTCCAAAACAAATGTAAGCAAAGACGTTGACTGCTGAACAACTTAACAATCATTTCATTAAAGTCTCTACAACATTATTAAAGATATAAATCAAGTCAATAAACTCATGAACTTAAAACAATACTTGAAAGGAAAGATACTCCCTCAAAACTTCCCATTCCATTTAATGCTGTTCTGAGGTTCTATGGTATCTAACACAACACTCAACAATCAATAACGCGTGGTCCTTGATGAATAGACAGCAGAATATTGAAGCTATCAGCTCCAAGTTATATCACAGACACACTAACATATAATATTTAACCTTTGTCTTAAAAAACCATTTCCCAATGCCTTCACAACAAGCTAAAGTAATCGCCATCTACAAATCTGGTGACAACAGAACACTTGCAGAACTCCCTCAAACTATATACCAATATCCATCATATCCATCCTTTCCAAACCCTTGGAACAACATAAAAACAAACACATAAGTCCGTCATTTAGAAACTAACCAACTTAATTCATCCTAATCAGATCCTGGATTTAGACAAAATCACTCATGTCATAAACCTTTTTGCACTGATTAGCTCGTAGAACAAACTGGCTATCAAACATTTAATGACAATCACTTTGTGGAGTACTGTATTTGTAGATCTCAAAAAGCTTTTGACACAATTGACCACATACTCCTCATAAAAAAAACTAAACCTGTACCATTTCTCTACAAATACCTTACAACTGCTTGCTTCCTATTCTAGAAAACACAACGAGTGTTCTCAATAGAGCATCAACAACATCCAAACACAAGCCATCAATTAAGGAGTACCACAAGGATCCATACTAGGAACCTATTCACTTTCTCACAATACAAAAAACGACCTCCCTCCACATCAAAATCCAAATGCGAACTATTTGCTGCTGAAAACAACTATCATACGAGCCACAATAACCCATCTCCTCTAGCAAAAGCATTACAAAAAAGTGTTGAACTCTTATTAATGGACCGAACTAAACCATAATGTCTATACACACCAAAAAACAAAATGCTGCTTAGTTACCACTAGACAAAAGCGTCAAAACTTAACCCCAAACTTACACCCATCAAAATTAAAAAGGAGTAATTATGAAAAACCCATCACCACAAGGTTTAGGTAACAATTGATGAAATCTCAGTTGGTTCTACAATATCTCAACTATGCAAATACTTGTCCCAAAGAGTAATACCAACTTTCAAAAATCAAGCACTTCTTGACTTCCATATCAAGAACTATTCTCCAATCTAATATTACAACCACAATAGACATGCTGTCCTAACCCTGTGGGATTCTGCTAGAGTGCAAACACTATAAAAACCGATTACTGAGTCTGTACAGGCGTGCTCTCAAACTGTCCTTTTAAAAATTACAAGCTTTTATTAAAGCTGACTAAACTCAATTAATATTCTCCCCCATACAGAACCAACGACTAAAAATAACAAAGGAGTTATGATGTTCAAATCATGACCAGGAACCGTTCCATCATACTTAAAAGACAAATTTCCCCCTAAAACCAATCCAGAAATCCTATAAAGCACAGTGTCCCTATATCGAAATAGACTTATTCAAATCTATCTACTTTAACTCAGGCCCTATGCTGTGGAAACTCCCTTCCCAATTCAGATTAAAGCAACATTCAATCAATAACAATCTACCAAACTCAAATTACAACTCACTGATACATCAACAATAACAAACCACAGTCCATAGCCATAAAAACAAAGTTGCATATCCATCCCTTACCTATCGCCCTTACTCATCTTACCTATCTGCCCTTCCCCTTTCCCTCACCTGTCGGAATTAGACTGTTGTCCACTCTCTCTCCTCATCTCTTCTCATCTCTCTCTCCTCATCTCTCTCTCTCTCATCTCTCTCATCATCATCTCTCTCTCTCTCTTCTCTCTCTCGCACTTTCAAATTTTCATTGTTATTGAACAAGTGAGTTTAGCAAAGTGTAAGCTTTAAAAAACAAATTTATTTTTTTTTTAATTAATTCTTTTTATTAACTACACTATAGTCAAAAGAAATCTATCTAATATAACAACATATTCTTAATCTACTGTACGAGTATAATGACAAAGAGTGTGACAGTGATGATGTGCTGTTTGAGAATGATATCCATATTTTTTTCTATGTCCCTTTTGCTTTGTTTGTTTACAAAACAAAAAGCGTTAAATCTTTAACACACACAAACACACACAACACACACACACACAACACACACACACAACACCTCCCCCCCTCTCTCCCACTCTCTCTCATTTCTCCCCCCCCCCCCCCCCTCATCTCTCTTCTCCTTAACACACAATGTATAATGTTCATTTATGACTTTAGTGATATTTTTTCTCTCCCGTATTGTAATAGTGGTATTGTATATGGGCTTATTTCTTTTCATGGCGTACATTTTGTACAGTATATTCGAAAGCATATTGATGTGAATCCTGTGCTTGTCTTGAATTTATAATCTAGTATTAATCCTTGAAACACACACACACCCTGTTGTTCAACTTATGATTATAAGATTCTTCTCTCTCTCTCTCTCTCTCTCCTCCTCACGCCTCATCATCTTCTTCTCTCTCTCTCACTCCTCTCTCCCTCTCGATCTCTCTCCTCTCTCTCTCTCTCTCTCTCATCTCTCTCGTGTGTTGTTTATTGCTGTAGTGTTACTTTGTTTTTTGTTGTTGATTTGTTTGAGTTTTTTTGTTTGTTTTTTTTTGTTTTGGTGTATGTATGTGTGTGTGTGTGGAGGGGGAACGGTGTTTGGGTTTTCAAAAGTTATTCCTTTTTTCTTTTCCTTCTCATATGTTTCTTTGTTGTTTTTTCTGTTTTTTTGTTGTCTGTTTGGAGGGTGCTGTTGTCTGTTTGTTTTTGATTGTTGTTTGTTGTTTTTAAATTTTTTTTTTTCTTTTGAGGGGGGGGGGGGGGGGGGGGGACGATTTTCTGGGGTTTATTTGTCGTTTGCTCGTCCGGGGTTGTTTGTTTTGTTTGTTTGTCCTGTTTTGTTTTGTTCGTTTTTTTCTTTTCTTTCTCAATCTTTTTCCTTAAAAAAAAAGGTTTTTTTCCCATTGCTTCTACTGTTTGAAAATTATGATTACTGAGATGCATTTTCAAATGTGACCCCACGGGCGGACTGGCTGTAAAAAAGCAATCATGGAGTAATTATTCATTATCCTGAAAAAAAGAATTTGTTTCTATTAACTTCAATGTGTAGATGTTCTTTTTATGACTTTTAGGCTTTTTCCCCCCTCTTTATTATGTGAGTGTATGGGTATTACACATTTTTTATTGATCATGACATTCAATTTGTATTGAGTCTAAATTAAAAAGTGTTTTGTGCTGATCGTGTGCTAATTTGAGTAATTACATATTTCGTATTATCCCTGACCCCCACCCCCCCCCCCCCACACACACACACATCCATACACACAACACCCTACTCACGTCACTCACGTCGCATCACTCATACTCCCTCTCCCCCCCCCTCAATACTGTATAGGTTTAGGATATTTCTTCTTTGTTTTGTTTTCTTGTATTTATTGTGGATGTATGGGTTTAAAATTATTTCATTATCATGACCTATAAATTGAAACGAATGAAATCTACAATGAGGTGTTGATGGGATCGCATACTGTTTTGGAGTTATATCTTGATATTATCTCTGAAAATACACACACACACTCTCTCGTCTCCTCTGTCCATCATCTCTCAACACCTTTTATCTTCTCGCTTATAGTTATAGTGTATCCTTGATGAAGATCATATTTTATATTATCCAATACTTTATTGGACTTGCTCTGTACTTAAGTCTTAATGAGTGCCCTATTTCAGTATCGTATAGTTATGTGTAACAAGTTATGTGTACCAATTGACATTGTGTAGATGTTTATCTTTTATGACTTATTAAGTTTGGTTGTGGTATTTTCTTGCTCTGGTTGTTTTCTTGTTGTTTTTTGTTTGTCTGTTTTTTCTCTTTTATCTTCTTCAGTTTTTTTTTTTTCCTCTTTTGTTTGTTTGTTTGGTTAGGAGGGCTTTGTTTGGGGGGGTGGGGGTGTGGGGTGGGTATTTTAGGTTTTCTTTATTTGCTTGCTTTGGGGGGGGGGGGGGTTGTTGGGGGGGAGCTGTTTTGAAAGGTTATTTCCCCTTGTTTTTATTGTGAGACTGTATAAGTATTGGGCTATTATTATTAAGATGTATCCCTAACGGGCGGGGACTGGATGTAAAAAGGCACATATGTGCTTATTCATTATCCTCGAAATAAAAGAATTTGTCATTGTCATTGTCATTGTCATTGTCGATGGCTGTGAGTGCGGCGAGCTTTCCTCCAATGTTGGCTTGGAAGATCTCAACCACTGTTGGGTCTTTGAGTTTTTCCAGATCGAATCTTATGCGTGGGTTTTTTGGCTGTTGTTTTGCTTTCAGTTTCAGCTTGATGGTGGTAAGTACAAGGTCGTAGTCACTGCCAATGTCAGCTCCTGGAATGTTCTTGTGTTTTGTCTTGTTTTATGCTGGATTTGAACCTTTGGGGTGACATGAATGTTAGTCAATATGATTGTGAATCAGACCATTTGTGAGTGCCAAGTTGATGTTCTGATGGCTTGTGAGGATGGAGTGTGTTTGCCAAGTTAGTTTTGTGCTCTGTGCGAATTCAGCAGCCGCTGGTCCTCTTTTCGTTTGTTTCTCCTAGTCCAAAGTGTCCCTGTGGTTCCTGCCCAGGTGTCATAGGCAATCAGGTCCCACCTTAGCATTCCAGTCGCCTTCCCACAATAAGGATGTCTTTTTGGGGCGTTTGGAGATGACGTTTCAAAGTTGTTCATAGAATTCTTTCTATCTGGTCATCCATCGTAGTCAGATGTTGGAGCATGCACTTGGATGATGGTGAATTCTGGGTTTTGCAGAAACTCTGAATTGAGATGAGTCAGCTGGATTTTAAACATGGGGAGTGCAGCTGATGTTGCTTGACACAATCTCTTTCCTGACAATGAAGCCAACTTCCGTGTTGATGTAGTTTCTCTCTCCACTGTACCATATCTTTGGCCGTCTTGCGTGGTTGTTTCTCTGTACCTTCCTGTTTGTAAATAGAGTCCACACATTCATGTTCCGATGGTTATACTTTATTTGGGAAGCTTTAGATTTGTGGCTTCTCCAGTAGCCGCATTTGTTCACTCCCACCCTGGAGGCTTGCAGTGGGTAGCGCGGCGTTGTTCGATCTCGGGCCTCGACCGATCCGGCATGTGTTTTTTCTGTTTTGTTTTGTCTCATCATGTCCTTGGCAGGGGCTTGAGGAAGCTTGGTGCGCCCATCCCTCTCCAAGACTCCTAAATGGGTGAATAAGAAATCACCAGCCCCTCACAACGTTTTTGGCCCGCCAGTAAAGCGGTTACCGGGTTGTGTGGTGGTTAAGGACTTCCGCGGACCCAGAAGTGAGAGTTGAGTGCCAAGTGAGGACCAGTGCTCCCGTCCATCCGAGGATGCTACTGCCAGTTACACAAAGGTAGCCACCTCTTCTTAAGCACCCGCATACACCCCATTATTACCACATTTACCAATAAAGTGTACCAATAAAAAAAATTTAAAAAAAGGAAAAACCAAAAAATGTTACACTGAAATAACTAATTACATATACAGCAAAATTCACACCCTGCACACACTAAGTGAATTTTTTTAAGAATTAGAAATAAAACATCAAACAAATCACCTACATATATACACCCAAACTTTTTCACGTGCATACTTTAGAAAAAAAAGAAGAAAAACAAGTACAGGCACAAAACGTTAGAAATACTGAAGCATTCATTTGTCGTATGGTACTGACAATAAATATTGCCTGCAATGACATCCCTCCTCTCCTTCCTCCTCCACCCAAAGCGCAAACGTGTGCTCATTTGCGCTCATACTCTTTCAATAGTGATTTTAAAATATATTCACACTATAGCTAACAACAAGCACAAATAAGTAAATGATAAAAGAGAAACATTAATAATGTAAAATCACCATGAGACAACAACATAACAAATAAATTACCCATCACCATGAGACAACAACATAAACAATAACATGCAACAAAGCCATGGGAAAGGAGGGGTTGGAGGAAGTATCCCTGAGGAAGGAGACCACACTATTCCCAATCAAATAGAAAATAATAATAAAGAGACAACTATACAAACAAATAAACCCATACAAAATACAACATCAAAAGCCCACAACTAACTGGAACTATCAAGCCCAAACAACAACACTTGTAATAGTCCTAATAAATTCCATCTAAGAAGCCCCACCCGACCTGGATGGCTTATTAATGCTGTGGCCGTCCATTCAATTTCAACAACCCAATAGACACTTCGAGTGGCAAAAATCAAAACCATCTATCCATTCCAACATCTAACACCTTCATCTGAAGGGGAAAACATTACAGAACACAGTGCCTGTGGTTGCTGGGGGCCTGTCAGACAGGCCTAAAAATACATCCCCACGTTCGGAAATTCTGTGTAAGAATTCCTATTTCCAACCCTCATCTTTGGTTCTGCATTGTTCCTTTTCTCTTGTCACCCCTTTGTGTCAATTTTCAAGCACCTGGTCCATTCTCCTGCCTTTTTTCCCAGAAGGACTTCAGAAAAGATAACAATTCCCTCCCACGCCAATGTCGGATGCCCTATCCTGACTGTCAGACGCTAAAACTGCAGCGCAACGCCAATTTTTAGCCCAGTATGACAGGACAAACCAAATAGTTGTCGTCCGAGTGTTTGACGAAGAAGATTTGAAAACTATTTTCTTATAGTCATACAGAAAATTTGAAAGTTTTGCTTCCTCTATCGCTCCTCCATGTTATGCGTCCCTCATCCTCTTCTCCTCCTCTCTCTCTCATCATCTCTCTCTCTCTCCTCTCTCTCTCTCTCTCTCTGCGTGTGTCTGTGACATCCGTTTAAAAAAAAGAACAGAAAAACAAATGTGAATTAAAGCATTTGTTTGAAATCTTACAAAGCATGTAAAAAGAAAAAAGTTGGGAGAAAAAAAACTTGTATAGAGAGAATGCAGATGGAATACAGAGCTGATTGGAACCCGGGGATGGAGGCATAACCGAGGGTGCATGAAATAGATTATTGGTGATTGAATGAGTCAGTACACCAGACACTAGAGCAGCCAAAGCATAGACCAATGTATCCATCACTGAACACTAAAGAATACATTTCACTAACTAGAGAATACAGTAACGCATACAAAATGAAGGAAAACTGGAAGGACTGGAAGAAATAGTTATACAAATATCAGTAGGAAAAAATATAATAATATTTCATTATTATACTCATTTAAAAAAATCATATTGATGTGCTTGAAATTGTTGATTATTAACCTACTATTTAAAAAGAAGAAGAAGAAGAAGGGAACTGTAAGCTCAAAACCCACTTGTTTTTGGTCTTCAGAATGCCTGAGCCTATTCATAAAACAGCAGATCTAATAACAGCTAGGGTTTTGAGCCACCATGACAGCAATACACCTAAGACCTAAATGCTGTGCTTCCCCAGTCTTATAATAATAATAATAATATATGGATTTTATAGAGCACTGAATCTTGTAAAACAAACAAATCGAAGTGCTTGCACTCAAATCATTTTAAGCGCATGCAACTTTCTTAGAGCAGACGCCAGCCTCGGTGATAGGCTACCTGACGGATCTGTGACTTTCGTTTTAGAAACCCAGGCAACTGCAGAGGAAAAAACTATTTAGACTACAGGTCAAGAAAGGTATTTGCATTTGTTTTGGGAGTCAAAGAAGTTCCAAAAGTAGGCCTACCCTGTAGCCATTACTCCATTCCATGACTGACCACAAGCCACTTCTAGCCATTCCTTGTCCCTACAAGGTTAGTGTCCTCCATAACAGCAGCTGTCGGGCAGCGCTTGGCTCTTCCACTTGCTATAAACCAATAGCCTGTTCTCTGTAGTGCAGGTCAACCCATGCTCCTTTGTAAGATATTGCCGCCTGTGCATCAGCGGATGCCACAGAAGGACGGGCAGCCAGCCGTCCCTGATACTCCTGTGAAGAAAATGGCTCCTGTTGAATCCTGGGCAGGCCAACCAAGGAGTCGCTATTCTACCAGGATCTGCCCATCCCCCAAAAAGACGGGACATGCCCTGCGGACAGTAGGCAAGGGTTGAATATGGGAACATTGACTATTTCGGTTTCGACTGACCCTCTCCTCTCTTACCGGCACCCCCTCCCCCCCTCCCCCCCCCCCCCCCCCCCACACAACACAACACAAACCTGCATACCTGAAGCCTACTAGGCCACTCATTGCCTTAACCAGATGAGCTGGTTGAAGCTCAGGCCTCTCTAGCCATAGGCCTAGCCTAATCTGTGCCACCAGCCTGTCAAAGCAATAATTATGTTTTACGTTTGACCTTCACATTCAATCTTTTTTTCTTTAGGTTTTGATGATACGAGAAGCCGGCGTATTTGTGAAGATGAAAACCTCAAAAGTGGACCATTGTCGAAAAACTCCCCAACCCCAGTAGAAGTGTTTGAATACCCAATTAACGCATAAAGTTGTCAACATGAAACAATGGGTGGTTTATTTACTGTCAGCGGAAGGACAGCAAACGTGCTTTGGGCTAACGTTATGCGGCTGGAGTCTGTGATCTTTTGATTCTGACGGAAACTAGGCCCAGGCCTAAAAGGCAGTTGTGACAATGTTTTCTAACAAGTTACCTAATGCAGGTAAGATACCAAAGTTTTTGTCTGGAGAACGCTTGTGTTAAACGGATTCACTGCTGCCTGGAAAAGAAATTCGTTATGTGATTTCTATATCTACAAACATAATTTAGATCCAGAGTCTACTTACAAACAACAACAAAAAAACAAAAACCAACTGACGAGTGAAGTGAACTTATGCAAGACTTTGCCTGTTAGAACTATGGCGTTTACGACAAATCTCAATATATTTCCATTTGACACTAGGCCTACCGTGATCACAAAGCATCGAGGCCACGCCAAACCTGGACCATGCCAGGTTTCGGTATTCAAGTTCCGCAATGTACGCTTAGATCCAGCACGGGCTCTGGAACCAGCCAGGAAAAAGCTCACGTCGATAGAAGCTCAGAGAGTGATGTCAGTTTTCGACGACACAGTCCAGAGAGTGCATATTGTGACACTGCTTCCTTACATCGTCCAGAATGTGGACAACTTGGCTGTGCCGCTAGGCGATGAGTTAACGGAGCTCCTGAAGAATCACGGTGTGATCATCTCCAGCTACGATGAAATCGGACAGGAGCTGGAGAGCCTGATCAAGAGACAAGCAGCCCTGAGGGCAAGCAATGCTTTTAAGCCTCGGGACCAAGATCTGGAGGATGCAGCCATGGAAGAAGGGGACACCAAAGAAGCTGAGGATGCAGGTAAGTCAGGAAAAACCTTGTATAAATTTGTATATAATATGTAGCCTATACCACGTTCAGTCCCGGCAGATTTCATGGCTTGAAATTCGGGTTGTCCTCCCTAGGGAGAGCGTGCGCGCCACAAGAGCAGTGCTACTCTTTAAACAATTTTTTTTTATCCTGTCTACAAGTGATTTGTATCCCTATCATTGGCTTTTTTCTACATACTTGCGGCCGTTGACCACTCTTTTGTTGTAGTGGGATCTTTTACATGCGCTGAATGCATGTTGCACACAGGACCCAGATCTATTGTATCATCCAAAAGACTAGCATTCAGACCACCACTGGCAGTCTAGAGGATGGGGGAAATGTTTCAGGCGAAATGAGGATCAAACCTGCACCTCTCGCTTTCTAGGCAGGTGTGTTACCTGTAGACCACAGATCCACCCTGGTAACGCACATAGAATACCCTGTTAACGTACATAGAATACCCTGGTAACGCACATAGAATGCCCTGTTAACGTGCATAGAATACCCTGTTAACATACTCATAACATACACAGAATACCTTGTTAACATACACAGAATACCCTGTTAACATACACAGAATACCTTGTTAACACACAGAATACCCTGTTAACATACACGGAATACCTTGTTAACATACACAGAATACCTTGTTAACATACACAGAATACACTGTTAACACACACGGAATACCTTGTTAACACACACAATACCTTTTAATACCTGTTAACGTTGTTAACACTCCCCTGTTGACATACATGGAATACCCTGTTAGCGCGCACATGGAATACCCTGTTAACGCACATGGAATACCCTGTTAACATACATAGAATACCCTGTTAATGCACATGGAATACCCTGTTAACGTACATGGAATACCTTGTTAACATACATGGAATACCCTGTTAACGCACATGGAATAACTGCATGCTGTCATGAAACAAGCAGTCAGTGCTGGGTTATGCGGACTTGTTCAGTGCACAAGTTCAGAGAGATAGGCTAAGCAGACCAAGTTCAGATTCCTGATTGGGTAGCCAGTCTAGTGGCAACTAATCCGCATACAACCCCCAAGGACTCCTGGCTTCAAAACTCACTCCTTTATTCGCTAGATTATGTGATGTGGATGCCATCATTTTGTATGAGACGAAAAGCCATGTGCCCCTATAAGTGGTGTGTAGGACTTTGTGCATGGAAGACTAGTCCACGACGATCATATTCTAGCAGGAACTGAATGTGAAACAATGACAAAATGTCCTGCCCCCCCCCCCCCCCCCCCAAAAAAAAAAATGATGATACAGGAGTCGTCAAATTTCAACCTTACACTCAGACAAAAATTGTGGTGTTAAACGTTCAAAGTTAAACTATTTCTTCGCATGAAAACAAAAGGAAAAAGAAAACCTGAACAATATTTTGATAAAATAACGTAAGATGACCCAGTAGGCTCAGAATCAGTACAAGTAGGCTAATAGCGAGGGTGGAGAAACAAGATTTTCTGGCGACAGGCTGACGACGTTGATAGACAATGTCGTTGCAAAGGTTTGTAAATGAAACATTGGCACAGTTCTCATCTCCATCACTTCCCTCTAGATTATTCCGGAGGCCTGTCAGTATAAACAGCATTTCCACCTCCTGAACATTCTTAGGCTACAGTGCTTTTGTAGTAGCCTATTGCGTTGCT
>CM054156.1:50156556-50201556 GCA_028751875.1 Rapana venosa
CTTAGAACTGCATCGGTTGATTTGCACATCTACAACGTATAGGCCTACTACATACTCTAGTACATGTCAAATAGCACAATATTCATACTGCAGAGCATAAGAATTAAAAGATGCATATCTGAATGAACTTTTTCCGCGTACGATGACAGGGTCCAGTCAGACAAGGAATTATGAATAAACTTTTCACTGGAGAGCTACATTTCCCGGGGTGCAATAAAAACACTAAGAATGTTTGGGGTTTTCCCCCTGGTTAAGGCTCCAAGCTTCATCAATGGTGGGATTTTGTTCTGAGGACTGAAGTGTGTATAGTGTGTGTGTGTGTGCGCGCGCGCGCGTGTTAACGCGTGTGCATGTGTGTGCGCGCGCGCGTGCGTGCGTGTATGTGTGTAAAAGTTAAAAAAAAGGTAAAGGTAAAGGAGTCCCATAACCTATAAGGTCATAGGGGAGCGAGGCGTCAGAGACCTCACTTCTCTAGGGCCAACATATTGAGGGCGGCGCCCATCTCCTCTCCCTCGCTGCTTTACCTTCCCTGACCCTAAAGAGGGCAGGTACCCATTTACAGCTGGGTGAACTAGGGGAACTGTACTGAAGCCAAGGCGCGCAAACGGTACCCATCCAACTGGTAACCACGCTCGACGCTGCTTAACTTGGCTGGGGGAAAGCGAGTGCTCCGACCACTGAGCTGTCCTGTCCCCCTTGTATGTGTGTGCACGTGCACAAAAGGAAATAGCAAAAGGTGCATCCCAATCCCTAACCACCATCAACCCCTCCCCCCACCCCCTCTCTCCCCAAACCTCCTGAATAAAGATAAACCGTCAACAGTGCAGAGCTGCAGGGAAAGCAGTTACATAGTTCCAGACCTACCACGGAGAGACATAACTGAAGAGGCCCTATCTTAATTAATGTAGCTGTCGTGTCAGGTAGCCTACATCTCCCCATCGACTTGTTGGAAGCTGAGGGAAGAAGAAGGGCAGGCGAACCACGGGAATGCATGCAATAGGTTAATTAATTTAAACTGCTGATTGCTGTGCTGTCTCATTCCCTGTCGGAACAGCTCAACAACCAAAGATTCAGAGAGCACTGCGCTGATACAGTATAATTATAGCCTAGATGTATGCAGGATTTGGGAGAGATTTTAAAGCATGTGTGTGTGTGCGTGTGTGTGTGTGTTCGTCGGCTAGAGCTCGGAAGTTTAGGCCACCCAATGGTGAGATTTGTGAGTATGCGACCGTTTCTTCCTCCACCCCCACCCCCACCCATTAAGGTAGCCGCATTCCGACTTCAGGAATACAATTGGGAATGAACCTACTAATTTTACCTGGACTCTCGGGAGGCACCGCCCCTTTTCCACTGTTGAGGGTTTTTTTGACCTGCCCAAGTCCCTAAGCACACGGGTCCGACTGGTTTAGTCTCCTCCAAAAAACTTGACATTCAGTTCAACACTCCCGTCAAAAGTCCAGGGCAAGGCTGGGAATGGAACCCTGAACCTCACGGTGTAGCCTACTTGTTACACTGGTGAACGTGTAAACTGTCCCGCCCTCTTCCTTCCTTCACCTGCACTTGTCCCGAAGTCTTGTAGACCGTTGGGGCACCACTTTAGATTTTGCAACCAGCTTCCTCCACTCCTCGAGGTCCTCAGCTCTCCGTAGTAACTCGTTCTACTCAAGGCCAGTCTACTCTGATGTCTTCCCATCGTTTTTTCTGTCTGCCCCTTCTCTGTCTTCCCCTCCTTGTACTGTTCCCTGTAGGACAGTCTTGGCCAGTCCACATGTTCGTGTGACGTAGCCTACCCATACCACTTCAGTTTGCGTGTTTTTCACAGAAGTCAGGAGGTCCTCTTATGGTCCATGGTGTTTTCCATTCTGGTGTTCACTTCCTTATTAGTTATGTGATCTCTGTATTAGAGACGAAGAAGTTTGTGAAAACATCTCATCTCTGTTAAATGTATCCTTCTTTCAATGTCTGCTGTTATGGCCCACGTTTCATATGCGTTCAAAAAATAATTAATATGGCCATGACCCGGGAACGCATCAGTCTGATCTTGAAGCTGATGGCGATGTTCTTGTCGGTCCAGAGGACTTTCAGTTTGGTCGTTGCAGCTGTGGTCTGGGCTTTCCTGGAGAGAATTTCAGGTTTTGATCCTTTATCTGATACTATAGCTCCCAGGTAGGCTATTTAAACATTATGGACGGTCTCAGTTTTCTTGCCCTATAAGATAATGTCAGTAGTGATGCCATTGGCACTAGCTGTCATCACTCTTCCTTCTTATGCACAGTTCAAACTGCTGCTGATTGTTGTCTCTTTCACGTTTAGAGCAGCTAAATCAAAGAGATCCGAAGAGTGCCACGCTGATAAAGTACCTACAGGATCTCAGAGCGATTCTGAAGCATCGACTTCTGACTACGCCTGCAGAAGAGCGTGAACGCATGTGCTACCTGACAGAAATTGCCAAGAGAGAGCGCCAGAATGCTGCTGTCATTGAGAAGCTGGAACAGGAATTGAAAGTAAAAGATGACGACAAAAAACAAGAGGTAGGTTTGTCCACAATTATTTTTGTAAAGATAAGATTTTCTGTTTTTCCATTGTGCAACTAGCCTACGAATTGATAGAATCACATCCATAGGCTAAGGAGTACTGGGTTTGTCCATAATCAATTTGGACAACATAAGGATTAGTGTGTGTGTGTGTGTGTGTGTGTGTGTGTGTGTGTGTGTGTGTGTTGTGTGTGTGTAACGGAATTGAAACTACTAAAAGGTGCCGAGAAAAAGCAAGAGGTAGGTTCGTCCACTGTCAGTTTGGACAACATGAGGATTTGTGTGTGTGTGTGTGTGTGTGTGTGTGTGTGTGTGCCTAAGTGCAAGTGCTTGCCTGTGAATGAAAGTTGAAAATGACGCCAAAAGAGCGAGAGAGGCTGGAATCTCCAAAGAACTATATTAACCTTTCGCATCACAGACTGCTAGCACTTGACAAACGGATTTTCAGATTAGCAAAAAGAACGAAACCATCAAACGTCTGCAAACGGAACTCTATCAGCTCGAGAAGTTTTCTGAGGAGAACATCCGGCGTGTACGCGCAGACGCAGAAAAGCAGGAAGTGGCAGACGAGAAGAACTCTGAGGGCAAACGTCACAAACTGCAGGTAGAAGTTGCACAGTTGAATATCCAACTGCAAAACGCGCTGACGGAACACCGTGAAAGGGAACAAGATCTTCGCAATGTGGGTAGTATGCCTTAGCCTACTGTCATCTTGGCAAAATTATGCTTTCTTAGCCTACTGTGTGTGTGTGTGTGTGTGTGTGTGTGTGGTCTCTCCCTCTCTCTGTCTGTCTGCTTGCCTGTTGGTTGCAGTATGACATCCGTCCACTTTAAAAAATGAGATACTGTGAGGACAAGTTTTACAAGGAGGTATTAAAAGAGTGACCTCAAGAGTAAACTTTATCACAAGAAACAAACCCTCCTCCTCTTCCTGAGGAACACAAAAGTCAAAATATTGAAGGAAAGCCAAAATGGTTTGGTTTGTTCTTATTGTTTGGCTGTTTTATAATAAGTTCTCTCTCTCTCTCTCTCTCTCTCTCTCTCTCTCTCTCTCTCTCTCGAGTGGCTTCCCTTGCTTGGCTGCCAGCAAGATGCTTTCTCTCCAGCTCCTGTAAGTTTTTCCTTTTCTTCAACAATTCCTGTTCAAAATGCCAGTTGTGGGCCTCCCTGTAACCTTGGAGGGCATGTTGAACGCAGTGTTGCATGAACAGACGGTGTCTTCATTCAAAGTGGATGGGCGAGAACATCAAACTGTTGTTGTGATTCGATTGACAAGTAACGCGGCCAGCCATTCCCCTGTTACTCCAGTTCAACAGGCAATGTATCGCAAGAAGTGTCCGTCTCAGGTGAATAGAGACAAAATAAGAGCAGAAAGGTATAGAAATAACAACCAGAGAAAGTGAATGAACAAGTTTCATCCCCCTCGGGTTTGTTTCTACCCACCCCGCCTAGATTGTGCTATACTTTAGGCCATTCTGACAACAACACTGCTACGGACATGTTTGTGTATGAGACCCACTGCCCTCCCTCTTCAAGCCACTGTCAAAAGGAACAAAGTATTGACATGATAATGGATGACACTGACAGACAGACAGTGACAATTTCATTTGACAAAAATGTAAGAAATGAATCATGTGGTGAAATTGTGAATGTAGCAAAAGAGTGTGGTTGTAGTTACATAAATGGAATCAAAGATTGTGTCCATGATAACAGGAATGAAGAGGGAGATTGTGAAATGGGGAAGGAGGGTGTGGAAAATCAGGAAAAGCATGTGAAGAAAGGTAGGGATGTGATGCAAGCAGAAAATGACAGAGAAGTGGTGCAGAGAGGGAGAGTGAAGGAGAGGGTGTAGAAGGTGAGAGTGGGGAAGGGTGTGGGGAGAATGAGAGTGAGGAAGAGTGTGCAGAGAATGTAACAGGAGCAGAGTGTGGGGGGTTTATGGAAGATGGGGATGAAAGCTGCGAAAGGGAAGAGACTGTTACACTGGCAGATGTAATGGAAAGGTTGCAGCAAATGACGGAGAAAGCTGAAGATGTCCACTTCATGCTACGTGACATGAGACAGTGCACTGCTAGGACCACTGCTG
The DNA here is from genome assembly GCA_028751875.1 of Rapana venosa. Classification (NCBI taxonomy): domain Eukaryota; kingdom Metazoa; phylum Mollusca; class Gastropoda; order Neogastropoda; family Muricidae; genus Rapana; species Rapana venosa. The sequence continues at coordinate 50,161,177 of CM054156.1, forward strand.
TGTTGAAGGGAAATGTTTACAAAGATGTTTCTTGATTAATGTGTTGTACACTTCCGGACTGACTTAACAACATGAAGAAACTGTGGTCCGATGAATGACATTATATGTATATAGAACAATGATATGGAATCCATGTCATGAAGACTGTTTGGGCTGTCATTAATTAATTATGCTTTTCGTTGATTCTGTGTTTTGTGCCCAATCCCCATCCCACTGTCCCCTTGTGAATGGGCGATGATGCTTATCACAATAAACTGTTGTCATTGTCATTGTCATTGTCATTGTCTCTCTCTCTCTCTCTCTCTCTCTCTCTCTCTCTCTCTCTCTCTCTCTCTCTCCCTCCTCTCCTCCCTCCCTCCCTCCCTCCTCCTCTCTCTCTCTCTCTCTCTCTCTCTCTCTCTCTCTCTCTCTCTCTCTCTCTCTCTCTCTCTCTCTCTTTTTATATTCTAATTTTTAAAAAGGTGATTTCCCTTTGTTTCTACTGTGTGAGAGTATGAGTATTGGGTTATTATTAAGATGTATCCCTACGGGTGGGTACTGGATGTAAAAAAGCACATGAGTGCTTATTCATTATCCTCGAAATAAAATAATTTGTCATTGTCAATTTGTCATTGTCATTCTCTCTCTCTCTCTCTCTCTCTCTCTCTCTCTCTCTCTCTCTTCCTCTCTCTCTCTCTCTCTCTTCCCCTCCCTCCCTCCCTCTCTCTCTCTCTCTCTCTCTCTCTCTCTCTCTCTCTCTCTCTCTCTTCTTTTTATAGTCTAATTTTTAAAAAGGTGATTTCCCTTTGTTTCTACTGTGTGAGAGTATGAGTATTGGGTTATTATTAAGATGTATCCCTACGGGTGGGTACTGGATGTAAAAAAGCACATGAGTGCTTATTCATTATCCTCGAAATAAAATAATTTGTCATTGTCTTGTCATTTGTCATTGTCTTCTTCTCTCTCTCTCTCTCTCTCTCTCTCTCTCTCTCTCTCTCTCTCTCTCTCTCTCTCTCTCTCTCTCTCTCTCTCTCTCTCTCTCTCTCTCTCTCTAATAATAGAGTTGAGTAAAACTAGTACAGGTCACCTGTTAGAATGTCTTCATCATTATTAACATATTTTTTCTCAAAGATTGTTTTTAATCCACAATAAGATAAATTCTTTGAAAGACAGCTTTTTGGGGGATTATTGAGTAAGAATCATGCCTTTGGCCTGACCTGACTTGAGTTTTGGCTCCTGGTTGAGCACTCTTCTAAGGTCTCAGTGGTGACAGAAACCTTACCCTCTGTGGTACCTGTTGTGTTTTCTGTTGTTTATGTAACCATTATTATACATCCCCCGTTTTCAGATTATTGAAAAGTTTAAAAATCTCTTTTCAAACTGATAAACGTTTAAATCAAATTATTGGGCATCTCTCCACATCCCAATATACTGTCCCTTTGAAAATTCCTTGTCTTCAGTATTCAACTTTCACTTTCAGTTTTGTTTTTCTTTTTACACATCAACAAAACACTTTTAACACTTTTTTCTTCTTTATTTTTTACATCAGCGTAGCACTAAGTGCGTTGTGTTCTTTTTTTTTAAAGGTTTATCATTTTTCGCGGTTTCACAAGTCTTCCTGATCTTGTATTATGTGCCAGACTGCGACTGTTCATCAGACTGTGTTCTGATCATCAGCTGATCATCTGGAGTAGGGTTAAACTGCACAGTATCTGGTTCAGGTTCCTGTTGCAGTTCTGGTACAGAATGCTGCTCCTGCAGTCCTGGAAGCGTTGACGTTTTGTAGGGGACATCCTCTGTTGAAGATTGCTGGCTGCTCCCTAGACACAGGTGATGACGATTTCTTCTTTGTGTTCCTGTACGAGTTTGAACCGTGTATGATGATGGTGAGGCAGCATCCACGACGACTGCTTCCTCGTCTCTTGGCGTCTTCACCCACACTTTATCTCCTTTTGAAGTTTTGGAAGTGTCTTAGTTTTGTGACGACGGTCAAACTGTTCTTTTTGTTGCTGTTTGATGTGAGCATCTATCTGCTGAAATCTCTGTAGATTTGGTGTGACAGGAACATGGTGTGATGGCAAAGAAGGGACTTTTGTTCTCCGTTTTCTTCCCATCAGGAGCTCTGCTGGGCTCAGTCCATGGTGGAGGGGTGTTGCTCTATAGTTCAGAAGTGCAATGTAAGGATCTTCTGCCTTTTTCAACAATTTTTTCAGAGTTTGCACTGCTCTTTCAGCTTCTCCGTTTCCTTGAGGATGAAAAGGGCTACTTGTCCAATGTGTGAAACCATATTTCTCAGCAAAATTACTGAAGTCTCGTGAGCTGAACTGGGACCATTGTCTGAAACAACAATTTCAGGAATGCCCTGCCTTCCAAAAATAGCTCTGCAATGCTCAATGACAGATGTTGGTGTTGTAGATGACAGTTAAGCAATATCAATCCACCTTGAGAAGTAATCCACAACAAGCAGATATTTGTGACTTCTGTACTCAAACAGATCCATCCCCACACGTTGCCATGGATAGTCAGGGGTTTTCGTTGGTTTCAGTGGTTCAGGATGATGTATGCGTTCCTGCTCACAAACGCTACACTGAGTGACTTTCTGTTCCAGTTGTCTGGACAAACCTGGCCACCACACAGTTTCTTGCTAGCGCCCTGCATTTCACAGTTGGTTTAACCACCCGTGAATTCAGCCACCCACCCATCCCACCCGATCAACGATGTGATGTTTTCAGTTCATTTCAGAATCAGTGGAATAACAGCAACGGTCCCTGTCACCTGTCACAGTAGTGGTTCTGAATCCAGCGACCATTCCAAACATTCAGACACCGATTACAACACTCCACCACACAATGAACACGTAATTCACAGAGTTGAATACTTAATACATAGTGTATGCCATGTTTTCCTTTTTGTTATCAATAAAAACCTTATTCAATCTGGTTATATATTCGAATAGAAATCAAGAACGAGGAAAACGGTTCAGATAACGTAAAACAAAGGTTTCGAACAATGGAAGTGTGCTGGCAAATTTCCAGCAAGGAAACTGATGGTTATTTCATTCTGTATTTACAAATGGTTCTCCCTACGTCAGCGTTTTTTTTCTTTTTTGTTTAAACAGTTTTTTTTGTCGCCAGTCATTGTTGTGTTCTCTGTTGTATATGTAACTCATTAAAATAGACTTAGAGACATGGGTAAGATGCTGCTGACGATCTCCCAGTGCAGTTCCTGAGAGGCCTCCCTTGTCATAGAAAGTACCCTGAAGACAACAATGCCTAATTATCTGATTGGTCAATAATCTATCTATCTATCTATCTGTCCCGTAGTCTGCCGACCGTGGGGGCACCCTCAAAGACTCAAAAACCAGTTCCCTCCATTCCTCTCTCTGTTCTGCCTTTCTCAGGGTTTTGTTGAGTTCTAGGCCTGTCCATTCGCTGATGTTATCCTCCCAGCTCTTCCTTGGTCTGCCTCTTCTTCTTCCTCCTTGGACAGTGCCTTGCAAAACTGTCTTTGCAAGTCCTTTGGATCTTGTGACATGCCCATACCATTTAAGTTTACGCTTTTTCACGATCGTTAGAAGGTTCTCATAGGGTCCAATGGTTTGCTGGATTCTGTTATGCACGCTTTCGTTGCTTATGTGGTCTTTGTAGGAGATGCCAAGGAGTCTCCGAAAGCATCTCATCTCCACTGTCTGTACTCTTCTCTCCAAATCTGCAGTCAGGGTCCATGATTCACAGGCATACAGAAATATGGATATGACAAGGGAGCGCATTAGTCTGATCTTGGAGATAAGTGAGATATTTTTATCTCTCCAGATAGAGTTTAGTTTTGACAAAGCTGTTATTGTCTGTGCAGTCCTGCATACTACTTCTGGCTTGGATCCCTGGTCTGATACAATGGCTCCCAGGTACTTGAAGCTTTTAACTGTTTCCAGCTTCTGGTCATTAACCCTGATATCAGTGCTAATGCCGTTGGTGTTATTAGTCATCAGTTTGGTCTTCTCTGCACTGATTTCCATGCCGTATGTTTTGGAGGCCTTATTCAAGTGTTCTGTTAGGCTGGCAAGCTCTTTTTCTGATCCTGCTATTCCATCAATGTCATCTGCGAAGCGGAGGTTTGTGATCGTTCTGCCACCAATGCTGACTGATCCTTCATGATGTTCCAGTGCATCAGCCATGATTCTCTCAAGGAAGATGTTGAAAATAGTGGGTGAGAGTAGACAGCCCTGCCTTACTCCAACTGTTGTTCGAAACCATTCTCCAATGTTGTTGTTGTAGTACACTGCACTGGTGGCCTCGCTGTACAGCTGTTTGATGACTCTGATCAGGTTTGCATTGATGCTGTACAAATTCATGGTTGCCCACAAAGCTGCATGCCACACCCTGTCAAATGCCTTCTTAAAATCGATAAATACGTGGTAAAGGTCTTGTTGATGTTGAAGGTACCGCTCACATAGTATTCTGAGGTTGAATATCTGTTCTGTTGTGCTGCGCCCTGCTCTGAAACCTGCTTGTTCCTCAGCAATGATGGTCTCTGCTTGTGGCTTCAGTCTATTCAATATTATCTGCAGCATGACCTTGCTTGGGTGGCATATGAGGCTGATTGTGCGGTAATTATGGCCCACACAAGAAATCCAGAAAATGGACATGGCATAGCCCAAATGGAGAACACCACAACCAAATAGATTACATCATGGTGAAAAGACGGTTTCAGTCTAGCGTTAACATCGCACAGACACGAAGTTTTCTAGGAGCAGACATAGGGAGTGATCATGATCTTGTGATGATGACTTTCCGACTACGTCTAAAGAAAATCCACAAGCGGAACAACATCAGGATTAAATTTGACCTCGAGAAGCTGAAGGACCCAGAGGTATTAGAAATTTTTCAAGCAAGGATAGGTGGAAAGTTTGCAGCACTCACTGTGATAGACTCAGACATAGATACACTGACGAATAGTTTCAATACAGCAGTGACTGAAACAGCAAGCGAGCTTCTTGGCAATCACCGACCAGTCAAAAAACCATGGGTCACACCTAACATCCTACAACTATGCGACAAGCGTAGAGAGTTGAAAGAAAAAGAAAAATGAAACAAAAGAAAGAGCAGAACAATATAGGGCAGTCAACAAAAGAATCAGGAAGTTCATGACGGAGGCAAAAGAGAAATGGATCGGTGAACAGTGCCAAGACATTGAAGAGAACATCAAGAAAAACAATAGCTAGAAAGCATATCAGCTGGTGAAAGACCTGACAAGCACAAAACAGAGAAAAGGTTTAACAATCCAAGACAAAAATGGGAAGTGTCTCACTGACGACCAGGATATTCTGAACAGATGGACAGAATACTGCTCCGACCTGTATAACTATAGAACCGCAGGAGATCCAGAAGTCCTTAATGTACCCGAAAGCAAAGACACAGACAGTCACCCTATCCTCCTAGAAGAAGTGGAAACAGCACTCAGATCGCTGAAAAAGGGGAAGTCAGCAGGGGCTGACAACATTCCAGCTGAGTTGGTCCAAGCTGGAGGGGAAGCCATGATCAGCGCCCTACTAAGAATCTGCAACAAGATCTGGCAGACAGGAAAATGGCCAACACCATGGACACAGTCACTCATCATCACCCTCCCCAAGAAAGGAAATCTACAACAATGCCATAATTACCGCACAATCATGGTCAATAATGCGTACCATTATTCTACAGTACCTTACAGCAAGACACTTCTCATGAGTTACAAGTGTCTATGGCATTCCCAGCCAACTCTCTGACGTTGTCTTCCCATCTTATAATAATAATAATATATGGAATTTATATAGCGCTGAATCTTGTAAAAAACAAACAAATCGAAGCGCTTGCACTCAAATAATTTACACGCATGCAACTCTCCTTAAACATAATGAACAACAGATTTCAAATCCATGCGCGCGCACGTACACACGCACGCACACACACACACACACGCACACGCACACCACACACACACACACACACACACACACACCACACACACACACACACACACACACAACACACACACACACACATACATACACACACACACACACACACACACACACACACACACACACACACTCGCGAACACACTTAGGAGGTGAAAGATGCTGTTGAAAATTAGGGACATATATGTGGGGGAAAGTCTCAGGTAGGAAATAAGTGTGTTTTGAGGCTGGATTTGAAGGTATCAAGTGAAGGCTTTTGGCAAAGTGAAAGAGGGAGGTCATTCCAGGTGGATGGCCCAGAAACAGAGAAGGAGCGACGGCCAACAGTGGTTTGTTTGAATCTGGGTGTTCGAAAGCACAAAGTATCTGCGGCTGAACGAAGGGAACGGGATGGAGTGTACAGGTGAAGACAGTTACAGAGATAAGAGGGTGCAAATTTGTGGAGACATTTGAAACAGAGGGTATTGATCTTATACTCCAGTCTTTGTGAGACAGGCAGCCAGTGAAGAGATCGCAGAAGAGGAGTGATGTGTTCAGATGTTTTCTTTCTTAGGACCAGTCGAGCTGCAGAGTTTTGTATGCGTTGAAGAGAGTGGATAGATGATGCTGGTAGGCCAGCCAAAAGAGAATTACAGTAGTCTAAACGTGAAAGAATGAGAGATGTGACAAGCTTGGAAGTTGCATCAGTGGACAGATACCTGCGAATCGCGCTTATGCGCCGTAATTGATAGTAGCAAGACTGGCAGGTCTGGGTGATGAATTTTTTCATAGAGTGTGTTGTCAAGAACTACTCCTACATACTTCATTGAGTTGGACAAAGGAATTGACGTATTGCCGAATTCTATTGAAGTTTTTGCGATAGAGGAAAGTTTATGTTCGGTCCCTATGAGCATGGCTTCGGTTTTATCAGCATCAAGTTGTAACTTGTTTTGAGTCATCCAGTTTTGTATGCCTTGAAGGCAGTAGGACATATTTGTCAGGAGGAAAGGCAAGTTTTCAACAGTAACACTGCACTGAAGCTGAGTATCATCGGCATAGAAATAATGATCAATATGGTGGTTATTTATTATATGTGAGAGTGGAGCCGTGTAGAGAGTAAAGAGAACAGGGCCCAGGACTGATCCCTGCGGGACTCCACATTCCATTTTGACAGGTTTTGATTGAATTTTGTTTACAATAACTTTCTGGAACCGCTCTGCGAGATATGAAGTAAACCAGGTGAGGGCTGTGTCGTTAATACCAAAAGTATTTTGGAGGCGAGAAAGAAGAATTGAATGATATATAGTATCAAAGGCTGCAGATAAGTCGAGAAGAATGAGGAGATAGATTTTCCCTGCATCAGAAGCAAGTAGATGTGTATCTAAAGTGTGGACTAGGGTAGTTTCGGTGCTGTGGTTGGGGCGATAGGCAGATTGAAAAGGGGGAAGGAGATCATTGGAATGAAGGTGACTGTTTAGCTGTTTGAGAACAACTATTTCTAGTTCTTTAGGGACAAAGGGTAAGTTTGAGACAGGTCTATAATTCTTCAGAATGTTGGGATTGAGGTCGTGCTTTTTCAGTAGAGGTGTGACTATTGCTGTTTTAAGAGCTGATGGAAAATTTCCTGACACAAGAGAATAGTTTACTATTTTAGTGATAATAGGTACAAGTTGTGGAAGGCATTGTGAGAAAACAGGAGTAGGTATGGGATCAGGGTCGCATGATTTTATAGTCATTTCCTTCAGAATTGTCATGATTTCTTTTTCACTTGTGGAATGGAAGAAAAAGAGAGGAGAGGCCAGTGAACTGGGGATCAGGAGGCGCAGGCTGGAATTGAGTCTGATCCAGTCTGGAGCGTATGTTGTGGACTTTGTCTGAAAAGAAGGCAGAAAAGATGGATAGAAGTTCAGACAGGCTGTGGGTGTTAGGCAAAGGAGTTGATTTTGCAGATCCAAGAAGATTTGAGGTAAGGGAAAAAAGAGATTTTATGGATGTAGCACAGAGAACTTGGGAAGAGTAGTAGTCTGTCTTTGCTGAATGGATTAAGAGGTTGACTTTGTTTATTTGTTTTCGGAAAAGCTGTTTGTTGATTTCGGTTTTTGACTTCCGCCACTGCCGTTCTAGTTGCCGGCGTTTGCGCTTTGCTATCAAGATGTCTTGGGTATACCAAGGCGCTCAAGGTCTGTCAGGTAGGAGATGGTCAGTAGGAGGTGCATGCCCATCAAGTGGTTGGCGGAGAATAGTGTTATAGTAATCAGAGAGGTCAGTGTGGTCAGAGGTTTGTGAAATACGTTCGGAAGCTTGTGAAGAGAAGGTATGAATGTCTAAAGCCTTAAGATTGCGACGAGTAACACATTTCTTTTTTCTGACAGGTTTTGTGATGTTGAGATGGAAAAGAATGGCGGAATGATCAGAATGCAGTTCGTCGGTGACAGAAACAGATGTGACAAGATTCATCATTAGCCATTACACCCATCGGTGTGTAGGGCAGCAACAAAGCGCTTCCACTCCTGCCTATCCTGGGCCAACCTAGTCACTGATCCCCAAGAGTGCTGCATGGCCTTCATCTCACTTTCTACAGTTCTCCTCCACGTTGCTTTTGGTCTTCCTTTCTTTCTCCTTCCTTCTGGGGTCCAGTGCAATGCTGTTCTTGTGATTGACTGTGGGTCTCTTCGGAGGATGTGCCCAATCCTTTTCCCACCGTCGTTTTGGTGTGGGGTTTCCCCATTCTTCTTGCCTGCTTTCTCCGTATAGGTCTTCTTTGGAGATCTTCTCGGGCCCAAAAAAGACCCGGAAATTTTCTTGGGAAAGGCATATGGTGGGGAAAGGGGATCGAAGTTTGGTAAGATCCCTTCCGTCATCCTCCAGCACTCAAAACCGTACAGGCGAAAGAAAAACAACACCGGGCTCTTTTGGTTTTTTAAATAGCTTCAGCTTGGTTTTGGGGTGCTGTACTAAAGGTCTCCAGATATTTTTCATCTCCCAAAACACACCCTTTCCCTTTCCCCAGTCTGTTGGGGAAATTTTTTTTCCCTTTATGCCGCCCCGGTTTGATGCTGCTGCCAAGGAAAGGGAACTTGTCTTCTCCCCGCGGGTCAGTTCCTTTTAAACTTTCACGGGGGCTGGTGGTTTTTTCCATTGACCCGCCATTGCCTCTGTTTTCTTGGGCTAATAGGGAAGCCCCCTTGTTCCCAAATTTTTTGGAGTCTGTGGTTTTTCCCGGGAAAGTTGGGGGGTTGTGGGCAGCCGCCGGGCCCTCCGCAAAGTCAAGGCCCGTTGGGTGTTGAGACCCAGGCTCCAGCGAATCCCTCTTGGGGTGTTTCCCCTGTCGTTTTTCCTCATCCCCCCCAAAAAGGGCCCCAGATTGAAGAGAATGCTGAACCCACACATCCGGGTCTTACTCCAGTTTTTACTTGGGAAAGACATGTTTGCTAGGGCCCACAGGCTTTCTAAAGGGGTTGTATAGAACTTTTGATAAGGTGTCCCAGTTTCGAGGGATGCCATAGTGCCCGAAGGATACTCCAAAGGCGTCTCTGTGTTTTGTTTGTCAAATCCCTTTTCGAAGTCCACAAAATTCACTACATTGTCTTTGCCACTCTTTTCCCTGTTCGATGATATTTCTGACGGGGAATATCGGGTCTATACATCCTCTTTTTGCTTCCTGAACCCCTGCTTTTTCCCTTCCCCAAAAAAGGGAAATCCCCCCCACAGGTTCTGAAATTCTTCTGATATTTTTGGGCCCCAATATTTTTGCTTGCCACAGAAAAAAGATGACCCCCCCTCCAGTTGTTGCAGCGCTCAGGGTTCCTTTTGGGGGAATTTTGACTATCACCCCCTTTGGTCCCAATCATCGGGGAAAACTTTCTCGTTCTTCCATGCAGCGGGGAAACAGTGGTTCCCGTTTTCCGCGGGTTTGTTAAAGAATCTCCTTTAAACCTTTTCGGCCCCAAAGGGTTTGTCCTTGCCGGGTGACTTGCCTTCTTGAGGGTCTTGATGGCACCCCACTACCCTTTTCCCCTTTTTTGGGGGGTTGACTAAATGTCTAAGTCTTTTTTAGCTTTGGGTTTTCGGCTGTCTCGTAGGTGGGGGCCCGGGTTTTGAAAACCCTTGGGCGGGAAAAGTGTTCAGCCCATTTTCTTCTTCCCTTTTCCCCTGTTGTCAATTTTTTCCCCTTTGTCTGTCCCTGGGGGGGTTTTTTTTCCCCCAGCGCTCATTTAAATTTTTTGGGCATACTTTTTTTGGTGATTTGTAGACCCCCCGGGCCTCCTTGGGCCGCCGCTCTTCGCCTCAGCTCCCAGCTGGCCCAGGGCTTTCTCTTGTCACGGCGTGCGAGTCTCTTAATTTTCCTGTTTTTGCTTCTCTGTAAACTCTCCCTCCCTCCCCTCGTAGCCGGGAAGATTTTACTTGCAGAAGTCTTTCTTGGTCTTTTTTCTTTTTTGGGATGGCATCGGGGGTCTTTTGTTGGATCCAGCCCATTTTTGGGTCTTTTTTTTGATGGCCGATGTTGCCCTTGCTGCTCTCAGTGTACATTTTACAGATCTGCTTCCATGTGATCTATTTTCCCTGCTTTTTCTGTCATGTTCGGCGGGGATGGGGAATCGTACCTCAGACTTTGGGATGAATGCAGACTTCCGTTGGTGTTTAATCGCGGGGTATAAAATCGCGCTTGAGTGGTTGGTCTTGTGTTTTTCCCTTCGTTTCCATTGGATGTTTTCCTGTCCCCCCCCCGGTGCCCCCCCCCCCCTCCCCCGCCCCCCCAATCCCCGAAAAGCTTGGGTTTGGGTTTTCCCACCGGGAAGAGATCGCCTCCACAAACAATTTGATCATAGAGGGTCTTTTGGGTTTCATATCCCCCCATTCGGCGACCCCCAAAAGTCGTTTTGTGGATCCCCCGGGTTGCTTGAAGGGGGTTCCCTCCAATCACTAAGTTTTTTCATGGCGCGGGAAACCCCACAAGTCCCCCCCGGTTTCTTTTCCCTGTTCCACACCCCGTTTTTTCCCCAAATGACTCTCTCTTATTCGTGTTTGTCCCTTTCCAAACCTTTGGGCTTGGGGTTTTCCCCCATGACGGATGGGGGTTCAGGGCGTGGGGGCTTTCTCTGTCCGTTAAGCGGCGGGGGTTTAAAAAGTCGCCCTTTGCTTCATCTTTGCGGGTTTTTGGGGTTGGGTGCGTAGCACGGGGATGATGGTGATTTTAATGTGTTTTCCCCTTTTCAGTCTCGCACTCATTTCTGCTTTTGACGGGCCCCTTCCACCCAAAAGGCATCGCTCAACCCTTTTCTTGGGGAAATTGATGGCAACTCCCTCGGGGTGCTGGTCGTCATCTCTCCCAGAGTAGAGGGCGGTTTCTCCGGTGGTGGTTCTCATTTCCCAGATCCAGTCCCCTCTACTCTCTCTTATTCCCCAGGACATGGAGGGTTTAATTTTTCTCATTCTAAAGGGTTTCCGTGCCCGCTTGCCCTTCATACTTTTCCCCCACTTCCCAATTTTCCTTGTCTGATTTAGTTTTGGTGGTGTTCCCGGTCTTCCCCTTTCCTGCGGTTTGCTTTTCCCCCGGCTTTGGCCCCAGCTTTTATACGGTCTCACTGGACCCGGGAGGTCCCGCAAGCAAAAAGTATAAGTTTTCTCTGTTGCTGTTTTTCTGTAAAATTTTTCCTTTTTTTTAGGGACAGGGTTGTTAAACCCTGTGCCCAACCCCCAAAACCCGGAGGAAGGGTTTTTACCCTTTGTCGCCCTTAAAGACCCTGGGCCCGGTTGGAGGCAGGGATCCTTTCTTGCAAGGGTCGCTTTGGGAAGCCCTACCCCCCGGGGTCCCCCCTTTGGGGGACAAAGATTTTAATTTAACATTTTGTAATCAGCCAGTCTAAAAAAGGGCCGAATTTTGGGGTTTTGCCTTTTGGGTTTTCCAGTTGGGAGAGGAATGGGTGGACAGAGAAGAGAAAGACTTTGAAAACTGGAAAAAACGGTTGTCCCAAATGGAATTGGGAAATCCCCAAAAAATTATAAGTTTAGTGGGGGGGGAGAGGCTATAGTTGGTTTGAGGGGTGACTGGAATTCTTTGGGGAAAAAGAGAAAAATGTCGGATTGTGTTTACGGCGGGGGGGTGGCGGGAAAGGGGGCAGAAAGTAATTTGAGTGGCCCGGAGGTTGGGGATTTTATTTCGCAAAAATTCAAAAGATTCATTTTGAGAATTGAAGGGTTTTTACGAAAAAAGGATGGGGTTCAATATTCTTTTTAGAAAAGAAGGGGAATCCCACCTCCCTAAAAGTCGGAGAAAAAAAATGCTTTTTTAAAACCAGGAGGATCAGCTGTTTAATTTTTGGCTATGGCCATGTGGTTTTTAAACCAAGTTTTTTGGGGGAGGAAAAGGGAAGGGCAATTTTTTTTTCCCGAGAGAAATCAAATGTAGTTTGGGTTTTCCATTTTTTGGGTAGACAAATCCCATTTAACAAACAAACTTGAAGGAAAACTGAAAGGGGGTGGAGAGGTTTTAATAGAAATGGGGGGGGTTTTTTCAAAAATCAGAGGGAAGGGGGAAAGAAGGCAAGGTAGAAAATGTGGCTAGCGGAAAAACAACAAATTTTTTTGGGTGGGAAATTTGGGGGTAGGGAAAATGGTGAAAGAACTGTGTTAAACAGGGGATTTGGTGTTTTTAACACAAACATGATGGGACATCACATCAGTTCGAAAAAAAAAAAACAACAACCGCAACACCGAAACTTTGAAGAAAATAAAAAACCATTAAAAAACACTATTCACTTCTGGCCCGTACAAGGAGAAAGACAAGAGACCGACGCTGGCCCTTTAGTGGGAATGGCTAGGGCCCACTGTGCTTAGAAAAAGGGGGAACCTCAAAAAAATGGGGGAAGCTGGTTTCAAAATCTTCAGGGTTTCCCCAAAGGCAACCGAATATGGGAAAAGGTAAAAGGGGAAAAATGAAATTCCATTTCCCCAAAAGGGGAAATAGGGTTACATGTTCTTTTTGACGGACAAAAACTGTATCAAAAGTAAAAAAATTTAATAGAAAAAGGGAAAAAAAGAATACAACGGGGCCCTAAAAAAACAACAACCAAAACCCCCCCCCGGAACATAGAAAGGGAAAAAAAACTGCTCTTAAAGCTTTTTCCTTATGTTCGGGGGTCCTTTCAAAAAGGGGCAAGGGGCCTCATAAAATTTTACCCCGGCCCCAAAAGGGCACATTACTGAAAATAAAAAAAACGATCACAACACAACCTTCCACTCAAAACTCTGTGATAAAAACAGCAATAGGAGTCAAAGAAGAAATTTTTGCCCTTTACTTTTTTTAGTTCGGTTTCCCCGGCTAGAGCTTAGGGGGTTTACCAATTTGGGGAAAAATTTTGCGTAAGCCAAAAATCGTTTTGGCCCACCACGAAGGTAGCCGTATTCCAACTTCGGGGAAGCCAGTTCTATATTTGAGAAAATATAGTGGCGCAAAAGAAGGGCAGGTAACCAATTACAACTGCATTATTACAGAAATCTATATATCTATCAAAGATTCGGATGAAAACAATCCACTATAAGATCAAATCTTTCAAAGACAGCATTTAAGGATTTATCGAGTAAGGACCATGCCCCCTTGGCCTGACCTCACTTAGGATCCTGGTTGAGCACTCTTCAGAGGTCCCAGCGGTGACTGAAACATTACCCTCTGTGGTACCCTACAGCAAGACATTGTTCACATGTTACAATTATCTATCGCATTCCCAGCTTACTCTCTCTCTCTCTCTCTCTCTCTCTCTCTTCTCTCCTCTCCTCTCTCTCTCTCTCTCTCTCTCTCTCTCTCTCTCTGTATATATATATATATATATAATATATATATATATATATATATATATATATATATAATATATATATTATATATATATGCGTGTGTGTGTGTGTATGTATGTGCGTGCGTGCGTGTGCGCGTGCGTTTAAAAGTTATTTATGAATCAAGGGTCTGCACTTTTACATGTTCAGTCACCTGACATCTCACGTTGCTGAGGGAGTGTTCTGAGGGATAGCCTAGTGGTTAGAACATTGCGCTCACAATCTGACGACCCGGGTTCGAATCTTGTTCAAGAGGATTTTTCCTCTGGAGTACATCAGTACCGACTCCACTCTCCTCAAAAGTCCTTCGGATGAGACTATAAACTGAGGTCCCGTGTGCGAACGCACGCAGAACATCATGCGCACACGTTAAATCCTGTTCCGCTTTTCGAAAGAGTAGGCCATTGGGTGCCGGTGGGAACAGATGACAAAATTTACAAAACCGCATACACACGGGGACTAGATGTAAAAAAGCACATGAGTACTTATTCCGTTATCCTCGAGATAATAGAATAAAAAAGTAAATGGAAATATCATTATGCTATGGAACTCTTGTGCCAGTATCTCTGATGATGTCAATGCAGTGAAGGTAGTCTGTGGTTACAGGGCGTTGAGTTTTGTTGTCCTTGGTTTTTCTCCCTTTCTCCTTTTCTTCCTTTTTACTTTTTCTTTTTCTTTGTGATAGCTTCTATTTTCGGCAGCTGATTGCGCTGATAGCATTTCATACATGTCTTGCAATATGATGATGATCGTTGCGCTGATAGCATTTCATATATGTCTTGCAATATGATGATGATCGTTGCGCTGATAGCATTTCATACATGTCTTGCAATATGATGATGATCGTTTCAAAAATGATCCTGGATATTTTTGTTGCAGAAAAAATTTAAGATTGAATCAGAAGTGGAAAACTGGATCATAACCTATGACACAGAGTTAGGAGACAGACAGGTCAGTATGGAGTGGAGTGGAGCCACAATTGTCACATCATTTTGTTTGGGGGGGGGGGGGGGGGGGGCTAAGGACAAACTATAATATTGTGTACTTTTTTTTTTGCTCCCTCATCTTCTGTGACGTCCCCCCCCCCCCCCGTCCTGCTGTTCCCACGCCGCTCATTCCAATCTCCCCGCCACAACCACACCCTAGATTTGTTATGTCTTATCCTCAGGGTCGGAAGTCCACAGGGAGCCCAACACAATATTGTGTACTTAGCTTCAGTCTTGGCAGATTTTTGTGAGTGAACTACGGGTTGCTCTCCCCCGGGTAAAGAGCGTTAAAGAGCAAAACAGCGGTACCATCCATTTATAAACCAGATTTTCGGTGTAGGCTACAGGTGTATTTGTTTTCCTATTGTTATAAGGCTTTTTCTACAGAATTTTGCTAGAGACAACTTTTTGTGTTGCCATGGGTTCTTTTACATGTGCAAAATGCATTTTGCACACGGGATCTCCGTTTTTTAAATTTTTTTTTATATCTCATGTGAATGACTACCAGCAGACCATCACTCAAGGTCTAGTGGACCGGGACAGGGGGGGGGGGGGGGGGGGACTCGGCACAAACAGGGGTCCAATCCAGCTGTCTCTCTTTCAAGGCAGTGCATGCGAGACCATAATAGCCACGGCACTCTGGATATAAGAAGCTCGAGTATAGAAGTTGTACGCTACGCTGTTGAAGTAGAGCAAAAGGGGTTGATTGTTTCGGCGAAGTCTGTACATAGGATCAGAATTATGCTTTTAAAGCTTTTGAATGGCATTTCGAAACCTATAATTATGTTTTATATAACATTTGTAGGCTATGTGCACGTTAAGTGTACGTACATGTTTATTTAAATTTCCATGTCCTTAATGGTTAATGATTGATTGCACAGATTTATGATAACACTTAATAGTGTATTTAATCCGTGTGCACAGTGAATCCAGCTAGCCTACATATCTTAACCAACATGACAGCTATACAGGGAGAGTAGTGCGTCAGTGCCGGAGGTGGTGAAGTCATTATAGATAGCCTATAGCCTGCACTTCATTTAGAAGATAATTGTACGTCTGAAATTGTAGTCAACTGTCACTTTTTGGTATTGCTTTTGCCAACAATACTCTTACATAGCATGACATTAAAAAAAACACTTTTAATGTGTAAAGTTATCCATTCCGTCACTGCTGTTGATGAACATAAAACCCCCAACTTGTATTGACTATGTTCAGGAAGAATTTGAGGAAATCGACGCCATCTACACGGAAGAGAAAAAGCAGCTTTCAGAGCTGGAGGACCGTTTCAAAATCATGGAGAAGGAATATCTGGCCATCCTGGCCGACCGTCTGCTTGCCCGCGAAAAGCGGGAGAAGGAGGAGCACATCATGGCCATGAAGATGAAGTCGGCTGCCGTCATCCAGGCGGCCTGGCGCTCACACAAAGTCCGCAAAGCCCTCAGTCAGCGCAAGAAGAAGAAGAAAAAGTCAGACAAGAAGGACAAGTCCAAGAAAAAGAAATAAGTGTTCAGATATGGTTTCCCAATGGTTCGTTTTGTTCTGGAGTTGGGTCTATTATTACCACTCTCAACCCCTTCAAATGGAAATCTGTCATTGTAGGTATGGGTATCAGTGGACAGTTTTTTATTTTTAAAAGTTTACCATTTCTTTTTGGACATAATGCCCTGTTTCAACAGAATGTGTATCTCGACAAAATAAAGTTCTAAGTCTTGTATGTGACTGTGTGAAAAAGCAGTTGGGATATGAATGATCAGTCTCTAGTATTTTTCTCCGCTGATATATAGTCATACTCCTCGTTTGTGAGCAAAATACTTTTCATTTCTATTTCTTAGTCATTACATATAATTTATTACAGCAATAACTTTTGTATACCGTAGACTTGGCTTACTCACCGAATGTACGCTGCCTATTTAGAATAGTCTTAGGATCAGGCCTTTGTGAAAACCTGTGTAGATCTATGTAAAAGACTTACAAATAATTGCCATGTAGCCTATCTAAGTGCCAACAGGTTTGTTACACTGTTTTGGGCAAGTGAATTACAAAACACATTTTGACGTTGACATTAATACAGCAACATGTCTGGTCTAAGTTGTGTATTTGATTTGATTTTTTTTTGTTTTTTAAGGGTATGCGCTATATAAATTCCCTTTATATTAATTATTATTATTATTTTTACTTTGTGATGACATTTTTATCCCTAAAGTAATTGATGACTGTTGTAAAATAAAAGGAACAATGGTATTTTGTCATGATTGCAAAGTGTGTGTGTGTGTTGTGTGTGTGTGTGTGTGTGTGTGTGTGTGTGTGTTGTGTGTTTTGTGTGTGTGCGCGCGCGTGCCGTGCGCGCGTGTGTGTGTGTGTGTGTGTGTAACCTCAGTAAAGCCTTCAGTGCAAGAATTGGTTCAGGAGTCTTGGGTTGTGGGAGTGCAAGTGTTCCAGAATGTGAAGCTTTTTCTTTTGAATGTCGTTCTGCTTTTGGCCCAGAGCTGCTCTGAATGAAGACCCGAAGCCCATTACTGCAGGTTGGGACAGCAAGACACATAGGAATCTTCTTGGAGTCATGGCCAAGAATGTCCTGATGTCAGTTGTCCTTCAATCGCTCTGTGAACGAAGCTGCTTCTTTTCATCCATCCCTCCATTGGCTGGGACAGTCTCCTTGTTACGTGGTGGCCTTTGGAAGTCTCTTGACCTTGTATTGGAAGCTTTGCTGATCACTTGTTTTTTCTGCTTCATCTTCTGTGACGTTCCTGCCCCGCTGTTCCCACGCCGTTCATTTCAATCTCTCCGCCCCCCGTCATACCCAGTTTATCATGTCGCGTCCTCAGGGTCGGCAGTCCTCAGAAAACCCATTACTATCGGGCCGCTATGAGGCCACTAACCAGAGAAGCCCTGCATTGTTGCTGGGTCAAGATGGCGTGAGAGTCTTAGTTTCTGTAAGCTGGGGTCTTGTGTCACACGCACGTACATACATACACACAAACATATATATATACATATACATATATCTATATATCTCTCTATATATCTCTATATATATATGTATCTCTCTCTCTCTCTCTCTCTCTCTCTCTCTCTGTCTGTCTGTCTCTCTCTCTCTCTCTCTCTCTCTATATTATTATATATATATATATATATAAATATATAGTAAGGTAAAGGTAAAGGAGTCCCATAACCTATAAGGTCGTAGGGGAGTGAGGCGTCAGAGACCTCACTTCTCTAGGGCCAGCATATTGAGGGCGGCGCCCGTCTCCTCTCCCTCGCTGCTTTACCTTCCCTGACCCTAAAGAGGGCAGGTACCCATTTACAGCCGGATATATATATATATATATATATATATATATATATAGAGAGAGAGAGAGAGAGAGAGAGAGAGAGAGAGAGAGTGAGCTGGGAATGCGATAGATAATTGTAACATGTGAAAAATGTCTTGCTGTAGGGTACCACAGAGGGTAGTGTTCAGTAATGCCTGTTCTGAGCTAACATACGCAGCACACCACCTATTTTGCTTTGCCCCTTACTGACGACAGTATTAACTGAGTGAGGCGCCCACCTGGGGTGGCGACCCCCACAACGTCCCTCCGAGGACCTTTCCCCGTGAACCTCCACCCTCGAAGGCCCCGACACAAACTTATCATAGGTGCAGAAAATTATGTATGGGGAAACCAAAACTGATAACACCATGAGACCAGACCAACCAGGGCCTCCAAATCAGATAATTTTCTTGTATTGCATATCAATCGATGAGGATGCTGCTGCTATGGAATTAGGCTACATGTGCTTTGAGACTACGTGATAGGCCTAGGCCTGTATCTACGCTTTCGATCATAACATATCCTGGCATCAACCAGGCCTGAGAGATAAAGGTACTTGCAGTGTTAAGTAGTTTAAGCAACACTCTCAAAATCACGTCCGTAAAGTGGATGAAACGACCGTGGGTTGTCCCAGCCTTCCCAATGAGCCCACAGCAAATTCACACTGGGTAGGAGCCGGCCTGTTCCTGGAAAATCCCTATGACTCTTTAGGGATTCGAACCCGTGACTCTGCACTTCGTAACCCAAGGTGCTAACTACAGCGTCAAGGTGGCTGGTCTGGGTGAGAGTCTTAGTGTCTGGAGCCAACCATTGGTGAGTCTTAATATGATAGGCTTGATATGATCTGGAAGACAAACGGGTTAGGCCTATAGCCGCACAGATCACCATACAAGTAAACACAAACAAGGCATTTATTTCGCTCATTCAAATCAGTTCGCTAGCTAAATTCTTGTTTGTGCCCTCCTACGACCCCCTCCCCCCCGCCCCACCTCATCATGTCTCATAGCCTGATGGTTAGAGTGACGTGCTCATGATCTGCTGACCTGGGTTCGAATCTCGTTCAAGAGGATTTTTCCTCTGGAGTAACATAAGTGCAGACTCCACTCTCCCCAAAAGTCCGGATGAGACTATAAACCGAGGATCTCAAGGACTTAGTCGAAGCAGTTGTCGGATGCTTTTTCCTGCAACATCTTCTGTCTCTGCAAGCTTTCCCTATCGGCCGACCTCCCGTGCAGTCCCCTGTAACCTGCAGACAGACAGCACTACACTACACTACACTACACTACACTACAGCTGGTGATCAGGACCAGTAATTATCTCTCCATCCAGGAAGGAAGTGGCACGAGGGTTTAAGCTTCACCTGCTAAACAAATAAACCGTGAAGTTCTGGGTTCGATTCCCAGCCTTGCTCTTTCTTCCCAGTTTGACGGGAAAATCGAACTGAATGTCAAGTCTTTGGGAGGAGAATCAAACCAGCCAGACCCGTGTGCTTACAGATTTGTGCATGTCTTTAACCCCCCCCCCCCCCCCCCTCCACGCACCCCCCTAAGAAAAACCGACAAAAAAACAAAACAGCCTCCCCCCCCCCCCCCCCCCTGACAGTTGAGAATCCGAAGGAGCAGGGAGGTACTTTTGTCCTGGCAAAATTGGGCGGTTCAGTTCTCATACGCAAAAATACAACCATTGGTGAGCCTCGAAGCTCTAGCCACGGAGAGGGGGGTGGGGACCTCTCTACTGCAGAGCAGAAGGAGAGCATCCATAGGTGTCTAGCCATCTGTTGAGTGGATACAGATGTAACAGGTATAAACCATACGTCGCCGATGTTATCGCCGCAGTGAACATTCTGTTGTACACTCAGGCACCTCTCTCTCTCTCTCTCTCTCTTCTCTCTCTCTCTTCTCTCTCTCCTCTTCCTCTCTCTCTCCTCTTTCTCTCTCTCTGACTTAAGTTTGGTTGTTGTTTTTCTTCTTCTTGGTTTTGTTGTTGTTTGTTTTTCTCTTTTTTTGTTTTGTTGTTTTTCTTTCTTTTTCTTTTGTTTGTTGTTGTTGGGTTTTTTTTTGGGGGGGGGGGGAGGGTTGGGGGTTGGGTGGGGGTGTTTTTAGGGTTTTCTTTTATTTGTTTCTTTGTTTGTTGTTGTGGGTTTTTTTTTCTTTCTTTCTTTGGTTTTTAAAGGGTTATTTCCCTTTGTTTCCACTGTGTGAGAGTATAAGTATTGGGTTATTATTAAGATGTATCCCTACGGGCGGGGACTGGATGTAAAAAAGCACATGAATGCTTATTCATTATCCTCAAACTAAAAGAATTTGTCATTGTCATTGTCTGTCTCTCTGCCAAGTGCCTTGGATAGTCAGCAACACAGGTTGCACAAGTTAAGTCAATTCAAGTCAATAGTTTTATCATCCCACAAGGGCAAAAACAACACTGGCACGCATATTATTGGTATTCTTCTTCTTCGTCGAAATCTCAGACATCAACTATTGTTGTGTGCCATATGAGTGACAATCTTTGTGCTGGGTAAAGCGCCTGATCAGCACATCTCACTTCATGGGAGAGAATTGCTCTCTTCTAAGACTTTCTGGAAAAAAGAAATGTAGGAGAATGGACTAAGAAGGAAGAATATAGACAAGAAGGAGATGAAAGAAAAAAAGGAACAATTAATGATGATTTAAAGTGTTTTTGACTTGATTTGACAAGGCAGAAACAAAGACAGGAATAGAAAAGAGGGAATTATGGCACAGAATTTCCAGAAAGTGGGGATTGTATTTACACTGACTCCCGGCATTCCCACATGATCTAGAAAAAAACCTACGAAGAAAAGCTTTGATTGATATATGTTTAAACATAAAATCAACACACCACACACACATGCACATAGCCCCCCCCCCCCCCCCCCCCCCCCCCACACACACACACACACGCGCGCGCATTTTACGAGCATGCATGTGCATAAGACACTGATTTTCAATTAATTTAAAATAATATTCTCACTAGGAGGAAGTAGGCTCTCAGCTCCAGTGGGTTTTGTTTTCAATTTTTTGTTGTTGGTACTTTCACATGTTTTACCTCTACACACTGGGCCTGTGAAGTGCCAAATACCGTGACTTTTTTCAAACGAATACGGAACCGAAAATGAAACCGCAATCTTGTATTTTTTGCTTTAAGGGGACACAATTCTCGTGTTATCAGGAAATAAACTGGTATTTTTCCGTTCTGGATATAAATAAGACAGAAGAGAATGTAAAATGGCTAAAGGGAGAATAGTGATGGAGTGCAGAAGCAGATTGTTTTTGGCTTCCACAGCTTCACCAATCTTAAAGCGAGTGGTTTTTGCCATTGCGTGCATTCGCAGTATATTACGGAAGTAAGCTCCCCTGGTTTCATCACAGATTGCTAGGGGGCAGTGTCAATCTAAATACAAGTGCTCTAGAAAATAGTGGAGTTTATTGATTTACTAAATCCGGCCTGTTTAGTGCTGTGAAACCAACTCCACATAGATGTAGACAGAAATCGGTGGATATACAATGGCTTCTCGTGTTATTGGCCACAAAGGGAAGACATCCCTTGAAGTGGAACGCGAAAATTTCGAGAAACGGCAGGTGGGTTTGTGATTGTAGCAGACGCAACTGTTGAACTTGTAAAATTTATATCGTGTACAGGAATGTCCTGGCTGTGTTTACCCCGACAGGCAGGTTTTGCGCAAGACTTTAGAGAATGACGCATGTTTGAATATGACAACTGTTATCCTATTGTTTGATTTTTAATTAAAGGTATCACTGTGAATTGAAGGGCATGTAATTTTTGGCTGTCGCCAATGCCCCCAGTCCTCCAATCTTCCCCCATTGCCATCCCTTTTCCCCAACCATTCAGATTGCTTGTTGCTTCGGCTTTTTAGTACTTTGTGTCTCCGTAGCATTTGGTAATGCCATTTGCCCATCAGTTACACGCGCGCGCGCGCGTGCAAGCACACACACATGCACACACACCACACACACACACACACACACACACGTGTGTACACGCGCACGCGCGCGCGCGCACACACACAACACACACACCACGCACCCACGCACGCACGCACGCGCGCGCACACACACACACACACACACACACACACACACACACACACACACACACACGCCCATGCCCACAAGCACACACACACACACACATCACACACACACACACACACAACACACACACACACACACACACACACATTTTTAAATTTTATTTTTCAGAATCATTGATTCATTGATCATTGCAGTAGACCAGTGAATGTGCAGTTTAAACAAATTATTCCTGAGTTTGGTGTGTGATGAGTGTGTGTGTGTGTGTGTGTGTGTGTGTGTGTGTGTGTGTGTGTTGGGACTGTGCAGTGTGTGTGTGTGTGTGTGTGTGTGTGTTGTGTGCATGCATGACTGTATGTGTGTGTGCATTTTATGATTTAAAAAAAAATTATACGTTCATTCTTTTATTTTGAGGATTGTGGAAGTGATAAGCACTCATGTGCTTTTTTAATCCAGTCCCTTTGTGCATGTGGTTTGCAAATTTTTTTATTTTGCAATCTGTCCCACTGGCACACAATCATGGCCTAGGTACTCTTTCATAAAGTGGAACAGGTTTTAACAGACTTAAATTACATGTGTGCAAAATGGTCTATGTGCATTCACACACAGGGCCTTTCGTCCAAATCACTTTCAGTGAATAGACGTAAAATCAAAGATACACGCAGAACCTTGGTTTATACTATAGTATATAATTAATTAAAGTCTCATCCGAAGGATTTGGGGAAGTTGAGTTGACACTGATGTTAACTCCTGGGGAAAAATCCCCTTGAACCGAATTGGAACCTGGGGTGGCAGATCACGAGCACAAAGTACAACATTCTAACCACCATTGGCATTGCACCAGGCTATCTAGTATCCCCTCTCTTTCTCATTTAGGTAGATAACGTTTCATGAGAACTGAGCTTTTGAATATAAATTGATCAGAACTGAACTACAATACATTACATGCACTGATGCAGATTTATACACTGTATCATGCACAATAAAAAAAAAAAAATGGAATCCGTTGTTGACTGATGTTTTGGCCTTTTGCTGGCCTTAACTTAGGACAACGGTTACACTACAGTTTGTTTGACCATGAAAAATGTTAGTTTTGAGCCACACTGCTCAGGACATTTGTTGTCTCACTATCCGTCAGTCACTGAGTCAGTGTTTACCCTTATCCCTAGATATATAACTTTTCAGGCAGAATCAGAGAGAATGCTACAGTGTGTTGCTGGATTCAGACGAACATGGGTAATAAATATAGGTAGTTCAGATAGATTGAAGATAGATCTACAAATACAAAGAAGAAATGTTTTTATAACTTTGAATTGAAGCTTGGGTAAGAGATTATGATGGAGCATAAATTGATTTGATGATGATCTGATTTCAGCAGAGGTTGTGTTCATGAATCTTTCTTTGTGTTTGTGCAGACTGTTGCCATCAACAAAGCCATCAACAACCAGGAGACTCCTGTCAAAGAAAAACATGTCCGCAGTATCCTTTGCTTAGTTACACTTACAGTGTCAGTCAGCAGTGTATGCCGGTACTCTTTGTTGAGTGTGTGTGTGTCACTGTGTCAGTGTGTGTGTGTCTGTGTGTGTCTGTGTGTGTGTGTATAATGTGTTTGTACAATGAGAGAGAGAGAGAGAGAGAGAGAGAGAGAGAGAGAGAGAGAGAGAGAGAGAGAGAGAGAGAGTGGTGTTTGTGTGTACATGTGTGTGTGTAATGTATGTGTACAATAAGAGAGAGAGAGAACTTGAACTCGAACTCAAACTCGAAACTTGATAGATTTATTCAAAAAAGGCCATTGGCCCATACATGAAGGGGGGTTGCCAAACTGCTTTAGTATTTTAGTGAGAAAAATAAGTAACACAAAAAACCAAAGTGTTAATGTAACAAACTACCACACACACACACAACACACACCACACACACACACACAACACACACACCACACACACACACACACACACCACACCACAATCAGTTCCAAAAAATATGACTTAAGAAACCAAGATATCTTTATTCTAAAGGCTTTACACAAAATATAAAGCAAGGCTGCGCACAATCAGAGAGGGGGAGAGAGAGAGAGAGAGAGAAGAGAGAGAGAGGAGAGAGAGAGAGAGGAGTAAACTGTAAGTTTGTGTGTGTGTGTGTGTAATGTGTGTGTACAATGAGAGAGAGAGAGTGTGTGTGTACACATGTGTGCACATGTGTGTGTGTGTTTGTGTCTGACTGTGTGTGAGTGTGTGTGTATAATATATATGTGTGTGTGACTGTGTGCATGTGCATGCATGTGTGTGTGTGTGTGTGTGTGTGTGTTTGTGAAGTTGAAGACTGTAGTGTAATTGAATAGCCTACAGATCTATGCAGCTGAAGGATGTCATGAATATGAGTTGGTCACGTGAATGGTTAAAGGTCATAATATAGTCGTGGGAACGAGGTCAGAGACACTTCTCTAGGGCAGATTGAGGGGCGCATCTTCCTCGCTGCTTACATTTGCTACATGAGTGAATGAGTGTTTATTTAAATATTCATAAAATTGTGTTAGGAATGTTATACTTGAATGTAATGTGTATATGTATTGTATGTGAAATTTTCAGCAGAGCATGTGAATTAATGATTGATATTGAAGTGTAATAAAGCTAAAGAAAAGACAAATTAATAGAATAGAGATATTTTCAGTTAGTGATAAAGACAAAATGTATGTGAGTGTGATTACGAAACATGATTGCGTAATGACTGTTACTCAGTGTTAGATTAACTCAGCTTAGTTGATTAAGTGTAGGGTAATGTAGAATTTGTGATTATGGAGTCAGTCTACTTAGTCTAGTTAAATGTTGAATAAGTGTATGGTAATTTTGATTTTGTCATGGAGTCAGCCTATTCAAATCAAAAGATGACTCATAGTCATACCCATGTGTAAACAATTGATTAGAATTGTGTTAAATTAAATTGGCCCTTTCTCTCTTCTTTCTCTCTCTCTTCTCTCTCTTCTTCTTTCTCTTCTGTCTGTCTGTCTGTCTCTCTCACACACAACACACACACACACACAGGTCTCTGTATACATGTCTGTCTAGATATGTCTCACTCTCTGTTTCTGTCTGTCTGTCTGTCTCTCTCCCTGTCTCTGTGTCTCTGTCTCTCTCCCTGTCTCTGTGTCTCTGTCTGTCTGTCTCTGTCTCTCTCTCTCTCATACACAGCGTGTCTGATGAAGCCTCAAGATATTAAAAAAAATTAACATATATTACATGTAATGTAAGTGAATAAGAATCTAGGTTAAATGGCAGAACATTGGATTTGCAGTTTCTTGTGTGCTACTGTGTGCTTCTGTGTGTGTGCATGTGTGTGCGTGTGTGTGTGTACCTGTGTGTATGCATGCGTGCACGCGCGCGTGTGTGTGTATGTGTGTGTGTATCACTGTATGTGTGTGTATACAGTACATGTCATTTATCATGAAACAGCTAGCAGTGAAGAAAGTTCTATCACTTTGATATCTTTAGTTTAGATGCTTTTCTTTCCTGGTTTAAGATAATGAACACTCGGCCCGGCAAGTTTTCTCTCCTGCTTTTCACCATATCCTGCCTGTTTGTAATCTTGGGGCAGTTGAAAAATTGCCAAAGAAAATTTAGTGCAAGTTGGCTAAATGAAAAGTCTGTATCCCTAAAGTCGGAATGGTGGGTAAAAACGGCTGTGTACGGAAGATCTTACCATTGGTAAACCTTGGAGATCTAGCAAAGGAATTTGGTGGTGGTGGTGGGGGGAGGGGGTGTGTTGAACTGTCAAAACTGATTTCATAATATTACAATAATGAGTTAGTTGACCAGCGTCAAAGTATAAATCTATATTCTTTCCTTCAAATTTCAGGCCGAGGATATATATACTTATTATATAGTACAAAATGGAGATAGTTTGTTCTAAGCATTAATTGGATTCAGCAAGGGTCAGCCCTGTCATAAGATAAACACGCCAAGGTTACTTGTAAACACACACATTATCAACAGAATCGCAGCTGATTGGCTGCTTTTGGAAAAGAATTCAAATACTATAGGCTAGCCTGATGATTACAATCTTTATGGTGTCTCATCCTTTGGATGAGACTATAAACCGAGGCCCCGTGTGCAAACGCACGCAGAACATCTTGCGCACATGTTAAATCTTGTTCCGCTTTTCGAAAGAGTAGGCCATTGTGTGCCGGTGGGAACAGATGACAAAATTACAAAACCGCATTATCCTTGATATTTAAAAAAAAAAAAAAATCATGTAAACTGAGTGCTTTGATTTGTTGCCTTACAAGATTCAGCGCTATATAAATTCCATACATTATATCTAAAATTCCAAAACAATTTATGGTAGGTCACATTCCTGATCATGATTGTTTACATGTAGAGCTTTTAAATAGTTGTACGACATCACAAACATTCCTGATGTTATGATCAATGTTTGGATGGGTTGAGGTTAAGGGAAAGTAATTTGTAAGTTGTAACTTTGTGTTTTTTCAAAATTCAGACCATGTCTCTTTCCTCAGTTGAAGTTGAAAATTGGGACCTGTCACTTAGTTAATTAAGATAAAACAAAGAGGGATAGGGATGGAAGAAGGGGATGAAAATTGTGAACAAAAGATTTTCTTTTGCTTCTTCTTCTTCTTCTGCTTCTTCTGCTTCTGCTTCCTCTTCTTCTTCCTCTTCTCAATCGAGGTAGTCTGCTTTTACCAGCATTTGTAGAATACTTTTTTTTTTTTTAAACTTGTAAATTACTTTCTAAACACCGATTTTTGATACAAAATCAAAATGACTGATTTGTTGTTGGTTGTTTTTTCTCCCTAGAGTGAGGCAGCAACAAGCATTTTATGTTTTCAACATTGTAAGGGACACTCCCCCTCAGCCAGCTTAAACATTCAGTGACACAGTTCATGAATATGAAGGGATTGTAATGTAAGAAAGGAGAGGAAACTGGGTTATCAAACTCAAAAGGAATGGCAGCACAATGAGATCCACGGGATACCGGTATGTCAGCTTGCTTAGAGCTGTGAGAGAAGCCAGGCGGAATGCTGCATCAGGGATTTTATCGTTACCTCCTTACCTTGCTTTTTGTCAGGTGTGTCACAGTGCTTTGTTATCCTCCTTCATACCCCGAAAGGAGTGACAGGAATTAAATCTTGAATCTTGAGTCTTACGTGATATAACTTTTTTTTCATGAAATTATCTTTCCCTGGAAGCTGGAGAGAGCATGTAACTTCAGATTAAAAAAGAACCGTGTATTGTCCTTGTTCTTGTTGGTGTTTACTGTTATTTTTAAATTGCCTATAGCTAGATTCTAGAGTGAGTAACCTTACTGCCCCTGTCTAACATGGTCCAGGCTGTAGACTTAAGTGCAAATGCAGTGATTGGAATGAGGTTGTCTTATTTTCTTCAGAATTTTTGAGTGCTGGTCTTGGATGAAATGATGAATATTTAATTCAGTCGATCCAAATATGCCTAGCATGTGGAAAAAAGCTGAGTGAAGAGAAAGTTATCGATCTCTGACAAAATTGTGTGAATTCACTGGAAGGCCACATATGCACTGGTATTATACATGCATGCACACCCTCATACATGAACACATACATGTATGCACTCAGGC
This sequence comes from Rapana venosa, assembly GCA_028751875.1. Classification (NCBI taxonomy): domain Eukaryota; kingdom Metazoa; phylum Mollusca; class Gastropoda; order Neogastropoda; family Muricidae; genus Rapana; species Rapana venosa. The sequence goes on from CM054156.1 coordinate 50,188,892, forward strand.
ATGCGTGCACACACACACACACACACACACACACACTTCACACACATACACACACACACACACACACACACCACACCACACCACACACAGACACCACATACAGACACAGACAGACAGACAGACAGACAGACAGACAACACACACACACACACACACACACACACACACACACACACACACACACACACACACACACAATACACACACACACACACATACACACACACTCTCCTCTCCTCTCTCCTCTCCTCTCTCTCTCCTCTCCTCTCTCTCTCCACACTCTACACAATCGCACACACACACACATTTAAGTTTCTATTCTGAGACTGCCTCCCTGAGTGATCCCCATAGCTTGTGTAGGCTTGTGAGGTGATGGGTTTATTTTCAGACCATCAGTTATTTGCTGCTGTACAGGCTGACTGGCCGTTGTCAGTTGGTCAGGGAATGTGGGAAGCAGGCAGAGCCCTTGTTGTTTACACTGCTGCATTCCTCTTGTCTTCATCATGGAGGAAGTGGACTAGGAGGCCCACAGTAGACATGTGTGAGTGCGTTTTAATGCATCGCTGTTCATGTCAGTGTCACGTGTCACTGTGTGCATTCATTCTTAAGTTTAATAATGTCCTTTCAGTGGAATAGGTAATGGTGATCATGTTATTATGTATGTGTGTGTGTGTGTGTTGTAGTAGTAGTTTTTCAGTTTAACGTCCTTCCACTAAATAGTGATATCAGACGGGAAAGTGTGTGTGTGTGTGTGCGTGTGCGCACATGTGCGTGTGTGTAAGGGGGAGGGGTATGCACATAACTAATCAATCGCAATTAACAACTATTATGAAAAAGCATAAACAAAAATTCTGAAAAAAAAACACCCACAAAAAAGCAACACCAACCCCCCCCCCCCCTCCCAAACCCCCATGTGTGTGTGTACATGTGTGCACAAGTGTAGAAAGAATTCTTATTCACACTATGCATACTTACAGAGAGAGACAGACAGACAGACGTGCGCTTGCACCACACACACACACACAAGACACACACATGCACACACTTGCTCACCCACTCACTCACACACTCTCATCCAGTTACTCACCCTCCCACTCACCCACCCACTCACACACACACACACACACACACACACGGATGAGACAATAAACCAAGGCCCCGTGTGCGAACGCACGCAGAACATCTTGCGTACACGTTAAATCCTGTTCCGCTTTTCGAAAGAGTAGGCCATTGTGTGCCGGTGGGAACAGATGACAAAATTTACAAAACCGCATACACACGGGGACTGGATGTAAAAAAGCACATGAGTGCTTATTCCACTATCCTCGATATAAAAGAATAAATAAAAGAATAAAAAAATAACACACACCTACTCACCTACATAACACACCCACTCACACTCACACACCAACCACTCACACACACACACACACACACACACAACACACACACACACACACACACACACACACACACAACCACACACACACACACTTTCTCACTCTCTCACACACACACATACACACACACACACACACACACACTCGCGCACACACACTGCAACTTGTATGTGGATAGTTATGTTTGTGTGTGTGTGTGTGTGTGCGCGTGCTTGTGTGCAATGCTTGAATGTGTATACGTATGAGTGCATGTGATATATAATGCATACATGTACACATGCATACAAATGGACAGTGTAGAGTGGATGTACATATAAAGTATACACAATGTATTAATTATGTTAGGTGTATATATATATATCTCTTTCTATATACATATATATCTCTCTCTCTCTATAACTGTATAAGATTATAACATATCTAAGTTTGTGTGTGCATGCATTCTTGTGCGCGCTCTTTCTCTTTTCCATAATCTCAACTGTGAATGTAAGATAAATCATTTGTCATTTAATTTCTGTAGATATTGTAAGATGTGTACTCGGTTTGATTCTTAAATGAATCTTTGCTTCTTAACAGTTGTACTCCAGACGTGAGATTTTCCTTGTTCTTATTTTAAATATGAAATAAAAGTGATAAATTTAAACCACATTCATCATCATTTCTTTTTCTCCTTCTTCTTCTTTGTCAGACGTTCCGACAGCAACTATTGTTGTCTGTCATATGAGCGAAAATACCTTGCGTTGCTGTTAAGCACTTGATGAGTCAGGCCCATTATATCTGACTTTAGTGTGAGAGAGAATTGTTGTCTTTTAAGTCTTTCTGGAAAAAAAGGGCAGGAGAATAGACAGAGAAGGCGGAAAATAGACAAGAAGGAGGTAACAGGAAGAAAAGGAACAAGATAGAAATTAAGGGAGGGATAGAAAAGAGGAAGTTCCAAGCACACAATTTCCACAAAGTGGGGATGCTATTTATACTGACAGGCCCTGGCATCTCCATGAGGGAATATACTATTTTAGTGCACACATTGTAATCAATATTAATCATTGTGCTTCATTGTTTTGAGAGAACAGATTAACATTTTTTTTCTCTGTATTAATGACTGAATGTAGATGAGAAAGATTTGCAGTTTTATCAAAATCGTGTATCTTCACATCCTGGTTTCTTCCTTTCTTGGGTGAGTGTTTCAACCTGTTTATCAGTGAACAAGAAGATCACATGATGATGATGATGATGTGATGATGATACAGGTGATAATAATAATCATGATGATGATGATGTCAGAATGTACGATATTGGACCTTATTGGAAAGGCCTGTACTCACGAGGAGTGGCTTTCTTCTTAAGGTTTGGAAAGAGTATACATGTAACTAGTGGCCATCAGATAGTGAGAGAGCGGGGAATTACATACATTTAGAGGATGTGGGTTGTTTACTCATGAATAAATAAATCTTAGTTTATGATGAGGCCTGTCAGGCACTGTCAATGTTGACAGATGGAGGATAAGCGGAGCAGAGGTGTCATCAGCTTCCTGTCATGTGGGCAGGCTGTCATGTCATGGAGGAGATGGAGTGTAGAGCGTGGAAAAGGGGAGCTCTCCAGTGGTCCAGTAGCGGTGTGATGAGGGAAAGGGCAGGAGTAGAGTTGACAGGAGGAGGAGGAGGTTGGGCAGTGTGAAGCACAATGACTGATATTGATTACAATGTGGGCACTAAAATAACGATTCCCTCCTGGAGATGCCAGGGCCTGTCAGTATAAATAGCATCCCCACTTTCTGGTAGTGATTGTATTGTTAATATGATGGGATAATAATTAATACATTTTTTCATTATCAAAGGGGGGCAGTGAGGGGAGTGGTGGAGATAGCCTGGTGGTTAGAGCATTGAGCTTGTGATCTGATGGTCCAGGTGGGAGTCGCCATGAAAGTCCTTTGTATGAGCCTATAAACTGAGGTCCTGTGTGCGAAGAACAATTTGCACACACGTTAAAAACCTGTCCCGCCTTTTAGAAGAGTAGGCCCTTTTTTTGCTGGTAGAAATGGATGTCAAAAATGAAAAAAAGTATGCACACTGGTGTCACGTTTAGGCATCACCCCTGTAGTTGGAATACGGATACCTTGATGGTGGGTAAATGGTCGCACATGCAAAATCTTACCATTGGTAGTCTTGGAGCTGTAGACGAGGAATATCTATCTATCTATCTATCTATCTATCTGTCTGTCTGTCTGTCTGTCTGTCTGTCTGTCTGTCTATCTATCTATCTATCTGTCGTCTGTCTGTCTGTCTATCTGTCTATCTATCTATCTATCTATCTGTCTGTCTGTCTTCGTCTGTCTGTCTGTCTGTCTGTCTGTCTGTCTGTCTGTCTGTCTGTCTATCTCTTCTATCTATCTCTATCTATCTATCTATCTATCTATCTATCTATCTATACATCTATCTATCTATCTATCTATCTATCTATCTATCTATCTATCTATCTATCTATCTATACATCTATCTATCTATCTATCTATCTATCTATCTATCTATCTATCTATCTATCTATCTATCTCTCTCTCTCTATCTATCTATCTATCTATCTATCTATCTATCTATCTATCTATCTATCTATCTATCTCTCTCTCTCTCTCTCTCTCTATATATATATATATATTTATAATGATATGATATACATATACCCTTGCAGAGAAATCAATCCAAGTGATGCCATGCTAGACTGCATTATGCTATGTTATATAGGCACCCAGCAGAGAAATCAATCAAAGTAATGTCCCTCTGAGGTTTCTGTCTGTGCGGGATCATTGTCTGCAGCCTCCATGCTGCCCTCAGAATATACAGGGGAGGGATGGATAGATAGATAAAGAAAGAGAGAGAGAGAGAGAGAGAGAGAGAGAGAGAGAGGAGAGAGAGCATTAAGATATCACTCATAATGTACAGGGGAGGGAGGGATAGACAGATAGAGAGAGAGAGCATTAAGATATCACACATAATGTAATGTAATGACTCAGGACTCCACAGCACGTGGTAGGACAACCCCAACTGCTTCAGCTGCTCTGAAAACATAATTATACAATAGTTGATTATCGTCATCCTTTTATTACTTGTCAATTGATATTGTATCAGCATAACAGACACAGACACACAGACACACACGGCACAAGATGGCTTGATGAAAAAAAGCAAATGCACTGCTTATTTAATGTACCATCTGAAAATTAAAGTTTGACTTGGCTTGACTTGACACACACACACACACACACACACACTCACACACACACACACTCACACACACACACACTCACACACTTTGACTATTAAATTTTGATTTTCGTTTTTTCTTTTCAATGGCAATTCTCAGTCTCTGTCCCTCCCTCTCACTCTTTAGTTTCCATTAGAGACATACTGATAGTACTTAAGCAAAGTTTATATTGTTTAAAAAAAAAAAGTCTGGTTGTAGACTGTCGTAGAGTGAGTACAGTTTACTCCAAATGATAAAGAGAACATGTGTAAAGTAGAATGTGATGCAAGTATGTAAGTTGTCTGTACAGAAGTTTCTGGTGACAGTATTTTGAGAAAAATACAGTCTTCTGGCTCTGTTTTGTCATGTATCTTTTCAGCCAGCCTGCATTTGCCAAGCAGAGAGGGTTGCGGGGGAAAAAAAATAAAGGTAGTGATTCCTGCTTTTCTGCTATGTGGGAAGTGAGTAATGAAAGTTCTTTTTTTGTTCCTTGGCTAGAGCTCTGAGGTTTACCAATGGTGAGAGTGTTTGCATGTGACCATTTTTGCCTATTATGAAGATAGCTGCATTCTGACTTTGGTGGTGAATGCTGGGTATGTTCGTGTTTCTGTAACCCACTGAACGCTGACATGAAGTACGGGATCTTTAATGTGCATATTTGATCATCCGCATGTGTAGTAGTGGTAGTAGTTCTTCAGTTTAACGTCCTTCCACTAAATAGTGATATCAGACGGGAAAGTGTATGTGTGTGTGTGTGTGTGTGTGTGTGTGTGTGTTTTGTGTGAGTGGTTAGTAGAGAGAGGGTATGCACATAAATAAACAATAGTAATAAACAAATATGAAGAAAAAAAGAAAGAAAAAAAAAGCATAAACAAGAATTCTGAACAGAAAAAATGAACAGTTAAAATATTAACGTTGCAATTCATATAACTAGAAGCTATCCTCATATTAAAGGAGTCTAAACATAGGAGTATGACTTAATGACAAAACAATTTGTTTCATTAGAGGAATGTCTTGTAGAATTTGCTGTAAGCTACGAACTGGGAAGGCAGGTAAAACGTTTTTCAGATCTCTGCATCTGCATGTGTATACATGTATACATACACACGAAGGGAACTTGTTTGGCACCAACAGGGCTGCCCTTGAAGTTGACCTGGGAGATTGCAAAAATCCCACCCTTAATTCACCCGATGCCTCCAAGATTCAAACCCTGATTTCATGGACCCATGGGATTGAAGTCTCATGCAGCTATGTATAACATCCACCAGTGAAGAGAAGAAACTGAACCTGCGAGAGGGTGGAAGGGAAAAAACCCAAACAAACCCAAAACAAGTGTAGGGGCCAACTTGGCAATTCACGGTTTTGTGCTGTGGGTGAAATCTATCATAGCGTGTGGCCAGCCTTACTCAGGGCGGGTTTACCTGGTCAGCTAATGGTGTGTTGATCAGGACAACCTGGATGACAGTCCCCACGCTATCTAGACCACCGCCTGTTTGATGATATCAGACCGTGTGCATGATGGCTTGTTTACACACCTAGACACAGTCACAGTCACACACACGCACGCATGCATGTACACGCACATGTTATTTATACACACACACGCACGCACGCACGCACACATGCATGCACAGATAGGGAGAGAGAAGAAAAAGTTCTCATTCTAGAACATGAGTAAAATGTGTGTATATAATATATGTGTGTGTGTGTTTAGGAGGAAGTGGGGGGGAGGGGGAGGTGGTGGTGAGAGTAAGAAAAACTCAGACTTGGTGAAAATGAAGCATTGACCATGATAGTGCAGTCATTTGCATACATGTCACCATCAGTGTAAACTGACTTTGGCAGAAACATTACTACTTGTAGATTCTTACAGAGTCAGTGTATAGACATGGAAAACAAAAGTTTCCATTTTGCAAAGTATGAATCATTGCTACCAAGTTTGACTTTTTATTGAAAACAAGCTGTACAGCTCTATACTCTTTGACAATTTGGTATCCACCATGACTCAGTCAACTCAGTATTACGATTAGTTTTGTTCTCTCTGTAAACCCCCCCCCCCAAAAAAAAAAAAAAAAATCACTTCCAAAAGAGAATACTGAATCACTAACTTCTTTCTTTTCTTTTTCACATTGGTCATAATATTGCTTCACATGCTTTACCATGGGTTTTCTTTTTCTTCACCAAAACTGCTGCTTGCAGGTTTAGAGCAGCCCTCATCACATACATTTATCTGAAGTCAGAGTATGGCAGCCTATATGGCGAGTTATTCAGTCTTCTTATCTTAAACCCCGTGGACTGATGAGTCTTGCATTGAATCCCAGGTGGAATGAGTGAGTAGGTGCACATATTAACATGTTCTGGTGACCTCCAGGTGGTCAGCTGGGAAGTGCTAACAATCCACAAATTGCTCCGCCCCCCCCCACCCCCCCCCCCCCCCCCCAGAAGTGGACACACCTAGGTGCTAGGCGTTAGCAGCACGGTTTTAATAATAATAATAATATATGGAATTTATATAGTGCTGAATCTTGTAAAAAACAAACAAATCGAAGCGCTTTCCACCCCCGGTCCCTCTGTTCTGCCTCTTGGCACGGCTGGGCTGGGCACGGCTCACATAGATCTAGTACATTATTCAAGTTGGGAGGCTTACACAGTTTGGCCAAGGAAATAGAATTATGCTTTCCGCGGGAGGTTCGGAATGACCATGGGGAGGCTCCTGATCTGATGGCCCAGGATCAGGCCACCACAGAGGCACCCCTTTTTAGGAATTTCACCCTGGAGTTAACACTAACACTAACACTGACTCGGTTAACATTAGTACTGACTCCACTCCCCCAAAAGTCCTTTGGATGAGACTAGAAACCAAGGCCCCTTGTGCAAACGCATGCAGAACATCTTGCACACACGTTAAAACCTGTTCCACCTTTCGGAAGAACGGGCCATTTCATGTGGGTAGGAACGGATGACGACATTAAAAAAACAAAAAGCAAGAACACAGGCATCATGGTTAGGCACCGTCCCCCAAGTCATAATGCAGCTGCCTTAAGTTAATGGTGGGTAAAAATGGTCGCATACGCAAAATCTCATCATTGGTGAATGAACCGTGGAACTGTAGCTGAGGAATGGGGGGGGCAAAAAAGAAGGATGACTAAAAAAACTGCTGGAAAATGTTTATATTGGCCTGCATATTCTGTGTTGGCCCTCTCTTCTGCCCTGAGTGTTGTGCCCATTGTTTAGCAGACGATGCTTGGGAGTTCACCACTGGTCAAGTAAGCTAGTAGTACTTAGCAAGCGAAAGTGATGGTAGGTTTTGGGGGGTTTTTTTGTTTTTGTTGTTTTTTTGCTCATTTTTCAGCCAGAGCTCTTGAGCTTCACCCATGGTGACATGTTTGCGTATGCCACCATTTTCCCTGCTGTGTATGTGGCCGCATTCCAACTTGGGGCGTGGTGTCTATACACCTGTGTGCATGTGGTGTTTTTAAAAAAAAATGTTTTCCTTCCTACCGGCATGCAATGGCCTACTCTTCCGAAAGGCAGAATGGGTTTTAACATGTGCACAAGATGTTCTGCATTCACACACGGGGCGTTTATTTTCTTTCTCTCGTGAAAGTGGGAAGAAAGGGCAAGGCTGGGAATGGAACCTAGACCCTTATGGTTTGCTTGTTAGGCAGGTGAATGTCTTAACTGCCCTGCCACCTTCCTTCTTGTGCGATGGTGATGAGGTTGTTGCTGCATTGTAGGAGAGAACTTTTCAACTTGTTTGACTTTTGAGGGTCAGAATGCTAATGGTTTGGTTTCTGATGAAAACAAACTTGATTAATTGAAATAGGATGAGGCCATAAGATTGTATGTAAAATGAAGAAGAAGAAAAAAAGACGCCCTCAAGTTTGGTTGTAGACTGTGTTTGAAAAAAGTAAAGAAAACGCATATGTTTTAGAAGGCAAGGGTGTTCATGGTATTAATTTTGGAGATATACTTTGCAGTAGCCTTGTTTACTTTTGGAGGAAGAAAAGTTGTTTCTCTTGATTAGTTTTTCATATCATATAGTTAAAATGCTTTGAAAATGAAACAGACCAGAGATTCATAAACTGCGCATACACAAGACTAATAGGGAAAAACTTTTTTTGTTTTGTTAGGGGGAGGATTTGTGTGTGTGTGTGTGTGTGCACACGTGCATGTGTGTGTGTGTGTGTGTGTGTGTGTGTAGGTGTGTGTGTGTGAGTGTGTTTTGTTTCTGCTACTTTTTTGTGTGCACCAGACTCAGAATCTAGTTTATCCCAATGTTGACCAACCACATGGTAATATTACATTACAAACAAACACACACACACACATGTGATGAAAAAAAGCAGATGAATTGCTTATTCAATGTACCATCTGGAAATAAAAATTTGACTTGCTTTGACTTGACTTGACACATATGGCTAGGGGATGAATTATTTCAAAGTTTAATTTAAACATGAAAGGCTGTATAGTATGAATGATTCCTCACTGAACTAATGAATTGAGTTAACCCACTGAACTACTTGCCTGCAGCAGCTTGATCTATTACACAACTTACACACACACACACACACACACACACACACACACATGTATGTGTAAGTATATATATATATATATATATATATATATATATATATATATATATATATATAAAAATAAAATTATATATATGTATGTATGTATGTATAATAACACACTCCGTTATTCATCATGATGGCAATCAGCCAAATGACCAGTCAGTAATTAGTGGCATACTCTACATGTATGTACAACCACCATCAGTCACGAAGCTTCTGTCAGGTTCAAAACAGGCCTGACCTTGACATTAACTGTCATCTGAGAGCATGGTGGTGGTTTTTTCTGTTAACTTCTGTAGTCTTGAGATAGTGAAAATGGAGTACATGTTGGAACTGGATGATTACTTGCAAATTTAATACACGTGTTGAAAATGACGTTCACATAAAGGGAGGAAGCCATTTATAACTCATTTTTGCTGTTTCATCTTAATTACAAACACGCGTACGCATACACACACATACACACACATGTACCATCTGGAAATAAAAATTTGACTTGATTTCAAACACACACACACATTCATGCACACACACACTCGCACCCCCTCCCCCCCCCCCCCCCCCCCCCACTCCCCCACATCCCCCCATCCACACACACACACATACTCATACACATGCCACAACCCCCCCCCCCCCCCCTCCCCTGCAACACACACGCCGTGTCTCCCCCCCCCCCCCCCCTTTCCCCCTAAACACACACACCACACCCCCCCTTTCCTCCCCTAAACACACACACACCGCCCCCCTCCCCCCTAAACACACACACATACACACATGCACTCACACCTGAATGCCCTGGTCCAGTTAGTATCAGCGTCATTGAAGACATGAAGGAACAGGCACTGAGTCCTGATGTGCAGCTTCATTTTGACCCTCTAACGTGGGCCCAGTCCCCCGTGCTGCAGTCTTGTTGACCCCTGCTTTGTCAAATGAAATATAGGACAGCACAGGGCTGGTGCAGTTAGTTTATAACACAGACAGGTATGGAGGTCCGTCGTTAAGGGAAGGGTGTTGGCTGGCTAGGCTGGTTGTACATGTAGGGAAGGGTGTTGGCTGGTTGTACATGTAGGGAAGGGTGTTGGCTGGTTGTACATGTAGGGAAGGGTGTTGGCTGGTTGTACATGTAGGGAAGGGCATGGCTGGTTGTACATGTAGGGAAGGGTGTTGGCTGGTTGTACATGTAGGGAAGGGCATGGCTGGTTGTACATGTAGGGAAGGGCATGGCTGGTTGTACATGTAGGGAAGGGCATGGCTGGTTGTACATGTAGGGAAGGGCATGGCTGGTTGTACATGTAGGGAAGGGCATGGCTGGTTGTACAGGTAGGGAAGGGTGTTGGCTGGTTGTACATGTATGTAGGGAAGGGTGTTGGCTGGTTGTACATGTAGGGAAGGGCATGGCTGGCTGTACATGTAGGGAAGGGTGTTGGCTGGCTGTACATGTATGTAGGGAAGGGCATGGCTGGCTGTACTGTATGTAGGGAAGGGTGTTGGCTGGCTGTACATGTATGTAGGGAAGGGTGTTGGCTGGTTGTACATGTAGGGAAGGGTGTTGGCTGGCTGTACATGTAGGGAAGGGCATGGCTGGTTGTACATGTAGGGAAGGGCATGGCTGGCTGTACTGTATGTAGGGAAGGGCATGGCTGGCTGTACTGTATGTAGGGAAGGGCATGGCTGGCTGTACTGTATGTAGGGAAGGGTGTTGGCTGGTTGTACATGTAGGGAAGGGTGTTGGCTGGTTGTACATGTATGTAGGGAAGGGTGTTGGCTGGTTGTACATGTAGGGAAGGGTGTTGGCAGGCTGTACATGTATGTAGGGAAGGGCATGGCAGGCTGTACTGTATGTAGGGAAGGGCATGGCTGGCTGTACATGTAGGGAAGGGTGTTGGCAGGCTGTACATGTATGTAGGGAAGGGCATGGCAGGCTGTACTGTATGTAGGGAAGGGTGTTGGCTGGCTGTACATGTAGGGAAGGGTGTTGGCTGGTTGTACATGTAGGGAAGGGTGTTGGCAGGCTGTACATGTATGTAGGGAAGGGTGTTGGCTGGCTGTACATGTATGTAGGGAAGGGTGTTGGCTGGTTGTACATGTAGGGAAGGGTGTTGGCTGGCTGTACATGTATGTAGGGAAGGGCATGGCTGGCTGTACATGTAGGGAAGGGTGTTGGCTGGTTGTACATGTATGTAGGGAAGGGCATGGCTGGCTGTACATGTATGTAGGGAAAGAAGTGGGTCAGTTCTCCCCTGCAGGTGGACAATGGCAGGAAATGGCTTGTTGGGCCCGGGACTGCCCGACTACCTATTGTTTCCTCCTAGTGAAAGGAAGGAATCCTACATCCCTAACATGGCCTCTCTCTCTCTCTCTTTCTCTCTCTCTCTCTCTCTCTCTCTCTCTTTCTCTTTCTCTTTCTCTCTCTCTCTCTCTCTCTCTCTCTCTCTCTCTCTCTCTCTCTCTCTCTCTCTCTCTCTCTCTCTCTCTTCTTTCTCTTTCTTCTTTCTCTTTCTCTCTCTCTTTCTCTCTCTGTTGCTTTTTCTCTCTCTGTCTCTGTCTCTCTTTCTCTCTCTCTCTTTCTCTCTCATTCTCTCTCTTCTTAGATTGAAATTTATTCAACCAAAATATTATATGAAACCATGCTTATTTAAACTGAATTTATTGATGTCCTGTACAAATCCTGAAGTTATGCAGAACTTTTCTTTATATTTGTACAAGGCTTTCAAACTTAGAGAAACAGTCACTTCATGAAGTAACGTACAACGTCGTGATCAAACGACTTTTCACTACTGTATTTATGTTATGTATAATATTGTTCACATTCCCCTTCATAAGAGGCTGAGGCCTATTTGAATAAATCATCTGTGTCTGCGTCTCTCTTTCTCTCTCGTTCTCTCTCTCTCTCTGTGAGACATTCCTCTTGGGGACCACTTATGCCTGGAAAGGGGGAGGGGTGGTTAGAGCACGTGATCTGATAACAGGGGTGGGGGTTTGAGCCACCACTGAGGCGCCCCCATTCAAGAGGATCCCCCCCCCCCCTTCCCTCCCCCCCCTTTCCCCTCCCTGAACGTTCACATCAGTGCTGGCTGGCTCCACTCCTCTGAAAGTCCTTCGGATTGGATGAGATTGTAAATTATACACAGAGCTAGAGTACATCTTGTGCACATGTTGAAATCTGTTTGAGAAGGCCTTTGTGTGCTGGTGGAAACAGACTCCTGACAACGTTTTACACAACTGCGTGCAGTCTGGGACTGGATGTATAATTGTACATGAGTGTTTATTTTTTTCCTTGAAAAAAAAGAGTAAATTTATAAGTTAATAAATGAATGAATGAATAGATAAAAAGTACATTTGCTTGTTGAAGGATGGAAATGCAAGGCCCTAGAGTTTTCCTTTTTAATTCACTTCATTTTTTAAAATCTGGTTTCGTCTGCTGTTTTGAGGAAAAGGATTGTAAAGAGAA
>CM054156.1:50206556-50216556 GCA_028751875.1 Rapana venosa
TGGCTTCCCCTCCTGTGAGTCACCTCCCATTGTGCTTGTTACTGTGTGTGTTGAATGGTGTTACTGCCGCTGCATTGTCATGTAATGCAAGCAGGGGTTGGGAGGGCAGAGTTACCCTATCCTGGTACAGTCATACTAATGTTGATAATTGGGGCTCGTGGGGGAAGTGTGTGTGTGTGTGTGTGTGTGTGTGCCGGTACTGATTTTGGGGGACGATGGTCTCTCATTCTCATGGTACATATGTATCTTGCAGCCACTGTGTGTATGTATGTATGTATGTATGTATGTATGTATGTATGGATGGATGTATATATGTATGTATGTATGTATGTAAATATTATGTATGTATGTATGTATGTATAGTGGAGAGCAAGAGATAGAGAGAGTGAGTGAGTGAGAGAGACGATGACAAATTCTTTTATTTCGAGGATAACAAATAAGCACTCATGTGCTTTATTACATCCAGTCCCCACCCATAGGGATACATCTTAATAATAACCCAAGAGAGAGAGGGAGAGTGAGAGAGAGAGAGAGAGAGAGAGAGAGAGAGAGAGAGAGAGAGAGAGAGAGAGAGAGAGAGAGAATGAATGAGACAATGACAAGTTGACAATGACAAATTCTTTTATTTTGAGGATAATGAATAAGCACTCATGTGCTTTTTTACACCCAGTCCATCCACAGAGAGAGAGAGAGAGAGAGAGAGAGAGAGAGAGAGAGAGAGAGAGAGAGAGAGGAGAGAGAGAGAGAGAGAGCGAGCATAATGAGATTTTTGGCCTGATAAAGTTATGTGTGGGTGTGCAGTGTGGTGATGTTGCATTGGCTTTATTTCAATTGTGTTAATTTTTATTTAAATGCTGGGTTTGGGGAGGTGATTGGATGTGGTGGTGATGTAACATACAGTGGTCAGGAGATAACCTTGATTAATATAAAACATTTTTCCTTTCCCCCTCAAACATGCACACCCACCCACCCACACACATGCACTCACATATGCACTCACATATGCACAGCAGCACACACACACACACACACACACACACACACACACACACACACACACACACACACACACACACACACACACACACACATTTATTTTGTATAAATATTTGCATCACTCACCTGCTCATGCATGCATACATCATATAAAAATTTATAATTACCTATGCAGGTGCCCATGGGCAGGCATGCATACACACAGACACACACACACACACACACACATAGACACATTGACGAGAGAGAGAGAGAGAGAGAGAGAGAGAGAGAGAGAGAGAGAGAGAGAGAGAGAGAGAGAGAGAGGGATCAATTGAGAAGTGTGGCTATAGATAGAAGCAGCCTTCCACAGGGAGCACTGTTATTAGTGAAGAAAAATCTATAGATAGTGTGTGGTGGAGAATAGAAGAAACGGGAGGGAGTGATCAGGCCATGCTAACAGTCTCTCTCTCTCTGTCTCTCTCTCTTTACCCCTCTCTGTCACTCTCTCTCTCTCTCTGTGTCTATCTGTCTGTCTGCCTCTCTCTTAACAGACGGTGGTGACCTCAAGGTGACATGTAATGGCTGGTGTCCGCCCCAGGAGTTATCATCATCAGAGTCTGAATCATAAAACAGTCAGAATCCCCGGAGTCACAATGCGACTGCCTTAATGACGGGCATGTCAATAATGGGGTCACGTTCGCAGACATCGCACCATCGGTGAACCTCGGAACTCTAGACAAGGAGCAGGAGGGGAAAATAAGTCTATGTGTCATAATGATGTGTGTGTGAGAAAATAGATATGATACAGATCTGTTAACCCTGTTATTTGTGGACAGTTTGCCTGCCTGTAAATGATTTGAATGCAAGCGCTTTGATTTGTTTGCGTTGTAAGGTTCAGTGCTATGTACAAATTCTATACATTGTTCGTTTGTTGTTCTTGTTATTGTTGTTGTTGTTCTTCTTCTTCTTCCTCTCACCATTGTCATAATTATTTTTGTTATTATTTTTGTTGTTGTTGTTGTTATCATCATCATCATCATCATCATCATCGTCATCCTCCTCCTCCTCCTCCATCATGATGTAACACAGTGGAGAGCTGTTGTTGGCCCCAACAGCCTGACACACGTGATGTAGCTGGTGGTTTCCTTCACCTGCAACAAGATGCCATCCTGGGCACATTCCAAGACAATGGGGGCGGAATGTTCTGGACCATCGGCTCCAAGATGCCGGTGCAGGCCAACCCCATCGTGTGCTGGAAGTTTCTGCAGGTCATCCACAAGCTGATGAGAGACGGACATCCCAACGTAAGGCAGCCTCTTCGTTGTTTTAATATTTTATTTATTTTTGTATTTTTAGTGAGGAAGAGGAGATGGGCACTGCCCTCCAGATGCTGGCCCCTAGAGAAATGAGGTCTCTGATGCCTCACTCCCCTATGACCCTATAGGGGGGTGTCAAGTTGTCAGTTTGGGGATTTTGAGTGATTAGAAAACTGTTGCCATTCTTCTAATTGTACTGAAGCATCAAGATGTGATTTTGTTTCCTTTTGGTTTTAAACACATTTAAAAACACCCAAGCCCTCATTCTGATGACCTATGAGGATGTTAAATTTGTCACTTTTTTTACTTCCTTGCAGTCTATTATTTGAATTTGTAATCACTTTTCACGGAAAACTTGTCACTTGGAAAACTTGTCACTTTGTTGTTTCATTACTTCCTGCAGTCTGTCATTTCAGTTTGTAATAACTGTTCATAGAATTGTCTGATTTTCAATCTGTTTTTTGTATTGAATAGCTTTTTTAAAATTGCAAATTACTATTAATAACAGCATGTTAACAACTAAAAATTGGCCTCCAGTGCAATGCAACTCAGTATGTGGTGGAGCGTCACAAATAATGAAATAGAGAAAGAACAATGGCCAAAAGTTGTTGTTGTGCGTTCCCCAGCCTAACACTCTGGGGGTCACCCAGAATGTGCATTCTGACTCATCTCTTGGTGTGTGTGTGTATATGTGTGTGTGAGTGTTTGTGTGTGCGTTTGTGTGTGTATGATGTGTGTGTGTGCGCGACTGTGTGTGTGTGTGTGTGTTTGTGTGTGTGTATGTGTGTGTGTGTGTGTGTGTGTATGTGTGTGTATGTATTTGTGTGTGTGTGTTGCATGTACATGTGTGTGTGCGACTGTGTGCATGTGTGTGTGTTTTTTGTGTGTGTGTATGTGCGCGTGCGAGCATCAAAGTCAAAGTCAAACTTTTATTTTCAGATGGTACATTGAATAAACAGTGCATTTGCTTTTTTTTCATGTGTGTGTGTGTGTGTGTTGTGTGTGTGTGTAGTCTGTCAGATTGCTATAAACCCAGTAGTCCTGAACTTAGCCACGAATTTAAATCTTGGTGACACTTTGTTTAATAGAGGACGAGGATTTAAACAAAAATTATTTCCAGTGACTAAAGTTGTCTTACTTAGTGTCATACTTCCATCAAGATGTCATTGATAAAATATGAGAAAAACAAAACAAAGTTAAGAATAAAAACAAAGAAAGAAGGACGATTGTCTGTCAGTGTCTTATTTCCATCAATATGTCGTTAAATAAGAGAAAAACCAAAGTCAGAAAAAAGAGAACCATCCCCCACCCCCCAAAAAAAAATCACAAAAACAAAGAAAGAAGAAAGATTGTTTGTCAAATGTTTGTCAATGTCTTACTTCCATTAAGATGTCATTAAATAAGAGACCCCATTCCCCCAAAAACCCCCCAAAAACCCCCCAAACCCAGAAAGAAAACAAAAAAACCCCAACAACAACAAACCAAAAACAAAACAAACAAACAGACAAAAACCAACTGATAAAGCAAACCCAAAACAAAACAACCCTCCTCCCCCAAAATCACAAAAAAACCCACACAAAAAAAGCCAAGAACGAAAACAAAGAAAGAAAGAAGATTGTCTGTCAGTGTCTTACTTCCGTCAAGATGTGAAATAGGGACCCCCCAAAAACCCCCCACACAAACCAAACAAACCAAAACCAAACCAAAACAAAAATCCCACCCCAAAAGGTCACAAAAACAGAGAAAGAAACCCAGCAGACTATGACAACAGAGGTGGTTGTCCCCTTGGTACATTATGAAGCCAGCCAACCCCCCCCCCCCCCCCCCCCCCCCCCCCCCCAAAAAAACAACAACCCCACAACACCAACCAAACCAACCAACCAACCCCCCCCCCAAAAAAAAAACCCAAACAAACCCCAACCCCCCAAAAAAAAATCCACAACCAAACCCAACAACAAACAAACAAAAAAACCACCCAAAAAAACCCTACCTCAAGTCACACAAAACAAAGACAGAAAATAAAACGTAGCAGAACAATGTGGAAAACAAACAAACAGAAAAGTTTTGCTGTCCCGTCCCCTTATGCACATGACAAAGCAGCCCCCCCTTCCCTCCGTGAGGGGACACCATGCAGCTTATTGCCAGTGAGTGAAATAGGGCCTTTTGAAAAAAACCCAACACAACCATTTATTGCCCTGCACTGCGTGACACTCGTTTATCTTCACAGTCACACAGTCAGCACAGGCGAAGCTCTGCCTGCCTGCCTGCCTGCCTCTTGCCTGCCTGCCTGGCTGGGCCTGTACTGGCGAGGCAATGTGGGGCATCCATAGGGGGCACGGCATTCTGGGTCATGTGTGTGTGTGTGTGTTTGTTTTGTAGGGAATGGCGTTTTTGTTTGTTTTAGTTTTGATCCTTGGCTAGAACTTCAAGGTGAGATTTTGCGTATGTCAGTCGTTTTTGCCTGCCGTGAGGGTAGCTGCATTCTGTATGCTGGGTATGGTTGTGTTTTTGTGTAACCCTTCGAACGCTGACATGAATTATGGGATCTTTCATGGGCATATTTGACCTTCAGCATGTGTATATATGTATATACATGAAGGGAACTAATGGCATTGGCAGGTCTTTTTTTTTTAGTTGACCTGGGATGTGGTAAAAAAATCTTCACCCTTAATTCGCGAGATGAGCTGGCATTTGAACCCAGGACTTCATGGACCCATGGGATTGAAGTTGAGCAGTCTTAACCACTCAGCTATGGCATTCTTCATTTCAAAGAATAAAAGGGTGGGAAGGGGTGAAAGCCAGGTGGTTAGAGAGTTTCACTCGTGATCTGACGGCCCAGGTTCAAGCCACCACTGAGGCACCCATTTAAGCAAGATTTTTTCTCTCTGGAGTTATAGAATCAGTACTGACTCCACTTTCCGAAAAGTCCTTTGGATGAGACTATAAACCAAGGTCTCATGGACAAACGCACACAGAATATCTTGCACACATGTTTAAACCTGTTCCGTCTTGGGAAGAGAACGGCATTGCATGCCGGTAGGAACTGATGACAATTTTTTTTTTTTTAAAGCATGCACACTGGTGTCAAGATTAGACATCATCGCTATAGTTGGAATGCGGCTACCTAAATGATAGGCAGAAATGGTCACATACGGAAAATTGTATCTTTGGTGAACAGAAGAAAAATGAAAAAATCCAGCGGGTACTTTCGAGATAACATTTTGCAATGTTCAGTGACAGGACCAGTATGATCTGGAATCTCTCATTTCCTCCATTGAGAAGAAGAAAGAAAGAAAGAAAGAAAGAAAGAAAGAAAGCACAACAGGAAGAAAAATGGAAGAGAAGAAGGTGAAGCAGAGGAAGAAGTTCTAATAGCGGTTGTTGTCATCCTTGTCATTGTAGTTTGGTAGTAGTAGTAGTAGTAATGCAGTTGTCATTGCCGTCACTGCTGCTGCAGTTGCTGTTGTCACAGAAGAATAAGAATAGTGTCATATCTAAAAGGGTTTGATAGACACTCTAAATTATCTGAGTGGTTAAAAAAATAAGAGTTGTTTAGATCATTCAACTTTCGTCCCATCAGTCCCTGAAGCCGTGGGTTTGAATCTCGGTGGCGTCTGGTCAATCAAGGCTGTGGAGTTTTGTTCTCCCAGTCCCAGGTCAGCTTCAAGTGTAGACCTGCCAGTGCCTTATTCCCTTCATGTATGTACACAAGCAGAAAATCAAAATATGCACGACAAAGATTCTGTAGTTCATGGGTTATGGAGACAGGAACATGCCATGCAATGCATATGCCCAGAAGTTGGAATGTGGCTACCTTCATGGTGGGAAACAAAAGGTCGCTTTTGCAAAATCTCACCGTCAGTGAACCTTGGAGTTCAAGCTGAGGAGCGGGGAAAAAAGAGGATTAGATATGATTGAGTAGGTTGGTTGTATTTCTCCAAGTTTGTGGCATATCATTACAATTTGATGACCTTCAAATGATTGATGGCTGCAAGTTTGTGACTGGTTGATTGTTGATTGGTGGTATTTGATGGTAGACTGGTAGACATTGGATGTGTTGATATCAATATTATCATTGATGTTTGGGGCAGGGACAGTTTGTTTTGTAATTGATAATAATTATTTGATTGGTTTAAAGAGATGTTTATTCAGAAAAAACCCAAATATGGTTATTAATTATACTTGTAAGCATTGTGAGCAGCAACAAGCCATTGGCTTTAAGTTGTAGTGTGCTCTGAAGGATATTTGATTGATCACCAGCTACATTTTAATTGATTTGTGTATGTGTGCATGTGTGTGTGCATGTGTGTGCATGCATGTGTGTGTGTGTGTGTTTTATTTTGCTAGGTTGTAGCTGACTCTTTCAAGTACTGCAGCCAGCTGAAAGATCTGGGAAAGCTATGGGTGAGTACTGACCCCCCACCCCCCTGCCGAAATCAGATATAATCAGGTCAGTAGAGAAACGCAGAAGAACAAATCACAAAAGAAAAGACAAAGGTTATTTAAAGGGTTTTATAGAGTAGACATACTGAGACACAGGCATATATTGATGGACAAGCAGTACAGAGAGGACGTGCACGCACATACGTACATACTCACGCTTGCTCTCTCACTCTCTCTCTCTCTCTGTCTGTCTGTCTGTCTGTCTCTCTCTCTCTCTCTCCCTCTCTCTCTCTCTCTCTCTCTCTCTCTCTCTCTCTCTCTCTCTCCCTCCCTCCCTCTCTCTCTCTCTCTCTGGCACTCATTCAAATAAACCATAGGTGAGTTCAGTATGTTTTTCATTTTCTTGTGCGCAGAAGTGGTCATGCTTGTCTGGTCTCTGACCAATTTGAACACTACAGAGCCACCTGGGGAAATGTGTGCAAAGTGGTTGTTATCAACCTACAACTCTTAGAAAAATGTTCCTACACCCCACCCCTACCCCCACCCCATGTCCTGCTTTGCTATTGAGTTAATGGGGTGCCTGTATGAAGGGGTGGAAGGTAGGTTTACCTGAAGAGAAGGTATTTCAGGAGGTATCAGCTTTCATCTTGACAAACAACAGGTGTTGTAACTCATTGTTGGGGTATGCGTGTGCAGGGGTGGCAGCTTGATGACTTTAGCCCCATTTATTCTGGGTCTTGTCAGCTCTTGGCTGTTTGTGTTTGGGGTGGAGGGAGGAGGAGGAGGAGGTGGGGAGGGAGATGGTAGGGAGGGAGGGAGGGAGGGTCTATCTGTTTTGGGCCACAGTTTACTGTTCAGCTTGTCCAATGTTTACAGTTTCAGGGTGTAACATACTTGGGGTGTGAGTGTGTGTGTTTATGTATGTGTGTGTGTTTATGTATATGTGTGTGTGTGTGTGTTTATGTGTGTGTGTGTGTGTGCCCGCATGCATGTGTGTTTACAGCACAGCAACTGTCCTTTCCCTGTCTTTAAAAGGGAATCATTCTGTCATTCAGGCGCTCATCATTTTGTCACTTTCAGTCTATATGTTACTGAATTTCACAGCCTTTTAAGATAGAGGTCTCAGCATGAGGATTATTCCAAATGATTTGAACTTGCCTACAATTTTTAACAGAAAATGCCCCCCCCTTCTCTCTCGCCCTCCCCCCCCCCCCCCCCCCCCCCCCAAAAAAAAAAAAAAAAAGAAAAAGAAAATCCAGACAAACACGCACATGTGTGCTTCAGTCTGGAAGTCAGTAGTCCACTTGCTTCACAATAATAACCCAAACACAAGGTGACAGTCATGTTCACATCATTTTCAAACAAGAAGTCACTGACAGGGACATGCATTCACAGATTGTACTTCTCCTTCATCTAACACTTCAACAGCAACTATTGTTGTCTGTCATATGATCAAAAATGCATTACGCTGCCGTTAAGCGCCTGACAAAGTCAGGCCCAGCACATCTGATTGGTGTGGGAGAGAATTGTTATCTTTTAAGTCTTTGTGGGATAAAAAGGCAGGACTGGACCCAGAAGGCAGAAATAGACCAGAAGGAGATGACAGGAAGAAAAGGAACAAGACAGAAACAAAGAGAGGGACCAACAGAAAAAAAGAGGGAATTTCTAGCACAGAATTTGAGGATGCTTATTTATATGGACAGACCCCCCTCGGCATTCCCACAGGGAGAACAGATTGTACTAATGCAGGATAATTTGACAACAGCTCGTGATTGACTAGCGCTGTACAGAGTTTAGACCAGATGTGGTTGTAGGCAGTGGTCCAGTAGAGAAGTCTGCTGTAAAGGCCTCTAATGACACTGTGCTGTCAGCAACATGTGTCGGGCTGTCTCAGCTGTTCCCCCCACCTCTTCCTGCACATCAGCAAACCTGGGCTCTGAGTCATACATACATACATACATGTACACACATGCTGCTGTTGCTGCTGCTGCTGCTGATATTGATAGATCAGTGGCATTGATTGGCGGTTTTAGGTTTAGGTGGGCCACAATGGAGTTTTGCTTTGCTGAATAGAGGAAAGATGTTGGGAGAATTTGGGTGTTGGAAGTTTGGGTGGTTGCAGGCAGATCTATGATGAAACTGATTTGTGTGTGTGTTTTGTTGTTGTTTTGTTATGTCATGCAGCTAATGGAAGTTTTGATTTTCTGTTAAATTCCGTTGTTGCAGTTTAAGTTTTTTTATTTAAAAAAAAATGGTTTTGTGTATTTTTGTTACATAATCTACATTGACTTGTTTGTATCATTTTGTACAGTGGTTTAGAGTGTACATATGAATAGGCATGCATGCACGCACACACACACACACACACACATAAGTGCTTATTCCATTATCCTCGATATTAAAGAATAAATAAAATAAATAAAAATAAATAAAAATAAAACACACACACACACACACACACACAGAGGCGTGCTTGTATGTTGGCACACTAAAACCCCCCTCCAAAAACCCCATAACAAGAAGAATGGAAATAAATATGGTTATCAAAGAGAAAACTTTAAGAATCATATATATGATCTGTGTGTGTGAGTGTGTGGGAGTGTGTGTGTGTGTGTGTTTGTGTGTGTGTGTGTGTGTGTTTGTGTGTGTTGGGTAAAAGTTTATTTCCAAGGTAGATAAGAGCAAGGAGCAGGTATACATATACATGGATGTGTAAGAATGACCTTTTAATAACTAAATAAGAATAATGATTTTGGAAGGGATGTCTGAAGACATTATTTAGAGAGAGAAAGTCAGAGAGAGAGAGAGAGAGAGAGAGAGAGAGAGAGAGAGAGAGAGAGAGAGAGAGCAGACAGAAGCTGTGGACAGATATAGACAGAGGCAGGTAGACAGACAAATACTTTATTTACTTCTTTTTTTTATATCAAGGATAATGGAATAAGCGCTCATGTACTTTTATTACATCTTTGTTTCTTTCTTTCTTTTATTCTTTTATTTCAAGGATAATGGAATAAGCACTCATGTTCTTTTTTTTAATATATCTATATATTTTTTTTAAACATCCTGTCCTTGTGTGCATGCGGTTTTGTAAATTTTGTCATCTGTTCCCACCGGCACACAATGGTATACTCTTTTGAAAAGCAGAACAGGTTTTAAGATGTGCGCAAGATGTTCTACGTGCATCCACACACAGGGCCTCAGTTTATAGTCTCATCCGAAGGACTTTATGGGGAAGTGGAGTCTGCGCTGATGTGAACTCCAGGGCAAAAGTCCCCTGAAACAGGCGCCTTCGCTGTGGCTCCAGCCCGGGCTGTCAGATCACA